>JAVXUP010000073.1:0-600000 GCA_033070095.1 Escallonia herrerae | reverse complement strand
TTTTCTGCTAGAAACCCATACTCCGTCTGAGGTTTTCAAAAACTCAATGGCATTCCGTCTTCTTCGGACAATTGTAGTAAGATGGAAGAATTTGGTATTGATATCACCTTCGAAAATTCTCTGGAGTCTTGATCTATCCAGCCAAATAGATTCTTCTCTCTTTAGTTCTTCATCTTGTTCCAACTGAATGTTGTTTACCTTCGAAACTTTATCCGTTGTCGGCTCCTGATTTTGCAAGAAGATTAAGGCTTCATTCAGTTGCTGGATTTTGGTCTGGACGTAACCAAAATGGGATTCGTTCCATCTCTTTAGAGCCAGACGGGTGTTCCTGATCTTTTGGCATAGCCTGAAGGGATGGGATCCTAGAGTTGGGATTTTCCAAGCATGGTTGACAATGAGATGGCTAGTTTTGTCCCTTGTCTAACAGGAGAGAAATTTGAAAGGTTTAGGGGCATCCAGGTTGTCTGCCATCGTGTTCAGAAGAATGGGGTTGTGGTCTGATTGAATAGCAGGAAGGTGTTTGACTGAAGCATTGGGAAAGAGCACCCTCCATTGGGTATTTGCAAGACTTCTATCAAGTCTTTCCCTGATATTTGCTTGAAGAGGTCTTTTGTTGTTCCAAGTGAAGGGGGTACCAGAGAAACCCAAATCGATTAGCCCTTTATTAGCAACCACCTGATGTAGACCCCCATTAGAAGAAGATGCAAAAGGTTTGCCCCCCTTTTTTTCACTTGCTATCAAGATCTCATTGAAATTGCCGATGCCCATCCAAGGCCCTGGGAATGATTCGATGGTGTTTGCAAGGGAATCCCAGAAGATGGGTTTATCTTGTCTATATGGAGGACCATATACTGCCGAGATCATCCAAGGAGTATGAGGGGGGTCAGAGAAAATAATAACACTTATGATGTTGGAGTTTGCAGAGACGACTTCAATGTCCACTCCTAGCTTCCACGCTAGGCAGAGACCTCCAGCAGACCGGAGAGGAACAACTAACTGATTGTTTGCATAACCAAGAGCAGAGAGAATAGGGGAAAGAGAAGAAGATGGGATTTTAGTTTCAGAAAGGAGGAGGAGATCGAGAGAGAATTGTCGGCAAAGCCGACAGAGGGCCCGGACTTTTTTACTGGATCCGAGCCCTCTGTAATTGCAAGACATGATTAACATGGTGACAGTGGTTGGAGGTGCTCGCCTCCTTCCACCTGAGATGGGCATTTTTGGGATGGGGTTTGAGAGGGGTTTGAAGGTTTGGAGCGACGTGCTTGTTGTTTCAGGGTTAGCCAAGGTTTGGATGGTTTCAAACTGTTGGGGGGTTGGTTTTGTGGTCCAAAGGAAAAAGATGAGGGTTGAATGTTGTCGAACAGAGGAGTTTGGTTGTTTGATGCCTGCACTATTTGTTTTTTCTGAGAAGAGGCAGCAGATTGGGTTGCTTTTCTTTTCAAAGTGAGATGGGTTTCACTTTCAGGGGTAGGGAAAACTTGGTTTTGAGTGGTTTCTGTTAGGTGGGTGATCAAATTTTTGTTGGGAAGTGAAAAGGTGGATAAAGAGTGGAGAGTGGGAGAGATAGCGTGGTGGTTTTGGGGATGCAGGAGATTTTCAGTGGGTTCGTGCAAGTGGGCAGAATGGTTTGATAAAGGTAAGTGGTTTGGCGGGCTTAGGTTAGAAGGGTGTGGGTCTTGCAGAGTAGGTACAGTGAGGATGGAGGGGGAAAGGGGGGGTTTGGATTGAGTGTGGAGGAGGATGTTAGCTGTGGATGGGACGGGAGCATGGGGGATATGCGACGTGTCAGAGTTAGAATCAGAAAAGGGATTTGGTGTTGGAACCAATGTCGTCACCTGGGATTGAGCTAGATGCCGATTTACCGGAAAGCTCCAGTTGCCGTTCTGTAGAGAAGATGGTCGCTCTCCTTCGTAGGAAGCACGTATCCATGGAGTATATGGTCTTGCATCCCCAGCATATTTACATTCCATTGACGGGTCTATGGTGCGATTGCACCATTTCTTCACATGACCGAGGTGTCCACACCCAAAGCAAAAATCTGGGAGTCTTTCATATCTGAATGAGATCCAAGCATCTTCTTTCCCCTCCCTTTTCATGGCAAATCCTTTTGGGAAAGGTTTTTCAATGTCCATCTCTACTTGCAGTCTCATACAACCTGTTGTACCAATTTTCCCTTCCTTCGAACAATCAATTTGTCGGAGCTCACCTATTTTGTTCCCGATGGTAGTTGCATTGTTTTTGGTCATTCTGTTGGGTGGGAGGCCACAAACTCTTATCCAGAATGGAGAAGATGATAGTTTGACTTCATGAAGTGCCACATCTTGTGGCCATTCTTTAATGACCAGATGAGAGCCCATAACCGTCCAGGGACAACTCTGCAGGACCTTCTGATATTCTTTTTCGCAGGTGAAAGAAAACAGCAAACGGCCCTCTTGTTCTTGGATTTTGAGTCCACCATGGGTATTCCAAGCTTTGAGAAGAATGTTCTTGACTCCTGTTTTGTTGAGGGGTTTGTTGCTGATAATTTTGCCAACCAAAGTGAGGGAATTAGTGTTTTCTGAGTGATTGGGGTCTTCCTCCAAATCAATTGGTTCTGCAAAACAGTGAAGTCGGTTGGTTTGTTCAATAAGGTTATGGATGTCCATAATAAAATGGTTTGGTGGAAATGGGGTTTCGGAAGAAAGGGCGGCAGGAGTGGTGGTTGGAAGCAATAACTATTACAGGATCTGAAGATTTTTGGTATGGAAGCTTTCTGTTCGGGACTTCAATGAGAAGTAGAAGACTTTGGAGTTAAAAGAAAACTCGCACTGTAGATTAACTCAGAAAGGGAGTTGAGATTCTTTAAGGTTGAAAAAGGTAACCGGAGGGAGAGGGAGTCTCCGGGGAAAGGAAGATCTGGTAAGGAATACCCAGAGAAAATCCAAGCTGGGAACTTGAGATGCGGTCACCGTCAACACCGCCGCTAAATGACCACCACCACTTCACACTGTCACCAACAATACAAGCATACCACCAAAACCGATTTCACGAAATTTAGACCCCCAATCTGTTGTACTATGACCGTGGCTATCAATGGCAGACGAAATAGTAGGTGCCACGGTTGGTCTGGGGGATGAAGATACATTTAAGAGGCCAACAGGGACCCTATGCCATGGCAGCCTCCTCGCATCTGCACCAGCGAACGATGACCGGAGCTCTGCCACAATAGTAGTTGGGCTAATGTTTGCCTTTTGGTTGCTCCGGTGCCACCTTAACCGGCCGGTCGGTCTCGTCGGCCTCCCCTCGTCACGATGGCTGCCGGTGGTAGCCTAAAAAAAAACACCACACGCACACACTTCGTCACTCATACACACACCAACGCACGACACACACACAAACACCATCTCTCCATCGCCGACCCCAATCGCCGCCGGTGCTCGCCGATCGTCACTGATGGTGCCGATTGGCGGCTGAAGGATGCACTTTGTTGCCGGTTTCAGCTTTCATTATCCTCCATGCCGGCGATCATCGTTTCATTCACCTGTCATGACTCGTCGACGCCCATTGACGGCGGAGGACGCTGGCGCTGCGTTCATCCCCGATCCTCTCTCTCTCTGCTCTGTTCTCCATCGCCTGCCGTTTTCCTCTTTTTTTTTTCCTTTTCTGACTCCTTTATTTTGTTTTGCTTATTTATAAATACATATTGTTTTGATTATTTCCAAAGTCTCCTTCTTTATATTCCCAAATCTCTCTCTATCATTTCAAAATTCCACAATTTTTTCATAGATCTCCCTCTGCCAATTTAAAATAACAAAAAATAAGATGTTAGATATTAACATGGTAACCCAAATTTAATTTATAACTTCCTGATATAGCTAAAAATATTCATCCATTCTACGGACGACACGTGACAATTTTGACACGTAACCCATACTGGCTCATTACTGATATGGCATTTACCGTATCAATCACCGGGCAGAATCCTAAAGAGGCTCTGACTCTAGATTGACATGAGATCCTTTAAGATCCTAATTAGACTCTGATTAGAGTTGGTCAAAGCCCAGTCCTACTAGGACTCCTCCTTCTACCACTATATAAAGGGGTCTGACCCCTCAGGTACAGACAAGTTCACACACAATCACACATTGTGTCTTACTGCTTCTTCAGAGTTCTACATTGTTAGTCATCTCTGACTTAAGCATCGGAGCGTTCCCCCGCCGGAACCCCACCAGGCGGTCACTTCGTGTTCTCTTTTGCAGGTCTGATTTCTGGTGTGGTTCCCGATCCAGTTTTTAGCTGCAACAGATTGGCGCCATCCGTGGGACCACTACAGGGAACATGGCCAATCATTCTTCTTCTAGCGACTCTTTACATAGTCGTTCTCCACACCGTCACGCCCGAACGAGCAGCTCTCGTCGACTCAGTCGTGACCACCGTTCGACACCTTCACGTCGTCATGCAAATTCTGCGGAAGATGCACACGTTAACCTCACATCTGCAACTACCGAATCAGAAGGTAGACCTCGAAGAAATCACTCTCCGACGTCTACTCTGAAAAACGGAGACCTTCGTCATCGCCTGAACCGTAAGTTATTTAAAACACCCCATGCCAAACTTACAAAAGAGATTCACGAGCTAAAAAATGTCGTGAACACTCTTCAACAAAAGCTCGACATGGCAGTGGCTCCTCCACCTACTTACCATTCTCACCTTGACCCCGGTGATCTTCGCCTTCGTCTCACATCCAGATCAAGTTACGGCCACAAATACCAATCAATGGCCGATCCAACTTACAATCACAAAGACAAAAGCGGAGATCACGTAACCAGGAGTGGATCATGCTACCGTCGCAATTCTTCAGTCGAAGACAGTACCAACTCCTCTCCCGCACAGGCCACCGAAGCTGAGATACTACGACGATCTATCCACCGAAAGACGAAGCCTGAGTTTCATACCCGAGGACGAGACTCTTGGAAGGTTACCCCTAGATATCGTTATCCGCAACAATCTCCCCCGCGGGAAGAATCTGGATATCCTTTATCCGAAGCCATCAAGAAAGCAAAGTTGCCTCTCAATTTTCGGATGCCTCAATGTGACCTCTACAACGGGACTGGTGATCCAGGAGAACATGTTTACCAGTTTCAAACAAACATGCTACTCCTCCAGGTTTCAGACGCTGTCATGTGCAGAGCCTTTCCAACCACTCTAAGGAAAGCTGCACATGCATGGTTCAAATCTCTACAGCCAAGGTCCATCCACTCCTTTGGCCAATTATCGGATCTCTTTCAAAAGCACTTTGTAAGCAGTCGCTCCCGAAGGAAGAACTCGGCCAGTCTGCTAAACATTGTGCAAGAGAAAAACGAGTCTTTGTCATGTTTTCTCGGACGATTCAATGCAACCACTTTAGAAATTGACAACTTGGATGAATCCGTGAAGTATACTGCATTCCTCCGAGGCCTTCGACCCACATCCAAGTTCGCTTTCTCTGTGAACAAAAGTCCTCCAGGTAATATGAAAGCCCTTCTTGAGAAGGCTAACAAATATATTCAAGCAGAAGAATACCTGGAGACACACAGGGACCGACGTGGAGAAGGGAAACCAGAACAGAAGAAACGATCTCGAGAAATAACACCCCCAGAAGGAAAGTCAGCAAAACGTCCTAAACATGATGAACGACGTCCAAAAGACACGTTTAATCTGACACCCCTCAATACAAAGCCGTCGTAAATTCTTCACGAGATCAAAGACAACAAGGCTCTCCAGTGGCCAGACAGAATGAAATCCCGACCAAACAAGAGGAACAAAGATTTGTGGTGTCACTTTCACAACGATCATGGCCACACAACTGACAACTGCCGGTCGCTCAAACGAGCAATTGAGGCCCTTATCAAGCGTGGCCAGTCGAGAAAGTTTGTAGCTCCTGGAGACGGAAGACAACAGACACCACCGGCCATGGAAGAAAGAGAAAATCAGGAAGAGAATGCAGGTACGATCAACACTATATCCGGAGGAATAGCCGCAGGAGGTTCATCGGGTAAGGCTCGCAAAGCATAAGCCAGAGAGGTGTGCGTAACAAGCCCGCCCTCGAATAAGAAGCTCAAAACGGTACCCGCAGCGACGATCACCTTTTCCGATGATGATTCGAAGGGCATAAAAACCCCGCACGATGACCCATTAGTCATCACCATTAAAGCTGGGAACTTTGATGTCAAGCGTGTCTTGATTGATAACGGAAGTTTCGCAGAAATCTTATTCCATGATGCATTCGAGAAGATGAATATTCCAACGGACCGTCTCCGAAAGATGGATACACTGTTGTATGGATTTTCCAATCATCCGGTTGCAGTCGAAGGGATTATCGCACTCCCAGTTGTGATTGGCACACCTCCGGCACAAGCCAATTTCATGCTTGACTTTGTGGTGGTAAAAGTCCCCTCAGCATACAATGCCATATTGGGACGACCAGCACTCAATCGGCTACAAGCGGTAGTGTCAACTTATCACCTCAAGATGAAGTTCCCCACGGAACACGGGATTGGAGAGGTGAAAGGAGACCAAACTACGGCTCGCCAGTGCTACGTAACTTCATGCCGATTCAAGAACAAAGAAGCACTGATTATCGAAGACCTCCGGGAGGACACAAAGATGCAAAGAGGAGAACCTGTTGAAGATCTTGTGAGCATTGAGGTATATCCCGGAGAAGAAAACAAAACGGTTCGCATAGGCTCAAATCTTAAGGAAGACACCAAGCTCGAGCTGGTGAACTTGTTGAGAACCTATGCGGATATTTTCGCATGGACAGCGGCAGACATGCCAGGGATCGATTCTGAGATCATTACCCATAGGCTGAATGTCGACCTATCCAAAAAACATGTTAAGCAGAAGAAGAGGACTTTTGCGCCAGAAAGACATGAGAAGATTGAAGAAGAAGTAGATAAACTCTTGACTGCAAAATTCATTGAAGAGATCTACTACCCAGATTGGATCGCTAACGTTGTCATGGTTCCTAAACCCAGCGACAGATGGCGAATTTGTATTGATTACATTGACCTGAACAAAGCATGTCCGAAGGATGGCTACCCGCTTCCAAGAATCGACCTTCTGATCGACGCTACTTCGGGCCACGAATTGCTTAGTTTCATGGATGCATATTCTGGTTATAACCAGATCATGATGCACGAAGATGATGTCCCAAAAATGTCGTTCATCACAGAAAGAGGGTTATATTGTTATAAATTAATGCCCTTTGGACTTAAGAATGCCGGGGCAACTTACCAGCGCCTGGTGAACATGATCTTTCGAGACCTGATCAGAAAGAACATGGAGGTCTATGTTGACGATATGCTCGTAAAGAGTGTAAAGTCTGAATTCCATGTGGAAGACTTGAGAGAAACTTTCGACATCCTTCGAAAGTATAGAATGAAGCTGAACCCGCTCAAATGCGCTTTTGGAGTTGAATCAGGGAAATTCTTGGGGTTTATTGTTTTTCAACGAGGAATTGAAGCAAACCCAGAAAAGATAAAAGCCATTCAAGCCATGACGCCTCCAAAAACTGTCAAACAAGTGCAAGAGTTAACAGGAAGGGTTGCAGCTTTGGGAAGGTTTATGGCACGATCAGCTGAACGATGCTCTCCATTCTTTAAAGCCATCAGGAAGGCAAAGAATTTTGTGTGGACGGACGATTGTCAGAGATCGTTCGAAGAGCTGAAAACACACTTGAGTTCTCCGCCCCTACTTTCGAAACCATTTCCTGGAGAAGACTTATTAATATACCTCTCTGTCACCGAAGTTGCCATCAGCACAGTTTTGATCAGAGAGGAAGATGGGGTCCAGAAACCCATCTATTACGTCAGCAAGGTCTTACAAGATGTGGAGACAAGATATCCGAAGATCGACAAGATTGCCCTGGCCCTGATCATATCAGCTAGGCGTCTTCGACCATATTTTCAGTCTCATACCATTGTCGTTCTGACAGACCAACCACTCAGAAAGGTATTGATGAGCCCTGAGGCATCAGGAAGATTGGTAAACTGGTCAGTCGAGTTGGGAGAATTCGATCTCCAGTATAAACCTCGCACTGCAGTAAAAGCTCAAGCACTAGCGGACTTTATTGTCGAATGCACGTTACCCGAAGACCCACCTCAATTGGTGATCTCTGAAGTTACTGATCCTTGGAATCTTTATGTAGACGGTTCTTCAGCTGTTGGCAATAGTGGAGCCGGGATTATTCTTATAAGTCCAGAAGGTTTTACTATTGAATACGCACTTCGTTTTAGGTTTGAAGCCTCAAATAACAAAGCCGAATATGAGGCTCTTCTCGCGGGAATAAGGCTAGCACATGCATTAAAGGTGGACTCCTTATCAGTTCACAACGATTCCTAACTGGTGGTCAATCATGTCTTGGGAGATTATGAGGCCAGAGACGAAAGAATGGCTCAATATCTCGACTTAGTTAAAACTTCAACTGTGAAGTTTCAAAACTTCACCATTCGCCAAATCCCCCGAGACCAGAATACTCAAGCAGATACGTTATCAAGACTCGCTTCCGCTGAAGAAACGGAGGCCCGACGCCCGGTTTACCTTGAATTCCTTAACGATCGCAGTATCAGTTCTCGTGATGAGATTGAAACCATAGATCAAGAACCCTGTTGGATGGACAGGATCATCAAATACCTGTCCACAGGCGAATTACCAAGTGAGAGACATGATGTAATATCCCGAACCTAGGGTTAGCCGGTTAATATTACTTTAGCGACAAATTCTATGAATGATATTCTTTTAAGTCCTTAGGGATGATTAGCTTGAGCAGTATTATTAGTGACAAATGAAAATACCACTATTGTAGGGGGAAGCCTAGAAAAAAAAAGAGAAAAGAAAACCAGGAGAGAAAGTCAAAAAAAAAAAAAAAAGAAAGAGAACAAAAAGGGGAGAAGACGGACGGAGAGAGGGAGAGAGAGACAGGGAGGGCAGCCGGCCCTAGAATGGGCGGCGCCTCTGCCATGGTAGCCCCATCGTCGGCCGCACAAACGGTCACCGGCGATTAACTCCAGCCGCCGTTTTCACGAAAAATCATCTCCCAAAGCCTCCGCGACCACCATGTCGCAACCGACACCTGCTGCTATCACCGCGCAATAGTCGTCTCCAATCATCTCCCTCCCCAAATTTCTGGCCACATTCATTGTTGCCGGCGTCGAATACCCATAGTGCAGCCTACATCGCTGCTACCTTTTTTTGAGGCACCGCCCACCGCCACCTCCAAGCTACTGTGGAATTGCTGCCGCCGTCTACTTCTCCGATGGTCGATTTCGGCAGTGCCACCACTTAGAGCATTGTCCTACTGCACAAGCAAGGGTGGCTGTGTTTACTTGATTAGGGGAGGCGGGGGAACTCACAACGGCCACCGGTAGAAAATTCGGCGACGAAAATTTTCTGTTAATTACTCGGCCAATGAAGGTGGTGTCAGGGCAGCCACTAGTCCACCACTACCAGGTTCTCGATCCAGCTGCTGCCACCGCTAATCACGGCCAAATTTGCATGTACAACCGGTGATGATCGTGGCGAGGGGACGACGACGAAACCAACCACCACACCTTCTTCTCCGTCTGTTTCACAGTCACGCCGACGGCCCAATCTTGATGTCAGTCACAGTACAATAGTGTTGGGGCTGAATTTTTGGTAAAATGGATTTTTGGTTGTGAGTTTGTGGTGTTGGTGGCTGTGTGCAGTGGTGTCGTTTAGTGGCAGTGTTAGCGGTGGTAAAATAGAATGAAGATGGTGGTTTTTGTGCACCGGTGGGTGTATGTTGCGTGTAATGTGGACGGTTATGTGTAATGCGGGTGTTGGCGGTGGATGAAATAGAAAGAACCAATTGGTTGTTGTCTAATGAATGTATATAGCAGGGTAGGCATGTGGGCCACTGTTGTGTAGATGTATATTGTGTGAGGAGTACGGTTGTGTATGTTTGGAGGTGTGGGTGACTATGTGCGGGCGGGTGTATGTGGATTCTGTGTATGTAGCTGTTTGTACAGTTGTAGTGGTATATGTGCTACGTATATTTTATGTGCAAAAAGGGCGTGTGTCCGCAAAGGTTGGAAGGCATATGAGGGCGTGTCTGTAGAGGCCTATGAGTTGTGTTTATGTGCGCGTTAATGTGTGCTGAGCAGCGTGTGGGCAGCAGTTTGCAGAGAGTATGTGTTGTATGTGCATGAATCTGGACTGTGTACACACAGAGTGTGTCTGTATGTAACAGGGTACAATATCTTTGTGTGCGTAATGTGGAATGTAGTGTGGTTTTGATTTTGGTTGTGGAATCGTAAAGAAAATAGTGATGTACTGGTTGTAGGGTTGTTGAAAGGTGGCACATATAATGGTAGATTAGTTGTGGAATCTAGCAACCGATATGTTGGGTTTTGGTGGTATTGAATATGGAACGGGGTTTCGGCAGTACGAGTTCGATTTGTAGTTAACAGTTGTGGTTTATCGGTGATGCTTGCGATGGCTGGACTGGGACAGCCGTGATGGCGTGTATATGGCGGTGTGATTTGGGGTACGGTAGTGCGTATAATGTGTGTTGTGTACGGTGAGTGTACATGGTGTAGGTGTACCATGTACATGTATGTGTTTGGACAAGGAAACACATAGGCTCTGAGAATAAAAAGGGAATTGTTAGCGTGAACTCTAGGATTTGACCGGGAACATGAAGATAAAAAGAATGGTCTTGACGGTTCCGTTCGCCAGAGGTAGTAACGTGATCGTCGCTCCGGAGCTCTAGATGATATGGAAATGCGTAGCGTCAGGTAAGTGACCTTTCGATTCAACTAGTATTTTTCTATAAAATGTATATGTTTATGTATTGATAAAAAAATGGCGTTTATCAGCATTGACCGTTTTAATCATGTTTAGTTAGTCTGACTTGATTTGCTAAACAAAGTGTTTAATGGTTTAATTCTCGTCAAAACCGGACCAACATGTAAATGATATCTTTCTTAGAAATTGTTATGGAACTCGGATTTGAAATGATTAGTGCAAGTAAGATGCCTTGGTATTTGACGTTCTTGTGAAAAATTGAAGAGCTTGAAAACTGTCAAAATGGGTGTGAGGATGGTTTGAAATTAATTGAGGAGTGATTGTGTTTACGATGAACCAAAAGGTCTTTTTGGTTTACTCGATTGCTGTGCCCTATATCCACGGGGGAAAGTTGGATTTCGGGCCCTGGTCAACGGGGCTTGTACGTTGATGCACAGTACTGTTGCTCGTGGTTCGCCCATGCGTCCACAGAATTTTATCCCGGATGGAGGAGGGATTTCGAGCCCTAGTCAGTGGGGCCTGTACGCTGACCGCAGCATATCGTTTGAGCTAATGTTGCAATCGAACTGGTTGTCATGAGTTTTGCGTTAATGATTTTATGCTTCAGTTTTTGGTTTAATGTACTCTATTTTGTTTTACCTGATGATTATCAAATCTATGATTTTTAGATATCTTAATGATGCTATAATATAAATGAGTTATTTTCTGACATGCTATGGTCCAGCTAGTTGAATCATTGGTTACTTACTGAGCACGTGGAAGCTCATCCCTTACTTATCATTTCAGGTTTGAAAGTAAGGTGATGGTGACGAGCATAGGAAGGAACAATTTGGCACTGAGCTCCGAAGTCTGTATTGGTTGAGTCGCTAAAAATTTAGATTGTTGGTTTAGTTTTAGTTGTTGATAAATTAGAGTTATGAGGAGTTGTAGCATGAGTATTGTATTCAAATAAAAATATGAAAATATAATTTAAGTTTATAGAAGTTTTAATTTCCGCTGCAGATTATATGCTGTTTTAGCGAGTAAGGCCTGGCAAAGCCCTCGGTTGGAGTCCATAGGGTTTGCGGCCGGTCACGTGCCTAGCTCGCGGGCCTGCCCGTGGGTTCGGGTCGTGACACATGAGGCCAGGAACCTTCGCGTCAAAACTGCTAGGTATGCTTTAGTTGAAGGTATTCTATACAAGAAATCATTCAGCCTTCCTTACCTCAGATGTCTACGCCCATCAGAATCCCTATACGCATTACAAGAAGTACATGAAGGGATATGCGGTCAACATCTTGGGGGAAGGACGTTGGCGCAGAAAATCTTAAGGCAAGGATATTACTGGCCTACGATGCAGAAAGACGCCATCGAATTCACCCGAAGGTGCGACCAATGTCAGAAGTTTGCACCGCTCTCTCATACACCCGTCGCCCCATTAACTTCAATTGTTTCCCCCATCCCCTTTGCTGTATGGGGAATGGATCTACTAGGACCTTTTCCCATGGCGTCGGGGCAATGACGGTTTGTGATTGTAGCAATAGACTACTTCACCAAATGGACCGAAGCAGAATCTCTGGCAACCATAACTTCAGCCAAGTGTGAAGACTTCTTTTGGAAAAACATCATCTGCCGTTTTGGGGTGCCCAGAGCTTTGGTCGTTGATAACGACAAACAGTTTGACAACAGCAATTTTTGAACCTTTTGTTCGAACCTTTCGATCGATTTGAGGTTCACTTCAGTAGCCCATCCACAATCCAATGGTCAGACTGAAAACATGAATCGAGGCATCTTACAAGGATTGAAGAAGAAGTTAAATGAAGCTAAAGGCACATGGGTGGATGAACTTCCCAAAGTGTTATGGGCCTATCGAACAACTCCACACTCGGTCACTGGAGAAACACCTTTCTCGTTCTGCTATGGTACCGAAGCGATGTTGCCAGTTGAGATCGGAGTCCCAACAATACGAGCCTTACATTTCAGAGAATTAAACAACGATGTTGGACTCCGCGCAAATCTTGACTTAGTGGAAGAGGCCCGAACTCAAGCCCATGTACGATCTGTTATCGTTAAACAACGAATCGCATGATATTACAACCAGAAAGTCCGATCCAAGCAGTTTAACGAGGGAGATTTAGTCTTTCGCAAATTAGAAGTCTCGAATCCAAAGGCAGCAACGGGAAAGTTATCTTCAAATTGGGAGGGACCCTACCGTGTGCTAAAGGTGCTCAAGACGGGCGCCTATGCACTCGGTACACTTTCAGGAGAATCTATCCCTCGCACTTGGAATGCTGAAAACTTACGCAGATATTACCAGTAGTGTCTTGGCCCGAGCCAAAACACTTTCCTTTTTGGGGGATAAGGGGCTCAGACCTTGCGCAGATAATGGTCTTTAGCAGATTTTTTGGAATAAATGGGTTGTCCATCAATCCAATGTAAACTTTTTCTCGAACAATAAAGTTATATTTCTCAGCATTGTTGTGATGGAAGCTTAGCCAAAACATTCTGTCCAAACAGAATGATGGCCGAACACTCTGCCCGAACAGAGTGATCAGTTTTAGCCAAAATCAATCTGCCCGAACAGAATGATGGCCGAACACTCTGTTCGAACAGAGTGATCAGTTTAGCCAAAATCAATCTGTCCCGAACAGAATGATGGCCGAACACTCTGCCCGAACAGAGTGATCAGTTTAGCCAAAATCAATCTGCCCTGAACAGAATGGGGCCGAACACTCTGCCCGAACAGAGTAATCAGTTTAGCCAAAATCAATCTGGCCCGAACAGAATGATGGCCGAACACTCTGCCCGAACAGAGTGATCAGTTTTAGCCAAAATCAATCTGCCCGAACAGAATGATGGCCGAACACTCTGTCCGAACAGAGTGATCAGTTTGGCCAAAACATTCTGTCCAAACAGAGTGATGCCCGAACACTCTGTCCGGACAGAGTATATAACTCTTGGGTTCTATAAAATACAAGAGAAGGCCAAACAGATTAGCTACAGATCTAAGTCCGTGAAGAAACAAAAGTTAATGGGGACATCATCACTCCAACAAAGCTTTTAAACTTCTTCGAAATTTAGGCCGAGCGAGGGTGCTCGACTTCTTTGCCAACTCTTTAAGTGACGAATAAAGGGTTTGAGTCAAAGTAAACATTTTTTATACTGTGTGAATGGTAAACACAAACCATAAGAAACACATAGTAAAGGATCAACAAGAAATAAAAGATAGAGTTTTACAATAAAGCCCTTAAAAGGGCATTAAAATTCTCTGTCTAGATAAACAACAAAGCCCAGATACAAGAGCTAAAGTCTAGGGCTCGGGTGCATCACCAGATGGACCTTCTCCCGGAGGATGAGAAGCTGCGGCATCTCCCACCTCTGAAGGCATGGCAGTCTCTCCAGATAGAGACACCACCGCAGGCAGAACGAAATCCTCCAAAGGGATGTCAGGAAAATGCTCGGTGAACATCTCCTTGGCCTTTGTAAAGCCAAGATCATAGATCTCAAGGCCATCTTCGGTCCGTTTCTTCAGCCATTCATCCCCCGCATTTCCGTCCAGGAAGTCGCGGATGCCTTGGTCTCGAGCTTTGGTGACCTCTTCTGCCGCCTTCCTCTTTATTCGCTCCAGCCTCTTCTCCAGATTTACAATCTTAGCCAGATAATATTCCTCTCGATTACTCAGCTCTTCAGCGTGATGAGAAGCTTCTTGTGCCTCCTTAACAGCTTCCCTCTTCTGTTGAGCCTCATCTGCTGCCACCTACCGCGCCATCTCAAAGCGAGAAAGCATTTCAGACCCACTGGCATACATCTGTGATAAAGATTGGGACGATCAGCAAAATGGAGTCCGAAAGTAAATACAAGAGAAAACTAGAAGAAAGAATCTCACCGTATACACAGCCTGAGCAAAGGAACATGCAAAGGTCTCGTGAGTTTGGTTCTGAAATATTTCCTTGTCCCGGGGAAGAACTCCGTGAACAAGGTGTTGCTCTGAAATCTGACTATCTGGCATCCCAACATCATTGGAACGAAGAGTCCATCTGGGACGAAAGATGGGATCCTCTTCGACGGACACCTTCTCCACGATCTGCGGTGAATGGTCAGGAGGGATAACCCTTGTCTTCTTTGGAGCAGGGGGCAACTCTGTACTTGGCTGCTTTTCTCTCCTTTTCCCTTTGCTTTCTGCAAGACACCAAGAAAACCTCCTTGCGGTGTTTTTCCACTTCTGCTGGCCATTTTTGCAAAGGAGTTGACAATCAATACAAGAATACACATTGAAACAAAGACTGGAACCAAAAGCCTATTTAAAAGCACACCTAGAGACGCGCTCTCAGCAGGAAATGTGCTAGAGATGGTAGGCACAGGAGGAGGGGTTACAGCTCCAGCTGGAACAAGAGTGCGAGGAATGATCCTCGCCCATTCTAGTTGTTGCTCTGATAAGGGTTCGTCAATGGAAAGTCCGCCCCGAAGTTTGATGTGGCTAAGAATGTGTTTGGTAAGGTTGTTTGGAGCAGGCTTGCCAGGGTTCTCAAAATCCTTACAGTAAGGATTCCACTCTCTGTCAAACAGAAGCTTCCCTTTATCAGAACGGCCAACGAAGAAGTATCTGGAGTGCCAACCTTTATTCGACTTTGGCCCCCCTTTCAGAAGTCGTTGCCTACTGTGAATATAGTACCATCCTGGGCAATTGGCAACCCCCTTGACCAAACAGATTTCAAAGAATACTCTCATAAAATCTGTTGGATCTGATTTATAGCCTGAAGTCTGAACCAGATAAATGAGCCCGACAAGCTTCCTCTAGCCATTAGGAACAAGCTGACCTGGGGCCATGTGGTAATGCTCGAAGAAACGAAGAGCAAAAGGGGGAAGAGGAAGTCTGTATCCAGATCTCACTTGCTCTTCGTAAATCCCAGTCTCATACTTTGTTCCATAGTTGGCTGGTTCTTGCAAGCCTGGAAGACGAGCATACCAGCCTACGGGAAGAGGATATTCCCGGAGCAATTCCACCAAATCTTCGGTAGGCATTTTACTCGACTTCTCGTCTGCCGTATACCAAGGCCTAGGATTAGCCTCGTCTTCAGCTTGATCCTTAACATCACCTAAGGCATTCTTGGAAGGCAAAGATGGGGATCGTTGGGAGGTTGAAGGCTGGAGAGGTTGAGAAGATGAAGGGCGTAGTGGTTCTGAGGATAAAGGTCAGAGAAGCTGTGGACTTGAAGTCCCAACTTCACTTCTTGAAGTTGAAACTCGACCTGATCTTGATGATGAACTACTGCTAATGACTATATCCTCTTCAGGAGATGAAACCGAGACTGAGGACTCGGACATATCTTCTAAATAAACTACAAAAACTTGAAATGCTGAACAGAAAGAGGAGATGAGGAGAGACTTACTTGAAGTGAAGAACGCTTCCAAATGATTCGAGTGAGGTGAAAATAAAATGGAGATCTCCTTTTATAGAGAAAACCCCAAATAACTGTTTCTGGGGAATCGCAACGGTTCATCTACCACACACGTGTCACAGGCTGATGAGTAGAGACACTTGAAATTCTCAATTCCCGCTCAAAGACATTAATGGAGAAGGGGACACGTGGAGGGAACCAAGGTAATGGTCGACAGGATCCTGCCCGAGCGGAATCGTGTCCGAACACTCTGCCCGAACAGAGTGACCGTGGCCGAACAGAATCCTTCCCGAACAGAATCCCATCTGAACACTCTGCCCGAGCAGAGTGACAACGGCCGAGCAGAATTCTGTCTGAACAGAATCGTGTCCGAACACTCTGCCCGAGCAGAGTGACAACGGCCGAACAAAATTCTGTCCGAATAGAATCGTGTCTGAACACTCTGCCCGAGCAGAGTGACAACGGCCGAACAGAATCTTGCCCGTGTAGAATCCCGTCCGAACACTCTGCCCCAGCAGAGTGACAACGGCCGGGCAGAATTCTGTGAGAGCAGAATTCTGTGAGAGCAGAATCCCTTCCGAACACTCTGCCCGAGCAGAGTGACAACGGCCGAACAGAATTCTGTCCGAGCATAATCGTGTGCAAACACTCTACCCACGCAGAGTGACCGTGGCCAAACAGAATTCTGTCCGAACAGAATCGTGTCCGAACACTCTACCCACGCAGAGTGACCGTGGCCGAACAGAATCGTGTCCGAACACTCTGCCCGAGCAGAGTGACAACGGCCGAACAAAATTCTGTCCGAACAGAATCATGTCTGAACACTCTGCCCGAGTAGAGTGACAACGGCCGAACAGAATTCTGTCCGAACAGAATCGTGTCCGAACACTCTGTCCGAGCAGAGTGACCCTGTCTGAATAGAATCCCGTCCGAACACTCTGCCTGAGCAGAATGACAACGGTCGAGCAGAATTCTGTCCGAACAGAATCCCGTCCAAACACTCTGCCCCAGCAGAGTGACAACGGCCGGGCAGAATTCTGTGAGAGCAGAATCCCTTCCGAACACTCTGCCCGAGCAGAGTGACAACGGCCGAACAAAATTCTGTCCGAACATAATCGTGTCTGAACACTCTGCCCGAGCAGAGTGACAACGGCCGAACAGAATTCTGTCCGAACAGAATCGTGTCCGAACACTCTGTCCAGCAGAGTGACCCTGTCCGAACAGAATCCCGTCCGAACACTCTGCCCGAGCAGAGTGACAACTGCAGAGCAGAATTCTGTCCGAACAGAATCTCGTCCGAACACTCTGCCCGAGCAGAGTGACAACGGCCGAGCAGAACTCTGTCCGAACAGAATCATGCCCGAGCAGGATTCCATCCGAGCAGAACTCTGTCCGAACAGAATCATGCCCAAGCAGAATTCCATCCGAGCAGAACTCTGTCCAAACAGAACCATGTCCGAGCAGAACCATATCCGAACAGATTCATGCCCGAGCAGAATTCCATCCGAGCAGAACTCTGTCCGAACAGAATCATGTCCTAGCAGAACCATGTCCGAGCAGAGAACTCCTCAAATATTTGCAATGGGGGCAGACAGATCCGATCCTGCTTTTGGCGTATTTCGCTATCACCAGTAGGAAAAGTGTGCTTCCACCCGCTTCAGTAAACGCTGGTAAAAGCAGGGGGCATATGATATAGCTAAAAATATCCCTCCAATCTACGGATGACACGTGGCAGTTTTGACACGTAACCCATACTGGCTCATTACTGATATGGCATTTACCGTATCAATCACCGGGCAAATCCTAAAGAGGCTCTGACTCTAGATTGACATGAGATCCTCTAAGATCCTAATTAGACTCTGATTAGAGTTGGTCAAAGCCCAGTCCTACTAGGACTCCTCCTTCTACCACTATATAAAGGGGTCTGACCCCTCAGGTACAGACAAGTTCACACACAATCACACATTGTGTCTTACTGCTTCTTCAGAGTTCTACATTGTTAGTCATCTCTGACTTAAGCATCGGAGCGTTCCCCCGCCGAAACCCCACCCGGCGGTCACTCCGTGTTCTCTTTTGCAGGCCTGATTTCTGGTGTGGTTCCCGATCTAGTTTTTAGCTGCAACACTTCCCAAGTTACCTACTTACCTTTATTTACTTCTTTGTTGCACCCCATGTCATTAGATTACAACTTATGGTTGTTATAAATTGTCGCTAAAGATTCAATATACTATTGCTCACAAAAAAAACGTCGCTAAAGACCCTATAAGCCCCTTGTGACTTTTGATATGCCATATAGTGAAGCCCCGCTGGCTCGACGTTATATGTTTATTTCTGGAACTGTTAGGTTATATGCTGACTTCTATCCTAAATCAACTAATTTATGAGACATTCACGCCTTTGCATATAAATGAACTGATCATACAATAATGGGCGCACATGTGCTACAAGCGCACCTAGTTAATCATTGAGCGCCACTAGCCTATGCTTATAGCATTGCCAGTATGTCGGGTAAATCTAAGAGCCTCGTGCCCCTGCAACCAGAATCAAAGCCGATTCTCTCTTGCAAGAGATGGTTACACACTGTTGCATATCATGTTAACAAAATGCAACAACATCCTTGTCGCTCGATAACTTGCTTATGCAGGTCCTTTTACTAGCATGCCCTTAACATCTACACCATCGACATTGTACGACGGTGAGAGGGGTTGGATGGGGATCCGTCGGGGGTGGTGGGGGTGTGACTACTGTCGTGACTGAGTGGTAGTACGGGTGGATGGTGATGGCTATTGCCAAGAGCCATAATGTCGATAGAGCAGCAGCATGATGTGGAACTGAAGTTTGGTGGTGGGACTTTCAAGCGAAGGCAAAAGGTCGCAGTGGATGGGGTGTGCTTTGTTTTATTTTGGGTCGATCAGGGATGTGGGAGGGGCTGGGCTCCGACATTGACTGTGGTTGGGTGATAAAAGGGTTGTTAGTCGTGTTGGGTGGTACCGTGATGGTTGGTCGTGGAGGATATGGTGGTGGTGCATGGTGTTTGGTGGTATTGGGGTGGTGCAGCCATGGTGGCGACACGGGCGGGGGAAGGTGGCGGTCTTGGATGGCAATGCCGGTGGTGGCTGATTACCGAAGAGAAAAAGGAGAAATAAAGGGTATTTCTAGTTATTTACCTTTCCAAGTCATGTGCAATGTAGTCATTTAGTTCGAACTGTTATAAAGTTAATAGTTCCGTTTGGTCTACGGGCATCGATGCAAGTTGTCTAAACTAATGTATACGCGCATAATCTACCCTAACTTCAGGAGTTTGGCTGCAAATAACGTTTTAAATAAAGAGCTTACATCAAACGTAGGCCAAATCATACCGAAATGGAATTAGTAAAAGTCCTAACTTCAGCTCCACAGGATTCAGGACAGTTTTTTCATCCCGAATGGGACCGGTGTAGGCCCGTTAAGCTTTCAGCCTTTGTTTGGTTTAGCCCCACAAAACTCAATCTCCGAATTCCGAATTAAATGAGTGCCAGCCAAAATTCATAAATGTTTAGTTAAAGTTTTGCTGAACGGCTTCATGTTACTGTAAAATGAAGAACCAAAAATAACTTGGGAGACCCAACGAAGTCAGGCTTATTCAGCCCCTTCAACAACTTTTAGCCCTTTGTAGCCCGAATCAAAAGCAGAGCTTTGGCCGAAGCAAATGCTGGAATAAATGGTGTATGCTGTAAAAATTTAAGTCTGTCCTCTAAGAAAACAAGTTTGGGTTGTTGTGGAAATGGTGTTTAATTCTTGAGCATCGAGAATTTAACATAACATAGCATCATCAAGCTAATGCATCATACTCAAAACAAAATGGGTCTCTTGGTTTCAGTTTCAGTTTGCTCAAGCTTCTACAAGTCACTTCCATCGTCTCTGTTGGAGCATGTGGGAACAAGATAACAAAGCCTCCATCTTTGAATTCAACCTCAGCCTGAACCTCCACATCTTCAAATTCAAATATATAGCCTGAACCTTAGCCATATCTTTACATTCAAACATGTGATGTATCCCTATATAATGGTGTAAACCGTGCAATGTAAGGTGTGATAGAAAACAAATTTTAATAATCCATGTTTGCAAGTTCTGATCTTTCATGGTATTAGAGCCAATATAGTCTTACAACTAATTTTTTTTTCCTCCATGGCTACCTCATCTTCTTCTACTTCACCCTCTACACTGGTCTTTCCTGTAAATCACTTCCACAACCTTGATTCTGTCAAACTCACTACTGAAAATTACCTCATTTGGAAGAGTCAATTTTTGCCTCTTCTGCTATGATCTCATGGGTTTTGTTAATGGGTCTACATCACCTCCTCCAAAGTATGTTGATCCTGTCGAAACTGAAACTCCCAACTCTGAAGGTGCAGTTGTCACTCCCATCTCTGGAGATGTTACACCAGAACTTAATCCTGCATTTATTCTCTGGCACAAGTAGGATCAGTTGTTACTTGGTTATTATCGTCTCTCACTGAGCCGATCTTGGCTCAAGTTCTCGGTCCCAACACCTCGGCCGAAGTATGGTTATCCTTGGAGCATATGTTCGCTTCTCAGTCCAAGTCAAAGATATTCAATCTTTGGTATGATCTCCATTGTCTTAACAAAGGTGATCTCTCTATGCATGACTATTTTCAGAAAGGAAAGAAAATTCGAGACACTTTGGCTGCTATTGGTCAGTCCCTTTCCGATGAAGATCTTATCTAGGCCTTGTTGGTTGGCCTTGGTTCTGATTATCACCCTTTTGTTACCTCTATCACTACTCGTGCTGATCTAATTTCCCTTGACAGCCTATATGCCTTACTTCTGAATCAAGAAACCCAACTTGAAAGACAACATTCTCGTGCCACTTTGCCGGCTCCTCATGCCCATGTTGCCCAACATGGTCTGATGCATTATTACCGCTCCTCTTCGCCAATTAGATCTCACAATAATCATGGCGGCGAAGCTCCTAAAGGCAAGCACCATAACCAATATCGTGGGAATGGTCAAAACACCAAATCATTTCAGTCAGGCGCCCACGGATCTTCCCCCAATTTTTCATCTCGAAAACCTGCGTCCACCATTATTTGCCACCACTGCAATCAACCTGACCATATTCACCCTTATTCCCCAAATCGCACTCCTCATGCACCTACTGCCTGTGTGGCTTTCCCTTCCTCCACTTCTCCTGCTGACCCTGCCTGGTATCCTGACTCTGGTGCAACCAACCATATCACGAATGATGTGAACAATCTCTCACTCCGTCATGAGTATCATGGTCCTGATCAAGTTCAAGTGGGTGATGGTAAGGGTTTGCATATTCATCATATTGGATCTTCTTTGTTAAATTCCTCCACTAAAGTTTTTAAATTAAATAACATGCTACATGTTCCTTCTATGTCCAAAAATCTTCTTTCTGTGCGTCAGTTCACAACTGACAATAATGTTTTCTTTGAATTTCATCCTACTTTTTTTTTCTTGTCAAGGATCGCACTTCGGGGATAGTTCTTCTACGTGGCACAATTAAAAATGGCCTCTATCAACTTCCTTATCTCCACACGTCATTGCTGCCCTCAACTCATTCATCTCCATCTGCCTTGGTTGGTGTTCGAGCTCCATTGCTGCTATGGCACAACTGTCTTGGCCACCCGTCTTTTAGAATTGTCTCTCAAGTAGTTCGTAGATTTTCACTTCCAGTTATGTCAAATAAAAGTAATTTTCTCTGTCAGGCTTGCCAACTTGGCAAAAGCCATAGGTTTCCTTTTCAATCTACTCATATATTATCTTCAAATCCGTTGTAAATAATATATAGTGATTTATGGGGTCCTTCTCCCGTTGCTTCTCATGAAGGCTACCGTTATTATGTGCACTTTCTCGATGATTTTAGTCGTCATGTTTGGATTTTTCCTCTTAAACCCAAATCTGAAGTCCTGAATGTTTTTATTCAATTTAAAAACATAGTGGAGAATTTAACTGGCCACAAAATCCGCACACTTCAAACTGATTGAGGAGGTGAATATCGTTCTCTACAACGCTTTTGTCAGGAAAATTGTATTTTTCATCGTCGCCCTTGCCCCCACACTCATGAACAAAATGGGGCCGCTGAACGCAAGCGTCGCGACATAGTTGAAAAGGGTTTATCACTTCTTGCTCATGCACACCTTCCTCAAAAGTTTTGGAATGATGCTTTTCTAACATCAGTATTTCTTATTAATCGTCTACTGTCACCTCTTATCGGTCACATGAGTCCTATTGAAAAATTATTCAAGGCTAAACCTGATTTTGATCAATTAAAAGTGTTTGGTTGCTTATGCTATCCATTTATTCCACCCTACAATCGCCACAAAATTGATTTTCGATCCAAAACATGTCTTTTTCCTGGTTATAGTCTTGTTCACAAAGGCTATAAATGCATGGACATCAATCCGGGTCAAGTTTATTTCACACCCCACGTCACTTTTGATGAAAATACTTTTCCTTTTCACCCTGACACAAAAATTGCAAACAATAACCCATATTTGTCTCCTCCTACCTCTCACATGGGTCCCCCACCCATTATCTCTTACTCTCCTAATCTGACTTCTCCTTCCTCTATTCCATCTACCAGCCGTCCTTTTCTCCTTCCAACTTCTCTCTTATCTGACCCACTTCAATCTCCACCAAATCTCTCCACTCAACAAATTCAATCCCTTCAAATCCTCCACATAAAATACTATCTAACTCCAATCTTACCTCATCCCCACATATTTCTAATCCACCTATCTTAACTACCTCCACACCTATTACATCTCCTCCTCCAACAAATTCTATCCAAACATCAGTACCTCCCTCCACTGCAAACTCTCCTCCCACAGCAACTCACGACTCCCCACCTGTGACACATGACTCTGCCTGCACCAAAACACTAGCCCACCCATCCTCTCACTCCTCTACTACTAGTACTTCCACACACCCCATGGTCACCCGTTCCCCGCGATAGTACACGCAAACCAAAAGCTTACACTGCATCCAAATACCCTCGTATTGCCTTTGTGTCTGAACTTGAACCCATCAACCACTCCCAAGCCTCTAAGAATCCCCTTTGGCGTCAAGCTATGGAAGAGGAGTATACTGCTCTCATGCAGAATCAAACATGGACCTTAGTTCCCCCACCCTCTACTGTAAATATAATTGGTTGTAAATGGCTCTTTCGTCTCAAACGGAACGATGATGGCTCTATTGATCGGTACAAGGCTCGTCTTGTTGCGAAAGGTTACAAGTAACAAGAAGGTATTGATTATGATGAGACATTCAGTCATGTCGTCAAACCTACCACTGTGCATGTGGTATTATATCTTGTTGTTTCGTGTGGCTTGCCTCTTCGACAGATCGACGTTAATAATGCATTTCTAAATGGTTTTCTTACCGAAGACGTCTACATGGTACAACCACCAGGTTTTCAACACCCGCATTTTTCGTCGTTTGTTTGCAAATTGCAGAAGGTTCTCTATGGTCTTAAACAGGCTCTGCGGGCATGGTATTTTCGTCTATCTCAGCAGCTGCTTGAATTGGGCTTTCAAGTCTGTCAATCTGACTCTTCCCTTTTTATTCTTCAGCATGGTTCTACATTTCTCTATATTTTAATATATGTTGATGATATTGTCATTACCTGCAATTCGGATGTTGCCATCAACAAACTTGTTTCTGATTTGAACTGTGCATTTTCGTTGAAAGATTAGGGTCCTCTGAACTTTTTCTTAGGAATTGAAGCTGTTCAGACTCCATCTGGCCTCATTCTTCTTCAGCACAAGTACATCATTGACCTGCTTATCCATATGAATCTATCGGATGCAAAACCCGTTCACACCCCTACGTCTACGAGCACTCAACTCTCGCGTCACTCTGGTGAACCTCATTCATCTCCATTTGAATATCGGAGCATTGTTGGGGCACTTCAATACCTATCATTTACACGCCCTGACATCTCTTTTGTCATAAACAAGGTGGCTCAATTTATGCATGTACCCACATCTGATCATTGATCTGCTGTCAAACATATCTTGCGCTATCTCAAAGAGACCCTCCATTACAGCCTTTTGTTGTGAAAAGCACCTATAATGTCTATTTCTACATTTTCAGATGCCGATTGGGCTGGTTGTCCAGATTACTATCGCTCCACTAGTGGTTTCTGTGTGTTCCTTGGACCAAATTTAATCTCATAGAGCTCCCGAAAACAACCGACCGTTGCTAGGTCAAGTACTGAGGCTGAGTATAAGGCTATGGCCGCTGTGACTGCTGAACTAGATTGGATCAAGACGCTTTTGTTTGAATTAGGCCGTTCGCCGTCTCAACCACCCGTGCTCTGGTGTGACAATATTGGTTCTGTCTACTTAACTCGAAATCGACTATCATTTTGTCCGCGAGCGTGTGGCAAAAAAAGCTTTAGATGTTCGCTTTATCTCCAACATTGATTAACCCGCTGACATATTCACTAAATCGCTTTCATCTTCTCGATTTCAGCTCTTGTGGTCCAAGCTCAATGTATTTTCTACGTTGAGTTTGCGGGGGCATATTGGAGCATGTGGGAACAAGACAACAAAGCCTCCATCTTTGAATTCAACCTCAGCCTGAACCTCAGCCACATCTATAAATTCAACTATATAGCCTGAACCTTAGCCATATCTGTACATTCAAACATGTGATGTATCCCTATATAATGGTGTAAACCGTGCAACGTAAGGTGTGATAGAAAACAAATTTTAATAATCCATGTTTGCAAGTTCTGATCTTTCAGTCTCAAACTTTGGTGGCTTCCACATATAGCCAACACAAATTAGTAATCCAATAGCTGAAAGTACATAAAGAGCCTTTTGCTTCAATAATTTCAGCCATTAATAAGTTCATAGTGTCGGCTTGAGTTGTGGTGGTGGTGGGTAGCCTTGGTTAAGCTTCAACATGGTTTAGCTTGTGGTACTGGCGGGTACCCACCTGTTCTAGGTAGGTATTTAAGTGTTATGTCGGTCTTTTTAAGACATACAATTGTTCTTTTGTCCATGTGGTGTGACATTTAAAAGGTCTATTATTTTGTAAAGTTTCAATATAATCCAAAGAACCTTACTCCTGTGATTAATGTAATCCGTTTTGACAATTTGACCGTTTCATAGTCATACACAAGGAGAAAAATATAAAGCACACTCTAGGCCAAGTTGACATGTGTAGCGAATCGCCTCGAGAAAAAAAAAACCCCTACAAATTTTAGGAGTCGCTATCTTAGTTGTTTGACCACAAAAAAATAAATAAAACTTGAAGATGACGCTAAAAATGTCTAAAAGACTATTAAACTGTTGAAAACAAAGAAATGGAGAGATGTTAGGCACCGGCTATACCCTTTTGGTATCTACTTCATTTCTATTAGTTTTGTTAGCCTTTTAATACATACATATGCCTTTTACCCCAATACTTTTGTCAATAGTTGAACCAAATTCTCAGTAACTTTTGGTGGTCCGATGATGACCAATACAACGGACTACACTAGATAAATTGGCATTCTATCTGCGCCTCGAAAGAGGAAGGAGGTCTGAACTTTAAAGATACAAAATGCATGAATAAAGCCCTACTTGCAAAAGTTTGCTGGCGGATGTCTCGAGAACCTACTAGTTTACTTACTCGAGTTCTGTGGGGTAAATATTGTGTTCTTACCAATTTTTTTTTTCTAGACCAACAAAGGAATAGTTCTCATGGGTTGGCGGGGCATCTTAATCGAAAGAGAAACGTTAATTAAAGGACTCCGCTGGCAGGTGAGAACGGGCTCTTAAATCTCAGTCTGGCATCAAAACTGCATACCAAACCTACTGGAAACCCGTCCAAACGCTATCACGCCTTTCACCTCCAGTATTGCCCAAGTTAGTGACCTCATCTTAAATAACCAATGGAACCAAAACCTCCTCACCCAACTCTACCCAGCTACTACCATTCAGAAAATTAGCGCAATCCATATCTCAAGAAGAGGGTTTGCAGATCCACAGGCATGGGGACATACCTCTGATGGAGAATTCTCAGTGGCGTCAGCTTACGGATTTGAATATGAACAAAAAAAACAAGAGAATTATTGAACGTGGTGATTTCTCTTCTTATCCGACTAACTGCAACCCAACATTTGGGCGAAGTTATGGAAACTACCTCTTCCCTTAAATTTCCTTTATTTAAGTTGGCAAAGTTTGTGGGATCTTCTCCCACTCAAAACCAACCTCGTCAAAATTTACATCACCCAATCCAATCTCTACCCTCTTTGCCTAGTCATTCCTGAAACATCAAATTACCTTTTTTTTTTCGAGGCCAAGCTGTCAGACCGATCTGGTTTGGCCTGCCTTTTGGTTTGAAAACTACGGAATCACCTCTTCATTATACAGAATGGTTGATAGCCTAGTTCAGTAACTCTACTGAATGTACTTTCTCTCGAACTATTAACACGTTCATCTTTACGACAATTTGGTGCATCTGGACCAACCGAAACAAGATAATCTTCCAAACAACAAAATTTCAACCCTAATCCATCATAGAACAAATTTTGCAACTAAATACCTGGATCCTCTCATATACCGTTAAAGTAACTCCTCGAAAATTACTTGGAATACTTCCTAACAATTCTTTTTCAACACACCACTACAACCCAATTCCAAGCCAGCATAGTTAACTACATCTGGGGCCTATCCTTCTAAGAGAACTCAGTGAAACAATCCCGGCCACTAACCGTCTTAAGATCGCTATACACACTACCTTCAGGCAACACAATTTGAGAGTGGTACTTGGGTTAACCTATTTTACCAAGGCAAATTTCAGATGTGGATCGGCTACTTTTTCTTTCATCACAACTGATACATACATTGCACAAACACAAGGCTTACGGATTGCAATCGATTGCAATCGAATGGGCCAATAGAAAGCATATGAAAAATGTTACTATACTAACAGAATCCATTTTTCTACTTTCACAGTTGGCCGAGACTTCTGACACTCTGGATACGATAGCTCTAATATTGTTTGACTTTTGTGATATGATGTCAAACTGTATCTTCTTTTGTGTACAAAAATCTCGGGCTCAACAACAGAAGGAAGCCAAATTCCTTGCTGCTTTTGCCTCTCAAGCCCGTACACCGGTATATCAGGATTGGGTGCAAACTGGTATTTTGGAAAACATATAACTACCACTATGCACACACATACTCCTGTTTCACTTTCCTAGACTACTTGTATGTATATATTTATCGAGTCATGGACATGTCATGACCTACTGATCTCCTGGTATGTAATCACCCCTGAACGATGTAACTGGATGTTTTATTTCTAATATCACTCTCTTATTACCCAAAAAAAACATACAAAAGCAACAAAACAAATGTTAACTTTATTCCTATATTATCAGCTTGAACTCGACATTCAAGGGTTAAATGACCTACATATCTGGCTGGACTAACCAGAATCAAAATCATCATAGTTCGACTTGGACCCTATGGGCGGCAACCTACACTTCAGTCTTAGACTTGAACAATTTATAGAAGTCTGGGATGCCAAAAATGATAAAGATGGCCGTTTTAGTTTGTGACCTGATGATAAGACAGTATATTCAATAAAAATTAAAAACTGGCCTGTTCATCCCATAATTGAAAAATATTTTTCTCTCGAATGTTGATACATCATCAGTTCCTAATTTAGTGGTTATCTCTGATTTTAAACATTGTCTTAATATTTCATGTAAATTAATGATTTAATCACTTGTATCAAGGATAAATCGTAAAAAATTCAGTAAATCTTCTAAGCAAATCACACTCTTAACTGGGCCTAAGTTAAGCCTAACTAACTGGCTTGAGCCTAATCAGTGACTGGACTGGACTGGAGTAAGCCTAATCAGTGACTGGACTATTGGCTTGGATTAAGTTAATCAAGTTGAATATATTATTAGGCCTAACTCATAATAATAAATTTTTAATTGACAATAATAAAGTCTAATAATTATATAAACAATAATAACTAAAAATGGGATGTCTACAACATTTATACGTGTAAAGAAAATGTTTATGTTGATGGGAGAAAAGAGAATAAATTAACCTTTAAAGTGAAGGTAAAGTCTTCCATCTATGAAATGCTTCGATATAGTTGTTCCCAACCTATTCTGGTTATACCCAAGGGACCACTAGGGGTCCCATTTCACGCCAACACGTCGACATTGTCAACAGTCATTTTTTTAACGCATCGAACCGATCAAAGTGCGCGCGCCCAAGTCACATGTGTTTCTCGCTTCGCGCTCTTCGTGAGCGACTTGGTCATAAATTATTTCACTTTAACGTTACTCACGGTAACACGATCGTTGTGCCGCGACCACCCAAGCACCTTTTCATCAAAAACTTCAACCGACAGAGCAACCGGAGCAACGGGGTCAAGGGGCAAAGGCCTTGGCCAACCCCATGGGGTCGGCCTCGGCCTCAACCAAGGCCATGGGGTTAGCCTCGGCCTCACCCAAGGCCATGAGATTGGCCTTGACCTCCCATGGGGGGTTGGCCTTGGCCTTCCCCCCCCCCCCCCGGTTCTTCAGTTTTAGCGCAAAGTCCCTTTCGCACTTTGTTAACTCTGTACGCTCTTTATGTGACTTTGGCGCTTTGTTTGTCATGTGGGTATGATTCTTGGCAACACGCTCGTCACGATGCAACTTCCTGATTTGTCATCGCTTATCAAAACACCTACCGTCGGCGTGCCTGAAGTTCACCAAAAGGGGGAGTGGCCTTGGCCTCCCTTCATGGGAGTTGGCCATTGGCCTTGGCCACCCCTTAGGGTCGGCCTCAGCCTCACCAAGGGGTCAGCCTCAGCCTTCCCAGGGGTGATGGCCTTGGCCTTCCCCCAATCTTTGGCCTATGGCCTCCCCTCCCACGTGCACTTGTTTTCTCAAATCTTTGCACCTCCGTGATGTTTATGGACGTTCGTACATCAACCTCATGACGTCCATCATGCATCGACCTTGCGATGTCTGTCGTGCATCGACCTCGCGATGTCCGTTGTGCATTGACCTTGCGATGTCCATCGTGCATCGACCTCGTGACGCACGTCGTCCATTAACCTCACGATGTCCGTCGTCTATCAACCTTGCCACGTCCATTGTGCATCAACCTCATGACGTCCGTCGTCCATCAACCTCGCAACGTCTGTCGTCCATCAACCTCGCGATGTCCGTCGTCCGTGACCGCATACCATCACTCCCAACTTTGTCATTACTACATGTTGCATGTATTATTTTGTTATCACAGGGCACCCCGTGAGCCATCTACACGACGATCGCCGTCGCGCCCATGCGCTACTTCCATGACAGGAGCCCACGGCACCAAGTATTGCTCCGTGATGTTCGTCGCCGCGCCCGTGCTCCACTTCCATGACAGGTGCCCAGGCACCAAGTATTGCTCTGCGACATTTGTCACCGCGCCTATGCACCACTTCCATGACATGTGCCCCGGCACCAAGTATTGCTTTGCGACGTTCGTCGCCGCGCCCATGTGCCACTTCCATGACATGTGCCCAAGCACCAAGTATTAATTCCGTGACGTTTGTCGCAGTACCTTGCGCCATTCTCATGATGCTTGCCCCCGGTACCAAGTATTGTTCTACGACGTTTGTCGCTGCACCCTTGCACCATTCTCATAACACGTGCCCCAGCATCAAGTATTGCTCCGCGACGTTCGCCGCCATGCCCATGCGCCACTTCCATGACATGTGCCCCGACACCAAGTATTGTCTCTGCGACGTTTGTCGCTGCGCTCATGCGCCATTCTCATGACATGGGATAGGGCACAAGGGAACCAAATTCTGCCCGAATAGAACCTTTTGCGGAGCTCCAATCTGTCCCCGTTGTGCTCAGACAGAGCACAAGGGAACTAAGATCTATCCAAGCAGAACCTTGGCCAAGCACTCTGCCCAAGCAGAATGCTTTACTCTGTTCCCATTGTGCTCGGACAGAACACAAGGGAACCAAGGTCGGCCCAAGTAGAATGTTGGCCAAGCATTTTACCCGAGTAGAGTGCTTCACTCCATCCCCATTTTGCTCGAATAGGGCACAAGGGAACTAAGGTCTGACCGAGCACTCCGCCTGAGCAGAGTGATCCACTCCGTCCCCGTTGTGATTGGATAGGGCATAGGGGAACCATGGTCTGCCTGAGTAGAACCTTGAGCATAGTGCTCCACTCCATCCTCATTGTGCTTGGACAGGGCACAAGGGAACCAAGGTCTGCCTAAGCAGAACCTTGGCCGAGCACTTTGCCAGAGCATAGTGCTCTAGTTCGTCCCCATTGTGCTCAAACAGGGCACAAGGTCTGCCCAACCAAAACCTTGGCCAAGTACTCTGCCCTATTCCTGTTGTGCTCCGAGGAATTTTTTGGCCTATTCACTTCAGTCGGTTCAACTATTCCTACTGGCGATTTTGCTTTTGCCTACTTTGTGATCGTTGACAAAAGCAGGGGCCATTATGATATAGCTAAAAAAATACTCGGCCAGTCGAATACACGTGGTGGGGTTGACTCACAATCAACCTAGCCAATCCCGGATTCAAGGATTACCATATTGGTAGAACTAGGATCCTATAGGGATCCTAATATAATTAGGACAGGATGACAACGTGATCCTTTATCAAGGATCCTAATGCGATCCTAATTTATCTGGCACAAGGCCCAGCAGTCATGACTCACATACCTATTGGGAGCTTCTACCTGCAACTATATAAAGGGGACTACCGCTAGGTTTTGCGACAAGTACACACACGTACATTGTGATGTATTGCTTTCTCTAAGTTGTACCCTGTTAGCTGCGCTTGGACTTAAGCATGGGAGAGTTCCTCTGCCGGAACCCCTCCCGGCGGCCACTCTGTGTTCTGGTTTGCATGTCAAATCTCTGGCTGTGGTTCCCGATCTAGTTTTTAACAGCAACAAACCTAATAATTTAAAGAGTGTTTATGTAACTTATGGTATAGAAATTGACCTTTTGGTACCTCAAGTTGACCCTATAACTGTTCAAATTAAAGATTTATACTCAATTGTTCACGAACGTGAAAATCGTGGACTACATTGATACATTAAATAAGTAAAAGACTTTTTTAAACACTAACCCCATTGATAAAGCAATATAGGTGAACTCGCTTTGAAAACTGAACTCCCGTCCATGTAAAAATCTTTTCTCACACATATCTATGTCTAGTTGGCAACGGATGTAGTTTTCTATTATTGGACTCAAATTTGACCCAAAAAGGGTCAAAGTTGACAAAATGGACTATAATGATCATGGAAGAGAAATTTGTCGATTACATTGAAACATTTGATACATGAGGATTCTTTTAAACATTGCTCCAATAAACGAAGGACCATTTAAGTTTAGGTCTGCTCAGGGTTGCCTAGTTATTCAGCAAATACATGTTTTTTTTTTGTTTTGAAAGAAGAGTAGAAATATATATATGAAGATTAACAGGGAGGGTTAAAAAAACATGCTAAAAGGCAAGTAAAAGACAGTCGGATGACATCTCCATCTGATAGGTATTGCCATAAAATAAACCATACAACAACACTAATTATACATATATATATAGGAGCTGATCCGTTGAGAGCGCTAGCAAAATAGGAGAAGTTGCTAGCGCGATCTGGCCGTCCACACGCGATCTGTGGACGGTCAAGATCTTTTTTTTACATTTTTTTAAGTCCGTCCGCTACATTATGTAGCGAACAATTTAGCAGATGAGTAGGGACCACTTTTTTTTCATTCTCTCATTAATTTTTTTGACATCTATCTCTCTCTCTCGTCAATTATGTCTCTTTCTCTCTCTTTTCTCTCACCACTTTTCTATTTTCTCTCTCATCCTCCTCTCTCCTCCTTTATTCTGACTCTTTCTCTCTTTGTTGTGTCTGGCAGCGGAAGGGTGGTGGCAAGGAGCGGGATGACGTTGAAGAAAGGTGCCAGATCTGGTTATGAAGGTATACTGGTTCTTATTGCTCAAGTCAAGAAAGTCAAGGCTCTTTTGTGTGGAAATCCATTATGGAATCGTTCCTACCAGACCACAAGATTTGAGGGAGAGTTTAGAAAGCATACACTCGGGTACAATCTTCATATTGTTATTCCAAGTCAAGTTATTCCCTCCAAGAAACAGATGAGCTAGTAATGCAGCCCAATTAACTCCACCAGCTGAACTAAAGGGTTAAGTAGAACCTTTATAGAAGAACAACAGTGACCTCTTAACCCACACGGCCACAAACATGTCAACTTAAAATTAAGTTGCAGAAGCTCAGGGTAGGTAGATATTTATCTAATCAGTACCAGATCTTCCCGTTCTTATCCATATCTTAAAAGGGAAACAAGTAGAAAATAGAAAATTGATCTTCCTCCCTCTCCCATAGAAAGAGTCAGAAGAAAGGAGGAGAGAGGAGGATGAGAGAAAATAGAAAAGTGGTGACAGAAAAGAGATAGGAAGGAAAGAGAAAGAGAAAGAGAAAGAGTCAGAATCGATGAGAGAAAAAGAGATGTCAGAAAAATTAATGAGGGAATGAGAAAAAAAAAATGGTCCCTATTTATTTGCTACATAATGTAGCGGATGGAGCTGGAGGGTATTATTGTCAAAAAAATCATCCGCTACATAATGTAGCGGATGGACGTAAAAAAAAAATCTTGACCGTCCACAGATCGCGTGTGGACGACCAGATCGCGCTACCAACTTCTCCTATTTTGCTAGCGCTCTCAACGGATCAGCTTCCTATATATATATATATATATATTTGGATGTGTTTGGATGTGCACAAAAGCAAATAAATAAAAATAGCTAAAAACCAGATAAAGACTGACTACATAACGTAGAAGGGATAATAACGAAAAAGAACTAGATAAAAATTAAAAGAAGACAACCAATTAAAAGACTCCAACAAACTGCCAGCCATATTCCCGATGCCAGACACGTGTCTCTGCCGATGCCACGTGTCTTCGAACTCTGTGACCCATTCCGCTGCTGGGAAACCAACACGCCGCCGCCAATTCCAGGGAACATCAACCAAAACCAAACATAAATCCTTTGAAATCAACAAGAAACCAGAGCTAAGGACCGACAGTATCCCTTCACAACAACCGGCGACCACCTTAACACAACAGAAATACCACCTTCACCAATAGCAAACCGCGGTCTCCCACAACTTGTTGCAATCAGTATACAAACTCATCATGAAGCTGCTCCACCGTGACTCCGTAACTGCCAAATCAAGCTTAATCAAGAGGAAAATACAGCCGCAGAACCACATCACAACAACATAACCCACACATCTTTTTAGATCTAAGGGGAGGGGGATCAACTAGGGGGAAGGGGAAAAATAAACCCTAGAAGAAAGGACCTAGACCTAGACTCCTCTGCCTTCTCTAACCCGTGACAATGCGACATATGAACGACAAAATCACCCAAGGAATTAGACAGCTTACCCTTCCATCGAAGCCCCAACCTTTTTCTGGTGCCAGATTTGCAATGGATCTTCAAATTGGACCACCTGCCGCAACGGAACATCCAGCACCCTTACCACCCGAATCTCGCACAAACCCTAATAAAAAAAACTAATAGATTACCACATCACCGCACGCCGGGAACGCCGGCAGTGGTGACGGAAATGGACATGGGATGAAGAGAGAGAGAAGATTGGACGGCGTGGAGGGGTTCTCTTTTTTGCCTCTCTCAGAGAGGAGAGAGGATAGGTTGATACATACGTCAGCAAATACATGTTACTTTGTACAAATGTGAATTCTTTGTCATGTTTTCTTGTGTTAGAACTGTAAAAGTTGTGTGAGGCTGTTATATCGAGCATGAGTTGGTAGAGCAATGTTTCTTCTCTTGATGATGCAACTTACCCATTTAAAGTAAAAATATTATATATAGAAAAGTACGTTTTGTAAAGGAGTTTCTATGGTTGTAAGATGTGCAAAATTAAGTTTAATTTACATGACTGACTCAAGTTGGAAAGAAAAAAGCTTTTGCTTCGTTTCTCTCTCTAACTTCTTTCTCCTCCTCTCTACATTTACTTTTCTTTTGTCCTTACAAGCTTCCTTTTCTCGTCCTTTACTCCTCTGATTTACCAAGTACAGACCTTATCTCTTTACTCCCCCCCCCCCCCTCCAATACAAGCCTTTGACTACACTCAACCTAGTATGTAAATTCCTTTTCACGTGTCCTTTTCTCTTAACTACCTCCTCCTTGAGGGAGAATCAAGCTCACGTAGACGTACTTATACTTGGCTGTCTGAATCACTACATCATGCCTGCTTCCTTAAAGGTGATGACCCACGAAGGATTCCTGGACTGGAGAGGAGCAGCATTATTGTACCCATCAATAGGCAAAAAATGCAAGCAGATAGGGAAAAAAATTCCAGAGTATGCTCATGGGGAGAATTGTGGATGCTAAGGTATTCACGAAAGGAGAAGTCCAAAGGTATGTTACTAAGTATTGGCGACTTCTTGGTCCTGTCATCGTTTAGAAGATTAATACCCTTAATCTCTTTTAATTCACTTCTCAAAAACAAGCTCAACTTTTGCTGGAATATGGACCATGAATATTTAAGGCTTTTTACTAGTTTTAAAACAGTGACTTCCTCATACTATTTTTCACTCATGTGATATTTCCAACGGCAAATCTTTGCGTTCGAGTTGTCAACATACCAAGTGATTGCTATCACAAGGATTTAGCCATTAAGATTGGTATAGTTTTAGGAGTGCTACTTGATGTGGACTGGTCCGAGAGGAGATGCAAACACAAAGATTATTTCAGACATAAGGTTCGCATATCTTTGGATGACTCTCTTTTTCTAGGTGTTTTTATACCATTAATGATCCAGATGGAAACTCACCTGTTAAACTGCAACATTAAGTGGTTAATGTGCAAGTACAAGCGGGTTTTTCATGCATGCTATCGATGTGGGCATATCGGACATGATCGAAATTTCTGCACTGAATCCTTGTTTATGGTATCCGAATCACTCCGTCGTCGCTCTGCTATCCTTAATGGCCCGGATATTTTATCAACTTTTGTAGCGGCAGGTGTTCCCATGTTTGAACAGTCCTTACGTGCTTATCCAAATGTTGATATTAACCCAACCTTCACTTCGGGCAGGCCTCCGCTGGCCTAATCCACAAGCCCATAGCTTAAAAAACCTAGCCCAAATTCCATCTAATTCATCTTCACCGAATCTAGTGCAGATCCCTTAGACCAGGGATCGGGCTTCTCCGCATTTGGGCCTAATCTCTTTTATTACCAATTTAATGTCTTGCCCTGAAAGCATGGGAGACGATGGCCCAAACCTTCTACAGGCCCATCCAAATCTGTGCCCCTCACCTTCTACAGACTTGTTAGTGCCAACCGCAATATCAACCCTCCTGTGTGAAAAAATAGCAGCCTTTGCACACTAAAGCCCAGCTACACCTCATTCCGAAACAGGGTCTTCTTTTAAAAATGAGTTGAATAATTTGAATGACAAAGCCTTGACTTCGGACCCAGATATATTTTTCATGGATAATGCTGTTATGTTTGATGCTATGGGGCCATCAATTAAGGCCACTGAAACTGTAAAGGATCAACAAGAGTCTAGCTGGAAAGGCACAAAATTCATAGCTCTTGAATTTGATATCTCTTCAGATAAAGACAATGCGCAGGACTTGAGAGTGTTAATGGATAATCTAAATCCTAATATACTTCAACAAAAATATGGTTCCAAAGAAAAAATGGAGGCTATAACAGGGGGTGAGGATGTGATATTGCAAGAATCATCTGAGTGCAAGAAAAGAAGAAATAGTGGAGATATGGCTGAAAATGTTAGTGCTTCCCCAACAAAATTTTCTCATCTACAGGAAGAGCCGTACCATGGAGTTAATCCAAAGCTGATAATCTCTCCTTCAATTCCCTCTCAAGACTCTTTTTCTAGCATGGAAAGGAAGCTTATTATTTCAAAAGAAGTGCATGGAGGAAGCTCTTCAGCAAATGAACCACCACTGAAACCTTCTTCATCCAATCCAGGTTCTTTCTTGCAGAAATTATTATAGAAACCTTATGCTCGTTATGGCTAGATTATGCTAGTAGTCATTTTCATCTCTTGCATTCTCCTGCTTCGTTTTTGTTTGAGCTCCCTGAGATGTGGCATTTTTGTAAAAGTTTTTCCTATTTTGCTCCTAGATTATATGGCCTCATGCATGTATATAGCAAAAGCCTAGGTTGTAAGCTTGTTAGTGTTGGAATAGGAAAAAGAAAGAGAGAGGAGATGTCTAGTTATGGGAAAAAAAGAAGGAAAAGGAAAATATTAGGTAGATCTAAAAGGAAAAGAGAAGATTTGATGCTTTCTGAAACCAACAGGCCAGCTAAAAAGCTCAAATCTGAGGGATTTTTGCTTTATGATTTAAAAGGCAGATCTAAATCTTACCTATTAATTGTTGTGTTCCAAGCCTTGAGGCTTCGGCTTTGGAAATGGGCCATGCAAAAGGAAGGCTTCAAGGAATTTTGAGACAATCGATCTCATCAGAGATTTATTCTCCCCTCCTTTTTTGCGATCTCGTTGTTTACTTGGGTTTTGGTGGTTGTCCCGTTACAACCCCAAGGTTTTAAATGAAAAGACTTTACTGGAACTATTGAGGATTTCGGGCAACCTCGAGCAGCTCATGTGGCATTTTCTTTTGCCTGAATTGTAAGTCTTGACTTCTTCTTCCTTTCTAAAACCAAGATAGATTTTGTTTCGATTGGGAAAAAATTTAATAGATTAGGCTTCTCTTCTTTTACGGGGTGTGATTCTAATGGAGCTAAAGGAGGTATTTGGCTGGGATGGAAAGATACGCTTTCGGTTTCTGTTTTATATAGGGATAAGAATATATTAGTTATCTCGGCTTCCTATAGAGGAGGTCCCACTTGGACAGCAGGCTTTGTTTATGGTCATCCATACCTAAACAAAAGGCAGAATACTTGGAATAAGGGTTGCATTCCAACAAATATCCAAGTCATGCTTGGTTACGTCAATTCTTGTTTAACTTAGGGCTGTGTGAGCTGGCTTGGTCAGGCCCTCCATTCACGTGGACAAACAATCGAGAAGTGCTGAACTGTACTTTTAAGAAACTAGATAAATGTTATGCTAATCAAGCCTGGCTGTCTCTCTTTCCCCAATCTAGCATCCACAACCAAGGAATTTGGGGTTCTGTCCATGCTCCCATTATTCTTCACTCCGAAACCCGAACCCTAGGATTTCGTAAATCCTTCTGTTTTGAAGCCATGTGGCTAATGCACCCTGATTACCTGAAATCCATTCAACAAGTCTGGGATCTTCCACTCATTGGATCACCTTTATTTTGAACAATGTCTCGAGGAAGGATGTAAGCAAAAAGATTGGGAACGTGGAATATGAAGTCCTTTGGATTGCTTGCAGAAAGTATTGAAGCAGCAAAACAAGATCTTCTCCGAACCCAAAATCATATCTTAAATCCGGATGCAAAAGACCAGGTTCATGCTCCAGTCAAAACAATTGAATTGGCTTTTGGATTGTGAGGAAATGCACTGGGCTCAAAAATCAGGAGATAAATGGTTGAAAATGGGAGATATTGTTCTCCGTGCAAAACTAATTTGTTGGGACTTATGTCATCAACCATATATGGAAATGGGATGCCAATAATTTTGATCCGACAAAAGAAACATGACCAACCATCAACACTACTGCTAACGCAATACTAGAAAACCAACTCCAATGTCCGAAGCGCCTTTGGACGACTCTGAAAGGAAAACTACCTCCAAGGGTAGTACAAATAGATCATATAATCTGGTAAAGGCCTTTTCGCCAAGTGTCAAACAGTAAATAAACCCAAGTCATTGCAGACATTCAAATGACAAACCCATTTCCAGGGAATCATTGAACAAAAAAGAGCACCCCAACCGGCCCTAAGTTTTGGCAAGCAACAAGCAAAGAAAGATGTGAGCCACAAGATAACCAAACTTGGTTCTCATGAACCTCCGCTTGTTCTCATGAACCCGTTGAGCATTCCACAAACCAAACCATGTCCAAAATCAATCTCTCAATTGAATGTAAGCACGCCATTAGTAATTGCCTACATCCGCCATTGAGTACAATGTATTTTAAGAAATGACGATCATAGGTTAAGCGACTATATAAGAGTTGTTCAGGCGCACAGGATGGAGTTTTGACATGTCCCATATACTATTATGCGTGCAGCCTTAAAATGAACCATGAAAACATGGTAATCAGCTCCAGTAAAAAGAGTTGCGTCCTGCTTTACACAAATCCAGGTCTGCCCAAGTAATTAGTATTAGTATGATGTCATCTTGGGCATAAAGCTGATAAGCCCCCTAATACAGAGGAATGCCCCCACCAGAATGCTCTACCTCCTGAAAATAAGAAAAGTTATTGATTACTCGGGTATCTCGTGAAGTAAATCCTGGAACTAATCATATATATGAAGAAACAGCATAACAAACAGAGTATTCGTCGGTTACTAGATGAACAAGTTCATGTCTAATTCAGATTCAGTGCATAGGTTCTCCTTGGGATGATATCAACTAACTCCCTTACAACATAACTCTAATCGTCCAGATTTCAGTGGCTTACTTCAATGTTATCCGACTAGACCTGGCAAAAACTCGCCCGTACCCGCGGGTCTATCCATACCCGCTCAAAAAACCGGGTACGGGTACAAAAAACTATACCCGTTAAAATTTTACCCGGACCGGACCCGTAAATCCCGGTTCGGTTCGGTCCGGGTACGGGTTACCCGGGTTCTGGGCTATATATATGGTATTTTTAGGGTTTGTGACACTTTAGGTTACACTTCTCATTTTCTCAAACTCTATTCTCCTCCTCATCACAACTCTCTGCCGTGCCGCCTCTCTCTCTCTCTCTCTCTCTCACAAGAAAACAACTGGCGCCGACGCCGATCTTTCTCACCCTCACTCATTCAAGAACCACCACAGATTGACGGCCGCGACGCCTCACCGCCACCTCTCTTTCTGTCTCTCACAGATCAACGGCCCCGACGCGTGACCGCCACCTCTCTCTCTGTCTTTCACAGATCGACAGCTCCAACACCTCCACGCCTCCACAGCCCTACAGATCCACTGCCGAGGACCTATCTCTCTATCCGTCGTCGACGGCCGATGCCCCACAGATCGACGGCCGTTTCAGCTCCATCGTCCCAAATCTTTGATGTTCGACATCACCAGGAAGGCCCTCAATGCACAAATTTTTCGGATTAATTTTTTAATGTAATGTAATTTTTAATGTGATGAAAACTATCTGTGATGTACCATGTATTTTCGGATCTATGTGGCTATGTCCATTCTTGAGTCTTCTTTGTTGGTATTGATCGGTAGATCAGTTGCCATTGTGCCATGCTATTTGATTGGTTATTATTATGTGCATTTTCCTTCTTTTTATTTTGAGTTTTGTGAAATTAAAACTACTTTTAACAACAAGAAAATGTGCTGGGGAAAAATAATAATAATTTTGTTCAACTTAAGTATCAGGAAAATATTTATATAAAAAAATTGAATTTACCCGCGGGTATGTGCGGGTAGGGTATGGGTATAGAAAAAGGCTACCCGGAAAAATCCGGGTATTTTTTACCCAGACCGGTTTTACCCGGACCCGGCAGGTATGCCCGTTTGCTAGGTCTATATCGGACCCTTCACATTCTTGTAAGAAACACTGTTTATTTCCTTTCTTTTTGGCGTTATTGTTGAGGGGTGGCTTCAAAGAGACAACAAGGGGAAAGGGGAAGCTGCAGAGTAGCATATTCCCTTAAATGCGACATTGCAGGTGCAATCCATTTCCTTTGCATTCAGGCTTTACACTGGTTAATTTGAATAGAAGTGGGGAGTTAATGGCAGAAGGCAATGTCGAGAACATAAGTGAGCTGCCGGATAAAGTAGGTCGCAGGGAGGTTCAGCTTGCCGCTGAAAAAAAGACTAAGGAATAATAAATCACCAGATTCAACTGGGTGCACATTTGAGTAGAAATAGGCTGCATGAATAAGGTTTGAAGTCAAGTACCAATTGGGGACTTAACATACATTGTCTACCCCAATTTTGGTTGGAGATTTGGGTTTAAATGAGTTCAGCATTCAATCAGGACTTTCTGGTAAGTGGGTTATTTTGATATAACTGCAATTATCTATCAGCAAATATATATAGAAAAAGTTAGGTCTGCAATGAGAAGAACATACTACTCGCTGCAAAAGTTTATACAATACAATCAGAACAGACAGAATAGGGAAGCTTCACCCTCACCAATCGGAGGCTTACAGCAGCAGGTCATAAGTGCCTAAAGTTTCTCAGAGCATTGCTCTTAAATCCATCAATTGTAATAAAATATATGTGTGGCTGTTTTCATGGTCTGGCTACTGCAAAGGAACTTCTAAACCAATGAAATACAGAGGAGTGTGGCAGTTCGGCATAAAATCAAACCTGGGCAGGGGGTAAGGATGAAACCCAATCTGATGCATGGGTTGGGAGAAGACCCAACGTGTTAAGCTGCCACCAAAAAAGATTTTATAAGGACAGAAAATTTCAGACATTAAGATCCAATATCCACTAGTATACAAGAAACAAGCCTCCCACCTTCCAGACACCGAGTGCTAGACCCACTAAATTGAGAGCAGTAAATACCAATTTGGGCCCAAGGAGGTCAACCTTATTGTCCTTGTAAGGTGCAAAAACTGCAAGCCAAAATTTACAGATAATGAGAATGGGCAATGGCCTTCATTTGAAATTGCAAGGTATACACAGATGTTGAGCTATGAGACAACGTTATATTAATGTCTACCACCTTTAGAATGACCATTGGAACCCCATATATGCAATAAACGGGACCACACTATTTCATTCCACACTTAATATGAGATCTTCATTTTTCTGCTAACTAAACTTGATGTAAGCTTTGTACTCACGCCCCAATTGCTCTCCAGTGCTTGAGTTCACCATGGGGAGGAGGAAGATGAAGTGAAGAGGGATGTAAGAACTGCAGGAGCCTTGCTCCATTTAACAAGAAGTTCAAACTTCACTAGTTCTCTTGGATGATGACCGCAATGGTCATTTAGGCTCTGGGCTTCTATTGATATTGAGCTAAATATAGTTTTGACTATTTTCTATATTTTTATTTTTAGGATAAATATTGACCTCCTTTGAGGTCTTCTTTAACACGAGTCCCTTCTAGTTCTAGAAATTACTCCCTGTTCCCCTGTTTTTATATTTGGCTGACATCTACGCCCTTTGACCTGTCAAAATGCAATTTAAAGACAATTTTACCTCGCATAATTTTGTTGGTGGGCTTTTCCTTTTTCATAATTTTGCATCTCTTCGATTTTCAATTTTTCACAGTTCCAATGACCCCTTCGAGCCACAGCCAACACCACTACCCACCCTCCACTACCACTCACCATTGGAGCCAACACCTCCACCACCACCATGAACAACACTTTTCAAAATCGGTCATTATACGGTAGATAAACCCGAAATTCAACATAAAATTAGCATATGTTTTGGCAACACCATTAGACTAGAACAGCTGCTGACTAGTACTACAGTTGCTCATCATCAACCATCACAGCCAATTCCATCCTTTCCCCAAGAGGAGGATGTATTTTATTTGTTGATGGTGCAAAGATGTTCAATAAGGGAGGGGGAGTATAATCCTAACTCGCCATTCTGCTTCTCCCTTTTTGGTTTTCCTTAGAAGGGTAATTATGTCAAACTCCGACATCAGGGAGGATGACGTAATTGCCAGAACTGGAGGAGGGCTATCAAATTAAAACCTCAAGAAAGGTCAATGTGCTTAACCATTCCTTTTATTAATTGTGAATTTTGAGAAAATAAGAAGAAGCTAACATTAGCTGCAAAATCTGTTAGACAATCTTGGCATAAGCAAGGTTTAGGTTTACAGGCGCAACATTCCAAGCCCCTTTGCGCTTTAGGTGTGCTCATGCCTTAAAAACTGTGGTTACCACCTAAGCATAGTGCTACGGGCACCTTTCCATTTCAGGTATGCCTTGAATAATTTTGCTTACCACCTAACCAGTGCGCATATACCATAATAATAGCTCCAGAATCCGGGATCCTAAAACATGTGACACCACTAACAACCAAGCTTATCAAGGTTCCTGCTATTGCAGGTTGATGTAAACAGTGTTCCACCCACTTTAGGCTTTTGAACCCTGTGAAATTGAGGTTGCAAAAGAGTAGTCCTGCCACCACGCTTAGTCTCACCCTCATTCGAGGTTGTGATAATGAAAGTTATTTAGTAAAATAAGGTTTTCCTCTGCCGACCACCTTGATCTCTTCTTCAGGTTTTTCTTTATTTTCTTTTTGCCTCCACTGACAAAGCCAAGTTAGAGCATGCATACTAATATAAATAAGGTAAATACAATGAAAAAAGCCTAACCTTTTCCAAGCCCTTGAAGAGCACTAATGGGCTGCCAAAGAGCTGAAAATGTGATACCTATACTAAATAAATGCACTGCGCTTCCAGCCATCCACATCATGAAGCCCATCATTAGCAAATTCTTGAACGGGGCTTGCGCCACTTCCCACGCTTTCTGCTCACAAATAATTTATTCATTGTAAACTTTGTTCTAAGCATTGTTTAAAGAGCAGTCAATGCAATTAAAAAAGCCAAAACCATAAAATAGGACGTAATGTAATCTGACAAAAAGAGTTATATATGAATCTTCACTTGGCACATTTTAGCATGCTAGTACCAATTAATATTAATAAACGAATTAAAAATGAGAAGAAACAACTCCAAATGATTGTCTTTCTGGGTCATCTAAATTGTGGAATGTTCTATATTCCTCCTCAAAAACCTCCATCGCTCAAGTATCGGACTCCTCTCTTCGGTATGAAAACCTTTTACTTTGACTTGCCAACCCACCCCTCACCCCCTTTAACTCTTCAAACAAGCACAAATACAATACACTACTCCAAGCAGTTTTCAATAACCCCCCCTCCCTTTCATTTCATTGCTACGCACATGTATTATTGGTGACCTAAATGACCTCTTTGGTCGGTACAACTGTGATGTTATTACCAGTTTTAAGGGAATGGGCGCATTCTTAAACTCGAGTAACATGTTTAGTAAGAAGATTCATACTGTCAACCCTTCCAAGGTTCTCAAAGTCTCATGAAATCACAGTAAGGCAACTCAAGTATGCAACCTTCGGTATTGCAGCTAGAATCGAGCCCATCCTATGACTGGCAAGTGAACAGCCAGACTTCCATTGGCCACATAACAGACATGCACACGCGCACACACTTGTCATGAGAATGAGTGTGATCTATAGTGTGAAGACAGCACACATCCAGCAATCAATATTCGGCATCAAAGAACATCGCATCAGCTGTTAGGTGCTTATCAGTTCTTAATTTGCTAGGTAATGCTCATGATGTCACCACTGGCATGATCCAGGAAACATTTTGAAGGCCCAAAAAAACTGTTTTAAGTACCGCCAGCTTCCTCCAATTCAAATTCCAAGATGGGATTAATAAAATTTCTACCTTGAAGGGATAAATTTTCCTTCTTCGTGCACAAAAACCGTGCCTCAAATGCTCCTTCTATGCTTCTCCTTGTCAAACGACTGATGAACCTCTTTCTCCACCAATCTTTTGGATGTAAAATTTATTCGCACAGCTAAATTATGCTCAAGGATTGAAGAATCCCTTAACCAAAATCAAGGAACTCTTATCCTAGGCCGTAAGAAGAGCTGTCAATTTATCATAAGCCGTAAGAAGAGCTGTCAATTTATTCTCATTTATCATAAGCCGTAAAAAGAGCTGTCAATTTAATTACTGAATACACGCTGTCAGTCCGTTTACAGCTCAACGACGTAAACAGTAAAAGTGAAGAACAAATTTCTTAGCTCAAGAAAGGAATTTATATCAAACTCGCCAAAGGACCCCCCTTTTCATCACGAGCACAACACGGATATAGCTGATTCGACATGGGATTTTGGTTTATGAGCTTATTGCTTCTATAATGCGTTCAGAAATGTTTCACAAACCACTATTCTCCACCACAGAGAAAAAGACAGAATGAACTCTCAGCCTGATTGGTCTGCTCAGCAAACATACAGAGTAGACCTCAATTGGCATACCCTTTTCTTCCCATTTTTGGTTTGGTTAACCCAGAAGTACTGTGAAAGACAATGACATTGGAAGCATTTTGGCTATTCTGGATTCTTATTTAGCGTAGCTAAATTCAGGTTTATGAGAAAGCCTGCCTAATTCCTGTGGTTTTCTACCAGTCCAAAGTGGGAAGCTAGACTCCGCGGATGTTATCCACAGCTGACACAATTCCTCACGACGTCTCACAACTTAATTAATTAACGGCAAAAATTTGTAATAAACCCAAGCTTTCCTTAACCAAATGTCAATTTCCTAATTAATTGAATAACCTTTTATAATTCGAATACGTACTTTGTAAAAACCAACGTACTTTTTTCTTGCCTTTGTGTCCAGTGATGCTCAATTTCAACCTTCTGTCTCTCCATCCGAGCTTCAGTATTCCATTCCGCCCCTTCTGTTGTCTCTACTGTTTGCTATTTACCAAAATGGTCAATAAGAGAGGGAGGGGATTAAAGACTTAAGCGTTCCAATTCAAATTCTCTATGCTCCAAATCAATCCCCCACTCATCATAGAAAAAAGTAGCAGAACCCTTGTCTGATACTAGCTTCCCCTCTCTCATAAGGTCCACTAGCTTTAGTTGTGAATGGGACTCCTCTTTCTACTTATTGAGGACTTCACTCTTTTCCTTTAGGCCAGCCGGATTCGTTATTTGCGAATCTCCATACCTCTGTATTCTAATTGCTTGGGGTCAAGCCCCCAAACCTCCCAACCCAAACCGATGGCATTTTCTTATACTAACAACACAAAGAACCTAACGGATCAATTCATCCTCGGCCTTGCATCGCAAAAGGAAAATTATGAAAATTCTGAGTTGGAGCAAGAACTTTAAAAGTAGGAGTCGAATAGTTGGCAGTTTGATTGCCACTAGAAAGCGGGTTAAAGTCAAATAGTTCATTGAGAAGTCGACTGGAACAATGAGGCCCCCAATAGAGCCTTACGGGGCCGGGACCGGCTGTAAGCATTGGGCCGTTTATAAGGCAAGGGGACATTGAGCACATTAGAACAAGCAAGAATTGGCAAGGTTTGAAAAAAAGGAACGTCTTAAACACCTACGGCGTTACTTAGATTCTAAATAACCACCCCTTGTGCCAGCCGCAGGCCCAAAGATTTGAAGACTTAAAGACTGGTTGGTTGGGTTCATGGGGCTTATTTAGAGACCCTTTTGCTGGGATTCAACCCAGATTCGGATGCTCAAGTAAATTTGGAGCATTAAGGATATGATTAACTTTTCGCAATTGTCCTAGCCAGTGTACATCTACACCAAGAATGATTATTACGACATATTGGGATTGAATTCAACACATCATAAAATCTAAAGCCATACTGAGTAATGCGAGTTGAATGTACGAACTATGAAAAAGGAAATAAGGACTCCCATTCTGGAAGTAAAGCAAGAGCAGACCAAATCTTATCTGTTGATTATCATAAAAGTATTCATAAAGGTCTCATCCGAAAGCCATTACCCAACGTGATGAGTTTTAAAAACAGTGGGTAGCAGCAATGAAAACAGACGGATATCAAAATAATAAGATGAAAACCTAAATCCGATATCGTAAAAAGTAGAAAATTTCGACCTGAGCTTTCCAGTTAGCTTCAGCGTCCTTCTTTTGACGACTGAGGGTAGATTCATCCTACAAAATAAGCCCCCAACACGTGAGATAAAGCACTGATCAGTTGTCATGCTACAATTGAATCTGTATGGTATGTTCAGATGTAATATGAAACTTGGAACCTGATCTTGAGGAGCACGAGTGAAGCCAGCGGGGTCTGGGATGTCGCGAGACGAAGGTGCGGCTGAATTATCGCTGAAATCTACGGCCCATCTTCTCCCCACCATGACCCCTTTCCCTTTCTCCATTTATCGCTCGATTGGTAGACGAGATTCAAGTGTCAGAGACTCCAAAACTGCAAGCAGATTGACGTGACAGACCCCCTTTACGCCGGCCGAAACGAGTGTCTATGCGGCCACGAGTCAATAATAGGTAGCCTTTTAAACACTTTTCTTTTTCAAATATCGCAGTTTAACGGACTGTTTTAATTCTTTTTCAAGTTTTATAAATCAGTTTTTAAAATGATGCTATTTTTGAAATTTTCATTTTTGGGTTTTTAGTTTGAATTTTTTTTTTGAGATCCGCCTTTAAATTTTTGTTGGAAGTATTTTATATTTCTTCTTTCCTTAAATCTTCATCGCTAATACCTGTCATCCAAGAACACTAAGGGCATGTGTTGACACTCTTTTTTTTTTCCTCTTTTTTTCGGTTTTGAAAATTGTTAAAAAAAAAGTACGTTTGGTAACTATTTTTTTTAATTTAAAAAATTACTTTTTAAATTGTAGAGTAAAAAAAAGAGGAAAAAGCTCTTTTTTCACTTAAATTTTTTTTTTGAGACCTCCACCACAACGCAATCACCACCGACAGCCGCCACCGCCCTGCAGCCACTGACAGCCACCTCCGACCGCCGGCAGCCACCACCGGGCGGCAATGAGCGGTGGCCACCACCGCCCGACAGCCACATGCGGCCGCCGGCAACCACCACAGGGCGGCAGCCAGCTCCAGTCACCACCGTCGGCCGACAGCCACCTCCGGCAGCCACTGTCGGCGACTGCCGCGACAACCGCCAGCCACCTGCCGGCCACCACCACCGTCAACCACCGCTACGCCCCACCACCGCCACCGCAAACCACCCAAAAAAAAGTCAAAATAAAAAGGGTTATCAAACACCAACGTGTTTTTGTAAAAAAAAATAATAATAAACTGCTGCTCTTTAAAAACTGAAAACCAAAAAGAAAGTTTTGTCAAACGAAGCCTAAACTATCAATATTGTCAATCATCATACCCATTCGCACCACCACCAGCAGTAACCAACACACCCGAACACTGAATTGAAAACACTGCCAAATACCACAGCCACAGACTTTGGATTTGCCACCACCACTAGTGATCAAAACCCACAAACATCGCCAACCACCATAACCACTGATAACCACAACAACTACCACCACTGCTGAACAACACAGCCAAATCCCAAACTCTCGAACATCGGTTACCACCACGGCACTACCACCCCTCTAAAACTAAATCACCATTATTTCAACCACCATTGTCCCTACAACAAATACCACCAAAAGATTTCATCTATCGATTAGCCCTCGTATCTCTGATTTTGTGCAGGTAAATTCCAAACCACTCAAATCATTCACCCAATCAAACCAATGAAGCCTTAATTGGCAAGCCAGTGTGTTACCGCCATAGGAGTAGTTGGATGGTGGCAAAGGAGAAGTGTTGGTCGTGGTAGAGGCATTTCTGGTTGTTGAACTTAAGAGTTCAGAAAAAGCTCTCAAGATTGGAAAATGAAAGAAAGGGGAAGAGAGGAAAAATAGGAATTAGAAGAGAGGAAAAATATAAGGAAAAAAAGTAAAAACCAATTATACAAAATTGTACATCAAACAGCCCATCAGTTTTGTAAAAAATGAAAACTTAAAGACATTTTGGTTTTGTTTTTTTTTTTAAAACAAAAACTAAAATTGGTTTCAAACACACCCTTAATTTTGAACTAAAGTGTAATTAACTTTCAAAATGGGCATCTGTTAGCAAATTTAATGTACGAATAGCGTTTGGTTTAGTAAGAAAAAAATACAATAAAAATACCACAATTTAGGGCTTGAATACAATGTCCTAAGCTTTGTTGTGATCAATAGGGATGCTTTTAAACTTTACTTGGTCAAATCTCGTTATAAAAATATGATTAATTCATAATGCTCGTTAAACCTGACAAAAGGTGTGACGACCCGAGTCACTGATGACATAATTCAATATTGTTCACACAATTACAACACATTCGTGATCATTATGAAATTTTCTAAACTCCAAAACTGCAAATACCACTCACATCCCCACTTGCATATGCTCACTAAAATAATCATCTGAACTGAAAAAGGTAAATGGTGATGGGGGGGGGGGGGGGCAGATAGCCCAGTAAGTGGAATAATCATAGTACCATAAAATCATATTCAAACTCGCTAAAAATTTAAGATCAAAATATTCAATAGTCAAACAGTCAACGCAATCGTGGCTTAGTACTCCAAATAATTAGTAAACCAATTCAATATCTAATTTCCACATCAACCACAACACTTCAATATCTTGCTTCCGGTATCCTCAAAGGGATCTGCCAAAGCTCACATGTATCATAATCATAACGTATCATGCATGTAGACAAATCACTAAAGCACTGTCAGATTTCAAATCAATTGTGTTTAGGAGTACGGAGAACGTTAAGAAATAACCAAGTGGCGTAAAAGAACAGTGATATGGAATTCTTTTTACCTAAATCATAAAGTAACCACTCATACAATACCTCTAGATTAATCCTTATGATCATCCGTCCATAATCACGACTAAACTTCTTCTCTCATTCATTATTTATCTATTGATGGAGGGTCAAAGATAATCTGAAGAGAGATCAAATGCCTATTTATAGAATTTTCTAGGAAGCACAAGGTGTAAAGAAACACGAGGTGGTGAGCACAAGTAGGGATGGCAATTAAATCCGCACCCGGCAGATCTCCGACCCTCCCCGATCCGATAGGAGTGGATTATTTTGACTTTAACCGGGTTATGGGGCGGGTACGATATTTATATTTTTAATCCGCAGTGAGTTAGGGTCGGGTATGGTATATGTCCAACTCGCCCCAGTATCCGACCCATTCCTGGCCCGATTTACTTACTCTAAGCATCAACCAATCATAGTCGTCCATCTTAAGATACATATAGTATTTCTTCCCATAACCCTACCATTTCTTTCTTCTTTCTGCCGACCGCCGCTCCCTCCTTCTTCTCCAGCAGTCAGCCCCGCACGGCCAACACCGTTTCCAGCACCTCCATTGTCCGTTCAGCACCAGGAGTTCTCAATGTCGAGCAACTGATGTCGGTAATTGATTACATGTTTACGTTGTTCGCAAAGATATACAAGATAATGAACAAATATATTTTGAAAATCATGGTCTTCTTTTCCATTGCAGGCCCAGGCTAATTCACTGGACACAACATCTGGTGATCACCCATTTGATCCATACATAACAATCTTGAAGCCTAACGGTGTCCTTGTCTTGGTTGGTGGCCCAATAAGGTCAACCAGTCCTATGAGTCTTATGATGGGTATTCATGTATTCATATGCACAAGTATATTGAATCAAAGCAGTTAACCATAACGATAATGTGCATTTAATTGTTCCTGCATCTATTTGTTCTTGGAAGAATGTGATTTGTTGGCGAACTGATATTGTGCATTTAACTCGCAGTGCAATTTGATGCACTGCTCGTCACCATCTCAGGGAAACCGTTGAAAAGTAACCTACTAATGAAGGTTATAGATTCAGTCAAGAGGTCTTTCGTTTTCCTTCTTCTTTTTTTATTTTTGTTGCTCGATTTGCTCTTTTAGTTCGGTAATCAGCGGTGATGAGTGAATTTTCTAAATTTGCTGCAAAGAAATCGGGGTGGGGGCGGGTTTTTTTGAAGTAGCTGAGGATCAGGTGTGGTATTGGACTCATTTGACCCAGTGTGGGGCGGGGTGGGGCAAAGCGGGGTTTCAGGACTACCGGGGAGGGTAAGGATTTCATAAGATCCGCATCCGACCGCCCTCATCGCCATTCCTAGGAACAAGGCTGTGCCACCTAACAAGCACGACAAGGTTAAGCAAAGAACGATGAGGCTCGAATTACGAGGTGCAAGAAAAGGTTGTACCACCTTGCAAGCACTACAAGGCAGGCTCAAATTACGAGGTGGCAAGAAAATGTTGTACCACCTAGCAAGCACTACAAGGCTAAGCAAAGTAAGACAAGGCTCGAAGCACAATGTGTCGCAATGGTACAGTGACACGTTACAAACACGACAATGATAGGTAGCACGAGGCATCAGATAGAGAAGTAATCAACACTGACTCCTCAGTAAGTACAAGGTGTCACGACGGTATGATGATACCTAACAAGTACGAGAATGCCAATCCCAATTGTCACTAAAATCATCATCCTATTTGCTCTCAACCAATCAGTAATTATTTTAGACACCTCTAAAAAGTCGAGATGTTACAAACGGGTCCACCCGTCGAGTTCAGATAATATCCGGACAAGTACTGGTAAAGCAAGTCCAGGTTATTCAAATTTTTTTCTCTTCAAGTAACCCTTTCTTATTCCCGTACACTATCGGTAGGTTTGGGTAGACCAACGAGTAGACATGGTTCAAAATTTAATTTTTTCCAGTTTTTCATAACCAGTATTTATTGTGATGGTGAAGAGTGGCGATACTGGTGTGGTCACACACGAGATTACTACCTTCGGTAGTGATGGTGGTAACCCCTAGCTTTGGCAAATCCATTAGTCCCTCTCTAGTGCCCTCATCAGTGCTCCAATCTAAAGGGTTGTGATGATGGTGGGAAAATAGTTGTCAAAACTGCAGTGGACGACGGTAGTGGGTAGCGACAGTCATGGAAATCTATGAGAGAGAGAGGGGACACAACTTTATGTTTGTGTGTGATTATATGAGTGAGAGATGGGAGGTTTAGAGAGAGAGCGTGCGACTTGGATTGTGTCTATATGTAATTATGTGAGTGAGAGATGGGAGATTGAGAGAGGGCGACATGATAGAAAAGCCCCAAAACCTAAAGCTAAAACAGGTAAGTGTCCAAGTAAACCTAGGTAACCCATAACCAACTCTAACCGAAGTGGGATTTACGGGTCATTTCGTGTATGGATCCAATCTGACGAGTCTCTTTTTCTAAAGCTCATACTTGGTTTTTCTCATTGGATTGGGTCGACCCACAAGTATGGATATTTTTTTGCCAAGTCTAATCCTCGTTTTCTTGGATCACAATTTGACATAATTTGTAATATAAATTCTCTACCCCTTGGACTCCAACAAAATGGGATAGTAGAGGAAAAGAATCGTACACTTTAAAAAATTACTAGAACTATGCTTCATGGAAACTCTTTGGAAAAATATTTTTGGGTCGAAGCCCTCAACACTTTTTATTACATTTTGAATAGAGTTCTCATCAGACCTGCGACACCCTTCAACTTGGTGACATCACCGGGCTGAGTTATCAATCATAATCACATTCAAAATCCTATGCTTCAGAGCAACTACATCCTCATACTCATATATCATTAATAGAAGCTCCAAAATGCGTCCTTACAAAAATTTTCCTTACAAACATACATCATATTGCAGCGGAAGACTTTCAAGTCTCTGAACAACATGAATATTTACAACCTAATATACGACTGTAGTCGTAGGATTCTTAACAACCGATCTCACGGCTCAATCTTTACCTCACACAACCCATCCCCTTGCTCAACTTTTCTAACTTGTTTCTCTTCCCTTCTCTAGAGGGTTCTCTTTATAGCCTGCACAATACAACATAAGGAATGAGCGCAAATCACCCAGTAAAGACAACACGAGGAATATCGTGTACAATTGATTCAAAAGACTCGGAGGAATAGTAATCATCTCAACGATAGCAATGAATCAAGAGTAGTCAATAAATTTCAGCATCAACATAACTTGTCAAACGATAATTTTTCTTTCATTAGACTGAGCGGCTTTAAGGCCCAACAGAAAAGCATTACTGCCACCTCCTCATGGACTGGACTGACTGACTAACTATGCAAGTGAACACTAAAATAGGAAATCGAAAAGATAAACATCAACGAAATACAAGTCATTAAAATCATTAACCTCAAAAGAAAATCAAATGCAATGCAACTCAGACACGACATACTAGACTCGACCAAACATGACAGACTCGACTTGCGCGCCCTACATCCTCTTTGCCAGTGATCATGTTTCATAGGCCATCCTCCTCATATTGATGTCCCATCTTATGGGATATTCATTTCAGTCTCAAGTAAATAGAAGGGACACTGTCAACAAGTAGGGAACTCATTTAGAGTGTTTTCCCTAACCACGTTACAGCCAAGTAACAAGACATCATCAACGGGGCAGACTAAGGGAAAATTTATTCCACCTTATGTCCTCAACAACACAGCTCAACAAGGAGTACCGGATCAGAAGATCAACCGGTGTTCAGACCCAACAACATGAGTTCAACGTGACATCATCAACAGGGCGGACTTGGGAAAAGATTACTGCAAGCCCTCAACAACGTTCTTACATAAGAGAAATGTCGACTACTTATAAGTGTCGACATTTCGCAACAACACGCAACGACCTCAACAACATCATCATCAACGACAGGGCGGACTCGGGAGAAGTTTGCCACAAGTCCTCAAAGGTGTTCTCAAAGAGAAGAGATATCGGCTATCAATAACTACCGACATCTCACAACAGTCACACAATAACCCCTACGCAACATCATCATCATCAACTTTAGGTATGCTAATCGAATCGAACCATAGCATACTAGGACACCCATCATCCTTATTAAATTCTATCAACAAGGCGGACTAAGGGAATTATTCTACCCTAAGTCCTCAACAACACAATTCAAATATGCATATACCAGTCACAATGACTGCCGGTGTCCAATCATAACGACAAGAATGCAACAACACGTCATCAACATGACATGCTAATCGAACAATGAATTAGCATATAGGACCGCATTGTCCTTACCTGATTGGCTTATAGCCGAAGCAACTTGCAATCTCTGATCGCAACGAGCTGCATCACCTAGTCAAATAATACCTGCTCGTTAGACATCATTCAACATAATAACACTCCTTATTCTACCCCTTCCCCTTTAACCGCCCATCGCATTTTATGACAGTTAGTTAATCCGATCTAATAACTGGATCCTTAACCTAGTCTTATCGACTTATTATCGATAACAACTCTCATTTTAGACTTACTACCATTATTCCTCACTCCCCACCCCTCCGAACGCTAAATTATGCGCGTTCTTAAAAATTTAGCGTCAACATGGCAAATTACCAAAATACCCCTTGATGGCCGCTACATCACCAACATCCCAAAACCGCTTTTAAACTACTTTTTAGATGTACTACATCATTTATAGACCAAATATTCCCTCAAAAAATTTTAAAGGAAAAATTACCAAAACACCCCCTAGCGGCCATTGCCCTAACAAACATCTCAAAACTACTTTAAAACAACTTTTAGGATGTTTTACACCCCTTTCCAAACCAACAGTCCTTCAAAGCATTTTATAGAAAAAAATTACCAAAATACCCCCTTTGGCGGCAAATTACCGAAATGCCCCCGGGGTTCACTATCACCGCAACGCCCCGAATCAGCTTCAAAATAACCTTTTAGGTGTTTTACAACCCTTTTCAGACTAAAAAGTCCTTTGAAAAAAACTTTATCGGGAAATTTACCAAAATACCCCTCTCAGGGTAGCAAATTACCAAAATGCCCCCTGAGGGTTCCCGACACCATAAAAATCTCAAAACCACTTTTAAAATGCTATTTTAGGCCTCCTAGATTCATTCTTCAGCTAAAAAATATTTCACAGAATTTTAGCCCAAAAATCCCGAACCGGTGTCCGAACCGAGCGCTTAAAAGCCCGTTGGCCAAAAATAGTTAACGACTTTGGAATGACTCGAAATCTTGAGAAATGGAACTTCTCGACATCCTAGGATCCTCATAAAAGTTTTGCGCAAAACCACATTCGTTTGATATTTTAAATTTTGAAGTAAAGTTCCAAATTTCCTGCATCCGTTCACCCTTTTCCTGACCTCAAACAAATCTGAAATTTTCCCACGATGTAGGTATATTAAAAATAACTAGGGTCTCTTTTTTGTATTTTGGGTAAATATGACCCTAATTACTTTTTAAAAATTGGATAAGAAACTGCTTGATAAATTCCCACTTTTAGTGACAATTACGGTCATTATTCAAATCATATCACACAGTACTTTACCTAAAACACACACACCCTTCATCTTCCCCACTCAGCCAACACGCACACACCTGCACACTCACTTTGCACACACGGCCACCTCTCAAATGCACCCAAAACCACCTACATATGTATACTTACACATACGTACACCCACTAATACACAATTTAAACGCACAATCACCCATCTAGCACCTTACCCGAAGCATGAACACCCACAAGAACACCATGCGCACACACAGGTCACCTTCACCCCCCATAATTACACACAATTCATAGTAAACACCTAATTCCATCAAGAAGAAGAGGTTACCCCTTTTTTTTTGTGTTTGGTTTCCTTCTCTTTCCCTCCCTGTTTTCTTCTCTTCTTTCTTCCTACTTTGCTCTGTTTCTCTTTCACGGCTACAGTGCCCTTCTTCACTTTTGTTTATTTCTATTTTCCTCCCCCCAGATTTCTTTTCCTTTACTTTCCTTTTATTCATCACTCCCTTAATTTATATTTAGTTTATATTAGTTATCCGAGACTCTAGCTTGAGGTGGCCACATTATGATCACTTTCTCTCAAATTTTGACACCTAAGTGCAAACTTTTCAAAATTGCACTTTAGCCCCCAAACTTTTTAAAATTACATTTTGACCCCTAAACTTTGAAAAATTATAGTTTGACCCCAAAATCATCCTAACGCTCCGTGTAGCCCCCTAACACCTCATTATCATGAAAAGGATGCTACTTAATAATGATATGCATCCCATTCATCATATTTTCTAAAATTATATTTTTGCCCCTTAACTTTCTAAAATTACATTTTAACCCCCTAAACCACACTAACCCCCCTTATGTAGCTCCCTAAAACTTAATCATCACCAACATAATGCTACTTAATAAAATAGCACCCCCTTAATTAATGAAACTTACAGTTAGATCAATTTCTGACATTTTCCAGGGTATCACACCCTCCCCCCCCTAAAATAAATTTCGTCCTCGAAATAGGGATATACCTCATTCTACAACTTGGTGCTGACATCATTACCGTATTAACGCCTCGGGTTTCAAGGTAACCTCATTGACTGCATGATTTTACCCAACCAACTTTGACCACCAACATTCATGTACAACATGTTTCTTCTTATTAACTACCTTCGTCGGTGCCTCCTAATACGAGACATTATCTCGAATTTCAACTTATTCCAACTAGATCCCATGCTTAGAATTGGGATCATATTTCCTCAACATTGACACTTGATGCACGTCATGAAATTAACTCAATCCTGAACGCAGATCGAGTTTGTACGCTATCTTCTCAATCTTAGGCAGGATTTTAAATGGTCTGATGAACTTCGAACTCAACATCCCCCCCACTTCCTGAATCGCATGATTCCTTTCCACAGTGACACTTATAAAATATACTATGTCCTCTACTTCAAACTTCAACATCCTACACCTCTTGTCAACATAACGTTTTTGCTAATTCTGCGCAGTAAGATTTCTCTCTTGGATATCGATCACCTTGTTTTCTATTTCTTTGCACAGTCTCGTGCGAAATAGTCTCGACTCTAACCACATTCTACATATATGTGCGTGACATTTTGGCCATATAACACTTCATAAGGAGCTATTTTTCTTTGCTTGACCAATGAGCATTTTTTTTATATAGGAGAATTCGACTAAGGGTAACTGTTTACCCCATGCTATGCCAAAATAATTAATGCAGGCCCTCAACACTCTCCCCATATTCATATTATACATCTTAATCGGCCACCTGTCTAAGGTAAAAGGCTGTCCTCGTGGTCAACTTTGTTTTCATTTCTTTTTGAAAACTTTTCCAAACTTTAAAGATGAACCTTGTGTCTCTATTGGACACAATAGTTACTGGGAAAACCATAACAACTAACCACTCGCTTAACATATGTTGGGCAAGTCATTCGGAAAAATACTCTTCCTGGATAAAACGAATCGGGACATCTTAGTCAACCTATTCACCACAACCTAGGTAGATATATATCTCTTAGTTGTTCATGGTAATATTAACACCAAAATTCATCATAATGTGTTCCCACTTCCCCTCAGGCGTAAAGAGTGGTTGCCAATATCTGGCGATCTTCTTATAATCCACTTTTACCTATTAACAGGTTAAACATCAGGATACAAACTTTTATATATCCCTCTTCATGCTAGGCTACCAAAATTCTTTGGGCCGTAACTTAGGGTACATTTTCGTCTCCCCTAAGTAAATCGACACTTGAAACCATGAGTACCCTTCACAATTTCTTCTCTCAATTCATCGCTAGGTGGAACACATATCCGACCTTCACATTCATACTCGCTATCCTTATCCTCATCAAAATTTATTTTTATTCATTTCAAATCCCTAAGGGATCTCCACATTCTTTCATTTTGACCTTAAGCTTCCTTTTTTTTCCTCCTTACTCAAACTTTAATTACGAGTTGTTCACATTCTTATTAACTTGGCATAATAATCATCGCAGTCCATTTTCTGCAACAGGGCATCTTAGAGCGATTGTCACTAACTCCCTAGTAGCCTCCGGCTGAGCTTAGGAAGCTACTAATCTCAACGCCGATTCTTACGACGTTCCTCATTTGCTACCTTTTCAACTTTTCCCGAATCTCCTAATCTACTTCCGCATCAACCCCATACATCGAGATTTGCTAGTCAAAATTCACATTCCTAGAATTTGACAAACAACTTAACTTTCCTAAAATTGTAAAACTTGCCATTGCGCAAGTTCATCTTTGCCTTTAGTATTATTCATAAGGTCACCAATAAGGCTACGACACCATGAAGGCAACTTTATGTGACCAAGCTTAAAACAGTCACCCCCATTATTGCTACGAAATGTATGTTGTGTAAACTTTTGGGATTTTTTGGTGTCTGCAAAGGATGCCAAATTAGGGTATCAATTAAAAGGCATTCCCAAATCATTTAATATAGTAAATAAATTTTTTAATCTGAAAATTTTACAAAAAGCTTATATTACTGAAATGTTTCATTTTGCTATGATTTCGTGCCATTCCGAGATCATATTTTTAGCGTAGCCGGCTTCTAAGTGCTAGGTCTGGACACTAGTTCGAATTTCTTTTTTAAAATACTTTTGAGCTCAAAAATGACTTTGGGATGCTTAAAATAGTATTTTAAGTTTTTTTTTAGATTTTTTTATGCCGGGAATCCCCAGGAGATATTTTGATAATTTGGCACCCAAGGGAGGGGTATTTTGGCAATTTTATTTATAAAAGGTATTTTTGAGAAATTCACATATGGTAGGGATATTTTAGTGTTTTGGCGATTTTAGTATGAGAGGGGTGTTTTTGGTAATTTTAAACATAAGCAGCATTTGGGAATTTTACATACTCGGTGAGGGGGCCATTCTGGGAGTATGCAGTGAGTCAGTATTGAATTCATAATGTCATAGTATATACTGTGTACTAATAATTGGATTCTTTTGTTTAAGTTAAAGCAAAAGACTTTCTGGTTAAGCTAATTTAGCTTCGAATCCAGGTACGTGTTTCTATCTGAACCCCGAGTAAATATTTCTCTTTGAACCCTAATTTCAACGACTTGTACTTGTAAGTATTCTTTCAATTTACTTATGGCTATTTTTGAACCCTAAATTAAGCATTGAAATCAACATGTTATTGTCAAGAAAACTCCAATATTGAACCTGAATCGGTTATTTGGAAATCTTATTGATGCTTGCCTGTTATTGCTTGCTGAGCAAATTCTATAATTGTTTGCATTCCTTCTTCAAAATTATTGTGCCTAAATTTGATAACTGTTTGTATTTATTCTTGCTAGTTGTTTGTGGCTATTTTTGAGTTATGAATGATGAATTGGTATCAGTATGTTTGATTATCACTGAAATCCTAATTGACATAAGTTATTTGAATTCATGTTAACACTCATTCTTATTAAAAGTTAAGCATTGAATCTCTTGTTGATTCTATAATTGTGTTTTATGTGTTAATCTAGGGTCTGTTCTCAGAGAGGCATTATAAGGAAGGACTGTTAGTGCTTCCTACGGGGAACACATGCTTGTCCCTTGGTCGATAGAAAGGGCAAGTTATCGTACATCATGCGTGTGTACACTTTCTATGCATTGCCTAAATGGCATTGCCTCTGCCCAGGATCAATGTCATTGAGTTTTGTTACAATATATCTTACAATAATTATTTTAAAAATTATGTTCAAATGAATGTCTTGATATCTAACTGAAAAGGATTGAGTTGAACTCTTCCCTGTATTGTGATCAAACTATTTGTAATTATCTGAAACCTTTTCCATATTATCTTTAAAATATCGGTGTTTATTTTGAAATCCTTTGAAAAATCATCGTTGCATTTTAAAATGATAACTTTGAAAATGATCTTTAAATGACCGTTTTGGTATTTTGTTAATATTGTTAGTGTTCGTTTTGAAAACTGGGGTGATTATTGATGTTTGTTTTAGTGTATGTCTATGATTGTCTTTGGTCATTTTGGTATATGCTTATGACTGATTATGATCGTTTTGGAAATTATCAACTTGTTCATGATTGTTGAAATGTTTTGAGAAATTGTCCTTGGATGAACTCTTGAGTCATTTTGTAATTCTTTCGATTGTACCTCGAACGACCTTACTGAGCTTTCTAAAGCTCACCCTTTGTTTGACTCCCTTCTGTAGGTAACATTCTGCTGTAGAATCGGTTTAGAGTCTGTGTGAGATTCTGGAGAGCCCACCACTACTGTGCAGTAAGACCTCTACGTGGGTCGGTATTGTTAATTTGTTTTATAAGAACTTGAGTTTGTAAAGAACCTAAGTTTTATTAGTTTAAGTTTAAGCATTTTCATAATCTTGTATTTTGAAGAATTGGAGTTGATGTCTAGGTAGAAGCTTTGAAGTGTGTATTTGTAAACATGATTTGATAGGTTTGATGTGAAGTGACAAGTTAACGCTTTAGGAGTTTGATGCAATGGAGCTCTAGACTTTCTGGAAGTTACAGTTGGTATCAGAGCAAAATGGTCTTACGGTATTAGAGTATAGGTTTATGATTCTGTAGACAAGTAACCATAGAGTATAGGTAAGACGATTTTATAGAATCGTAATTCAGTTAATAAGAGTGGGGCAGGATGATGGTAGAGTTAAAAAGTCTGCCTTACTATTTTTTAAACACGTGTTAGTATAACCCTAATAACTGTTCTTGTGCCAGTATGGTTCACACTCATAGCACTGGCAGTGAAGATAGTACGGAGGGCTAGAAGGTCCCCAATAGAGATGTACCTCAACCTAATAGGAAGGAACAACAGAATCCAGAACCAATGGATGCACTGTTAAACACTATGAACCAGATTCTGACCTTGATGGCACAGAATCTGTCGAAGTAATAACAAGGAGCACTGATCCGGTTCAACCACAGGTACGACCTCAGGCCGAGAGTACTTTGGGTGAATTTAACAAACAAAATGCGACTAGATTTAGGGGATCATCGGATCCTATGGAGGCAGAAAACTGGGTTAACGAAATGGAGACATTTTTTTTTAGTGCAGTGAGAAGCAAAAGGTTGATTTCACTATTTATAAACTAAGAGATGAGGCCGATCAATGGAGAAAAATGGTAGAAAGGAGTTTGACTCGTCAACAGTTGGATGAGATGACTTGGGAACAATTAGGAAATTGTTCTTCAATTAGTATTTCTCAACGAGTTATTATGAATAGATGTTGAGATAATTTGCCACAATGATGCAAGGAGATCAAGAATCGGTATATGAATTTGAAATGAGGTTTTTGCGCCTCGCCGGATTTGCAGTAAGGATTTTGCCAACGGAAGGAGATAGATGACGGAGGTTTGAGTAGGGCCTTAGGCCTAAATTAAGAGATAGTGCCACGAACCGAACTCACGGGTGAGCATGAGCTAGAACCGTGACCGGCCACAGGCCCATTTGAGCATTCTTTCAGGGCTCTGTCAGGCCTTACTACAACCAGTACACAAGAATCAATAACCAAGAAATTTAAAACTATCTCCTCAGTAATATTTTTAAAATTGCACTATTTCTTTGATAAATGTCTAATGACATTCTTTATTTAACAACTAACTTGGATCATCTCAAATCTGGTGGAGATATAAGGGCCGAGAATTCTCAAATTTATAAATTTAGTACTAACATACCATCCAAGGGTTTATTAGATAATCTAAGAGAGCTGCAACACCTCTAATAGTCGTCTACCAAAACTATATCCTCGTGTATCCTCGTGGCCCTCAGCTAGTTCTATCTAGATAATCAACTGAAAAATATTTAAAGGAATGAGCTTGGGGCCTAGTAAGTACACATACCATATCCCTAAAATACGTTTCGGGATTCATAAAAACATGCGATGGTTTCTTCCATTTAAAAATGGTAACAAATTCACAGAAAATGCTATACACATATATACTTTTTAAAAGCAAATTATGCTTCAGGAGAACTCTTGCAAAACGAACGCATGAAAACAATAATTAAAATTCGAGTGCAATTCTAAACTCTTTTACGGTGTGCTGCGGTCAGTGAATTATCAAACTGACTAGGACCCAGAATCCCTCCTGCACTCGGGATAAATAATATTGTGGATACAAGGGTGAACCACGATGCAATAGTACTATTCGCCAATGTATAGTCCCATTGACTAGGACTTGGAATCCACTTTTTTCCATGAATATGGGGCACATCAACCAGTATTAACCTCGCGATAAAACATGATTTACACATAGGTCTAAAAAACCAATGCAACACTTTTCATGGCAATTATAATTCATTTACTCATCCAACCAGTTGTATTAAAACAGAAGTATCTGACTTACTTAAAACATTCATCTGGTAAAAATCATGTATACATACACATCTATTAAAAAAATAGATTGCACAGAAGGACATGGCAGGAGTACTTACTTGGATAGCTAAGTAGTTCTGGCTCTTGTTCAACCTGCCTTGACTCTTGTTTATCAGAACCTAAACATTAAACCGTACGGATGTTATTTATTACTGCTCAATCATGCTTAAATGCTAAATTTCCCCCAAGACTTGTGTAAAATTACCAAATTATCCTCGATGCGTAACGTACCGTTACACACCCAATATAACTCAAAACACTCTCCTACATGACTAGGTGGGTTTTTCAGACAAAAAGGACCTATCAGAAATTTTTCCGTTCGAAACCCTAAACTACTCTTTAAATTAGCGCTAAGGATCCTATTTCAAAAGTATATCAAATGACACCAAAATGCTGCGAAATTTCAGACACTCATATGTCCCAATAAGTTCAAATCATTGTAAACTTTCAGGCTATAAATAATTTCTTTTACGATGCCAATTAATTCAAAAACCTATTTTCAATATAAAATTATTTCTGGCCCTTTGCATGCTCAGAAAAATCCCAGAATATTCTAATTGAAGGTTTCACAAAAATGAAGGGAGTTTTAGTTTCACACTTTGCCCAAATATGTTAAAAATGGCTTAGAAAGTTTTGGGCAATGGACTCATAAGTAATTCTAGAAACAACAATTTTCAGCAAATCAAAGTTTTGTATATTGACCATTTTGAGGTAGAAACATGACGAATCTTAGAAAAATCAAACTATAAAGTTAAATTATACTTTCTAAGATTTTCAGAAATATAAGAGTCAAAAAAATCCAATGAGTAATGACTTTTCTATAGCAAATTGAAATGACTGATAGAAAGGTACATCTCTATGCAAACTAGTTTTTTTCAATATTTGTTTTGGAGTAGAAATACTACGAATCTCAAAGAAGTCAAAACATAAAAAGTTGAAGAAGACTTTATTGGGTTTCTAGAAGTATAAATTTTACAAAGCACCCATGACTAACGAATTTTCTCTGACAAATCGAATTGGTTGCTAAAAACTGAAAATTCTAGACTTTTGCAGTGAATTGAATTTAAGGTCATTTTTCGATATGCAAACGCTGAATTTTGAGAAAACTCAAAACTAAAACGTTTAAGGAAACACAATGACGTTTTCAGAAAGTGTAAAATCACCTCAATGGGATTTAAAATGAAGTAGATATGACAAAAACCCTAACCCACTCTTATGCTGCTCTAGAACAACCTTCTTATCAAACACATCCACATTGTATATACACACCCCACACCATGGTTGCCAATTTCACACCAACAAATTATATAAAACATCCAAATTAATGGCTAAACTAAAGAGAGTTTAGGGTTTTTATTACCTTTAATTTCCCCTTGCCCTAGCCTTGTTTTCTGCTCTCTTTCTTCCTCTCTGGACTTCACATAAAGGGGGTAGCAAATTTGTGGGACGACTGTTCTCTTTAGACTTCCTTTTTATATGGTTGCCCTAGGTTAAATAATTCTAAAGACCCCCTCATCTTTAGCTATTTTCTTGACTCACCTACATTCCTTTAAATTACAAAATTTTGACTTAAGTAAGGAACAATAAAAATTTTCGGCACATAAAAGTTTCGTAGGTAAAATTAAGTTTTCGGCATTACATTTCCCCCCACCTGATTAATGTGCAACTTAAGAGCATTATAAATTGGCTAAAGGTCACAATCAATACATCTGGCAATAATATTGCTAAAGACCTTTAATTAATGTATATTATCACCACTGCCACTAAAGAATTTAACTAAAATTCTAGGATTCACCTTAAACTATATTCTAGGTGCAGGGTATTACATTGTCTTCCCCTTAAAAAAAATTCATCCTCGAAATTTGGTGGTTCTTAGGTTACTGCTCTTTCACCATGACTGATCTTCGATATCTATCTTCCTAGCACCTCTAGCGGTGGTATCGCTACATCCATTTACACCGTTGGCAACAATCCATATCTAATTTCAAGTGACTTTCAATGTATATGCGTTGAACACCTCAATTGGCAATTTTAATTCACGTAGTCTAAATTATCAATATTCTTAAGTCACAAGCTCACCCACACTGGAATTTCTATATGTATATTTCTCCATTCCTACAATTAAATCTTCGCTAAACTGCAGTGTCTTACCTAGCGAACAATTTCGAGAGTGTCAAGGATATTCATAAAAATTAACCATAAGCCCAATTTGACACTAGGATATTACAAGCTCTCCTCGTTATATGAAATTTGGCCTTGAATTTCACAATATTTACAACATCCAAACACTAAATCTCGCTACGTAACTCAAGTTTATGGCCACCAACATAATAATCGAGCAGTGCCTCATCTCCACACCAAAATTTATCACCAACAAATTTTAAACGTCATAATTCTCGTTCAAATCATAATCCGAAGCTCGAATTTACTAGGTCATCACTTGCGCTCTAAAACTTGTAAAACTTTAAGAGATCACATAAGTCCTAAAGTCTCTACACTCTGATCCACTTCGGCAACTAAAAACACATTTTTCCAAATCATCGTAATCTAGCTCCACTTAAACAAGGTAAGTCCTCCTAACGGTATATATAACCTTCAAAACGTAAGTCATGAACATTGATCACAACCTACACAAACGTTGAATATGAGCTGATGCTACAGAACTTGGATTACCGCTTAGGAATTTATAACCTAACGAGCGGGATCATTTCTTAAACTCTAATATTCCAAGAGTGTAATGCTCTGATACCGTGAGCCCATGAACTAGAACCATGACCGGCCGCAGACCCATATAGACTTCCACTCAGGGCTCTCCCAGGCCTTACTACAACCTATACACAAGAATCTATAACCAAGAAATTTAAAATTATCTCCTTAGTAATATTTCTAAAATCGCACTTATAATTTCTCAAATAAATCTCCAATGGCATTCTTTATTTAACAACTAACCTGGATCATTTCAAATTCGGTGGAGATCTAAGGGCCGAGAATTCTCAAATTTACAAATTTAGTACTAGCATACCATCCAAGGGTTTATTAGACAGTCTAAGAGGACTACAACACCTCTAACAGTCGTCGATCACAACTACATCCTCGTGGCCCTCATCAATGACTGTTCCATCTAGATAATCACTTGAAAAATATTTAAAAGAATGAGCTTGGGGCCTAGTAAGTACACATACCATATCCCTAAAATACATTTTTTGGTATTCAAAAAAAAATGCTATGGTTGCGTTGTTTTAAAACTGGTGACAAATTCACAAAAATGGTACACACACACACACACACACACACACACATATATATATATATATAAGCAAATCATGCTTAAGAAGAACTCTTCCAAAATGAATGCATAACAACAGTAATTAAACTTCGAGTGCAATTCTCTACTCTTTTTACGGTGTGCTGCGGTCAGCGTATTGTCCCACTGATTAGGACTCAGAATACCTCATCTACCCATGATAAATAATATTGTGGACGCGAGGGAAAATCACGATGTAACAGTACTGTGCGCCAGTGTATGGTCCCCTTGACCAGGACGCGGAATCCACTTTCTCCGGGGAATATGGGGCACAACAACTGATATTAACCTTATGATAAATCACGCTTTACACTTAGTTCTCTAGAACCAATGCAACACTTTCCATGGCAATTATAATTCATTTTCTCATCCAACCATTTGTATAAAAGCAAAAGTATCACAATTACATAAAACATCCATCTAGTAAAAATCATGTATACATACACATATATTGGAAAAATAGGTCGTACGGAGGGATATGACATGAGTACTTACTTATCTAGTTAAACGATTCTGGTTCTTGTTACCAAACCTGCCCTGGCTCTTCTCTATCGAAACCTAAACATTAAACCATATGAAGGTTATTTATTGATGCTCAATCCAAAAGTACCAAAATACCCCTTGACTTGTGAAAAATTACCAAATTACCTCCGATGCGTAACGCACCGTTACACACCCAATATAACTCAAAACACTCTTTTAATTGACTAGGTAGGTTTTTCAGACAAAAAGGACCTTTCGGAGAATTTTTATTCAGAACCCTAAACCGTTCCTTAAATTAAGCGCTAATATCCTATTTCAAAAGTATATCAAAAATGGCATTGGAATGCTACAAAAATTTTGAGACCCTCAAGCGTCCTAGTAAGTTCAGATCACTGTAAATATTTTGGCTTAATATAGTTTTGTTCAGTATGCCAATTAATTTGAAAACCTATTTTATAAATAAAATCTTTTTAGGCCCTTTTCATGCCAAGAAAAATTCTAGAAAATTTTAATTCGAAGGTTTCACAAAAATAATGGGAGTTTTAGTTTCGCACTTTGTCCAAATATGCTAAAAAATGGCTTAAACTATTTTAGGCAATGTTTATTAGAAAAGGGGAGTAGAAATATACGAATCTCAATAAAGTCAAACTACAAAGTTGAAGAAGACTTTATAAGGTTGTGAGTCTATTTCGCTGCGAGGGGTCCTTGTGTAAGAGCCCCCCGTGATTGTGACGTCAATGGCTTTAATGTTGTGAGCCCATCCCGTGGTGGCAATGACTACAAGGCTGTGAGTCCATCCCACTGGGAAGGGTCCTCATGCCGGTGCCCCCCATGATTGTGATTGCGATAGCTTTAAGGTTGTGGGCCCATCCCATGGCGGCTATGACAATAAGGTTGTGATTCCATCCGGCTGGGAGAGGTCCTCGTGCTGGAGCCCCCGTGATTGTGACGACGATGGCTTTAATGTAATAAGCCCATCCCATTGCGGCAATGACTATAAGGTTATGAGTCAATCCCGCTAAGAGGGGTCCTCGTGCAGGAGCCCCCTGTGATTGTGACGGCGATAGCATTCAGGTTGTGAGCCCTTCCCATGGCGGCGATGACTATAAGATTGTGAGTCCACCCTGCTGCGAGGGGTCCTCGTGCCGGAGCCCCCTACGATTGTGACGGCGATGGCTTTAAGGTTGTGAGCCCATCCTGTGGCGGCGATGACTATAAGGTTGTGAGCCCATCCCACTGCGAAGGGTCTTTATGCCGGAGCCCCCCTGTGATTGTGACGGCAAGGCTTTAAGGTTGTAAGCCATCCTGTGGCGATGATGACTATAAGGTTGTGAGTCCATCCCGCTGTGAAGGGTCCTCGTGTCGGAGCCCCCTGGCGATTGTGACGGCGATGGCTATAAGGTTGTGAGCCCATCCCGTGGCGGCGATGACTATAAGGTTGTGAGTCCACCCGCTGCGAGGGGTCATTATGCCAAAGCCCCCCGTGATTGTGATGGTTAGGCTTTAAGGTTGTGAGCTCATCCCGTGGCAGGGATGACTATAACGTGGTTAGTCCATCCTGTTACGCGGGGTTCTCGTGTCGTAGCCCCCCGTTGAGTGTGACGGCGATGGCTTTATGGTTGTGAGCCCATCCCGTGGTGGCGATGACTATAAGGTTGTGGGTCCATCACGCTGCTAGGGGTCCTTGTGTCGGAGCCCCCCGTGATTCTGACGGCGATGGCTTTAAGGTTGTGAGCCCGTCATGTGGTGGCGATGACTATATGATTGTGAGTCTATCCCGTTGCGAGGGGTCCTCGTGTCGAAGCCCCCCGTGATTGTGACGGCAAGGCTTTAAGGTTGTGAGCCAATCCCTTGGCAAGGATGACTATAAGGTTTTGAGTCCATCCCGCTGCGAGGGGTCCTCGTCCGGAGCCCCCTGTGATTGTGATAGCGATGGCTTTAAGGTTGTGAGCACATGTCGTGGTGGCAATGACTGTAAGGTTGTGAGTCCATCCCGCTGCGAGGGGTCCTCGTGTCGGAGCCCCATGGTGATTGTGACGGCGATGACTTTAAGGTTGTGAGCCCATCCCGTGGCGGCAATGACTATAAGGTTATGAGTCCATCCCGCTGCGAGGGGTCCTCGTGCTTGAGCCCCTCGTGATGATGTCGGCGATGGCTTTAAGGATGTGAGCCCATCCCGTGGTGACAATGATTATAAGGTTGTGAGTCCATCCCGCTGCGAGGGGTCCTCGTGCCTGAGCCCCCCATGATTGTGTCAGCGATGGCTTTAAGGATGTGAGCCCATCCCGTGGCGGCAATGATTATAATGTTGTGAGTCCATCCCGCTGCGAGGGGTCCTCGTGCCAAAGCCCCTGGTGATTGTGACGGTGATGGCTTCAAGGTTGTGAGCCAATCCTGTCATGGCGATGACTATAAGTTTGTGAGTCCATCCCGGTGCAAGGGGTCATTGTGCTGGAGCCCCCCATGATTGTGACGGCGAGACTTCAAGGTTGTGAGCCCATCCTTTGGCGACGATCACTAGAAGGTTATGAGTCCATCCCGCTGCGAGGGGTCCTTGTGTCGGAGCCCCTTGGTGATTGTGATGGCGATGGCTTTAAGGTTATGAGCCCATCCCGTGGTGGCGATGACTATAAGGTTGTGAGTCCATCCCGCTGCGAGGGGTCCTCGTGTTGGAGTCCCCTGGTGATTGTGACGGTGATGACTTTAAGGTTGTGAGCCCAGCGCGTGGCGGCGATGACTATAAGGTTGTGAGTCCATCCCGCTGCGCGGGGTCCTCGTGTCGAAGCCCCCTGGTTATTGTGATGGCAAGGCTTTAAGGTTGTGAGCCCATCCCCTGGCGGCGTTGATTATAAGTTGTGAGTTCATCCCGCTGTGAGGGGTCTTTGTACCGGAGCCCCCCGTGATTGTGACAGCGATGGCTTTATTGTTGTGAGCCATCCCGTGGTGGCAAAGACTATAAGGTTGTTAGTCCATGCTGCTGGGAAAGGTCCTCGTGCCGGAGCCCCCGTGATTGTGATTACGATGGCTTTAAGGTGGTGAGCCCATCCCGTGGTGGCGATGACAATATGGTAGTGAGTCCATCCCGCAGGGAGAGGTCCTCGTGTCGGAGCCCCCCGTGATTGTGTTTGCGATGGCTTTAAGGTTGTGAGCCATCCCGTGGCGGCAATGGCAATATGGTTGTGAGTCCATCTTGCTGGGTGAGGTCCTCGTGCCAGAGCCCCCTGTGATTGTGACGGCGATGGCTTTAAGGTTGTGAGCCCATCTCATGGTGGCGATGACTATAAGGTTGTGAGTCTATCCCGCTACGAGAGGTCCTCATGTTGGAGCCCCCTGTGATTGTGGTGGCGATGGCTTTATGGTTGTGAGCCCATCATGTGGTGGCGATGACTATAAGGTGGTGAGTCCATCTAGCTGCGCGGGGTTATTGTGCTGGAGCCCTCCGTGATTGTGAAGGCAAGGCTTTAAGGTTGTGAGACCATCCCGTGGCGACGATGACTATAAGGTTGTGAGTCCATCCCGCTGTAAGGGGTCCTCGTGTCAGATCCCCCTATTAATTGTGACGGCGATGGCTTTAAGGTTGTGAGCCCATCTTGTGGCAGCGATGACTATAAGGTTGTGACTCCATCCAGCAAAGAGGGGTCCTCGTGTCGGAGCCCCCCGATGATTGTGACAGCAATGGCTTTAAGGTTGGGAGCCCATCCCATGGCGGCGATGATTATAAGGTTGAGAGTCCATCCCGCTATTTGGGGTCCTCGTGCCAAAGCCCCCTGTGATTGTGTCGGTGATGGCTTTGAGGTTGTGAGCCTATCCCGTGGCTATGATGACTATAAGGTGGTTAGTCCAACCCTCTACGAGGGGTCCCTGTGCCGGAGCCCCCTGTGATTGTGACGGTCATTGCATTGAGCCTATCCCCAGGTGGTGTTGATTATAAGGTTGTGAGTCCATCCCACTACGAGGGGTCCTTGTGCCGGAGTCCCCCTCCCTGCAATTGTAACGATGATGGCTTTAAGGTTGAGAGCCCATCCCGTGGTGGCAATGACTATAAGGTTGTGAGTCCATCCCGCTGGGAGGGGTCCACGTGCCGGAGCCCCCGGTGATTATGATTATGATGGCTTTAAGGTTGTGAGCCCATCCAATGGCGGCGATGACAATAAGGTTGTGAGTCCATCCTGCTGTGACGGTCCTCGTGCCAGAGCCCCCGTGATTGTGATTACGATGGCTTTAAGGTTGTGAGCCCATCCCGTGGCGGCGATGACAATAACGTTGTAAGTCCATCCCGCTGGGAGAGGTCCTCGTGCCGAAGCCCCTATGATTGTGACAGCGATGGCTTTAAGGTTGTGAGCCCATCCCATGGCGGCGATGACTATAAGGTTGTGAGTCCATCCCGCTGCGAGGGGTCCTCGTGCAGGAGCCCCCTGTGATTGTGACGGTGATGGCATTAAGGTTGTGAGCCCATTCATGGCGGCGATGACTATAAGGTTGTGAGTCAATACAGCTGCGAGGGGTTCTCGTGTAGGAGCCCCCTGTGATTGTGACGGGGATGGAATTAAGGTTATGAGCCCATCCCATGGCGGCGATGACTATAAGGTTGTGAGTCCATCCCGCTGCGAGAGGTCCTCATGCTGGAGCCCCCTGTGATTGTGGCGGCGATGGCTTTAAGGTTGTGAGCCCATGTTGTGGTGGCGATGACTATAAAGTGGTGAGTCCGTCCCGCTGCGAGGTGTTATTGTGCCGGAGCCCCCCGTGATTGTGATGGCAAGGTCTAAGGTTGTGAGCCCATCCCGTGGCGACGATGACTATAAGGTTATGAGTCAATCCCACTGCAAGGGGTCCTCGTGTCGGATCCCCCTGGTGATTGTGACGGCGATGGCTTTAAGGTTGGGAGCCCATCCTGTGGCAACGATGACTATAAGGTTGTGACTCTATCCCGCAGAGAGGGGTCCTCGTGTCGGAGCCCCCCGGTGATTGTGACAGCAATGGCTTTAAGGTTGGGAGCCCATCCCATGGCGGTGATGACTCTAAGGTTGAGAGTACATCCCGCTACGAGGGGTCCTCTTGCCAGAGCCCCCCGTGATTGTGTCGGTGATGGCTTTATGGTTGTGAGCCTATCTCGTGGCTGTGATGACTATAAGGTGGTCAGTCCATCCCTCTACGAGGGGTCCTAGCGCCGGAGCCCCCTGTGATTGTGACGGTCGTTGCATTAAGGTTGTGAGCACATCCCCTAATGGCGTTGATTATAAGGTTGTGAGTCCATCCCGCTGCGAAGGGTCCTTGTGCCGGAGCCCCCCCCCGGTGATTATGACGATGATGGCTTTAAGGTTGAGAGCCCATCCCGTGCTGGCAATGACTATAAGGTTGTGAGTCCATCCCGCTAGGAGGGGTCCTCGTGTCGGAGCCCCCCGTGATTGTGATTACGATGGCTTTAAGGTTGTGAGCCCATCCTATGGCAGCGATAACACTAAGGTTGTGAGTCCATCCCGCTGTGAGGGGTCCTCGTGCCGGAGCCCCCCATGATTGTGATTACAATGGCTTTAAGGTTGTGAGCCGATCCCGTGGCGGCGATGACAATAAGGTTGTGAGTCCATCCGACTGGGAGAGGTCCTCGTGTCGGAGCCCCTGTGATTGTGACAGCGATGGCTTTAAGGTTGTGAGCCATCCCATGGCGGCGATGACTATAAGGTTGGGAGTCCATCCCGCTGCGAGGGGTCCTCGTGCAGGAGCCCCTGTGATTGTGACGGCGATGGCATTAAGGTTGTGAGCCCATCCCATGGCGGTGATGACTATAAGGTTGTGAGTCCATCCCGCTGCGAGGGGTCCTCGTACAGGAGCCCCCTGTGATTGTGACGGCGATGGCATTAAAGTTGTGGGCCCATCTCACGGCGGCGATGACTATAAGGTTGTGAGTCCATCCCGCTGCGAGGGGTCCTCGTGCTGGAGCCCCCTGTGATTGTGACGGTGATGGCTTTAAGGTTGTGAGCCCATCCTGTGGTGGCGATGACTATAAGGTTGTGCGTCCATCCCGCTGCGAGGGGTCATTGTGCCTGAGCCCCCCGTGATTGTGATGGCAAGGCTTTAAGGTTGTGAGCCCATCCTGTGGCGGCGATGACTATATGGTGGTTAGTCTATCCCGCTACGAGGGGTCCTCGTGTCGGAGCCCCCCGGTGATTGTGACGGCGATGGTTTTAAGGTTGTGAGCCCATCCCGTGACGTCGATGACTATATGGTTGTGAGTCCATCCCGCTGCGAGGGGTCCTCGTGCCGGAGCCTCGCGTGATTGTGACGGTGATGGCTTTAAGGTTGAGAGCCCATCCGTGTTGGCGATGACTATATGGTTGTGTGTCCATCCCGTTGCAAGGGGTCCTCGTGTCGGAGCCCCCCGTGATTGTGATGGCAAGGCTTTATGGTTGTGAGATCATCCCCTAACAATGATGACTATAAGGTTTTGAGTCCATCCCTCTGCGAGGGGTCCTCGTGCGGAGCCCCCTGTTATTGTGACGGCGATGGCTTTAAGGTTGTGAGCACATGCTATGGTGGCGATGGCTGTAAGGTTTTGAGTCCATCCGCTATGAGGGGTCCTTGTGCCGGAGACCCCCGTGCTTGCGACGGCGATGGCTTTTTGGTTATGAGCCCATCATATGTTGGCAATGACTATAAGGTTGTGAGTCCATCCCGTTGCGAGGGGTCCTCATGCCAGAGCCCCCTGTGATTGTGTCGGAGATGGCTTTAAGGTTGTGAGCCCATCCCGTGACGGCGATGACTATAAGGTTGTGAGTGTATCCCGCTGCAAGGGGTGCTCGTGCCAGAGCCCCCCGTGATTATGTCAGCGATGGCTTTCAGGTTGTGAGCCCATCTCGTAGCGACAATGACTATAAGGTTGTGAGTCTGTCCCGCTACGAGGGTCCCTGTGCAGGGGCCCCTCATCATTGTGACGGTGATGGCTTTAAGGTTGTGAGCCTATCTCCTAGCGGCGATGACTATAAGGTTGTGAGTCCATCCCACTTTTTGAGGGGTCCTAGTGCCAGAGCTCCCCTTGATTGTGAAGGCGTAGCTTTAAAGTTGTGAGCCCATCCCGTGGCAGCGATGACTATAAGGTTGTGTGTCCATCCCGCTGTGAGGGGTCCTCGTGCCAGAGCCCCCGGTGATTGTGTTGGCGATGGCTTTAAGGTTGTGAGCCCTTCCCGTAGCGGCGATGATTATATGGTTGTGAGTGCATCCCGCTGCAAGGGGTGCTCGTGCCAGAGCCCCCCATGATTATGTCAGCGATGGCTTTAAGGTTGTGAGCCCATCCCATGGCGACGATGACTATAAGGTTGTGAGTCTATCCCGCTACGAGGGGTCCCTGTGCCGGAGCCCTCCGTGATTATGACGGTGATGGCTTTTAGGTTGTGAGCCCATCCCTTGGCGGCGATGACTATAAGGTTGTAAGTCCATCCCGCTGCGAGGGGTCCTCGTGCCAGAGCTCCCCGTGATTGTGAAGGCATAGCTTAATCCTCAACTTGTTTGGGACGAGAAAACAATTTGAGTTACTGATTTAGTACGTCTCCAAATATTAGGTACTCGAGCTTTATTTGGTGGCCATGTCCCACTCTTTATCCTTTTGTCCAAATGTTCACCAGAGTTACCTAAAGGCTAATAGGATGTATCATCTTAGTTGGGACATAGTATCTGAAGAAGCCACCTCCAACATGTCCCAAGCCCATTGAGAATTATACATAAGCCTAATGGTTTGAGCCATAGGTGAACAGTCAGTCATCTCTCAATGGATTAAGGAAACTAAGGTCAATTCAACTGAACAGTTATCAAAATGATTTCTACAAACTGGGCTGCCATAATGTCCTAAAAGCCACCTATTACATGCCCTAAGTCCATTAAGCATTATATACAAGCTTAATCTCTTGAGTCATTGGTTACGAGTCACCCTCCACAAGGTTAACGTAAATAGTATGAAGCTAGAGACATTTGTTTTGGTACTTTTCATGGTTTGTTGGTAAACACTACGAGAGGCATCCTGCTATTTGTAAAGATATTGAGAGACCCCATCCTCAAGCTAAAAAAGTAGATTCTAAAGATACTCCTATTAATGTCCAGCATCCTTCTCTTACGATAGTCACCATGCCCGATCGTTTGTAACAGTTTACTTCTAATAATAAAAAATATGCTAGGACAGTAACAAACATATGCAGATATATATATATATATATATATATATATATATATATATATATATATATATATTGCTAAAGGTTACAGCTTGAAGTGTATAGAAATTGGTAATTACTACCTCGATCAGCATGTAGAGGTGTTGGTGCCTGGTTGGCTATCATCTCTTTATTGATAGTTAGTTGCTCTTAATGCCAGCAAAATTCATTCAGCATTCTACTGATATAAATCTTTCGATCACTTTCTTCCTAAATTGTGGACTCTAAAGTCTGCACTGTTTGTTGAAAACCAAAATAAAAGTGAAAGATTCTGGACAACAGAAAATAAACTTTTGAATGCTTTAACTTAACCTTAAACTTGAAGAGGGTAAGCTAATGAACAGTTGCTAAAGGTTGAAAATCAACTGTTATATATAACTTCTTTCCCTAAGTCACGAAGAGAGTGTTCATGAGTTGGTAGTTCAAAATTGGGGCCTAAAAAAAAGTTCTTGCTATGAAGACTAATAAGTGGTATACTTCTTACAATACTGCTGCTGATGCATGTCTACGAGACTTCTACCAAGCACGTACCAATATCCATATATTACACCAAAACACAGACAACGAGCTATTGCAACCCTTCTCTCTCTCACTCATTGGGGCCTAATAAAAAGTTTGTGCTGTGAAAATTATTTACACCAAGTGGTATACTTCTGACAATACTGCTGCTGAAGCACGTCTACAAGACTGCTACCAAGCTCATACCAAATCCATGCATTGCACCAAAAGGCAGGCAAAAAGCTATTACAACCTACCTCTCTCTCTCTTTCTCTTTCTAACTCACTCTCTCATTCATGACTTGTACCATGTTTTGCCATCTTGATTTGTGATCTAATTCACACCATCAACAACTGCTTTACATGATAACATGACACAAGGAAGTTGTAAAACCAAGAGAAAAATATTTTTCACCTTAACTGTTCTAGAGAGTTGAAGTTTGTCGTGATAGCATGACACAAGGAAGATGTATATATCTTGATCCCCGCAATACGAATCTCATGTTTCATGCCCTGAAATTTTCTTTTACATATTCTCTATCCAAAGGGATCCTTCGTATGGACTACAATGGAGTTATAGGCATTGGCCAGCTTACAGCAAGAACAATTTTATAAAATTGCAAATAGTATGTACAAATCAAATCCTTCACCATGAACAAGCATCTAAGAAAACAAGGAGAAAAGGGAAAAAAAAGACAATGGTTCTTTTAGACCATCCAAGCCAATACATTCACTGGCATGTCATGTATGTAAATTATCAATATAAATTAAAGAAGTGGAAGATAATAATGGACACACATAGCATAAACTTCTCATAGACATTGTAAATCAATTTCTCTAGACTAAAATTTGATTTAGACACACTTCTGCATGAAATCTGGAAAATGAAGTGGAAGAGATCCTTAAAAGTTCACCACATAGTGATGCCAAGGAAAGTGGGTTCGCAGTCGACGTGGAGGTGCCACAAAGAATGCAGTCCGAGTTAGATGCCAAGTAGGTTGATGTGGGACACAGCAAGGGTGGAACAAGGGCAGAGACCAAAGGCTTCCTAAATAGAGCTTGAGAGTAGCAGTGCTGCGAGGGCGATGATGCAGGGTGAATACACGACGACAGTCACAGTCCGATGCTTAGGTCCAGAGTCAGGGTCCTGTATGTATCTCTCTCTACGATTCTACAGTAAGAAAGTGAAAAGTCTAAAAATGTTCCAACCTTCCCAAATGAATTCTCAAGACCTTTAGTTATAGAGATTGAGATGATGATGTCATTAACTGACACGTGACATTCCCCGGAAGTGACACGTCCCTGAGGGGTCCACAGCTGCGGTGTTCCACGGACTGTCAAATCGTATATTCACTGGGCCTGCCCCGCACAGTGTCGCTCTGTCTGTTTGGAAAGATTGGCTCCCACAACGACGGTGTGGCCAGAGAACCCCCTTGATCTAGCCACCAATCCAAGCCCTTGTAGAGTCCCACGAGCCTAGCAGCGGTGCGGAAGACTTGATGGCCAGCTGCCAGGTGGACTAGGCACGATGCCCTCCGAAGACCTGATCCCATCTCGGAGTGACCCGAGGGTCATAGTCCCGGGGGGTGCCGACGCGAGCCCCCAGTGCCGGAGCACGTAGGCCAGTCACGAAGACACCCTGGTAGAGATAGTGCCCCGGAGGAGTCGACAATCTCGCGGGTGAGTCCTTGTGCCGGAGCACTTGGAGTGCATCAAGGTAGTATCCCAGAGGAGCCGTCTACCCGACGGGCCAGGTAGCATCTCAGAGGATCCATCTACTTGGCAGAAGGGGAGTTGAAAAGCTCCCTAGCGGAGATAGTGTCTTAAAGAGTGAGCCTATCTTGTGGGTGAGTCCTTGTGCCGGAGCACTCAGAGAGCATCCAGATAGCATCCTGAAGGAGCCGTCCACCTGACTGGCTGAGGTAGCATCTCGGAGGAGCCGTCTACCTGGCGGACGGGTAGTTGAAAAGCTCTCTGGCAGAGATAGTATCCCGGAGGAGTCGCTATCTCCACATGTGAGTCCTTATGCCGGAGCATTCAGAGCGCGTCAAGGTAGCATCTCAGAGGAGCCGTCTACCCGACGGGCCGAGGTAGCATCCCGAAGGAGCCGTCTACCTAGCAGAAGGGGAGTTAAAAAGTTCCCTGGCTGAGATAGTGTCCCGGAGGAGTCGCCTATCTCTGCGGGATGCTTCACACTTTGGAGAGTGGGTCGAAGCATGTTCCACAACCAAGGCAAGGTGCGGATGGTGTGGTGAATAAGAGTGGTTCCCCGGGGGCATGTAACATGATTGTGATGCATGGGCGAGGCGACGACCGTAGTGGGGCAATAACTGGTGTTGGGGCACATGTCATGGAGACGGCGCACGGGCGTGATGAAGTGTGTATGGTGCCCGAGGGCAGGACATTGTCAAAGAGAGCCTGTGGGCATGACTGTATCAGCAGTGTGGTGCATGGGCGCGGCAGAATGTTTATGGTGCCTGGGGGCACGACATTGTGACAAAGAGCCTCAGGGTACGACTGTATCAGCAACTCGGCCCATGGGCACAGCGTAGTGTTGGAGTGTGGTGCATGGACGCTGGCGACCGGGGTTACAGAGATGGCGCCTTGGCAACAGATGATGAGCATCGCGAAGTTGGCGCGCGGGTGCCAGCGATGGGGGTCGCAGAGACGGTGCGAGGGCGTGGGCAACGAGGCTCACAGGGTTGGCGTGCGGGCATCGGCGACAGAGGTCGTAGAGATGGCACGTGGGCGTAGGCGACGGGGTTACGGAGTGATGTCTGGGTGACAGGCGACGGGATCGCAGAGTGACGTCCGGACGACAGGGTCGCAGAGTGACGTTCGGGCGACGGATGACGAGGGTCACGGATGATGTATGGTCCCTTGAAGAAAAGTGAAGGTGTTAAGTATGGAGGCCAAAGGCCAACCCCAAGGGAAGGCCGAGGCCGACCCCCAAGGAGAGGCCGAGATCGAGGTCGACCCCAAGGGGAAGGCCAAGGCTAACCTCCTTGGGCAAGTGCCACGCGTCGACGTGTGACATGTGACGGTCGCATCGTGATGATGCATATCTCCAAAAAATGAGTTTCTTAGTGGCGAAGTCACGTAACAAAAGTGAAAAGTGCACGTGACTTGAGCATGCATGCTTTAGCAGGTTAGAAGCGTTGAATATCGACTGTTGCATGTGCCAACGTGTCGTGCAAAATGGGACCCCAGTGGGCCTTTTGGGTGTGACCAAAATAGGTTGGGAACATAAGCCCCCTACGTGTGGTGTGTGCAAAGGGGCAACTCGAGCAGGCGCCGCACGCATAAACACTTAGCAAGATTTTAATGTTGTTTGGCCGATGAGTTCTTGACATCGTCTTTGAATGACGAAGGTGAAGAGTAGATGGCTCGAGCCACCTCATGCACCACCTACTGAAACCTTGGAATGCTTGGTATGCAACGGGGGCACGGTGATAAGGCGTAGGGGCGTAGTCAGTGCCTGAGCGCGGGCGACGGGGTCTCAAAGATGATGCCTAGGCGATGGACGACGAGCATCGCGGAGACATCACCCGGGCGAGGGGCGACCGATGCTCGAGCGACAGATGATGATCTTCGCGGAGACGTCACCTGGGTGCTGGGTGACAAGTGTCGCAGAGTTGGCGAGCAAGCAAGGGCGACAAGAGTCGCAGAGCTGGCACGAGGGCAGTGCGGTGCTGAGGCATGGCGACGGGCATTGAACATTGTATAAAAAGTAGATGGTTTGAGCTACCTCACGCACCACCTACCAATGACATTGACATTGGGGGACGTCTTGATGAGAGGCACGACAAAGGCGCGGTCGGGCGTCGTGATGCGGGGCCAATTTGCGACGGGCGCAGGGGCGCAGGCAATGCAAGGCGATCATTGTTGCAAAGAAATTCTAAGTATGGAAAAGTGAGAAAATGGGTAACGGCGGGCGAAGAAGTGCCATCCTAAAGCACGTGAAATTTTTAGTTGAAGTAAAATTGGTATGTTGATTTTTGGTTTTGGTGGGATAGAAAAAAATTTAAGTGTTATGGAGTGAAAGAGAGGAGTTAAGAGTGTGGGGTATGGTATTTATGAAGTAACGACAATAGGTAGGTAGTGATGGGAGAGGGAGGAGAAAAAAACTAAGTATGAATTTGGATGGCGGTGAGGGGAATTAATAGGGTGTGCCAAGGGATGGATGAGGGGAGAGTAATGTAAGGAAGATAGAATGGTGTGTTGACTTGGGGAGTTAGAAAAGAAAGGGGGGAACTAAGTGTTGATTTTGGGGGTAAAGGAAGAAAATGAGAGGAGGAAGGGAATTAATGGGGGGGAGAAGAGAGGGAGGGAGGGGATCGGCCTTGGGGAGGGGGTGGGGAGGTTGAGGTCGAGGTCGAGGGTAATAAAAAAGGGGAGGGTGAGATGAGGGGAATTGATGGGGGATGTAATATGTGAGAGAGATGGGAAATTAATGAGAGTGATTGGAGAGAGAAGGAGTGAGTGAGACAAGAGAGTGAATGATGAAGGGTGAGAAAGGGGTGGGGGAGGCCTAGGCTGAGGGTGTGGGTAGGGGTGATGATTGGTTAATGTGTAAGAGAGTGATGTGTGAGAGTGAAGAAGTAAGAGAGAGAAGGTTGTAGGCCAGTCATAGTCCCTCGGAGTGACCCGGGGTTCATAGTCCCTAGGGGTGCTGATGCAAGCCCCTAGTGCCTGAGCACGTAGGCCAGTCACGAAGACACCCTGGCGGAGATAGTGTCCCAGAGAAGTCGTCTATCCCGCAGGTGAGTCCTTGTGCCGGAGCACTCGGAGAGCTTCAAGGTAGCATCCCGGAAGAGCCGTCTACCCAACGAGCCAGGTAGCATCTCGGAGGATCCATCTACCTGGCAGAAGGGGAGTTGAAAAGCTCCCTGGCAAAGATAGTGTCTTAGAGAGCAAGCATATCCTGCCGGTGAGTCCTTATGCCGGAGCACTCGGAGCGCGTCAAGGAGCATCCCGGAGGAGCCATCTACCTGACTGGCTGAGGTAGCATCCCGGAGGAGCCGTCTACCTGACGGGCCGAGGTAGCATCCCAGAGGAGTCGTCTACCTGGGGGAAGGGGAGTTGAAAAGCTCCCTGGAGAAGATAGTGTCCCGGAGGAGTCGCCTATCTCCGCGGGTGAGTCCTTGTGCCGGAGCACTCAGAGCGCGTCAAGGTAGCATCCTGGAGGAGCTATCTACCTGACGAGCTGAGGTAGCATCCCGGAGGAGCCGTCTACCTAGCGAAAAGGGAGTTGAAAAGCTCTCTGGCAGAGATAGTATCCCGGAGGAGTCGCCTATCTCCGCGGGATGCTATACACTCTGAAGAGTGGGGTCAAAGCATGTTCCACGACTGAGTCAAGGTGCACATGGTGTGGTGAATGATAATGGTGCCCGGGGTCATGTAACATGATTGTGGCACATGGGGGCGACGATGATATCGCGGGACAATAGCTGGTGCTGGGGCACATGTCATGGAGATGGCGCACGGGCGCGATAAAGTGTGTATGGTGCCCGTGGGCACGACATTGTGAAAGAGAGCCTGGGGGCACGGCTGTATCATTAGCGTGGCTCATGGGCGCAGCAGAGTGTTTATTGTGCCCGGGGGCGCGACATTGTGATAGAGAACCTAAGGGTTGTATCAGTGGCATGGCGCATGGGTGCGGTGGAGTGTTGGAGTGCGGCGCCTGGACGGCGGGGACGGGGGTGACAGAGACTGCTCCTGGGCAACGAACGACGAGAGTCGCACAGTTAACATGCGGGTGCCGGTGACGGGGGTCGCGGAGACAGCACGCAGGCTCAGGGGACGGGGGTCGCGGGGTTGGCTTGCGGGGGCAAGTGACTGGGGTCGCAGAGATGGCGCGTGGGCGCAGGTGACGTCTGGACGACTGGCAACGAGGTCGCAGAGTGACGTCTGGGCGATGGGGTCACAGAGTGACATTCGGGAGACGGATGACGAGGGTCGCGGACGATGTATGGTCCTTTGAAGAGAAGTGAAGGTGTTAAGTATGGAGGCCAAAGGTCAACCCTTGGGGGGAGGCCGAGGCCAAGGTCGACCCCAAGGGGAAGGCCAAGGCTAACCTCCTTGGGCAAGTGCCATGGTGCGCCAACGTACAACGTGCGACATGCGACAGTCGCAGCGTGATGATGCGTCCTGCCAAAAAATGAGTTTCTTAGTGACGAAGTCACGTAACAAAAGTGAGAAGTGCACGTGACTTAAGCGTGCATGCTTTGACAGGTTGGAAGTGTTGAATATCGATTGTTGCATGTACTAACATGTCGTACAAAATGAGATCCCAGTAGGCCTTTTGGGTGCGACCAGAATAGGTTGGGAACACATAGTAATGAATCAAGAAGGAGATTTTAGTCCACCTTGGCCTGAACCTTTGGACAAGCTTAAAGAAGCAGCTCGTCATAAATCAACCATCATGATTTGGTGAAAACATAGAGAGATGTAAAATATAATTGTAGGATATAAATTAAAAGGTGTATCAAGCTTAAACTACATCGTAATGGTATTTCAAGAAAAAGCGTGACGAAACTAATACCCTAAAACCCTTGAAAAATAGTTATGGCAGTAATCGATCCTTATGAACTACAATTACTCAAACATATGACAAAAAAAATTATTTGAACATAGTCAACACATAACAAAAAGTACTTACCTTCAAAACTTGAGATGACTACATGATAGATTTGCATCTCTATAGAAATCCAATCAAACTCCAAAAGTACATAATTATTTCTAGACATGAGAACATTAAAGAAATGAAGGAAAAGTAAAGTTAAAACTTGTTATCTTCAGGAATTTTATTAGCAAACCAGATATAAACAAACTAATCTCTAGGCTTTAGTAATGAAGGTTCGGTGCATTGCACATAATATTTGCCATACAAATAAACTAATATGTAGGCTTTATGAAGTAATTTGTAGGTTTTATTAAATTCTTAAACATCATGAACCAAAACTGACTTTCTCAAATTTGCAAACATTAGTGAACAAAATATTTGATTAGTTAGCTATTCTCGGCACTTTCTGGACATTTACTTTGGTTATTTCTTGGTGATGCCATGCATTAACTCGCCCAAACAATGAAAAGGGTGCCAAACTATTTTCCATACCACCTTCTCCTCAACACAACCATGTAAATAATAAATAAACCCAAAAAAATAAGCAAAGATTATTAAATCGGGTACCTCTTCTTTTTGCGATGAATACTAAAATGCATGTGTACAATGACGTGGTATAGAAAGTATATGCAAGAAAGCATTAAAGAGACCCCAATTTAAATAAGAAAAATAGTAAAGAACTATAAGCAAAACCAAACATATCAAATCCATAAGAACTATATATATATCTTATCTCTCATCTCTCAACATTAAAAGTCTAAGGTGTTTAATAGTGTTTTTACACATTTTTATGACCAAGATGCCCTTTAGCTTGCAACATATTACAAACTAACCGGCCAACTGGTTCGTGCCTATGAGAACTGTCGTGAGCATTAAGCGAAAAGAAAAAGACCAACCAAAAGAAACTGCTCCATTTCTACTCTTGCAACACCAGCAAGTTCTCTAGTCCCCAACTTGTCATGCTGCTATAGCAAAAGAAACTGCTCCATTTTTACTCCTGAAACACCCTTACAAAAAAGAACAAATTAGTAAGACACCATTCTCCGTCTGTGCAAAACTGTGCACAGACATCAAGGGCATAAGCGAACCTCTGCCATCGTGCCGAAGAGGAACAACGCTTCATAAACGTTGATTTTCATAATCTGATTTAGCTATCTCTTTTGATTGTTGAAGCACTTATAGGGAGATACATAATCAGTGTTCTACAGAGGTTGCTCTAAACAACCTCAAGAAGGTAATATTCCATAATGACATGCATGGATTTGGGGCTTCTTTATTCATAATATCAATTGCGCATATGCCTATGTAAAATTTCTAAATGCGGTTAGCATGCAAAAGAGTCACGAAGTAATATCATGTCGTTCTTCTTTGTTCTTATGTTTTCTGACTGACATCCATCGAACAGAAAATCATGCTGAGAGTCGCCATATAGTAAGTAATCACATAGTCACATTTAATGGGTGGGAAAACGTCTGATATGGTTGAATTATTTGGAAAGTAGACAAATCGAGTCTGTGAGTCTTTCGAAATTCTTTTTTCATCATACATTGCCTTTCAGTGGTGTATCAAGTCCTCATATTATGAATTATACGTGCTACCACTTGTGTTCTTGTTGGGCTAACAGTATGACTTCCACCAAGTGTTAGTTGAAATGTTGTTTAGTTATATAAAAGCAAGCAAATGAAGTAGAATCTTTTGTTCTGCACAACTCAATATCATGATTTATGTGTTTATGTCAGCAAGTTACATAACATTTATAGGTGGGTTTGATCTACTAACTGTGGAAGAAACAGTTGTTTCACATGGGGGCTGATCCGGGTGAAATTTTCCATAACCAATTTTTCCTCTTTAACATTCCAAAATGGCACGCAGTAGATAGAAATGATATCTTTAGAACTCCTTTTTGGACCACCAATTTTGCAATATTTTAGGATTTAAGGTTGCAGTTATTGGACGAGATGCAAGTTATTCAAACCACTGACACAAATCCATGCCATTAATCAACATATTTTAATTTGGCATAAAAGAATGCGGATTACGGTTTTGATGGAAAATGAGAAATTTAGTGGATTCGTCCATTCTGGCTCACTCTTCGTTGCAGATAGAAAACATTTGCACTGATTTAGAAACTTGAACACCTAAGTTTTCTCAAGAGTGCAGAAATTCTCTTCAAAAGAAAATTGTGCATCATTACATATTTTTTTAATTATATATGGAGAAGCTATATCTTTTAAAGATGAACAGGTCATAGCATTAGTAGTGAAAGGTGCATCTAAGGCAGCTTGGGCTTGGATGTTACATAATGAATCTGTTTGACTTAAATAGGAGCAACCATTTATACGAATCTTGTTGCCGTGGCAAGTATAAATTGTCCTTGGAGAAAATCTTAAGTGTGTCATGCATGGTTTTTTGGTATATCATCTTGTGTTGGAGCTACTTAGGGTAACAAAGACAACTGATCTGAATGCTTGAGATTCGTTGGTATATGCCAAGAAAGAAGCGAGTAGGAATAATGAATTTTGGGCTTAACCACACATTTCTCCGCAGGAGGATGTTATTTTCTTGTTTAGAGTAGATTCTGGATTTATACCTTTAAGATGCTTTAATTATCCTTGAATTGGAAGCATCAACTGCATCTGTGAACTATTGTCATCAATCAGTTTTAAAGGGATGAACGTCTTAGAGTAGATATATTAGTGGGCAGAAGGATATAACTACAGACATTGTTTTTAATTATACTCTGACATATTTTAGCTCAAGTACATGACCTGTTTATGCTTAATGCACACCTTGTAAGGGGAATATGAGATTAATTACATAGCAGTTTTTTAATGCAAGGATGACGTCAATCTAGTTTTTCAACCATACCTTTGTTTAAGTTATAGTATTTAAAAGAAAGGTTTATTAGAAGAGATTTTATGTCTTTAGAAGCCTTGTTAAAAGATATATGGTTGTTTGGTAGAATGTATGTGAGAACTAGACTTTGTTTACTTTCCAAGCATGTTAGCTGAAAGTTGGAAGGATGTATCCACCCAAAAATTATTAAGTTAAAATTTACATTTTCCATAAAGAATAGTGTGTTAGAAAGTCCTCCCACGATGAATACAAAATTTTTATATGTAGTTGTATGGAATTTTTTTTTTAAGCATATTACTCTATTGCATATATAAACATGATAAAAAGAAGGTACCTTTTCATGTCTCTAGACATATGATATGTTTTGCATTCATCTTTACCAGCACCTTGTACTTGCTCTCTTTAAGTTTTTAAGTACAGGTACGACAGCCGCAAATGTAAATATAATAAACTGTGATAGATGGTTTTATGGATTCAACTACTTGACAATTATCGTTATGAAAAATGTTTTTGAGAATCTTCGAATGAACCTTTGGTAACTGACTATGATGTTAACTTTAATAGGGAAGTACTACTGTTAGAGTCAAAACTGCAGCCTTTAATTTGATATGGGAACACAAGGGAATCAGAACTAAATTGAAAACTGATTGCAATATTTTAACAATCTAATTACTTAATCTGGGACATTATTACTTAAAAAGCGTATTTAGTGGGTTTTTTTCAGCTCTGTCCACCTCTGCTACTTGGTTCACACTTATTTATCTTATGTATATGTATAAGCTATGACTTTCATCAATTTCCTCAATACCTTATTGAAATTTCGGCTCTTCAAAGTGGTAAAAGGAGTTTTAAAATGGGCATAGTGCGCTCAGCAAAAATTTTAAACTATAAAAAATGCAATTTCACGTGTTAGACGTTATTTATCCATACCAAATAAGCCTGCCATGAAGCCAAATACAAAATGGTTAGTGCAGTGGGTAAACTTCTTGACCTTGAATAATAATGTTCCTTGTTTTTGGTCCTTTTTTGCTTTCTGTTTATAGTTTTTTACAAATTCCAACTACATAAATTGTGCATTTTTGGTAGTTAGTTTCTAAGTTTGATAAGTGTATCCATATGGCAACTTGCCATGTCATTCATGTAAAAGGATCGTTACATAACTTTCATCATTTTTTATGTGCTTTATGCATATTTCCTGTGTGTTTTGGATATAGAAAAGGGGCAACAACATGGTTAGAAGCTACTCAGAATCCTGTTCACAATCTTTATCCTGGCATGGCCGTTGGCTTGAAATGTACTGTAGTTTTTTTTAAGTTCATGTTTAGAGGTGAGTAATGTTGTCAAGAAATGTTGATTGTTGTTATTCGTACCTTAATCTCTCTACCTTAAAAGTCTGGTGTGTTTAGACATGCTTTTATACATTTTCATTACCAAAATACCCTTTGAAAATATTCCATATTACCACCTATCCACCCACCTGTTTCAAAAAAACAATACAAACACATGCTATCCACTTACGCCAACTCCAAATGACGCCATAAATGAAAAGTCACTGCTCCTCTCAACTGACCTCCCGTCTCACGGACACCCCTATATTGCCTCAACAATGACATGCGAAAAACCATGCTACAGAAGAACTACCAGACTGTGAAACGGCAAATTGCACGTCAATCTGCAGAGCAGCCGCAGATGGTACTTCAAGAATGCATCTGCAGCCCAGTTTTTGATTTAGCATAATCGCATTTTGTTCCCTCTTGATTCTTCCTTTTGATTCTTTGTTGCAAGCATTTTGTTCTTTTATGTTTTTATATCGAACATGCTACATGCTATTGGGAACACTAGCAGAAGAAGTACTAGGCTATTAAATGCAAAATTGTAGGTCAATCGCGGGTTAATCTGCAAGTCATCTGCAGTTGCTACTTCAACAATTCATCTGCAGGTCAATCGTTGATTTAACCGAATTTGGTTTCCTTTTGATTCTTCTGTGCATGCATTCTGTTACTTCATGTTTATCTACGACGCATCCGATCAAGCTATTACACATGCTATTGCTTCTTTTGTAAACACCGCCAGTCCCTCTAACTTAGACTATGGTAAGGATTTACATTACACACACATGTATGATGTACTTTAAATTGTCAATTTTAAATTTTGGGCATAGACATTCTTGTTTGGGTTACCATCTCAATTTCCAACCTTATGTGTCTCCTCCACGCCTTTCCTCTATTCATCTTGATCAAAGAGTTTCATGTTGTCTTTCCATTACCATTGCATGCTGGGTGTTTGAATGTAACACCCCGATACTTTTTGGATTTTGTTAGATCCCAAATATTTAAGTCTGTTAAAAATAAATTAATAAATACCTAAATTTAACTTATGTCTTTAAGGGCGTTTCTGAAGGGGGAAAAATTTCCCTTAGCGCTTGGGTCTAAGAAACAATCAGATTTTTTTTGTTTTCAGAAAGTGGGTTATACTTTTTGGATTAAGTGACGCAATTTAAATTTAAGCTTTAATATGATCCATTTATAAAGTTCGAGATCTTTGGGGATTTAATGGGTATTTTTGAAATTCTAATTGTTTAATGAATATAAGTATATCCCTTTTAGGTATATAATGACTTACGTACAATATGTATTTCACAAGAGAGTTCAGAAAAGTCGCCAGAGAATCTCTTGGAAGAGACCTTTGGAGATTCTGGTCATCACTTTGAGGTAAGTTTATTTTTGGTTTTGAAATTGAGGTTTGTGGTAAGAACCATATAAATTATTGTGATCGATAGAGTTCTTATTGAAGATTTGGGTATTTTTATATTAGGTTTTGATACAATTTGTTTGAGAGGATCAAGACTTTGGATTAAATTACGTGAACAAAGGTAAGGGATTACTGTTTTTGAAATCTAGATCTGCGTTGGACCAATCTATCCTATGATTTTGAGAAAGAATTTCTTTAATTGTCAAACTATCATTGAATCTGTTCAAATTTAATTTGTAGGGTTATTCTCTCATAATTGATTTAGACTCATCTTATTCTGATTATGAATAAAGGTTTTGTGTGAAATTCATGTGATTCGGTAGTTAACTGTACTTTTGTTTCATTCATCAATTTGGATCAGTATGGATATTTTCCCTGGCGTCTCGTTTGTGTACGAGTGGGAATCCTTTTGTTGCTAGCGTTAACTCCATCTGCCCAGCCGTATACAGCCAATTCCTTATCTGCCAAGTCCATATTCCAAGCTTCTTCATTACCAGATTCATGATATTTATGGTTCTGAAATTCAATTTAGGCATTAAGCTCCATTGCTTAATAGCCATAGCCTTACTGCGTAACACTTGATCACCAGGGCAATCATTATCTTTATTACCCAACTTGTTAGACTTAAGAAAGTACTACTGATTCAAGAATTGCAAGCTTATTTTAATGTTTGAAATTCATTCTTTTGCTCAGCCCAATAGCGTACAAATTTATTCTGGTGCTTCCCATGAATTAAACTTGTATTGGTCTGTGTTCTATCATTCTCTACTCGTTTGTTAATTGGTAGTATTTTCCATACGATCTCCTACTTATACCTTTTGACTTCTTTTGAACTTGATTTTTCTCTCCTTTCATTGAAGACCAACTTTAAAGATTTTAGAATTGTCTGAGATACTCCGTGTAAATCAATTTGGAAATGTCTATCGCTGATTCAGTCACATGACCTTGTGTAACTGATGAGTGATATTTGGCGTGAGTTATAAGCCGCTAGGTATATACGGCCCATATGTTTACATCTTCTACACGACTTGTTGGTAACTCGTCCATATTATGAAGTCTATTGGTTAACACTTTTGTGAGCCATGTCACACTGTATGTGACCCTTCTGATTCTGACTTACCCATGTGGATTGGAACGTGGGCTAGCTCAGTGGGATAAGTTAGAGATCGCGATCTTATTTTCTGAACATGGTTACACATGTCAGTGATGGCGTGTGTGACCTTATTCTGAATGGCTCTCTAGTGTCTGTTTTATGTATAAAGATATATTTTTTCATTTTAAAATTTGGTCTGGCATCTGTTCCGTTAAAATTCTGTACCTCCGTAGTCTCGTTTTCTCAAACATTTTTGCATTCCTTTTGATTAGTCCGTTGAGCGACCTTACTGGGCATTTGGCTCACCCCTTAATGTTTTCCTTTCAGGTGATCAGTAGGTCAAATTGGATTACAGGGCTAACAGTGTGACTGAGAGCTAGCGGTTTTTTATCTCGGAGTTAGCATTGATATCTTTAGAAGTAATAATTAAGACAAGTTAAATTTGTTAAGAATTTTATTTTAGAACTCCGTGTCAGAGTAATTGAGATTATATAAATACTTTAGGCCGCTATGGCATTTATTGATGTATCTTTGGAATTGATTAGTAGATGCTCTGAATGACCACTTGGGAAGACTTTTTGATATTTTGAGAATTTTCTGATTTTAACTATTTGATATTAACGCTTCGAAAATTCGGGGCGTTATAGATTTAATTAGAAATTTTACAGCAAATATATTTTTTGCGACAATTAGCGTTGATATTTTTATGTAGCCACTTTTAGTGACGATATATTTTATTATTTAACGTCGACGTATATTTTAGCGATGCATTTATTTTAAGCATTGGTATATTTTAAAGCTGCAAATAAACTTCTTTAGTAACGATTTATTTATTAGCGATGCATTGTCAAACGGGATGGCGTAACCACCCATTTATAATTTTCCTAACACTATGTATCGTAAATAATTTATGATGGGATCATTTTCGCAATTATAAGTGTGAGTTAAATGTTTTAGCGACAAATGATAGGGTAGAGTTTTCATTTCTCTAACTAGGGTTTTCTTGTAACCTATATTTATATGTAATATGGATATGGATTGGTCAGCTGTCAAGGGCTCCTTGCAACTTGACAGACTCACCTAGAGAGAGGGGGGCAGAGAGAGGGCTTCAGAGAGAGGAGTCGAGGAATTCTTTCTGGCGAAGCTTTCCGGTAAGACGTCGTTAACTTACGATTCTTTTTCAGTGTATATACATATACATATAGTGGGTTCAGGGATTTGTATGTATACAGGTTTGTGGGTTTCGGTAGTGTTGTAGCCGTGAGATGGAGTTGTTGCCAAAGGAGTTAGCTTTTCCGATGAGTTTCTAAATTTTCTTCTATGTTATGTAATGGTTTTGAAAGGGATTATGGCTGCTGGGTATTTTATATGAGTCAGCCGTGTGTATTGTACAAGGGTATTGGGCGAACTGTGCGGATGGTTGTAGAACTATGTCGAAGATGATGCAAATCTAGTGGTGAGTGCTGTGGGGTGATGTCAATCGCTAGCCTTGGTGCGATGGCACTCATTGATAGCCGACTTTTGGATGTTGCAGTGGTAGTGTCTGGGTGTAATGTTTGGACGGTGTATGTGTGTTTGGCAGGTGGGGTGTGAGTAAATGGTTTAAGTGTGCATGTGTTTGAGGGTGCAGTGTGGGTTTTGTGTGTATTTGTGACTGTGTAGGTTCATGGGTTTTTTTGGTGAAAGAAGAGAGGGGTTGATGAGGCAGCCACGGTGGCTGCCATGAATGCAGGTGGTTTGCGAAGAAAGCAGTAGACTGCTGTGCATGTGGATTTGTTTGTGTCTGTGTGCAGAGAAATAGAAATGTGAGAAATCCATGAGTGCATGTGTTGGTTATGTGTTTATGTGCTGTGTGAGTGTGTTTGTGTGAGTGTTGTGGAGTGCGTGTGTGTGTGTGTGTGGGTTGGAACAAAGAAGAGAAGCTACTGCCGTGAGGCAGTAGTTGTGTGAAGTGTGTGTGTGTGTGTGCGTGTGTGCGCGTGTGCGTGTGCGTGTGCGTGTGCGTGTGTGCGTGTGCGTGTGCGTGTGCGTGTGTGTAAGTGTTGTGCATGAAGTGTGTTAATGTGTGCGTGGGTGTGCATTAGTTGTGTATAGGAGTGTGTATATGTGTGTGTGTGTGTGTGAGTGGAGCGGAATGGTGAGTGCATATGTGGTATATGCTTTTGAAAACGCTGTGCACATGAAAAGGGGGGAAATAGCATTGTTACCGTGCTGTTTTGGTGTGCATGTGTGAGTTTGTGAAAATGGTGAGTGTGCTATTAAGGGGTGTGTGTGTGTGAAAATTAATGTGTGTGAGGAAGTGGTGTGGGCAGCTGCAGATGTGAGCTATGTTCTGGGTAGAGAAGAAATGGTTGGTCAGTGAGTGCATTAGTTAAGAGAGCGTCGAAGGGAAAAAGAAGGGAAGAGCTGATCGGGTATTTAGTTAGCGTTAGACACGATGAGAGCATTGAATACTATACGGTAAACATTGGCACGTGAAAATTTAAAGTATATTGCCTTAGGCTATATTAGAAGTTTTGGTAAACTTTTATAATTGTTTGAAATCATATGTATTTTAAATATTTTTTGTAAGCTAAGACATGTAAAATTGTTTTTGGAGCCTCTAAACCCTGGAAATGTTCTGAGAAAAATTATAGTAATGTATTTATGGTATAAATAAGACTCAGTTTGAATTTGATGATTTTTGGAGTTGATTTTCTATGGTTTCTGTATCGCATTGGTTTCAGCAAAATGAATAATTTAAAAATAATTTTAATGCCTTTTAATTTTTGATTTAAATTTCTATAATTTTTATGCATAATTTAAAGCTGTTATAAAAATTATGGGACTTTATTTTTTGCTAGAAGAAATTTTGGCAATTTATGAGTTTTTATTGCGTTTAAAGAAATTACTAAAATTTAAAAATATTCAAAAAATTCATATTTTGACTTTTTATAATATTTTAAGCTATAAAGTGTTTTATTGTAATTTATAATAAATTTGGAATATTGTTGCGCATTAAGGAGTGTACGGGATTATCGGGTAGGTTGGCCGCATGCGATGCACGCTTTGAGTTGAGCGATTTTGGAGTTAAAAGTGAGCACATGGTGGGTAGCTGATATTAGGTTATTAGTGTAGTAGCATAGATTATGTTCTAACATATGAATTTGTCAATTTAGGTTTATTCAAAGAATTATAATCGAGGTTGCATAGTATTGCATAGCATGGATCGATGTAAGGATTTTCTCTCTGAACCTTACTTCACTGCTCTAAATTCAAATATTTTGTTATGACATATTTACAAAGTTTATTGAGCTCTGATTTTATGATTGATATGAAAATACTTTCGAAACCGTCCATGAAACTCTAATTTGAGCCTGATAGCTATCGTTTGGAATTCATTATTCTCATATGTTTATTTAATTTAATCATTGTAAAACATTTTAAATTGTTTTTAAATTTCTTGAATATTGACATGAGTTAGCAAACCTGAGAGTTATAAGGATGGTTCGTATTGTTGGAGTTATAAGGATGGTCTGTTGGTTGGGTTAAACTAGTACCTTGATGGACTAGTCAGTGTACATATGCATATGTAAATCGTATCGAGCACTGTCAAGGTGGCTTTGCTATATTGTACTGCTCATGTTCAATGTTTTATGTTTCTATTTAATTTGATTGCACCTAAATTGTTTTGAAATGATTATTAATAGAGGGATTGAGTTGATACTCATCATGTTTATATCGAAAAAACTAATATTTTATTTAAAAATATTTCGAAAAGATATTATTTGACTTGAATGTCAAAATTGTTTGAATCGTTCGTCTATATCGAAATGCTGTGTTTTATTGAAAATATTCTTAAAAAGTTTTGTTTGCTTTATATGAAAACTCGTTCGAATCGTTTTGTTGTTTTAATCATTGATCGACCTTACTGGGCTCTCGAAAGCTCACTCTCCTTTGACTTCCTTTCCGCAGGTGATAAGCAGCATTCGGTTGAGGTTGCCAGCACGGATTAGAGCCGAGCGTAAGAAAGTGAAATTAAATTTTGGAATTGATCGTTAGAACCCCTATGTGGGAAACGTTATTGTTTTAAAAAATTTAGACTTAGTTTGATGTATCATTTATGAAAGTCTACTGAAGATAATATTCGATTAAAGGTTTTAGCTGCTCTGATGATGACTATCTATTTGGCTATGAGGTTACCATTGTCATAGTGTCATAGATTGATTGAGTGTTTAACGTTTCGAAAAATTCCGGGATGTTACATTGAAGATATGATTTGATTATGCCATTTCGTGATTGCTACGTTGATAGCACTGTGTGCTTATTGCTTCTTTAGGTTTTGGCTTCCCAACATTGTTGTGTTGATTGTTCTTCTTACTAGATACTAATATTCATAGATATGAATGTGTTGTGACCACCCTTATCTTGTGGATATGTTTTTTAAAATCTCGATAACAAAAGGTATCCCTAAAGTTGAAAACTTGGGTGTTCGAATAAATGCCAGTGGCAAGTTACAACTTCTTGATAAGATCCTTTCAGAGATAAAGAAACATGCTTTAAGAGTCCTCGTCCTTTTTCAGATAGCCGTTTGATTTCTTTGCTAATAGCATTATTTGTGACACCTAGGTTATGTCAAAGCAATAGTACATATATCTTAGTGTTGATGCTTATGGCACTGTTATGAGCATGCCTATCACTGAGTTTTACCCACCAAAAATGATGCCATTTTTTGTAAAGGGAGATGCGGCAGCAGATACACCCAAACCTGTAACATAACGAGTAAGCCTTGTGTTACTGGGCGGCACTTCTTTTTACCCACAAAGCATATGGAATAGGAGGCAGCTATGCTACTAGAGCAACTCAATAGAGGGAAAAGAGATGGAAACTAATGGCAGGCTGGAAGATTGTGTGAATACTTAGTAAGCATTTAACAACTTTGCTATGTTCAGGGAAAATGATCCTATTGAAAATTAAATAATTGTTGCATTGTGGTCATAACTAATTTAGTTGGAATAAAGAAGATAATCATGTACCATTTGTGTCACCAAATACCAGTTGGGTTGACCAGATATCTTCAGTCCATTTTTTTGTTCTGGGATGTAAAAGTAGGTAATTTACATACATTCAGTCTAGCTCTTCTACATGGACATTGGCTAATTACATTGTTTTACTCTTGGGATGGACCTGCCAGGCTAATCGGCCCGTGTGGTACCAGATTGTTAACTCTAAGGACGACCATATAATCATAGTTCAAGATATTTGCTATGGCGATTCTGGCAAAGCTAACCTCTAATTTCCAAACTTTCTTACCAGTGCTCCTAGTCTTAGTTCTTAGGATTGCCTTAGGAAAAAGTGCATTAAGAATCAATAGAAAATTTCCAAGGGCGCAGGATACGTGTTGTTTCCGCCTATGCCTTAGGTAGACAAAAACATGAATTTGCTGAATAGTTTTGGTTCTTAGCATTAACGTGGGAAAGGGATTCACGAACCGACTGGAAAATTAGAAGGGCTTAAAGAATATTTTATTTCCATTTATGCCTTGGTTAGATATGGATGAGGTAAAAAAACTTGAGAAGAAAATATTATCTATATTTGAGAAAAATGAAGCCCGTGTTTGGATATCTTGGGTGATGTCGAATCAATTTCTTCTTTGCTTAATTTTCTGGGCTGAGTGGCATCTTTAGAAGCTTAGGCATCACAGCCGGACTATGTCTCTTGTGGTGTCTTCAACATCTTTGCTGCATATCTAGGTTAAGAAATGTGGGTAGAAGCCATGGCGTCACCTATGGACTACAGCTCCTCTGTGCCTCTGCTTTTTTTTTTTGGCATGTTTGCTGCATCCAAATCCTTAGTTTTCATATTATTTTGGCAAATTTAACACAAAACTGCAGAGCTGAAGCAATGGGATACCTTTGCAAACGGTCATCTGACTTACATAAGCCTCAAAGATTGTTATGTCTAAAGCTATCCGTTGTATTGATCCCAAATACTTTGTGTTGTTTTTCTACTTTGCAGTAAGATTGTTAATTTGATAAAAAGAGATCTCTCTTAGAAAAATATGTGAGTTCTATGCAGGAAGTTATTCAAATGCAAAAAATGCTTGGTTGAATGCTTTATAAAGAAAATGTATCATTTTGGATTGAACATGTTCATAGCTGGTGCATTAGTGTACATGCATGTTCAACGTTGGTGTTTTAGTGTACATGCTTGCACGCATGTCTATTGATTTTCTTCCAATTGTGTCACATAATAGCCATTCTCAGCAATTTTGCAAAAGCAAACACACTGCCCACTTCTGGTTCTGCAGCTTGCTTTGAATATCCAAACACTTGATCAAAGATATGCCTCTATTCCAACACTAACATACTTTTTCTCTCTTATGATTTGGTAGCTTTGCTGCATTTCTGGGTTAGGAGGTGTGGTTACAAGCCATGGAGTCATCAATGGACTGCAACTCTTCTATGTCTTTGCTTCTTTTGTTAAGCATTTTTGCTGCATCCATATCCTTATATTCCATATTATACTAGCTAATTTAGTAGGAAATTGCAGAGCCAAATAAATGGCATACCTTGCCAAACGGTCATTTGACTGGCATAAGAATCAGGTATTGTTATGTCTAAACCTATCCACTACATTGATCCAAAATATTTTGTGTTGTTTTCCTGCTCTGTAGCTTGATTGTTCATTTAGCAAAAAGAGATATCTCTAAGAGGAATATGTGATTCCTATGCAGAGAGTTCTTTTGTTTTGCAAAAAATTCTTGGATTGAATGCTTTATAAAGAAAATCGTGTCATATTGGTTTGAAAATTTCCATAGCCAGTGTGTGAGTATGTATGCATGCATGCTTGTCCACTGATTTTCTTGCAATTGTGTTGCATAATAATCTCCGCAATTTTGGAAAAGAAACACATGACCGTTACTGGTTTGGTTGCTTTCTTTGAGTATCCAAGCACTTGACCAAAGGTATGCCTCCATTCCAACACCGATATACCTTTATTCTTTCTTCTGCCATTGCTTTGAACAGCTGCCAACAAACAAGAAATGCAAGGTATGTCATGCCATGGCTAGGATTGTCTATAAGTTTTCCATTTACTAAAACTTATCTTCTTACCTGACATAGTATTTAAGTTATAAACGAGGATACTTTGCATTTATGATGCTCTTTTTTACTTTAGCTAATAGAATTTGAAACTTGCAAATTTGACCATTAATTTTTGCAATCCTTTAACCAGAGAATAAAGTTAAAGAGCACAAGTCTCAAACGTTTGTGTGTTTGTGTTGTAAATTTTGCGAGTCAACCATCAGAAGAGCAATAACAATAAAGTAATTTAAGAAGCAAGAGGGTTAAAATTAGATATAAAATTTATGGAGGCGGAAAGGCAATAGCTCAAATCAGATTTTCTCCCCAAATTTTTTGAGTTGCATAGTGTAACAGAAGATAAGTCACTTGTTGGATTGAAGAAGCTCTGCATCAATATTAGCAGGAGAGCACCTCGAGCATGGGAAGAGAACTCATTTTCGGTGAAAGGATTGGAAAGTATTCTCAAAAGTAATAACCTGTGGAAAATTGCAGTTTACAACTGTTATGATGTGATCTTGTCGAAGTTCATTTCTATGGGACTCAGTGAATTTGCATAAGGCATCTTCATCGGTGCTTACAGGTGGCCAAAACGTCCATTTATGATGGCATCATGGTAGCTCATCTCCAGTTTCAACATCTTATTAGATTAGCAATGGGTAATCTGGCATTTAATGTTATGTTGAGATGATGGAAACCACTTTTAGGAGGTATTTTATGGATTGAGACTTAAAAGTTATAAGGGATAATTGAAGCCTTTTTATTTTTCAAGAATGCTTGTTAGGTCCATGAAGCTTCCCTTACACAAGTGGTGACAGTAAAATAAAATCATAATCAAATAGCAGAGCCTGGACATGGGCTGCACCTCATCAAAAACAGTGTAGCCCAATGTCATTTGTCATCAAATGGTTCTATTAAAGGTTTTTGTAAGAATAGAAGTTACCATCACAATTTTTGTAACATGTGTGTACGATAATAAGAATCTGGGTAATTTGAAACTTAGTTGCAAAAATTTGTTCTTTAATAGAGGTTACTTAAAATTCTTCTTCCCAGAATCTCATGCTTTCTCTATCCAGGTCCAATTGTAGCCCCATTCTCCTACTTTGTTTTGTGAAGGTTAGAGAACATTTTTATTTTCAATTTCAGGAAGTACGGCTTCAACTTCTTTGAAAAGGAACCTGGTTGCATATAAATACATCAGATTATCTTGACTGCTTTAATAGGTAGGTTGATGATTTGTTACTATGGCCAACATTTACAGCAGTACAGATACTCTCGACTACATTGGGTCTATACCGTGGTATTGGTAAGTGTAACATTACAAGGTAGTGCCAGACTTTGACAGTAGCTGATTAGTTTACCAGGATTCAAAACGAAAGATTATTTCAGGCCTTGGCTTGAAAGCTTACATGTGCTACCTTAGTCTACCATCTATGGATCATTTTAGGCCTTGACATGTGCTACCTTCTTAGGGTTAGACTTTGGTCAGAGTCTTCATTTAGTCCAAACTTTAAAGGTTGTGTCCGCGGTGAGCTTCAGAATTGTAGCGGTTTTCTATTTTTCTTTTTTTAACTTTTAAGTTTTTGCTATAATTTTTAGATGATTCTGCTTATTAGATATTTAAGGGTGGGAAATCAATAACTATACTTCTTCTGTACATCCTTCTATAATACCTTACTTATAAGTAGGTAAGACCAAGCACAAAGAGACCTCAAAAGCACGTGTTTCACGTCCAAAATGGCCCTGGATATCCCTTAAAGTGACGCCTATGAAAGACAAAGGTATTGCTTCCCAATGTCACTAAGACTTCTTGACATACTGATGAGCCCCCCATGCAATTCTTCTGAATTTAGAACAGTATTCGAGTTCCTCTATTTTTCACCATCTAATATATCACTTACAAAAAGTATATGCTCTTTCCATTCATATCAAAACTTCGATGATCTCTTTCTGAACCAAACATAAATATTGGGCATAATCAAAGATACCCCAAAAAAGAGAGAAAGTAGAAGACCATAGCTCTTAGGAAAAGGCTTTTTCTTTTAGCTTTGGAGTATGTGACTTCTAATTAATTACATTTTTTTATCCTTTTTGGTTAGGGAAACAACAGGTAAATCACAACACATGAATTTACGATTTCTTCCAATAACATAAGGACCAATTTCCCTTCGCTATGAACTAAATTTGGCAAGGTTTTTCACAATTGAAAACTATATAGCTTTGCCTTAAATTGACCACCATTGTTCTAAACCAACACATATGCTAGAGAGAGTGATGAAGACAAATCATATGAGAAAAATGTGAATGGAACTTCATCTACAAAGGAAAAACAAAAAAGGTTGGATGTGTACAGACAAATGTAATAGTTCAGAAATAGAAGGCTACTGAAGCAGGGTGCATTTCCTGATTAATCATTAATAGGCAAGTAGAGAAAGAGTTGAACCCTTCTTAATTCCACCACCTGAATAGGTGGTTTCCTCTTAATTGGCAGATATCTCTTGCTTCCACGGGAATGTATGTATGTATGTATGTATGTATGTATGTATGCAAGACTTTGTAAGAGGGTATCAGGATTATGATCCTTCCACTTTATTGATATACCATAAAGTGAAAGTCTTTGCAAACTGAAATCCCCTCACTAAACAAGAACCAATATGCCTCATTTAAATCTGCACAACACGTAAGCCTCAGATATTGTTATGTCTAAAGCTTTCCATTACATTGATCCCAAAAATTTTGTGTTGTTTTTTCTGTTTTGTAGTAATATTGTTGATTTGAAAGAAAAAAAAAGAGGAGGAATATGTGAATTTTGTGCAGAGAGTTTCAGTTGTAAAATATGCTTCGATTGAATGCTTTATAAGAGAAACGATGTCGCTTTGAATTGAAAATGTTCATAGCCAGTGTGAGTATGTATGCGTGCATGCATGTCCACTGATTTTCTCGCAATTGTGTCATATAATAGCCATTCTCAGCAAATAGCCACTACAGGTTCTGCAACTTGCTTTTAATATCCAAGCACTTGACCAAAGGTATGCCTCCATTCCAACACCAACATACCTTTTTTCTTTCTTGTGCCTTTACATCTTTACAGCATTTTTGGGTTGAGAGGTGTGGTTCAAAGCTACAGCGTCCTTCTCGTAACACTTTAGTTATTCAAGTCAGTAAATGATATGACAAACAATAATTGTTGCTTAAAAATAAGATAGAAAACACTGGAAAAGGATAACCATTGTCTGTGTGGAGAAAGGAGTATTGGTTGCTGAAAGTGGTACCAGACTTCTCTGGTTCATCCATCTACAAAGAGTGATCTCTTGCATGCTCGATTTCCCCTCTTCCGCATTTGAACCTTTTTAGTTTGATTTGTAGCTATTGTTTTTGTCACATAATTCATCGGAAGGTAATGTTTTCATCTTTACGACCTCAAAAAACCGACGCTGAATATATTCAAACTTATCATAGTTCCAGTCTATTAGAGATGAGCAATCTTCTCTAAGAGTCTTTTGAGTGCATGAATTGCATTACAAAATAAATTGCGTGTCTTTTATTCATTTGGAACTTTGACTCAACAATTTCTTGATAAGCTCTTCAAAGCTAATACGTTGTTGCATGTCTGGACGTGGTTGCACAGAGTAATGCAATGCTATATATGGCATCTTAGACTTTCTTCTACTGTAATCTTTCTTGACTGACTTAAAAAGGCTGAGAAATACTTTTATAAATTATTGTATGCAGCTGCAGGAGAGCTAGAAAAACCATGACCTGGTACTTCCCAAGGAAGAAGGCCCCTCCTTAATCTTTTTCTTGGGAATTTTTCTGGTTATGTTCGCTTCTTTGTCTTGGTCAACCTCTTGTCACCTTCTTAACGCATATTCTAAGGTTGGTACATACGATGTTATGATTTCTCATTTTAACTATCAACCTTTTGTCATCTTATCTCTACGTGCTTAAAGCATATGTTTAAATAAGTGCTCAATCCTAATTATTGTTATCATTAATGCATTATGCTCCCCTAATTATATCAATTTTACGAGGTTACCTCCCGAGGCAATGTAGGTTATGAGAGAGTAAATTTGAAAAGACATAGAAAATAGCTACATGTAAGGGGAAACAATCTTTAATGTAGATTTTGTAAAGCACCGATTTACTTAGCTTTACTGCCGTAAGCTAGCCCCTGCTTGCGGTAGAGATAAGCAGGACAGATGGCATTGGTTGTTGGTATCGGAGGAAACCTTGAAACTAACAACACTGCATCAAGTTACCTTTGTCAATTAGAACAAGTTTTAAGAATCGTTATCTCCTGAATGAATAGCTGGCCCAAAGAGAATCCTCACCTGATGATGCCAAGGAGAGTGGGTTCGCAGTCGACGTGGAGGTGCCACAAGAAATGCAATCTGAGTCAGATGCCAAGTAGGTTGTTGTGAGACACAACAAGGGTGGAGCAAGGGCAGAGACCAAGGGCTTCCCAGACATAGCCTGAGGGTGGCAGTGCTGTGAGGGCAATGACGCAGGGTGAATACACGACGACAGTCACAATTCGATGCTTAGGTCTAGAGTCAAGGACATGTATGTTTTCTCTCTAGAATTCTAGAGAAAGAAAGTGAAAGCGAGAGTGAATTCTGAGAATCTAAAAATTTGAACTCCTCTAAATGAATTTCAAGACCCCTATTTATAGAGGTTGAGATGATGATGTCATCATGCGACACGTGGCGTTCTCCGGGAGTGACACATCACCGAGGGGTCCATAGGTGTCGGTGCTCCACAAACTATCGGATCGCATATTCACCTTGCCTGTTTGCCTGCCCCGCACAGCATCGCTCTATCTATCTAGAAAGACTGGCTCCCACAGCATCGGTGTGGCCAGAGAACTCCCTTGATCAAGCCACCAGTCCAAGCCCTTGCTGAGTCCTATAGGCCTGGCAGCGGTGAAGAGGACCCGATGCCCAACTGCCAACCAGACTAGGCGTGATGCCCTCTAGAGACCTACTCTCGTCTTGTAGTGACCCAGGTGTCATAGTCCCCAGAAGTGTCGACGAAAGCCCCAGTGCCGGGGCACGTAGGCCAGTCACGAAGACACCCTGGTGGAGATAGTGTCCCGGAGGAGTCGCCTATCTCGCGACTGAGTCCTTGAGCCGGAGCACTTGGAACGCATCAAGGTAGCATCCCGAAGGAGCGGTCTACCTGGTGAAAGGGGAGTTGAAAAGCTCCTTGGCAGAGATAGTGTCTTAGAGAACGAGCCTATCCCGCGGGTGAGTCCTTGTGCCGGAGCACTCGAAGCTCGTTGAGGTAGCATCCCGAAGGAACTGTCTACCTAGCAGAAGGGGAGTTGAAAACATCCCTAGCGAAGATAGTGCTTCGCAAGAGTCACCTATTCCCGCGGGTGAGTCTTTATGCCGGAGCACTCGAAGCGTGTCAAGGCAGCATCCCTGAAGAGACGTCTACCCAACGGGCTGAGGTAGTATCCTAGAGGATCCATCTACCAGGCAGAAGGGGAGTTAAAAAGCTCCCTGGTAGAGATAGTGTCCCAAAGGAGTCGCCTATCCCTACGAGATGTTGTACACTCCGGGGAGTGGGTCGAAGCATGTTCCACGACCAAGGCAAGGTGCGCATGGTATGGTGAAAGGATGGACCAATGCGAGGAGCATGGTAATGTGATAGAGAGCAAGGGGACACAACTGTATTAGAGGCACGGTGCATGGGCGCAGTGGAGTGTTAGGTGCCGGGGGTACTGTAGTGTGACAGGAAGCAAGGGGACACGGCTGTATCAGCGGCGGGGCGCTTGGGCACGGTGGAGTGTGAGGTGTCGGGGATACTGTAGTGTGACAGCGAGCAAAGGGGCATGGCTGTATCAGTGGCATGGCGCATGGGCGCGGCGGAGTGTAGGGTGTCAGGGGCAGGGTAGTGTATCAGAAAGCCAGGGGCATGGCTGTATCAGCGGCGTCACGCATGGGTGCGGCGGAATGAGTAAGGTGCAGAGGAGCATGATAGTGTGATAGAAAGCCTGGGGGTGCACAGCGTGGCACATGGGCACGGCAAAGTGTGTATGGTGACTGCGTGCAGGCAACGGGGGTTGCGGAGACAGGCCTTGGCGACGGGCATCGCAGAGACGGCACGCAGACAATGCATGGTCCTTTGAAGAGAAGTGAAGGAATGGGGTCGACCCCTTGAAGGGGAAGGTGGCGGGGTCAACCCCCCTAAAGTGGCCGACCCGCCCAAGGGGGAAGCCACGCCAAAGTTGTTTTATAAAGGGAAAATGCACGTGACTTGAGCATGGTCGCTTTGACCGGCTTGTGAGATTTAAAAAATTGACCATCAAACATGTGACATGTCACGCAAAACGGGACCCTTGGTGGGCCCTTGGGTTCGACCAAAGTAGGTTGGGAACATAAGCCCCCTGCGTGTAGTGTGCACAGAGGGGCCACCTGAGCGGGCGCCGCACACATAAATGTTGGTTCATACTTAGAAGCATTTCTGATGCTTGTTGGCTGAAGAGTGGTGGATGTTGTATCTGAATGACGAAGGTGAAGAGTGGATGGCTCGAGCCGCCTCGTGCACCACCTACTAAAACCTTGGAATGTCTGGGCATTGACATGAGGGCACAACGATGGGGCGTGGGCGACGGGGGTCGCAAAGATGGCGCCCAGGTGACAGATGACGAGCATCATAGAGTCGGCTCACGGGCGCGGGCATTGTGGTCCTTAGGCATGGCGACAGGCATTGAACAATGAATTGAAATAGCTGGTTTGAGCTGCCTCGCACACCACTTACATACCAAGGACTGGCGTTGGGGGACATCGTGATGCGGGGCGTGATAAGGGTGTGGTGACGGGTGTAGGCTCGGGGTTGATGCGAGTGTAGCCAAAGTTATAAAAAAAATTCTATGGAAAATTGATGAAAAGGGAGCTGTGAAAGGTGGCATGCGATGTGCGCATTGTCTTCAGTGAAGAGATTTTTTTTTGGTGGTGTTGTAGTTGCGCTTGTGAGAATGGTGGCAATGATGGAAGGTAATGGTGGTTGGTGACTTGGGTGGAGCCCTTGGTGTGGTGGAGGCCGAAGGTGGTGGCCGAAGTGTGTGGCCTTGAGAACTGGTGGCTGAAGGTTGGTGGGTTGAACTATGGACGCCGAAGTGTAAAGGAGTGGAGGGTGGCTGAAGAGGGGTATGGAGGGGTTGGCTGGGGTGGGGCATCGGCCAGGTGGGTCGGCGGGATAGAGGGATTGGCCAGGTGGGTTGGCGGGATAGAGGGATTGGCCAGGTGGGTCGGTGGGGAGTGTGGCCTAAGTGAGAAGGGAAAAATGGTGAGGAGGGGCTTCCACGGGCTGGCGTCGTGAGGAAGTAGAGAAAGGAAGAGGGGAAGGGGGAGGGGTGCCGAAGGGGGTCGGCCACGGGAGTCGGCGGGGTAGGGGGTCAGCCAGTTGGTTCGGCCGGTGGTGAGGTGTCGGCGGGGTGGGGATGATGAAGAAAAAGGGAAGTGAGGGAAAGGGGAAGGCGGCGATCGTGGGGCTGCCGAGGGGGGTTCGGCTGGGGTAGGGGGTCGGCTAGTTGGGGGGCGACGTCGGTAAGGGGTTGCCGGCCATAAGAATGGCCGAAATAGGTTGGCGGCCGAAGATGGGTTGGAGGTCGAAGGTAGCTTGGCGGCCCATGAGAGGAGAAAGAGAGGGGGAATTAGAGTTAGGGTTTGAGGTTGGACGTGGGTTGAGGCGGGCGGTTTGGGTCAATGGGTGAATAGGCCGGGCGTGGGACTGAGAGAGTGTAAAGGGGCATGGTTCGGGTTTGCGGCTCATGTCGGGTCTGCCCACTGAAAAAAATTGAAATAAAATATTTTGAATTTTAGTTTTTTTTCGCCGCCCCAAAGAGGGAGGCCCCCAAGAAATTTTCAAAGTGTACATAAAGAGAACGAGAGGTTTGGCAAAAATTTTGATGAAGAAAGATTTTTAAGTGAAAGGAAAAGAATAAGGGGGTGGGGGGGAGATGAAAAATTTTGTGAAATTTTTTCTAAGTGTTAGAGAGAGGAGGTGGGGGGAGATGAAAAATTTTGTGAAATTTTTTTCTAAGTGTTAGAGAGAGAGGATGTGGGGTGATATTGGTGACCAGCTGAGTCACAAAGGCGACTTAGGTAGCGTGGCTCGAGCCATTCCACGCACCACTTATCCAGTCAATGTGGAATGTGAGGCGGATGGGGGGAGAGGGAACCTGGCCTGCTTGGGGTAGGAAAGGGATGAAGCCCTCAAAGGGATAGGTGATGGCATCAGGGGTGCTGTTAGTAGGCTTGTGCAAGAACACTTGTAACTTGAAAAATTTTTAAGTCTAGAAAAATGCACTACATTGATAACACAGGTAGGCGACATGCCATGGTACAGGGGAATTGAGTACATAGAAACTTGCAAAATGAAGGAAAAAATTTACAAGTGTGAAAAATGCACTAGGCAGGCCAAGGCTTGGGCGGGTAGGGCACAGGTCCCGCATTTAGAGTTTGGGCTCGCCAGAAGCAATCTTGTCAGTGAAGGAGAACTTGAGGCCTTGCACCACTTGAGGCTGTGACCGAATTTCCGATGATAGAGGCAGTAGTTGGGATGGGCTATGTCATCCGAGGTAGGTTCAGTGTCAACATTCGACAGGGTTATGGCATTGTCATTGATCCAGGTCTCGAGGAGAGCTCTGACTGTCTTCAAGTCGCATGGGTATTCTGGGGCAGGCAACGGTTGCCTTCTCTTATCAGAGCGCCTATCCCTTCCTTGGGATTGGTGCTTACGGCTATTGTCTTTGTCTCTGGCTGCTTCCGCCGTCGCAGCCAGAGCAATATGAGTTTGGGGCTTTGGGGTCTTTGATGGACCAACCAAGTCGTAGGTGCGTCGTGCATCTTCCTTGAGATGTCCCCAAGACCGAAGTTGGAGGTTTTTAAGGTAGACCCTGTAGGTGTCTTTCAATCATAGGTGTTGACTTGACTGATTTTGATGATTCCTAGATTACTCTCTAACAGTAATCTAACACTGTTATTAAGTTATCTCTCAGGTTCAATTATAATCAATCATAGACGTGGAATATTTCTTACATTGGACTTGGATGTTGACATGAACGAAGATTTGGATCTGGACTTAACATATACTTTATGTTCATGTAATTTACTATTTGTATCTAAGTCTTTCTAAAAGATCTCCAGAAAATCGAGTAAAGAACAAACCAAAAATGTTTTCATTCGAAGCAAAGTGGTCTTCATTCGAAGCAAAGTGACTTTTCATTCGAAGCAAAAAATGTTTTCATTCGAAGCAAAGTGGTTTTCATTCGAAGCAAAGTGACTTTTCATTTGAAGCAATCCTGCAATGCCATTCCTTCTTATTTTCCCAAAGTTTTCGGTCGAAGCCTATTAATCTTTCGGTTGAAGCCAAAGTTTCCATTCGAAGCAACATTTTCATTCGGCCAATTTCTTCAGAGTTGACTTTCATTCGAATCAACTTATCTTTCATTCGAATCAAAACCTGTGTTATCCCCCCTTTAACGGTTCTTTTCTCTTCAAGTATAAAAAGGGGTCTTGAGAGCATTTATTGCTACTTGAAAAATCTCTCTCTCACTTCTCAAAATACTCTCTCATCTTATTTCACACTTTCATCTATTTTCTTTAAGTGAGTTCATACTTTAAGAAATTGAAAAAGCAAGCTTCTTGGTTTAGTTCTTGAAAGATTATAAGATCTTCCCACCTAAGAAAGCTTAGCCCTGTTGTATTCATTGTAATAACTACTCAAGAACGAGTTTTGTTGTTGTATCTCAATTGTAAATCATCTTTCATTTGTATTAGTTGGAAACCTTGGAAGGGTTTCAGAATCTATACTATGGTTTGAGTTAGCACCCTAAGCTAGCTGGTTAATGAAAGGCTAGAGTAGGTCTCCCTTGTGTGGAGTGTTCGGGGACTGGACGTAGGCTGGTGGGGCTGAACCAGTATAAATCTCTATGTTGATTTATATTTAGTGTTCTTGTCATTACTTTGTAAATTTAGTTTTTAAATTCCTGCTCAAACTTGTAAACACCTATTCACCCCTTAGGTGTGTTAAGGGACCTACAAGTAGTATTAGAGCTGTGTGCTCTAGTATTTTATTTGTGACTTAACAGTCAAGAGCTAAAGATCGCATTATGGAAGAAGGTTCAGCAACCACCAGGCCACCTTTGTTGAAGAACGATAATTACAGCTACTGGAAAATCTGATTAGGAACTTTCTGAGGCAGGACACTCATTTATGGTACGTTGTAGAGAATGGTCCTATAATTCCCATGAAGGATGGACCAGACGGAACCAAAGTTCCCAAGGGAATTCTCGAAATGGATGCTCATGAAGCACAGCTTTTCTCCATGGATGACAAAGCAAAGAACATCATTAGTTATGGCCATGACATGAATGAGTACAATCGTGTTTCAGCATGTGAGACGGACAGAGAAATGTGGAGGCTGCTAGAAGTCACTCACAAAGGTATAAATCAGGTAAAGGATGAAGGAACATGAGTCCATAAATGAGATGTACTCTAGATTTACTCTCATTATAAATGGACTCAAACTCTTGGAAAAATCATACCCAGAAAAGGAGATCGTAAGAAACGTTCTTAGATCACTTCCCAAGAGATGGGAAGCAAAACTCATAGCCATTCAAGAAGCCAAAGACCTGAATGTGCTAAAGTTGGAAGAATTAGTGGGATCTCTAATGACTCATGAAATCACGATGAAGATTCATGATGAGGAAGAAACCACTTCAAAGAAGAAGAACCTAGCTCTCAATGCCGAAGCATCCCATGAACCTGCAAAGAGCGATGATGAGTCTGATCCAGAAATGGAACTCATCACTCGTAAGTTGAAAAAGTTCCTTACGAGCCGGTGAGATGGAAAGATCAAGAGGAATCAGGCAACCCAATCACGTTAAAGAAACAATAGTGATTGGAATGCAAGAGAAAATCCTGACGCTTGCTATGAGTGTGGCAGAACTAGACACATCAAAAAATACTGCCCACAGCTCAAGAACAAGTCAACAGGCAGCAACGGCCGAGACATCAAGGAAAAGAAATTCAAACCCAGAAAAACTATGCTGATTTAGGACGATTCTGATGAAAGATATAAAGAGACAAGCGAAGACGATGACATAGCACAGCTATGTTTTATAGCCAAGGATGATCACTCTGATAAGGTAAACACTGCAGAAAGTTTTGATTATAATAAGCTTGAATTAGCCTTTCTTGAACTCAATAAAAATCATGAAAAGTTGAAACTTAAAATTGTTGCTCTCAAAAGGAAGACTCTTTCTTTAATAAACATTGTTGAAGAGTTCGAAGGAGAAAAGGAAGAGCTAGATGAGAGTTTTATATTTCTGAAAATGCCTCTTTAAAAGATAATTTGATTGCTTCAAAGAAGAAATATTCTTATCTATCTTCCAAAATCCAATCTCTCAGAAGTGTAAAAATCCTTGTTGAAAACGAGTCTTTAAAATCTCAACTGGAGAAAGTTTCTACACAAAAAGGGGATTTAGAGAAGGAGATCGAAGATCTGAACTTCACACTTTCAAAATTTACACAAGGAAGAGAAAATCTGGATATACTTTTGGGGAGACAAAGATGTGTTTTTGAAAAAAAAAGTGGAATTGGTTATGATCATTCAAAGAAGCAAAAGGATTATAAAAATTTCTTTAACAAAAATCTAGCTTCATGCTCTCCATGCACACTTTGTATAGTGTGTAACAAGAAGGGTCACTGGTTAAAAACTGTCCTCTTAAAGTTGATAGAAATCAAGTTTTTTCTTCTGTAAATAAAAATAAAATAAAGCAAGTTTGGGTGCCAAAATCTTGTCTATCTAATCTTCCAGGACCCAAGAAAGTGTGAGTACCTAAAGGAACGAACCCAAAATCTGTTGTAGGTATGCTTGAAAGCAAAGGTGGATTCAAACAAGTAGATCCTCGACAGTGAATGTTCAAGGCAAATGAGAGGTGATCGTTCACTGTTCTCTCACATCACTTCGAAGGTTGGCAGTCTTGTTACTTTCGGAGACAGCTCAGATGGAAAGATCATCGGTGAAGGTAAAATTAGTATCGGTTCAATTTCTGTTGATAATGTGTCTTTAGTTGACGGTTTAAAGTTCAATTTGATAATCATCAGTCAACTAATCGATAGTGGACATAAAGGTCAGTTTGAAGGTAACTACTGCGTGATCAATCATGCCTCAGATAGGGGCATCTTGGTTGGAAAGAGAGACGGTAATATTTATACTTTATCTTTTCATGCATCTGGCGCTTCTCGAGAAGTATGTCTTTCTGTACAACATAATGATATTTGGTTGTGGCATCGTAGATTAGATCATGTGCATATGGATCTAATCAAGAAACTTCTCTCGAAAGAGCTTGTCAGAGGCTTACCAAGGTTAAAGTTTGTCAAGGATAAAGTTTGGGATGCCTGTCAATACGGAAAACAGTCAAAAACATCTTTTCAAGCAAAATATTGTTTATACCGCTCGCCCTCTTCAACTCCTTCATTTAGATCTTTTTGGCCCCACTAGAAACGCTAGCCTAGGTGAAAAATTTTATGCCTTCGTCATCTTATTTTTCAAGAAACACATGGGTTCTTTTTCTAACTCATAAGGATGAAGCTTTTGAAAAATTCTTTAACCTCGTTAAGCTTCTACAAAATAAGAAGGAGTTAAAACTTGTGAAAATCCAAAGTGATCATGGCGGTGAATTTGAAAAAAAAATTATACCTTTTTGTGTTCAAAATGGCATTGCTCATGAGTTTTATGCTCCCCAAACTACCCAACAAAATGGGGTTGTCGAGAAAAAAAAATCGAACTCTTCAAGAAATAGCCAGAACAATGCTTCATGAAAACTCTTTGCCAAAATATTTTTGGGCTAAAGCCGTTATCACTTCCTGTTACGTATTGAACAGGGTTCTTATCAGACCAATCCTTGATAAAACTCCTTATGAACTTTTTTCAAACTGAAAACAAAAATCAATAATTTTAAGGTTTTCGGTTATAAATGTAACGCCCCAACTTAGGGTTATCTCAACCCGGCTGGAGCATTACAACACAACAACTAATCACAACATCTTGATAATACAACTCATTCTACAACCACTTTGTAATTAAACCATATTGTACAAAACTAAAGAGTTTACTTTTACAAAACACACCTAGTAAGCTCTCTGCCAGATCTCAGAGTTGACATACTGCTCTATTCAAGTACAACTTAGTTCACAAATGTACAAGCATCCCCTTGCCCGTCTTCTCATTATGCCTCACACCTTTTCCTTGCCTTTCGAGGGACCGGCTCCTTGATCTAAAATATTATGGATAAAATCCCGTCAGCTTACTGGCTCAGTAAGATAATCAAAGACATTTAATGTAACTTTCAACTCAAGAATATTGATAAGGCATGTTATTACAATTCAATCATATTAAGCAGTTCTTAATGTGCACATAACACATATCACATGTTCACACTTAGTTGAGCATCACGAGTTTACCATTCCCGAATTCAGTCCCATCAATAGACCACCCTTATGTCACTACACCCGGGATATAATATCACAACCTTTGCCTTGGCCAAAGGCAAATTAACCGAAAACAATCGAACACCGATACTGCCGCGGGTAGCAGTCGGAGATACAATTGTTCGGCTCATACGGTGCACCGCTATTCAAACACAATCAAATCAACCCCAATCATTGAATGGGATAACATAATAATAATCAACAATATATCAACCACCCCTTACAATGAAGGGATGTAACATACTCATGTGCAAGAAAACATATCATTGCATACATGTGATTGTTGTCTTCTTCATTTACTTGCACTATATAACTTAACTATCAAATATGTAGTCACCTTCATCATGTAACATCATCTTCGTAACATCTTGACCATGTAATATAATCATTTATATTCAACAAATTAGCTTCCAATATAGAACTTAACAAAAATGTCCAAAACCATATTCTAATCATGTCTAGTTTGATATAATTTCATAATTCACTCGTATCATAACCTATTTCACGTCTTCCATAACCTCTAATATGTTAAACATGAATAGATTCACTTATGAACAAGTCTCTAATAGGTATTCAGAAATTTGACCAAGAATCCATACAAAGAATTACGCTAACATGGCATATATCCATATTCATGTCTTAAAAGCCCATTAAAAAGCTTTAACTATCTTACTTACATAAGAGATGAAAGAACCAAATTTTTATATTTGAAACACCTTCAAAATACTCCTCAAAACACGTTCAAAACACTGTTTGAAGCTCATATAAACTTTCCAAATCAACTGCTTAAGGTTCCCTTTCAAAAACAAGTCTTAATTCTAGATTTTGTGAGGTTTTTGGTTGCCTTTCTTGCACTTTTCTCTCAAAAACGAGGTAAGAAGATTCAAGCATGTCAATTAGGTCTTTTAAATGAACTTAGAATCAAGTAGGAGGTGTCAAGTGGAGGTGAAGAGGTGGAAAAGTCAAGCATGACGAGGCTTTAGGCATGTGGTGGCAAGACACGGTCGTGCCACTTAACAAGCACGACAAGGCTCAAAGGACGAGGTGGCAAGACACAGTCGTGCCACTTAACAAGCACGACAAGGCTCAAAGGACAAGGTGGCAAGACACAGTCGTGCCACTTAACAAGCACGACAAGGCTCAAAGGATAAGGTGGCAAGACACGGTCGTGCCACTTAACAAGCACAACAAGGCTCAAAGCACGACGGGACTCGAACCACGACGTGTCGCGATAATACGTTGACACGTCACAAGCACGAGGTCGCACAATTCTTTGCAAAAAACAAAATAATTCACAGGCAGTCCGGTCAATAACCGATTACTCTCAACTAGAGTTTTCACCATTTCACATAAAGTGATTTGTCTAATCATGCTTAAATATGTAACCAAAGCATATAAAATGTTGGGTTCTCACAGTAAATGTTTTATTTTGAACAATCGTGAGAACTTGGCTAAGTTTGATGCAAAGTCTGACGATGGTATTTTTTCTTGGTTATTCACTAAAGAGTAGAGCGTATAAAATCTATAACCGTAGGACTCTTATAGTTAAAGAATCTATGCATGTTGTATTTGAAGAATCTAACGTCGAAAATCTAAATAAGCATGCGGGTGATGATAGCGAAGAACTCTCCCTGAACTTAAACAACAAGCTAAATATCTCTTCAAATGAGGGAGAGTGTTCAACGTCATCCCACAAAGACAATACCGAGACTCAACCCCTTTCCAAAAGCTGGAGATATTCCTCCAATCACCCGATGGAGCAAGTCATTGGTAATATTGAGCGTGGAGTAACAACACGTTCTACGGTAAATCTTTTCTATGCTGATTTTGCTTTTCTTTATCAAATAGAGCCTAAAAACATTTCTGAGGCTCTAAAAGATGCTGAGTGGATTCTTGCCATGCAAGAAGAATTGAATCAATTTAAGAGAAGCGATGTTTGGTCACTAGTCCCGCCTCATGTTCAACAAAAGGTCATTGGCACCAAGTGAGTCTTTTAAAACAAAACTGATGAAGATGGCCATATTGTTCGAAACAAGGCTAGATTAGTTGCTCAAGGGTACAATCAAGTCGAAGGGGTTGATTTTGATGAAACATTTGCCCTAGTCTCTCGACTTGAACCTATCCAGATGCTTTTGGCATTTTCATGTCACATGAATTTCAAATGGATGTGAAAAGTGTCTTCTTGAATGGAGTAATTCAGGAGAAAGTTTTTGTTAAACAACCTCTCGGTTTTGAAAATGAAAAATACTCTAATCATGTTTTTAAACTGAAAAAAGGCATTGTACGGTCTTAAACAAGCTCCTCGAGCTTGGTACAATCGTCTTACCAGCTTTCTTATTGATCATGGATTCTCTCATGGCAAGGTCCATACTACTCTTTTTACAAAATCTTGAAATTCTCATGTTCTTATAGTTCAAATATACGTTAATGATATTATTTTTGGAGTTACTCACAATGATCTATGCTAAGAGTTTGCTGAAAGTATGCATAAGGAATTTGAGATGAGCATGATGGGAGAACTTACTTTCTTCCTTGGACTCCAAATCAAGCAATCAAAGGAATGAATTTTTATTAATCAGTCCAAATACACGCGGGAGCTTTTGAAAAGGTTTGGTATGAATAATACTAAACCTAGAGGTACTCCTATCACTCCTAGTGTCAATCTTGCAAAAGATGAAAATGGTAAAGATGTTGATCAAAAACTTTACCACTTCTAGACCTAATATAATGTTTAGTGTGTGCATATGTGCCCGTTTTCAAGCTTGTTCGAAAGAATCACACCTTACTGCTGTTAAACATATTTTCAAATATCTCTCTGGGACAATAAATTTAGGTCTTTGGTATCTGCGTATTTTTTTCCTCGACCTAGTAGGTTTCTCCGATTCTGATTTTGTCGGATGTCTTGTCAATCGTAAAAGTACAAGTGGTACTTGCCAATTTCTTGGTGATGCATTAGTGTCTTGGCATAGCAAGAAACAGACATCGGTAGCGCTTTCCATAGCAGAGGCAAAATATGTTGCGATTGGAAGTTTTTGTGCTCAAGTTCTTTGGATGAGTCAAACCTTACAGGATTTTGGTGTTTCCGTAGATAATATCCCCATTATGTGCGACAGTACAGTGCTATTGATATCAGTAAAAATCCTGTTCAATACTCTTGCACTAAGCACATTGACATTCGTCACCACTTTCTTCGATACAACGTTCAGAAAGGTTTAATCGAACTCAAGAAAGTTGGTTCGGAAGATCAACTTGCAGATATTTTTACTAAACCTTTAGCTAAATCTCATTTTTGCTCTCTTCGTCGCCGCTTAGGAATGTGTGATCTAAGCTGATTATTGTCTTATTATTTTTTATTTTATTTTTGTTGTTGGTTTCTGTCAAAGGTAATCATCTTTTCATTTGAAAGAAAATGTTTTCCTTTGAATGAAAAGTTTTCCTTCGAAAGAAACTTTTCATTCGAAAGGAAACTTTTCCTTCGGATGAAAACTTTTCAGTCGAATGAAAAGTTTTCCATCGAATGGAAAGTCTCCTCTCATTCTCATTTAAACCCTTTTACCAATTTTGGTCGAATGAAAACTGAGTTTCATTCGAATGAAACTTTTCATTCGAATGAAATCTCACTTTCATTCGACCAAACCTTTTCACCTTTTCTTCGTCCCATGTTTCAAAAACTTTATTTTATGGACCATTCCACGCGCCGTTATCGCAGTCGTTGTTGCCTTGTGTTGCAAGACTCGTCAGAGTCTGGTAGTTCGCCTAAAGTTCTACCTGCTCCTTCATTTCATCCACCACCACCGTTTGACCCTTCCCCTTCCGCACCTCCTTTGTCCTCTGACCCTTCCATCCATGTCCCTCATCTGCCCACACCGCCTCACCCCTCTGATCCTCTTTTTGGTTCCCTTTACGATTTTTCCAACTTAAACTTTGACGAATTTTTACCTTCTGACACCTCTGCCATTTCTGAACAGCTCTCCCGTCGCTCCACCACAGTGCAAATATTCTTGACTCTCAGACTACCCTAGTTGCTTCTGTCACTGTAAACCACACTGCTCTTCTTAACGAACTCTCCTCCATTCAGTAGTCTCTTCACCAATCCTCCGCTCAACTCATCTCCAACCAAATTGATTTTCACACACTTATAAACGAACTCGTCTCTAACGTCACCTCTCTTCCTCTTAACCACACTCCTATTTTGGAGAGTTTGAGCCGTATGCAGCACGACCTCTGCCTTCAACAGGAAGCCGCTCTTCAAGCTCATCGTCGCTAAGCCTATCTAACTACCAGTATCTTGACGGAGTAGAAAAGATATCTGGCGCATCAGATATTCGATCAAGCGCATGGTTTTCTGGTCACCCGTCTGGACATCTTTCCCTCCCGACACACCGACACCAAAGGTGAAGAATGGTTCTTAAACCCTAATCTTCCCTACAATCCTTTGATGTTGCGCTTTCCCTATGGAAATTGTTGAAGTCCCCACTACTGCTGCTCCTCCACCGACAGATCCTTCCTCCTTAGCTCGGGGTGCCCGTCGTCGCCAGTAGTTTATTTTTAGTTTCGTTTAGCTTGTTTATCCCTCTTTTTAATTTGACAAAGGGGGAGGCAATGTAACTAAATATTGATTGAATGGTAATTTTTTGCTAAATATTTAAAGCAGTTCTCATGCCAGTTGGTTGATTATGAATGATTATCTTATCCAGGGTAAGTATGTTATATAATGTTAGATTAATGTTGTCATCATCAAAAAGGGAGAGATTGTTGACTTGACTGATTTTGATGATTCCTAGATTACTCTCTAACATTAATCTAACACTGTTATTAAGTTATCTTTCAGGTTCAATTATAATCAATCATAGATGTGGAATATTTCTTACATTGGACTTGGAAGTTGACCTGAACGAAGTTTGGATCTTGACTTAACGTATACTTTATCTTCATGTAATTTACTATTTGTATCTCAGTCTTTCTTAAAGATCTCCAAAAAAATCAAGTAAAGAACAAACCAAAAATGATTTCATTTGAAACAAAAAATACTTTCATTCGAAGCGAAGTGGTCTTCATTCGAAGCAAAGTGACTTTTCATTCGAAGAAAAAAATGTTTTCATTTGAAGCGAAGTGACTTTTCATTTGAAGCAATCCTGAAGTGCCATTCCTTCTTGTTTTCCCAAAGTTTTCGGTCGAAACCTGAACTTTCAGTCGAAGTCAAAGTTTTCGGTCAAAGCTTAATCTTTCAGTCGAAGCCAAAGTTTTCATTCGAAGCAACATTTTCATTCTACCGAATTCTTCAGAGTTGATTTTCATTCGAATCAACTTATCTTTCATTCGAATCAAAACTTGTGTTATCCCCCTTTAACGGTTGCTTCTCTTCAAGTATAAAAAGGGGTCTTGAAAGCATTTATTGCTAACTTGAAAAATGTCTGAAAAATCTCTCTCACTTTTCAAAATACTCTCTCATCTTATTTCACACTTTCATCTATTTTCTTTGAGTGAGTTCATACTTTGAGAATTTGAAAAGGCAAGCTTCTTGGTTTAGTTCTTAAAAGATTATAAGATCTTCCCACCTAAGAAAGCTTAGCCATGTTGTATTGATTTTAATATCTACTAAAGAAGGAGTTTTGTTATTGTATCTCAATTGAAAATCATCTTTCATTTATATTAGTTGGAAACCTTGGAAGGGTTTCAAAATCTAGACTGTGGTTTGAGTTAGCACCCTAAGCTAGCTGGTTAGTGAAAGGCTCGAGTAGGTCTCCCTTGTGTGGAGTGCTCGGGGACTGAACGTAAGCTGGTGGGGCCGAACCAGTATAAATCTATGTGTTGATTTATATTTACTATTCTTGTCATTACTTTGTAAATTTAGTTTCTAGATTCTTGCTCAAACTTGTAAACACCTATTCAGCCCTCCCCCCTTCTAGGGGTGTTAAGGGACTTACACCCAAGACCGAAGCTGGAGGTTTTCAAGGTAAATCATGTAGGTGTCTTTTCATGTTCTTGATGCAAATGGGTACAAGGGAATCGTTACTGAAGTAAGTGCACTCCAAGCACTTGTGATGAAATCACGTAACATAGGCATTGAGGTCTTCCCCGAGGTTCTGGCAGATTCTGGCAATGTCAACGATGGTCACACGTTCTGTTTTATAGTAAAACTTGTAAAGGAAGAGCTGAACCATGTCAGATTAGGAATGGATAGTACCGTCAGGAATCTAATGATACCAAGAGTAGGCCAGGCCAGTCAGGGACATGAAATTCCCAAAGTTTCAAAGTGTTATCCTCCCCATAGTGCTCCAGGGAGCTAGCAAAACGGGTGAGGTGCTCGCGGGCATTGCGCACTTTACCATTGAACGGGGTGAAGGATGGTTGCTTGTACTTGACAGGGTAGCTTGGTAGTGAGGCTGCTAGAGTACGGAGTATGGCCTGACAGCTTAGATGGTGAGTGTGGTAAGGTGACTGCTTGAGAGGGTGAAGGATGGCATCAAGTTCATGCTTGGTGACATACAAAGCATGCCAGGGTTTGTGTCCTCTTGGGATGATTCGGGCACTAGAGCCCCTAGACAGGGTGACCTGAGGCATTGATGGGATAACAATGGTAAAGAGGGGTCGTTGGTGGGGAATAATTTCTTGGGGTGTGGTTCGAACAGGGTTAGTGCTAGTGGTAAGAAGTCAGCTCTTAGGAAGGGCTGACTGAAGCAAGCTGGGGAATGGCTTGTGTTTTGGTGTCGGTTGGTTCTGTTAGGCTCCATCTCAATTGATTCGTGAGTCTCCGAAGTACTTCAAGCGAGAGTAAGGCATGGCATCGCAGGCAGAGGTTCTGCGAGTCCTACCACCGAGGGCCCGAAGGACCAAGGCAGCGGTGGTCACGACACTTGGGCCTGGACAGTGTCCAGAACTAGTCCAGGCCCTAAAGGCTGGATTTGAACAAGAGGGGCCAACCCTAGTGCTTGGAATGACACAGGGTGAACAGCGGGCACAGGGTGGGGAGCTCTGAGGCCTTGAGAAGTTGGCGACTGTGAAGTCAAGACTTGGATTGATTTTTGCATTTCTAAGATGACAGCCATGAGAGAAGATTGAGAGTCTTGGAGTTCGGTGATGGTAGGAGTAAGGTGTTGGATTGTGGCTTTGACGATCGCAGTCACATTGGGTGCATCCATCCCGGGGAGAGCCAAGAGTTCATTATGGCTGGTCTCTTCTTAGTCTTCGAGGTGATGCTCCTCTTGGATGGCTGGGTTGAGGTTTGGCTGGTAATCCTGGTAGCCCTGCATTACTGAGGCATGGTTGCTTGGGTGTGTCAGGTAAGGAACGAACTATACTGCGATGCTCACCTACCAGCGGAGTAGTCAAAATGATGTCAAAGAAAATGGGTTCGCAATCTACGTGGAGGTGGCATAAAGAATGCAGCCCGAGTCAGATGCCAAGTAGGTTGATGTGAGACGCAGCAAGGGTAAAGCAATGACAGAGACCAAGGGCTTCCTAGACAGAGCCTGAGGGTGGCATTGCTATGAGGGCAATGGCGCAGGGTGAATACACGACGATAGTCACGATCTGATGCTTAGGTCCAGAGTCAAGGTCATGTATGTTTTCTCTCTAAAATTCTAGAGAGAAAAAGTGGAAGTGAGAGTGAATTTTGAGAATCTAAAATTTTGAAGTCCTCTAAATGAATTTTAAGACTCCTATTTATAAAGGTTGAGATGATGATGTCATCACGCGACACGTGGTGCTCCCCAGGAGTGACACGTCACCGAGGGGGTCCATAGTTGCCGGTGCTCCATGAACTGTCGGATCACATATTTAGCCTGCATGCCCCGTACAGCATTGCTATGTCTATCTGGAAAGACTGGCTCACATAGCGTCGATGTAGCCAGAGAACCCCTTGATCTAGCCACTAGTCCAAGCCCTTGCTGAGTCCTAAAGGCCTGACAGTGGTGGGGAAGACTCGACTCCCAACTGCCAGGCAGACTAGGCTCGATGCCCTCCAGAGACCTACTCCCGTCTCGAAGTGACCCGGGGGTCATAGTCCTTAGGAGTGTCAATGAAAGCTCCCAGTGTTGGGGCATGTAGGCCAGTCACGAAGACACCTTGGCGGAGATAGTGTCCCAGAGGAGTCGCCTACCCGACGGGCTGAGTGTAAAACCTCGAAACTGGGTATTTCCTAGCCGGATAATTTATTTTAAGCAACGACCTTTATATGCAAGATTTAATGTCGATTTACATGAGTGAAATTTTAGCTGCAATCTTTAGTAACAAAGTTTTGGAAACCTTAAGTTATAAATTAAGGATGACAAATTTAAGTGATTTTAATTGAGGTATTAGTGAAGATTAGCATTAATGATATTCTAGAAGCCTTTGGCGATAATTGCGTACTTTATCGTTAGTATTAAAATTATATAAACAATATTTATTGACGATATTTTTAAATACTCATTATCGACATGTACTTTTAACGACAATACTTTTATTTAGAATCGATATTTTTATTTTTAGCAACTTTTGAATGACAAATTATTTAGTTATTTATTTTCTTAGTATCTATATACCTCTAGCTACGATTAATAAAGCCGGATAGCGTAATAAACCTGTTAATAATTTTCCTAGCACCTAAATTATCGTAGATATTTATTGGACCATTTTGGACCACTTCGCTGTAATAAAAGTTTCGGGTAAAATATTGAGCGACTAAAGAAAGTATAGAGGATTTTCTATGATTGTCCATTTTAGGGTTATATATATATAGTTATAGCTTTGTTGAGCAGCCGTTCCCCCCCCCCCCCCCCCATATTTTTCCTTCTTCTGAAAAATGACAGAGAGAGATACTGAGAGAAAGAAGGGATTGCCGGTGATCGAAGTCTCTTTTCCGATAAGTTTTCTAGAACCTTTTTCCTCTCTTATTTAGTTACCGGAATATGAAAATTAAAGTGGGGGCATGGAACTGTTGTGAGTGGTTTTGTGATCGGAGAGCCATGTGTTATTGTGGGTTAAGAATTTCAGTGTGCCATGAGTCATGGAGTGTAGTAGTGTGTGTGTGTGTGTGTGTGTGTGTTTTGTGCTGCGTTTATGGAACAAAAGGGTGGTTCAAATAAGTCACAGCCATGGTGGCTGTGACTGTGTAATTGTGTATGTTCGGTTGAGGGACTGCGGGTTAGAGAGAAAGACAGCCGCTATCGAAGGTGTTGTGAATGGGTTGGACGGGAAGATAGGTGTAGCATATGTCTATGATGTGATTTGTGTTTTGGTTTAGTGTATATATTATGAAGAAAGAGAGAATTATGTGGGCTATAGAGTAGAATGCAACGATGAGGAAGATCAAGTTGTAAAGATAGAAGGCTTAATCTTAAGATGGTATTGGCTGAGTTGTGAAACTATGAAAAGGAATCACAGCTAAAGTGATTTTTATTACCTTGTTTACAGACAATACAGCTGAGAAAGAAATGGGTATGACAGTGCAGGTGTGGGTATGAGATGGAAGGTGAACTCTGTGTGTGTGTGTGTGTGTGTGTGTGTGAATTGTGCCCTAAAGAGTAGTTTGATGTGTGTTCTAGTGCATGTAACCTATGTGTGTGCAAATTGTGTGGCAGTGTGTGATAGGTAAAGAAGGGGCTACCAAACAGCCCCATATAAAAGGTGTGTGCGTGTGTTTTGTGTGTGTGGAAATTCAGTGTGTGTATAGTGTAGTGTGTGTGAGTGAGCTGGGTAAATGTGTTTGTGTGTATACGGGTGTGTGTTTTGTGTGTTCAACTATGTGTGTGTGTGTGTGTGTGTGTCTAGTGTGTGAGGTAGTGTGTGATCAGGGAATGGTGCTTGCATGTGAGTGTGTTCAAGTACTGCATGTGTGTGTTGTGTACGTGTGGGTTGCATGAAAGTGTAAGGAAGAAATGGATAAGGGATGTGATTGTAGAAGCTTTTGGTGTGGTGTAATGTTTGCATGTGTTGTGTGTGCCTGCATTGTGTGCGTGAGGGTGTTAAAAGAAAAGAGAAAAAGAGAGTGATAGCAGTGAGTGTGAGGGGTTAAAAAATGGTTCTGGGGCTCATAGATTTGTGCAAGTGTGAGTGTGTTTGTGTGGGTGCCGTGAGGTGTGGGTGTGTGAGTGATGTGCGTGACTGTGTAATTGTGTACGAGTGTAAGTGTGCTTGTGATGTAGATTTAATGGAAGATATATGAACCTATGGTGGGTGTGAAGATGTGTTCACAGTGTGTGTGTGTGTGTGTGTGTGTGGTGAAGTGGGTTTGAACAAAAAGAAAACAAGGAAAGGGAGTAGAGAAGTCCCACTGCCTAATCTTTATTTTGGTGTACAAGTGTTGTGATGTGTGTGTGTGTGTAGTTTAACGTTAGGTTTAGCACGAACTTTGGGTAGCGTATAGTGATTTAAAACGTGAAATTTTACAGTAAGATTCCTTGGGTTACGTTAGAAATTTTAAAAAAAAATTATAATTTTTTGAAATCGTATGTATTTTTAGTATTTTCTAAAAATTCAGATTCGTAAAATTCTTTTGGAGCCTTTAAACCCATAAAATGTTCTGGAAAAAATTATAATAATGTCCTTATGGTATAAATAAGGGTCAGTAAAAGTTTGATAATTTTTAGAGTTGATTTATTATCATTTTCCGTATCGCACGAAATTTAGCAAAATGAAAAATAAAGAAATAGTTTTAGTACCTTTTAAATCCTGATCTTTATTTCTATAATTTTTATACATATATTAAGGTTTGTATAAAAACATTGAGTCTTTATTTCCAGCCAGAAGCAATTATGACAATTTATTGGTTTTTAGTGTATTTAAGGAAATTATTTTTAATTCAAAAATAATCAAAATTTATATTTTTATTCCATATGCTGTATTAAGCTATAAAGAATGCTTAATGAAAATTAAAAATATTTCTGGGTTATTTCAGAGCCTCGAGGAGTGTAACGAGCGTCGGGTTAGGTTAGCTGTATGTGAGACCGCTTCGAATTTCGTCGTCTAGGTTGAGGAGTGAGTGTGATGTGGCTAGTTTACACTAGATTTATAATATAATAGTGTAGAATGTGTTCTGAAAAGTGATTTGTCAACCTAGGTTAATCTCGAGAATTTGATTGAAAGCGTTTTAGCTTCAGCTCACTTGGATCGAGGTAAAGGATTCCGTCCGAACCAAACTTATAATTGTTTCATATGTTCTTCTGATTTGTTATCGCCATTCTTTTGAATTCTGTTATTTTGATAAAGTTGCATTGTTTGCCATATAAACCTTTCATTGAGCCTTAAAACATTTATTGAAATTCTTATCGGTGCTCATTATTATTGTCCATCAAGCATTGCATAACATGTTACATTATCGAATCATTGCCATTCTACATTTGGTGTGTTGGTGGAGTTGGTGGGTATTGGAGGATTCGGTGTATTGGTGTGGGCTAGTACCTTGACGGACTAGTTGGTAGTATTGGTGTGGGCTAGTACCTTGATAGACTAGTAGGTGTATTGGTGTGGGCTAGTGCTTTGATGGACTAGCCGGTGTAAAGTGTTAGTGAGTATCGCCTTTGTGGCTTCGTTAAGTGATTACCCTGCATTGCCTGTGTGGCTTTGCAATTACTCATGTTCAATAGCGTTTGTGATTGTTTGCATCGTATTCGAAAGTCATATTGATATCTGATTGAATTAGTTATAATCATTGTGAAAATTCTGGAAATCCTCTTGATGATGCCGAAAATGGTTCGATGCTACGTGGAGGTGCCACAAAGGATGCGGTTTGAGTCAGCTTCCAGGTAGGCAACGCGGGAGACAGCAAGGACGGCGTAAGGGCTGAGAGCAAGGCTCCCCAGACAGGTCGTGAGGGCTGGCAGCGCTGCGCAGGCAGGGCGATGACGAACAGGACTAACGGTCTACAGTCGCGGGGTGGGTGCAGCGTCAAGGGTCCGGAGACGGGAGTCCAAGTGTATTTCTCTCACTAGAATTCCAGAGAGAATGTCTTTTTAGAGAGAGAAAGTGAAAAGTCCAAAATGAGAGGAAAGATCTTTGAAAAGGCTCCAAAGTCCACTATTTATAGGCAAAAATGTGCATGTGTCATAAGTTGACATGTGTCACCCCCTGGGAACGACACGTCGCCAGGGGGCCAAAGCACTGATCCTCCGCTGGGACTGCCGGTCTCTAAGTTCGTGCTGCCCTGCCCTTGCGACATCTCTCTGCCTGTCTGAGGAGACTGATCATGCCGCGGTAGCATGGTCAGAGTAGCCCGTTGCCCCAGCCTCCAGTCCAAGCCCTTACTGAATCCCACAGGCCTGGCAGCGGTGGGGAAGACCCGACGCCCAGCTGCCAGGTGGACTAGGCAAGATGCCCCTCCGGAGACCTGCTCCCATCTCGGAGTGACCCGGGGGTCATAGTCCTTAGGGGTGCCGACGCGAGCCCCCAGTGCCAGAGCACGTAGGCCAGTCACGCAGGCACCCTGGCGGAGATAGTGTCCCGGAGGAGTCGCCTATCCCGCTGCGAAGGGTCCTCGTACCGGAGCACGGAGCGAAGTCCCCCTGGAATGAAGACAGCGATGGCTTTGAGGTTGTGAGCCCATCCCGTAAGTATGTAACATGATTGTGGCGCACGGGGGGCGGTTGAGTGCGGGCGACGAGGGTCGCATAGTGATGTTCGAGCAATAAGGGTCGTTGTGTGGATGGCGCGCGACCGTGAGCGACGGTTGTCATGGCGACAGAGCGGCCACAAGTGACGGTCATCGAGACTATGCACGACGGTCATCGCGACGAAGGAGCACGGCCGAGGGCGACGATCGTCGCGACTACGGCGGAGCGTGGCCGCGAGCGACGGTCGTCGTGACAACGGAGCACGGTCAAAGGTGACGGCGTCGGTCTTCAAGGCAGGTGGCCGACCCCCTTGGGTCGCCGACCCATTAGGGTGGCCGACCCCTTGGGGTGGCCGACCCCCAAGGGTGACCGACCCATTGGGGTGGCCGACCCCCAAGGGTGACCGACCCATTGGGGTGGCCGACCCCCAAGGTGGAAGGCACGCCGAGGTCGCTTCACCAGTGGTTCACGTGACTTGAGCATGTGTTGCTTTGACCGGCTCTCGAGCGTTGAAAAGTTGACCGCTGACTGGGTGATGTGTCGTGCAAAGTGGGTCCCTTAGCGGGTCCTGGGGTGCGCCCAGAAAGGGTATGAACACCTCTTCGAATTGTTTATTTGAACAAAACCATCATTGTTTTGCATCAGTAAATTATTTCAAAATTTCTTCGTTTGAGCGACCTTACTAAGCTATCAAAAGTTCACTCTCCTTTGACTTCCTTTTCGCAGGTAATAATCAACAATAGGCCGTACTGAGTATGGATTAGAGCCAAGTGAGGCAAATATGAGTTTAAGTTTTAGTTTTTGGTCATTAGAACCCCTGCGTGGGTTAATACTATTATTTAAAAATTTTCGGACTTAGTTTTAATGTCCTATTTATGACAGCTTATGAGGAGTATGATTTAATTTATGGATTAGTTGCTCTGACATATTTGTATTATTTGGTTGAGTTGAGGTATTATTATTTTGGTAAATTGATCAGAAAATTCTGGGATGTTACACCGAGATAGCATCCCGGATGAGCCGTCTACCTGGTAGAAAGGGAGTTGAAAAGCTCCCTGGCGGAGATACTGTCTTAGATAACGAGCCTATTCCGCGGGTGAGTCCTTGTGCTGGAGCACTCGGAGCGCGTCGAGGTAGCATCCCGGAGGAGCCATCTACCTGGCAGAAGGGGAGTGGAAAAGCTCCCTGGTGGAGATAGTGTCCCAACGAAGTCGCCTATCCTCACGGGTGAGTCCTTGTGCCGGAGCACTCGGCGTCAATGTAGTATCCCGGAGGAGCCGTTTACTCGATGAGCCGAGGTAACATCCCGGAGGAGTCGCCTATCCCCGTAGGATGCTGCACACTCCGGGGAGTGGGTCGAAGCATGTGTCCACGACCAAGACAAGGGTGCGTATGGTGTGGTGAAAAGGATGGACCAATGCGAGGAGCGTGGTAATGTGATAGAGAGCCAGGGCGTGCGACTGTATTAGCGACGCGGCGCATGGGTGTGGCAGAATGTGAGGTGCCAGGGGCACTGTGTGATAGGGAGCCAGGGGACACGGCTGTATCAGCGGAGCGATGCATGGGCGCGGTTGAGTGTGAGGTGCCGGGGGTACTGTAGTGTGACAAAGAGCCAGGGGGCACGGTTGTATCAGCGGCGTGGCGCTTAGGCGCTGCAGAGTGTATGGTGCCGGGGGCACGGTAGTGTGACAGAGAGCCAGGGGGCATGGCTATATCAATGGTGCAGCGCATGGGCGCGACGGAGTGAGTGAGGTGCCAGAGGAACGATAGTGTGACAGAGAGCCTGGGGGCACGGTTGTATCAGCGGTGCAATGCATGGGCGCGACAGAGTATGTATAGTGACGACGCGCGGGCGCTGGCGACCAGGGTCGCAGAGACGATGCACGGGCGACGAGGGTCGCTAAGACGGCGCCCTGGCGACGGTGATGGGGGTCGCAAAGACGGCATCTGAGCGATGGGCATCGCAGAGACGGCGCGCAGTGACGCGTGTTGAACGTGGAGACGACGTGCAAGCAGGTGACGAGTGTCACGGATGATGCATGGTCCCTTGAAGAGAAGTGAAGGAATGTGGTCGACCCTTGAAGAGGAAGGTGGCCAACCCCCCCCCCCCCAAGGGGGAAGGCATGCCAAAGTTGTTTCACAAAGGAAAAATGCACGTGACTTGAGCATGGTCGCTTTGACCGTCCTGTGAGTGTTGAAAAATTGACCGTTGAACGTGTGACATGTCGCTCAAAACAGGACCCTTGGTGGGCCATTGGGTGCGACCAAAGTAGGTTGGGAACACTTGACATGTTAGAGAGAACAAATGTCAGACCACTTAGTTCTCAGTCATTATGAGCCTCAATGGTAACTAATTAAGCAATTTGAAATCCTAGATTATGTATGGATGTTGGCTCGCTAATTGTATGTTGTCAAGGGCAAATTACCTGTAGCTGAGAAGTTTAAGGAAATCTATAAGTGTTGTCAGAGTACTTACTTCTAAGAGTACATATCAGTCCCTAACAAGATTTTGAAAAGTTACACGGTTCATGACATATAAGGCAAAAGAAGTTAATATCATTTAAAGTTTTTGGATGCCTTAGTTTCTTGTTGAACACATATGCTTGATATTGCAGATGCTAATAAGTCACCTGATAATGGTGTGGACCTGGTTTCTTGGCATGAATAGATCCAATTTAGTGTTTATACGAATTGCATTCTTGAGTTGGCTAATCTCTTTTTGACTCTATAACTTCTAATAGAAATGATTTTCGAAATCCAAAAATGGATGAGATATCTTCCAAAGAGCCACCTTACCTACGATGCACAATCTTTGAGAATTGGGATTGCAGCAACAGGTAACGCCCTTTATTTTCTTCTATTGTTGTTTTGTTTCGTGCTCAATTTGCTGTACTGTAATGATTTTGCCATCTTGATCGTGGCTATATAGCAACCAAAAATAGCGAACATGATGTGCAAGCAACAAGATACAACTCCAGAACATGCCTAACATGTTATGTGTGGAGTCAAACCAACAAGTACTGGACAAAAGCGAAGAGACAATCATGTTAAACCACGGAAGAGAGGCTCAAACAGATTGAGAGAAGCATTGTATTCGGCTTTTGTAATGAAGAAAAACAATGTTTACAATGTTTTGGAGAAATCCTTTTCTAATGAAGCAGTTGTTCGCAAAGATGTTCTTGAAAAGACAATGGCATTTGATTTGGAAGTCTCGAGTTCAAATTTTTTAGGCCGTTTCCAAGATAGAATCGAATATTTTTTTTAAAAAATGTCCGATCAACCCATGGGCGTAAATATTTGCACCATTCGGTTTAAAACTAATTCAATTGAGTTACATGCATTGGTTAAGGTTTTCAACAAGATGACTTTACCGATGACAACTGATAAGAAGCAAGGGGTAACAAAGAGTTATTTTTCTTATCATATGAGCCCCTTCTTAGATCTAACATGATTGTTCGCATGAATACATAGTTCTCAAGAGCATAGAATCTTTCTAATAACCAAAGACACCTTTTCAAACTCTTGAAGCAATTTTAACTTCTTGTCTACAAACTTGAGGCATGCACACCTCTCAAATATAGAATACAAGCTTTATGCATTTCATAAAGACCATACATTCATGTTTTCTTTTTATTTATTGTAGGCATCATTATGGAACAACAAGATAGTCTTTGACAAAAGCTGCTCTAAATCCTTATGATGCATTTTATTTTCCCTTAATAGTATTTGTATTGATATATGTAGTTGACGTTTGCTCTAATTACATAAATGAACTCCATTGTGTATTCGTACATCTTCATGAAATTAGTTTATAGTTGGTTTCTTATTCTTATTTGCATTGGTTTTATTGCTGATCATGGACGGATTTAATTTTGCTGGAAATCTTTTTCCTTTTCCATTCCTTTTTGTAATTTTTGGTACTTCTGATTCTGATTATAATGATTTGATAAAATTACATATACAATGACCTTTGAACTTTGTGTTAAAGAGTTTGTGCATGCTTGTGTTAGAGAGTTTGTCAATGGTGATACTTATATAGTTTACTAGTTCTCAAATGAGGTTGGGCGACTAGACTAAGTGGCGTGTTCGGCTTGTATATTTTAAATTGAAGAAATAAAATTTCCTATGTTTGATAAGAGAATACTATTATTCATCAAGGAGAAGGAAGATGATAACATATCATTCCTTTTGAAATTCGAATACAAATCTTGTTACTATAATTGGCGGGATTTTCTTAATCACGTGATCAGTTATTTATATGCTACTCTTGATCCCAACAGTAAAGTAAACTTACATGTAAATGAATTTTTACCTTCTTAAGATAAGATTAAGAAATATAATAAACCAATAAATTATCCACGTGCATCCCACGTGTACAACTACTGGTATATGTAAAATTTGATTTCGGGTTAAGACCGAAAACTGAAAAAGGTACCATTGGGCTTCGTGAAAGGAAAACAAGGCTGACGACGTATCCTCCTATTGGCAACTAAACGGAAAACAAAGGGGAAAGGAAGAGAGATAAAGGGTGTACGGGGCGATCGCAGCTCCCACGCGCATGGAAATCTCCAGATGCGGCGTTTTAGTGCGCCGATGAGAAAAACTTTGTCGAATCACGAAACTACAAAAACGTGGAGTTGTCGATGCTGCAGGTCTCTGGATTCCCTCTGGATCTTAATAACTGGTTCCTCCAATTCATCACTACAGCTTTTCTTGTTGCCTTTGGATTGCTCTACTTGGTGAAGAACACAGCGTCCAAATACTTCTTCGTCGACGCCAATTTCGAGTCTTCGGGCGACTATTCCGACAAAAAGATGCCGGCTGTTAACGTACTTAGCGACGCCTGTGCTGTGTGTAGCAATTCGACCACCAAGCAGTGTTCTGGCTGCAAGATGGTTAAGTACTGGTGTGCCCTTGGTCTCTCATCACTTAGCTTAATGCAAAGCTTGTCAATTGATTTTCTTGCTTATTGATTGTAAATCTCTGCCTGATCTATTTGCAATTCTTGAAATCATTGAACTGTTTCCCATGTGTTGTATATCTTATTTATTTACTCCCTCTGCTTCAGTGTTTTTGTTTCGTTTTGACCTTTTGTAAATATTTAGGTTAGAACCTAAACATCTACATCTCTAATTGGTCTCGATTTTAGATCAGATAGGTATTGTTTGAAAACCAAAGTAGGACAAAAGTAAGGTTGTCTATATGTAAAATGTTCCTTGTAGGTTTCAGAAAGAAATAGACTACTCTAGTGCATAGCATGCTTGTTGCAGTGGTTTCCTTATCACCTAGGTTGGCATGTTGTTCTGCTATATGGGTGGAACTAAAAGCATCGTCAAAAGCTGAAAGTTTCTTTTGATGTGAATGATGACTATGTAAATCAGTAGAAACATCTGCAAGAAGGGTGGGCATGACAAATCCATGTACATCATCCGATAGAAAAATTCTTAACCCTCAATGTATCTTGCGTAGCGCTCAAGGGTGTGAGGAACTTCATTCCTTGTGCCTTATTAAGGGCTATAATGTTTATTCATAGAACTAGGAACTGTGAAAGGAGTTGCTGTAGCTAACTGTTTGTGCGTTTACGCCATCTTATTGTCTGGTGGCGCATTGGGTATTACTTAGAAGGGGAAAATAGCTAATGACCCCCCTGCCGCCCCCAACACCCACCACCACACACGAACCATCCAAGTCACCCAGTAGCCCACTGTGCACACAAACGCGCAAGTCTGCAGACACCCACAACCGCACATACACACTGTGTGCGCGTGCGTGCGTAGGTCTCTGTTTGTGTGCGTGAAACCTTGTTTGTTTTGTTTTATGTACGTGCAGTGGGGAGGGGCAACCGTGGTGGGTCTGTGTGGGTGGTTTATGTGTTTGTCTATGTGTGTGTGTGGCTGTGTTGGGTGTCTTTGTGTGTGCGTGTAGTGGCTGTGCGAGTGTTTGTTGTGTGTGTTGGTGTTTTTGTGTGTGCGCAATATGCATGGCAGTGGACGATGAGAATGGGAGGAGGGGCGGGGTGAAGTGGGGTGTATGTCTTGTATGCTCGCAGGGTGTGTGTGGTGGTAGGTGGTCAGCAGTGGAAGTGGGTGGCGAGGTGGGGGTATGGATGGGAGTGAGAGAGGGGAGAGAGGGGTTTAGAAGAATGGCACGCACATGAAGAGAGGCAGTTAATTTTGAAGTGGGGTAAAGGAGGTCATGAGATGGGATGGTTAGAGGTCATAGGGTGGGAGGTTTCTTTCTAGTGGTGTCAATGGGCCGGGCTTCGGGCCTGATGGGGGGATATCTTGGCCTTGTCCAAGCCCAAGCCCTAACTTTAGGGAGGGGCTAGGGCCAGGCTCGGGCCTGAATAAAAAATTAATTTTTAAAAAAAATCTTTTTATTCATGTTTTATGTTGCGAAAAAAAGTAAATTTTAGATAAATTTGTTCATAGGTCCTCCTTTTATCCGAGCTTGGGACAGGCAAAGAAAAAATATATACTTCGCTGGGAAATACTAAATAGCCATATTCTTATGTGCATTGTTTACTTTAAATACACTTAATTTGTTTGAAAATACTTATTCTAAAAACTTGAGAAAAGGAAAAGAAAATGAAATTACCTTATCATTCGTAGGATCTTCGACGCTCGAGCCGTTGCTTCTCTTATCATCAATCGGTTTATCTTACTCGCGGTATTTTGCATCAAGATAGTCCTTCCAACATACATTAACTCGAGTGACTCAGAGTTAAAATGACTCCTCTTGTCATCCAACACTTTTTGCTCGCTGAAAATGCCGACTCTGAAGCAACCGTGGAGGCTTGCCCCGATAGTACATCTCGGGCAATTTGGGATAAAGTTTTATAAATTTTTCATTTTGTTTCCAAAAAGTTAACAAATTAAAATTCATTTGCTCTTTCATTGGTAAAGAAGAATAATGATTAGTATTTGCATACAAATCAATTTCATCAAAAGATGAACGTGCAGAACTTCTACTATAGCAATAGGGGAGGTGGGATACTATGTACAAGATAATAAATTGGTAGACGTATAAAATACCTCCAAAATTTTGGATAGATGTGCAGCCATCTGCCATTCCACGTGACTTGGCAAGCCTTGTGGGAACAAGCTTAGGAGGCAGTGCATATACACTTTTGTATACCAAAACATGTAATAGTATATGATTTGTGGAGTTCCACCTATGCACGGTATCTGTTAGTGGTCTCCTACAAGGCAAATTATAATGAACACACAAAACTTTAAATTGTTGTTCTCTCAGATCTGAACTATTAATATACGCTGCCATATCCCTCATTTTATGAAGAATATCTCCTGCAACAATTACACCATTAAATTAATTATATGGCAAACACATGGAACATGAAATAATTTACCGTCAAGTATAGGTCGATATCTCTCATTTAAGACTTTAATGGCAGCTACATTATTATAAGCATTATCAAAACTAGTACTCATAATATTGTTCTTTATTTTAAACGTGGTACATTTATTGATGATAATAGTAGCAACTTTAGCTGCAGCATCATGCGGATAAGGAAAGAGTTCAAAACCGATGATTTTCTTGTTCATAGTCCAATCAGAATCAATCCAATGAACCATTAGACAAGCATAACTAACTAGAGTAAAAGGAGATTTCCAAACATCAGAAGTAAGGATAACTCTACCATTAAAATTATCAAAATAATCAATCAAGCATGGTTTAGTAGCATTATATAGTCTAAGTGCATCGGATCTAGTTGTATTTTTATGAACCTTTTTGTATAGAGGTTGCACGTAAGTATTCATATATCTAGAGTGCTTAACATTATCGTCAAAACTAAAAACTTGTTCATCGTAAATAATAAATTCAGCAAGACCATCTCTTTGGTTTCACTGATTATAAATAGATTACTTACCGTTAAAAGATGACTACGTTTGGCTAGGTTCGACATGACCTTGATTAGTTGCACACTGAGGGTAATGCCTGTTGAGATGTCTATTACTACTACCACATGAAAATAATACCATAATACTTACACTGAGCTTTTCGAAAGCCATCAACTATAATATCCTCAAATGATTCCAGCACGGAGCTTTCTTTTTTTCCTTTTGGACTTCTGGCAAACTAGCGGCAGGATTGCTTGGTCCTCCGCCATGATGACCGCTCATCGGGGTAAACTAGCTTTGCCAACCGAGCTACGTCCTTTACTAAAATGTTTGGTATTTTCTGAAGCTGCATATTCAAACTCTAGAATATTTTGGTTAAACTGCCAATTGGCTTGGGTATCTCTACCCATTGCTAGCGGATCTTGAAAATCAAATGGTTGTGGTGGTGCTGAACGTTTGCTACGTGATTTAAATAATCAAGACATATTTGAGGCTAAAATTGTTTGACAAGAATGAAAATAAAACTAGTAAGAGTAATTTTATGGAAAGGAATAAAAGTAGTAAGTAAATAAATAATACGTGTAATTGAAAATTGGAGAGGGTTAATACTTAACAAATAAGAATAGTAGCAAAACTTATAGTATTAGATAAGAGAGAGTGAGAAGATTGTTGTGAAACGTGTGAAGAAGGGGTTAATTTATAAATTTTTGAAAGTTCACAAAAGACCAAAACGCTCTCAGAACTAGCTGTTTCTAGTTGTTGGGGAGGGTAAATGTGTAAAAATGCATAAAAGAGTTGTTAGAAACTTGTTGGACGAAAATGCCCTCCACATTAGCCGTTATATGGTTGTTTGGGGAAAGTGGAATTTTGCAAGAATATGGCCGTCGGAGGGAAAGACAATTTTTTTTAAAAAAAAAAGGACCAGGGCCGGGCCGGGCCAGACCTGGGCATTCGAGCCAGGCCTAAAAATGGGCTGATTGCGGGTCGGGCCTTTTTTTAGGGCATGAACAAGGCCTTTTCAGGGGCCGATCGATCAGGCTGGGCTTTTTTGGCCAATACTCTGCCTGGCCCTAGCCCCAGCCCGTGGCCCTATAGTATAGGGCCTGCACTGTTCACCTTTGGGGCCAGGCTAGCTCGGGTCGGCTTGTGGGCGGCCCGGCCCTTTTGACATCTCTATTACTTTCTGACCAATTATAGTTTGACACCTATTCAATTGTACTTTAGAAATGAAAATTTCTAGAAAAAATGATCAGAGTTTTGGAAGGCAAAGACCCTATTAATTAATCCAAGTACATATGGTATAGATAAGGTAAGCAAATAAGGGTATTTACATCATTTCACGCAAATCAAAACAGATCCATTTGAGGTGCCCAATTTCCTTAATTGTGGTGGATTTAGTGCTTAAATTTTAGATAGGAAGAGAGGGGGGTGGGGTGGGGTGGGGGTGGATACGTATAGACTAGTGCAAGGCGTCATTAGCTATTTTCCCCTATGCAGAATGTGGGCATACATAAATTTGGACTCAGAAAGCTCATCATACTAGTATAACAAAAGAAAACCTGAAGTTCCAAACCCGTCTGAAGGTGTTATGGGCATTGTATGCACCTTTGACCTATGGGCTCTTGTCAATAATAGTTTCATAAACAGGTGTTTGCTGCCGGCAGACCATACATATGACTGATTAAAGCTCCTACCTTGCGAAGTGGGTTCATTGATTGTTATTTCGAGGTTGGTATTGTAGTTGAGATTACTTTACGGTTCTATAGGAGTCATATATGATCTGCTTGGAGAAATAGTGATGCCATAATCATGGACCATAGATATAATCTTGACCTTGAATGTTTTCATCTTGGTCTTAGAAACTGCTAGAGTATTTTGCCTATGGGAAAATATGAATCGAACCTGCCTTTTCTAATTATTTGGACAATTTTTGTGCCACTTTCTTAATGCTCGAATTTGGAAAGGCTTATTGATGGGAACACAGCTCGGCATAAGAACAGGACTTGGCAGACTTATTCTTGAGAATCCAAGAGATAAATTAGGTACTTGATTTTTGTTTATTTTAAGCAAGAGATAAATTAGGGATATCATATTTTAGTATTCAATTAAATGTAGGATTCAATCAAATCCGTTGTGATATGATTTAATCAAATAGGAGTTTTTCGATCTTTTCCTTTTTACTCTCTTTTTTCTTCATCTTCAATAAAAGGAAAAGGGACCCCCTCTTGTAACAGAGAGGTCACCTTGTTATAAATTGAGATTAAACATGCAATTGCCCATTATTCAGTTCCTCCCTCCTCTCATTTATGCCCTCCTAGTTCACATCGCTTGTACCATATATTCATTATTTTGTCATATCAACATATGGCGTGCTCTGAGATGAGCACCATAAGAAACATTTTCTTCGCAAAGAAAGGCTTCATTTTGAAAATATGTAATAGTGCTGCTAGTGGGCTGCTACAGGTTGGGGGCGGTTGAAACTTAGTTGCCGGATTCTTGCGAGAAGCCCATGAATCTTGCAAGAGTCCACAACAGTACCTCTTCTCCAACTCTCAGTCATCATTACTGACGAGCAGCTGTACGCCGTCACCACGGCGGCATTGCTCGTTTCACTCCCATAGATTGATAACCATGAAGCTACCTTGCCATCGCTGCTAGGAGCCTGTGTATCCTTCCATCCCGCCGTCGTGCATTAGTAGTATCAGCCTGCCGTCCACTGTGGCTCCTCACCATTCCTCGCCGCCGCCATGAGCCTTCCCCCGGATATTTCCATGCAAAGCCGTCGTGCACCAATAGGGCCGCCTGCTATTTACCGAAGCACCTCACCAAGCCCCTTCACCGTGAGCCTCCACCGATGATCGTTCCATGCCACCGTCGTGCACCAGTAGTTCCAGCTGTCATCCACCTTTTTTAGTCCTATTAGCTGTACATCATCGCTGCCGTAGTCGTCTATCCCAGCCTATTCAATCTTTGGCCACTTGCTATGGCATGAAGCATCTGACACAACTCGATCAACTGTGACCGTTCCTTCATTTATCAATGCATTGAGTGATATAGGTTTTAAATCAACTCGCAAGGTACGATTTCTCACATTGGACTCTGTTTTACTTCTTATCTTTGTTGGTTAGTTGAACAAATTGCCACAAGTCTTAAATTTACCCACTCCATTTAAAGTCACCCCGTAGATTCTCCCACCATTCTTCATTTTTGCTAACCACCTTGGTACACAAGCCCATTATTGTTGCTTTTAGTATTTTTTCAGTTTCCTATTAGCCATCTGCATTAGTTTGAAGTTTGAAACTTGAACTGTATTTAGACGGATTTCTGCATTTTCATCATGGTTAGTGCGAGAAATAAATCGATGAGAGGTTCCGAACCTTGAGGACTCTGTAGGGTCTCTTCAAGGGAGTGTCACAAATTTGTCAACTCGTTTGGAGGAACGCTTCCACCAAATCCACATTTCCCTGGGGAAAAGCTTGTACCAGGGAGACTGAAGATATCCGGTCTGACCTTCTTACCACTCCTTTGGGCCCTGTTTTCCAAATTGGAAGACTCTTAGGGACAATTGTATTTAGAAAAAAAACATCCAGCTTCTTCCTTTCTGTCATTCTGTTCCTCCCTTCTCTCATTATGCCCTACTATTTTCACATCACTTTTAATATGTACTCTTTATCATCTGGTATCAACATTTGGCGTGCTATGAGATGAGCACCAAAAGAAAAATTATCGATTGTGGGGGGGGGGGGGGGAAGGCCTCATTCTGAAATCTGCAACAGTGCTGCCAGTGGGTTACTACAGGTTTGGGGCGGTTGAAGCTTAGGTGCAGGATTCTTGTAAGAAGCCCATATATCTCCCTGAGATTCGCAAATTTGCGCTCCCAACTTTGGAGCTTTTTGGGAGCATGGTCCCCGGTAGGCGAATTACAAACTCGGATTCTTTTCTCTTGCTGGTACTAACTTTTCCATAGCTGATGGAGATTCTTCCTATCAAGGGTTTCAAACAGAAAGAAGTAGATGAACCAGACCGTGCCTTGGGCAGAATGACATAACGCGCTGTCAATTTGCTGAGAGGTAGGGCACGTGGGAGTTGGCCAAATGTTGTATAAGGATTAGGTCTGATGCGGCCATGTCAGGCTCTTTAAGAATTGATCGATAGAGAATACACAGAATACCTCTATGAATGAACCATGTTCATAAACAAAAACACTATTTACCATTTTATGCATATATAGACCTACAAATGACTGTATCGAAAAATATAAATAATCTGTAGTTCTGCAAGCCGCTCCCAACTTAGATTCTTGTAGGAACGCATGCTCCCCACCCGCTCCCGCTCCGTGCAACTATGGGTTAAAGCACATATTCTGTACTCCTAACTTTGCTGCAACTCTTTTGAAATATCCCTCTTTCGTGGGAGTGATTTTCTTAGGCTTCATATGTTATTGTTGTATCTAATGCCCCCTGACCTGCAACCTTGGAGCCACTCCCTCTCCCGCTTTCACCCACACTTCGTGCACCTATGATAGTACCTGTGAGCATGGAGTTATAAATTTGTTACCACGTGTTTTAACATTGCTAGATGAAGTCAGTTAATGGGTATCTTAATGAGAAATGCTTGTGTTACAGCTTTGGGTTGCATCTTTACATGAATTTGGAAGTGCTCTCTCTTTTTGCTTTATGGTTTCACTCGAATGATTCAACGAAGTGGCCCAGCACAACACTCTGCATTTGACCACCTCATCATTGATTGGCATGGATATGCTGGTTTTTTGATAGAATGTACATTTTATCGCATGAAGGTGTAGATAGTAAACACGAGAGTAGCAAACGATACCATTTCTGGAACTGAGAGCAAGTCTAAAGTTAAAGTGTTCACAACACATACCGAAAGGATACTAATTAAGCCGACCATTAATGACTAAGACCAGGAGTGGTCTGATCAAATAAGGGAGAAGACCGCTCTTAGAAACGTAAAGTATTGATAACATGGTCTCTAATGTTAACATTTTCTCTTCTCTTGCTGATATTGAAGGGTGCATTTCTTGCTGGTGGTTTCCTTTAGTATAATGTATTTTGGCAGCTTTCTAGATTCATTTTCTTTTCGACAGATTCCTGTTTTCTCTTTTGCTTACCTACACCTCCATTTTGATATACAATTCCATTCTCGTTTTGTTTGGTCTTTTTACATCTTTTGTCTGTTTTTTACCCTGCTTGATCTGAAGATTATTCTGTTGCTTGGTCTATCTTTAATTTTATTTGCAGCTCCGCAGATTGCCAACGATCCCACTGGAACTCTGGTCACAAGACAAAATGCAAGCAGTCTGCATCTGTTAAGAGAGGATGGATAACTTCTACTGCAGTTCCACGAGTCAAACAACTGAAAAAAGTATGTGACTTCTTATTGTATAGAGTCATTGTCTTTCTTTATATTTATATCTATTGATTTGACCCAAGTTATGCACCAAATCATGCATTTGATTTCAGATTCTTTTCCCCTACGAGGAATTTGTGGAACTTTTCAACTGGGAAATACCAGGCTTCCGCCCTTGTGGGCTTTTGAATTGTGGGAACAGGTACAAAGCACCCCCACCCCGGCCGGGGTGGGGGGGGGGGAAGGGGTATTCAGTGCTTTAGAGCATCAGATTCACACTTCTTGTACATTAAACTCATGAGTACTTAAATATGATCCCTTCTTGCTCATTTGCAGCTGCTTCGCCAATGTGGTTTTGCAATGTCTTGCGTACACCCGGCCTCTTGTTGCTTACTTGTTAGAGAAAGGCCATAGGAGAGAATGTAAGTCTGTTGATTAGAACTTTTAAGGGAAACCGTTAGTTGTTACATTGAATACATTGCCAAGCAGTTACTTCAAACCTATGGTTGTATTTTTGATTCATCAGGCAGGCGGAATGACTGGTGCTTTCTGTGTGAATTTCAAACCCACTTAGAAAGAGCTAGCAAAAGCGTGAACCCCTTTTCACCAATTAACATTCTCTCACGGTTACCTAATATTGGTGGTAATTTTGGTTACGGGAAACAGGAGGATGCCCACGAGTTTATGAGGTTCTTTTCACATGCTTAGTCTTTATCAACTGTTATTACGTGGGTGCAGCTGCCATTTTAGGACTTTTTTATTATTTTTATGGGTATTAGTGACAACCATTTGTATGAATTCATCATTTTATAGGTTTGCCATCGATACAATGCAATCTGTGTGCCTTGATGAATTTGGTGGAGAAAAGGCTGTTCATCCTAGCTCCCAAGAGACGACCCTTATCCAGCATATATTTGGTGGTCACCTGCAATCTCAGGTACTTCCCTGTAAGACTGGTGAACTTTTTTCTTATGTACAACAGGTTGCTATTCAGTACTTGCTAAAAAAAGAAAGAAACTTAAAAGGTGTCATTGTCATCTTTTCTATCTAAATGAGAATAACTTCGATGATGGTTTTATGATCCCTCAAAATTTGCTATTTTCATCCGCAGGGTTGATGTGTGTAATCTTAGCACCATGTAATAGTTGAAGTAGGAATAACTTTTAATCCATAGTATCTGCTTGCAACTCTAAAGTTTTAAACATATTTTGTAGTCTCAGAACATGATACTGTTAAACTTCGAATCCTGAGTTTTCGATCATCATTTAGAAGGATATATGTAAGTATCTGTACACGCTTCTCTTTTTGTTGAGGCACTGATATAGGCCTGATGTGAGCCTTGTGCATCATTTTCCATAAGCCTAGCTTGAAGATGAATGTCAAAGACTCGAGATATAAACCCTTGGAGTAGCCTTCAACTATTAGAGTGATTCAGTTTTTGCTGCTGTCCATGAATTGTGTCTAATCAGAAATTTAGACCCTTTTTTCGCTTACAGCCCCCTATAATGGGAAGCAAGCTAATCCGTTGTCAACTTGTCCTTGTCGACAAGTTGTTGAGGATCATGCTTGAGGGATGGTGATTTACTTAAAAATAGCACGGGTAAGATATGGGTCCAAAAAACTAGATACTGGTGGTGCAGGGATACGCGAATACTATATGTTGTGTAGTTAATATGTACTGGTTGTGTAGTTAATATGTAATGGTATTTATGTACTTGTAAACAGAAATATGCACCAATATAATATATAAATATAAAAAAGTGCATAAAGAGATCAAGTAGCACCAAATTTTAAAGAGCAGCAAAGCTTAAGACCATGAACTACTGCTTGTTCTTCTTCTTCTTCTTCCTCCTTCTGTCCCTCTCTGTCCAGAAAGCCTAGGTCCTTTTTGTCGTTTGTTTTCTTCCATATAAAGTATGAAAAGTAAACAATATGTTTGAACCCCCGAGAACTCTTCTATAATCAAACTTCGACCTCTCCAGTTCACCATACGTACCGCAGCTATATTCAAGCCCCACTCAAATTTATTAAAACTAATTTAAAATTGATAAGTTTTGACACGCACCCAAGGCGCACCCTGCACCTGATCCACCCCTCATGCTGCTAGGAACCCTTGCTTCAGTGGTGTTTGACATACCATATCTGCATTTGGATTTGGAACCTGTGTTACATGGGATCAGTAGTATACCGAAGTTTAGTTCTAAAGGGTCGTGGCTTAGTAGCGAATCCATATGATCTCTCGATGGATTAGATCCTTTCAATTGGCGAGAATACCCCTACCGCTGAGTTAAATATATCTATTTCTGTATTCATCGATATGTCACAAGAAGCGCGTGATTACTGAAATGTCGATTTAGTTTGGTTTGGTGCTCGAGTATATACGCATACATGCGCACATTAATGACTACACATTAATGACTACACGTGATTCAAAACGGAAAACCTAGCTCAATGGAAAGAAAGATAGAGAAGAAGAATTTCACTGGGAATCTGCTTGAATATTTCAGTACAAGTTGCAGCATTACCACTATTTACTGGGGCAGATCCAGGATGTCAACCAGGGGGGTGGGGGTTACCAAAACGACATACAGAATATTAATCATTTGTAAAATGGAAGTTTGCATACAGGTTTGATGTGTAAGTATCTGTACAAGCTTCTCTGTTAGTTGAGCCAGTGGTTTTAGTCCTGAGGTAGGCATTACACAGAATTTTCCGTAAGCCTAGCCTGAAGGCGAATGTCAGAGACTCGAGACATAAACCCTTGGAGAAGCCTTCCAACTATCATAGTCATTTAATTTTTTCTGTTGCCTGTGAATCCTTTCTGATCAGGTTAAACCCTTTTTTGTCTTACAATGCTATAATTGGAAGCTAGCTAGATTTCTTGGTCAGGAGGAAATCAGGTTAAAAACAGCAGATTATAAAGGTGGTGAGGTAATGTGGCAGAGGTAATGAGGTACTGTCTGAATGGCACCTTTGTATTTAGTGACATATAAGAGTATAGACAATGTTTTTGGCAAAAATTGGGCGTGATTGGTCCTCTTTGCTCGTTCATGGCATTCGCCTATACTGCATGGATCTCGGGAGATAGGCCAGCACTACGAATATTGCATACTCTTAAGTTTGCAAAGTAGCAATTTGTTGGAGATGACTGGCTTTTGGACTGGTTCTGTTTTGTTGCGAATTGACGTGTTCTTGAATTTTGCTTTTTCATTTTGTTTTTTTGCTTTTGTGCTCTGGAGATTTGTTCCATTGTAGCTCAATCATTGCTTTCCTTTTTTCACCCAGGTTGGAGAATAGTTAGAAAAAATCTTTCCTTTTAGTTGGATTTATCTAAGCTAGCTAGAAGGGAATTGTTAGAAGAGGTTGTTCTTAGTATGTATAACATCCTCTTACCTTTTGTAATCTTTCACCAAATAGAAAGCTGTAGCAAGATACACTCCTGCAGCGTTGCCTTGGCTTTCACTTCCTCATCACCGCTTGATGCCATTATTATGATATATATTTAGTCCCATTATCTTTTCCTTTTTGTTTGGTATTGGAAATTGACCCCCTTGAGTTATGTTTATAAGAAGTTCTCGTTTAATTGCCTGAGCTTTTCACTAGATAGTTGTTAGAAGAGTTTGTTCATCAGTCTTCACTTGACCATTGCCTTATCATATGTGATGCCAGTTTAGGGTTTCCGCATGCTGGTTACCGGTGGATTCAATACATATTACTCCCTCCATCCCAAAAAAATTGATCATATTTGCTTGTTGTGCTGTCCCAAAAAAATTGATCACTATCCAAGTTAGAAAGATTCCACAGGTGTTTTTCCATGTTTACCCTTTTTACACTTTTCTTCTATTTCTCTCTCCACATTTAATTCTCCAGCAACCCATTTCCTCTCTCCTGGCCCACTTCCTTCCTTACTGAAAAGGAGTATATGACTTATATATTTAATATGCATTCCAAGTCAAAATGGAGCAATTTTTTTTGGGACGGAGGGAGTATTATTTTGCAAATGCAGCTCACATTGTCATTTAGTTCAATTTGTTAATTTTTGTTTTACCTAGGAGAGAGGTTTTCCTGTCTGGTAGACATTGAGTAGAAGTTTATGTACTTTCAGTATTGGGATTTTTCTTGAAGAATTCAAGTGGTTACAGGACCTTATCTGTATATACCGTCTATCATTGTGCTCTTTTTCAATTTGGTTTTGAACTTATTACGGAGTATTTATTTTTTGAAATTTATTATCATGTAAAGTACAATGTCTTGTGCTATTACCTTTGTATACTCGTTCTTGAATTCACATGCATTTTCTTGTCACTAGTGGCCACATTGATTAGATAGGAGAATGCTTTGTTTTACATTACTAATATGGCGATATACTGTAACCTCATTGACTTCTCTGTAAAGGGTGCCTGATTAGGATAAATTGCGGAGACTGGAAGGAAGCTCAAGAGTGATGCTTTTCTGTATCTTCCATGTTCTTCTCTGTACCCACCTTTAAAGTTGGAGTCCGACTAAGTGATTTTAACTTGTTTATAGTTTTTTCCCGTTTGTGAAAGTTGGGTGTCAAATTTTATACGGATTAACTTGAGAGAACAATGAACAAGCTATTAGGTTTGTACTATAGGTGTCCAATTTTAGTCGAGGATATGACTTTACTTTATCCAGGGTGTGTCGTACTCAAGAATACCATCATTAATGGACAAAAAGATTGAACTTTTTTCGTTTTTATTGCAATGGTGCATTTATAATTCCATATTATTTTTTATATGATGCCTATGTATTTCCATTTCCTATGATATTATTAGCTGTTACAATATCGAGTGTGATCGGGATATTGCAGGTGATATGCACAGAATGCAACGTTATTTCTAATCAGTTTGAGAGTATGATGGATTTAACTGTTGAAATTCAAGGGGAAGCTGCATCTTTGGAAGAATGCTTAGACCAATTCACAGCCAAAGAGTGGCTTCATGGCGAGAACATGTACAAATGTGATGGGTAATGGTCGTCTTGTTTCCTTGTGAACTCTAAATTTCCATTACTTTCTCTATTGGTTGCTGTTATGCTTTAATCCTCTTGTCATGAGTCTCATGACTTCCTTTTCCTCTTTCTCACTGTCCTCTTATTTTGCTTTTTTCTTTTCACGAAGTTGTGCTTCTCAACAGAGAATGGTAAGGCATGTTATGTTATGAAATCTGTTGTGGTATCGTGTTGTAATTGTTCTCTATTGGAGGGTGGCATTATTTAGTAGATGCTGGATAGTGGTTTAAGATATATTCGCTACATTTTTTTGGTATGTGCAACTGATGCTATCGATTCCCTTAGGATTTCTGGTACGTGTCATAGATACAATGTTGGAAATGACACAAGATTAACTTTGTGACTTGTGGGTGTTAGATCTGTGTTGTGAGCAAACTTTTAAAACACATGATAAAAGCACAAACGCCTACATAAACAGAGGTACAACAGGCACATTTTAAAGATGAGTAAAAGGGAATACAATCATAGATGTATCGCCAATCGGCAAGGCGGCTGGCTAGTAGGCAACTAAGCATCTGCAAAGACTGAACTGAAGCAATAATTCATTTTCTCTATTCCTCTCTCCGTATTTAACATCCCACTAACTCATTTTCTCTCTCCTGGCCCACTTTCTTCCCCCTCTCTAAAGGGTAAATTGGGAAACATACAATATATGACTAATATCCTTAATATGCGTGCAAAAAAAAAATAAAATTGATCGAATTATGTGGGACAGAGGGAGTACTTCCTAATTCACTTCAAGATGATGCTGTTACGTTAAACCTCACAGCTAAAGGGGATTTTTCCCCTCACTCAGCTTGGGAAGCTTTGAGAGAACACAAGAATGATGTGCCTTGGCATGGCAGGTTCTGGCAAGACACCCTCCCAAAGATGCCTGCCTCCCTCCCCTGGCTTGCTCTAAAGGGCAGATTCAAACAGAAGGACAAACTTAAGGAATGGGAGGATGAATAGGTGTCATGCCATAATCGCAGTGAATACCTAAACCACTTTTGACTGTGCTTTTTCTTTTTCCACTTCTTTTGAGTCAAAAAGATTCAATGGGGGTGGCGAAAAGGCTCCTCCACCTCAGGAGCTGGGGGCGGCTTGAGACCGGGAAGCCTTCTCTGTGAAGGACCCTATTCAACTGCCACGAAGTGAAGAGATGAAAAATGTTAGTCAACAGTACAATGTCTCTCAGTTTCTTGGGAAGCTCAGAAGATTGTCCCAAGCAGCCACCATATTGTGCATCTTGATGGAGCAAAAGCTAGGATTTTTAGAAGAACCACAAATCAGCTCAGTAGTTCCTTAATGGAAATTGAAAGAACTGTCGCTGCAAAGGCTTTGCAATGGTTTGCACCTCAAAATTAGCTAAACTGGAAGCTACATGCTAGTTTGGTATTCGTATTTCTATCCTTGGCTGATGCTTTTAATTGCTTTGGCAATTTCTTTAGTGAGGCTTGTATGAGGTGCTCGAGGGTATGCCCTGAGCCTTGTGGCTTGTAGAGCTATTGTAATGATCCGTTCCACGGCCCCACCATAGGGCGATGCCTCCCTCAAAAGGGCTAGCCAAGTAGGTGCTTATGAGTTCATGGGTGGGGTCTTATAAGGCCAATCACAAATTATCCCACATCCAATGGGGATATCACACCTATGCTATTCTTTTGTTGATAATGGAATTATGTTTATTGGAAAAAAAAAATTATTACCTCTAAACTTTAGCCCTTATGGATGCAAGGGAAAGTACTTGAATGGTGGGACATGACCGTTTTTGCGTTGCTTCTTTCCTCTTATTTGCAATCATTCTCCAGTGTCATGCCCTGTTTTGTCCTCCCTGTCGGTAATATTCTGCGTCTGGCGTATGATTTCGTAGTGTCCAACATCTTTGTACCCAAATTGCTAGCAGGAGATGGCCTGATATTTGCCTTGGAAGTATATGTTCTTCCAGTGACATGTTGATATACTACCTGTATTTCTCTGCTGTATGAACCTGTGCAACAAATATAAAGTGTCAAGTGAATAAATCTAATTCTACTGCAGGTGCAATGACTACGTTACAGCATGGAAGCGCCTTACTATTCGGCAGCCTCCAAATATTCTTACAATTGCCCTAAAAAGGTTTCAGGTATGTGCTACTTTCCTTCTTAGTTTGGTATGTTCTGCTTTAACATAGTTGCCTGATACTTGTAGATACTTAATTATGATCTTTCCCACTTACGTTTTTGATAGTAAGCATCTCCTCAAATTGGTTTGCCATATAGCTTGAATTCGCGTAAAAGTGAATAACATTGTCCACCTGAGGATTCAATTTTCCTCTTATTTGATCGGTTGCTTGTGTTGGGAATCACCTGTTAACCTCTGCAGTCTCACATAAACTTAAAGAACAGTAATCCAGGGCTTACCCATTGACTTACGTGGTCTCCAACTTGTATTTTGGACACCTTCCACCCCTCCCCCCCCCCCCCCAAAAAAAAAAAAAAAAACCACACGCACGCACAAAAAAAAAAAAACACCCACCAAACCGTCTCTCGGTAAACAATTGAATCATTTTTTCGATAAATATGGGACATCTAAGCCAACAATGCCTCCACTGCTAAAATGGGGTGGAACCTTATGCACAACAAGAACACCCTCTTACCAATGATGTCCGGAAAAAAGGGGGCTAGCGGAAGAGAGCAAGTGCCACAATTGTGGTCATCCTGTTGAGACAGCACTGCATGTTGTAAGGGTGGAAATGCAGAGAAGAGTGCAGTACCTTTTTGGGTAAACGCAGCCTCTCTCTTTAATTTGACACTCCTGGGAATGTAATGATGGTTTAATTCAGTTTTTAACAAGTTCCAAATATGAGCGGTGTCAACCGTTATCCACTTGCTATCTATCATTTTCCACTTGCTATCTACATTTACTACCAACTAGTTGCATCCTTCTTGAGTACAAATGCTGTGAACAACAATTTCAGCTCGTCATTCGAATTCATGGCCTCGAAAATGGTTTCTATATCCCTCATCTAATTCTCAGCCCTTTCAGGATTACCCTCGCCAACAAATTCTGGTGGATACATGTTCATGAACGTTTTAAGCATCTCCATTTGGTCTTACTGCACTGATTGATGATTCAGCCCATGGTTATTGTGCTTACCTTGTCGTTCAATGCAGTAGATAGATGCCCTAAAGTCGCATGAAGTTCTTTCAAAGCAGCCTCACCATTCTTTCTAGAAGAACTTCCTTCAGCCACGAATATCTATAGGGAGGCATGAGTTTAGACATAACCTAAGCACTCAAAATCAACCTTAAGACTTAATGCAAAAGATCCTGTTGTGGCTGGAAAGGAAACTCGTGATCTGATGCCATCTTACTTGTCATGCCTCTAGAAGAAAGGCATAACACGTCAAGCGAGCGATCTACTAACCACAATGGGGTGATCGGAGTACTAAAACAATTTTACAAGTGGAAGCATTACTTCAAAGCTTGTACAATATCCACAAGATTCTTCAACTTGTCCGCACTCGTGTTACACGTTGACTAGAATACTCATTGAAAGATGCAAAGAAAGCTAAAGACACTCTCAAACATCAGTTCACACTATATTCATATAAACAATCCACTTGGTCAAATCACTCCTCGTCCTCATGTGTCCCGGTGACTTCCTTTGCTTGTTGTATGTCCTCGGTATGCTGTACGGGCTCGAAATCTAAAATCTGAGATTTTTAAAGAATAGGTCAGCCATCCTAAGGCCCAGTGGGGTAAAATAATGTGCATATGAGCGCTTACATAATTACTTAGGCCATATTTGAGATCTTATATGCATAGAAGCAAAAAAACCACGATGTAACAGTGATAAGCTTTCATCATGTATGTTCACGTCATAAAAACAAGTAATATCAGGCAAGAATAATCAAGCACGTAAAGAGGCCCAGCCTCGTTCCAACCTTCCTTGGAAAGATCCTAGCTGATTATTCTAGGCAAAGGCCGATCAAACAAACCCCGAGGTAACCCAACTAGTATCTAACTCTAGCACGCCCGAAAGCTAGTGATAACGGCATGCATCATATCATCTAACTAGGGGAGGTTAACCTACTAAGGTTTACTCAGGATATATCCCGCTGCCCAAAGGCTAATCTCTTGTTGCCGGATAACTACAAACCCCAGCCCTTAGAAACCCCTTTTTTAGGGGCCCTGAACATGCAAGTAACACGCGGATGTACAAATAGTTGAACCAAACTAACACTAACAAAGACTATAATGAACAAGCGCATAGTTTATTTTTATTCAACAATCCAACTCATGTTATCGATGCATGAAAATTGCTATAGCTAAAGCATAACAGAATTAACTTAGTTCAAACATAACACTATGGAAGTTAATTCAGATAGTTGTACACTTAAAAGCTATCTAAAGTACATCAAATACAATATAGGAACTTTGACTTCATATCTGAATTTCAAACATAGTCATGTAGCAATTCCACCTAAGCGAACACAACTCTTGAACAAAGTTAAAACATGTGAATTAGTCCATCATAAAGCGACCTAGGTTAAAATTGAAAAATTTTCAGAGTAAGTGAAAGTTCAAGCCATGATGAGAACCTTGTGTTGATGAAGCATGATCCAACAAGCGAGGATTTCATTGTTACTAATTTTAGTGTTCCTTTTCCCTCTCAATTCTTTTCCTATGAGTTTAGTGAACTTGCAGCTCCTATAAACTTTAATGAGGCTAATTCCTGTATCATGGTGAAAATATCCATATACAAGGCAAGTAGGCATTGTTTTCTATTTTTACATAAAGAGTCAGCATAAACTGCTCTCGAAGACACTAAGATGCTGGATTTACTCGACAGATGATGGTCATTTCCTTATCTCAAAATGCAGATTTTATTTCAGAATTGTGATCTACACGAAAAATTAGCCGGTCCAGTCAAAAATCTCATTAATCCGATATCATTAGCATAATGAACTGTAAAGCCAAAAATAAACGTGAATGGAGTCCATAACACTTTCTAGCAAGCCTAAAGCATTCTAAGCATATGAACTCTTGGAACATCAGTCAAGAATTATAAAATGAACTTAGAGATTCAATATGATGTTTAAGGATGCATGCTCAACATAAACATCTCACAGTTAATACCACTTTAGTCCCTCGAACTATGCCCGCATTTTCTAGGTGTTCCTTGAACTCCTATTTTTGTTAGTCTAGACCTTGTACTTCACTCTCTCTCTGAATTTGTCTTCAGTTAGCCTTTGTGTAGAAAATATAGGGGTATGTTTGTCATTAGCTCCTTTTTCTAGAAGCCACCCACTTGCTGAACCCTTGCCACCACGAAATCAAACCTCTCCAAACCTTGCTCGTCCAGCTCCGATTTTCTCCCGAGAAAAACCCCTAGATTATGTCTTCTTCACTCACTGTCCGAACTCCACCTCTTGTTATTGACTCCCACCTTCATCTCACCACCCTTGCTGCCACAGTGACTACTAGTCCCACCTTCATCTTCATATTGGACTTCTTTGGTGTTGATTTGGACGACCATAGCCATACAATAGCTAGATTTGCTACCCATCACCCAAGGAGCTGGCTGCTCTTTGGGTGATGGGTAGTGGTTGGTAGCAGATTTGGCAGTTGTGGGGCGAGGTGGTGACGTTGGTGCTGGGTTGACGAGGTGATGATGTGGTGGTAATGGCTGTGGATAGTAGTGGTCGGTGGGGCAAAAGGTGGTGGATCGACGGTGGTTGTGGTGGTGGCGGCAACGGCAGAGGAAGAGAGAAGAGAAAGAAGCTTGAGGTTTAAATTGTTCGCAGTGGTGATGAAATTGGGAGGTGGACAAACGGCAGATTGTGAACTGTCTTACTGACAAAATTTCTAACGCTTAAGTGTTCAAAAAAAAAAATGAATAGTTCAAGGAGTGAAACAGCGAAAATAGGAGTTTAGGAACTAAATCAATATTAACCCTTATTAGTGATTGAGATATAATGTTTCTTGATAGTTTTCTTCACCTTCCCTTTCTTCTAAAGGTCATTAAAGCCCCTTTTTCCAGATAGATAAAGAACTCATTTGAATTTTATACCACTCTCCCTTCTTGCAGATACATTGCCCTTGTCCATTTTTATGAGTTTGATTTGAGATTGGTGCTCCTATAATATATCCCCAGTTGCTTCCACCAATCTGTCAATGCTAACATAATCCTCTATCTCAGACTCCTCCATGTTTTCAATAGCTGCAAAAGCATTATAGGTAATTACCACTTGATTAGTCTCATTTTGATGAATTATGTTCTCAGATGTATATCCTTGTGAGTTCCACTACCTTGTTGAATTTCTACCAGTTCCTGCATTTGAGACACTTTTAACTTTCTATTGCTGTTTTGGCTTCTGTTTTATCAAGCATCTCTCCTCTTAGTCACCAAAGACCTTACTAAAACATGCATTTGGGAGGATACCATTCATACTCCACACTTTGTACCCCGATCTCATTCAATGTCCTCTGAGAGGAACTCTCTTGGAGATCATCATCAATATTCACCTTGACATAAACCCTGGCATGGAGTTAACCTTTCTTTGGTAGCAGTCCTGTCTGCAAACAGTGGTTTCCCCTGGAACTTACAATTCTGCTTAGCATTGATCATGACTAAAACTGAAGAGGTAGGGTAGGTAGCTGAATCCAGATAGGTATTGTAGTCGAACCTTCCTTTTCTGACGAGATATGATATGAGCCTTCGATTATCAAAAGTCTGTCGACCTCATTAGCATTATCAAATTTAGCATTGTACATCCCGTGTTGAGTAAACAGAGGCTGAAGTTACCGTACTGCGGCCACTTACGAGCGAAAATCCCTTGATGAAGTGAAAGGGTGGTTTGGATTCTAAAACATGTGGAACAATCGCGTGCTCCCAGTTGCTTAGTTCTTGGTTAACATCCTCAGTAGGTGTTCTACCACTTTAGTTCCATTTATTAATTGGCGAGGGATGGACTCAAGTTTGATTCCCATAGTTGGTTTCTGATTAGCTAGGAAGCAAAGACACCTCTTCAGGTTGAAATATCGTGTCCAACGCCTAACGGCACCGGGATTCCTCTCGAAAGATGGCGGACACCTTTTGGAGGTGTCCAGGTATTCTTTATTTATTTTCAATTATCAGGTATTTTGTCAGACACATAATGCATAAGTGTCTGACACCTATGGGGCAGAACTGCGATTTTTAAACCTAATAAGGGTTATGATGGAATATTAGGGAAAGTTAGGGCTGTCATATAAATCAAAAGACTAAGGCAAACACCAATGGTAGATTGTAGTCTTACCTCTTCTTCCAGTCGACTTCTGCCTAATTGGAGGATGATGGGGCTCCTCGATGAAAGCAATCTAAAGTAGAAGATAAACTCTCTTAATTGATGAGCTTGTGCACGGAAGAGGTTATTGCTAGATGTCCAGAGGACAATAAACGTGATGTGGCAATTGATGTTGATTGGATCTTGGTGGATGGAAGAGAATAAAGCCGTTTTTGTTTTCCTTTTGGCTTGTCTTTATGGGATCTTACACTTCCTTATTATCTACAGTAACTTGATTCAAAGTATGGCTTTTATTGTGGTTTATGAGTTGGTGTTTACTGTTCATGAGGGCCGAATGTGCCTGAAACTTTTATAAGGATGCCACTACGTAATATATACAATGAAATTTAGCAGTCTCCTACGCTTTCCCAAATTTGTTATCCTTGAATTGCAGTGTCTGGTGTCCCACTCAGTGTCGGTGTTGGGAATGGTGTTTGTTACCGTGCTACTTAGGTGATTAGGCTTAACTGAGTTCACATATGATTTTTCAGTCATTTTTTACTGGGGTTGGTGAGGTGTGGGCAATACCTGTGGGCTTGATTCAGGGAATTCCTTCCGCAAGTGCCATTTAGGTGTGGAGATCCTTTGGATTGTTTGATTCAGGGAATACCTGTTGGTGCGTATAAACTGCTTTACCCTATGATGCATGGACACGGTTGCGGGTGCGGATATGATACGGGTGCCGTTACTATAGATAGGCAATATAGTGGTGTTAATGGGCTAGGCTTGGGCAGGCCCAGCTAAGGCCCAGAGGGCCTAAGGAGGTCCCGGGCCAAGCCAGGGCCTGAGTAAAAAATTAATTTTTCTAAATTCTTTTTATTCATGTTTTATGTTGCAGAAAAATTAAATATTAGATAAGTTTGTTCATAAGCCCTCATCCTTTTATCCGGGCTTAAGACTTGTTGCTTATAAACAAGCAGGCAAAGTTACCTATATGTGTGTGTGCGTGTGCGTGTATATAAAGTGACATATATATATATATATATATATATATATATATATATTCACTTGTAAATATTAAATAGCCACATTCTTATGTGCATTATTTACTTTAAATACACTTAATTTGTTTGAAAATAGTTTATTCTAAAAATTTGAGAAAAGGAAAAGAAAATGAAATTACCTAATCATCCGTAAGATTTTCAATGCTCGAATTGTTGCTCCTCATATCATCAATCAGTTTATCTTGCTCGCGATATCTTGCATCAAGATAATCCTTCCAACATATGCATAACTCGAGTGACTTGGGGTTAAGACGACTCCTCCTGTCATCTAACACCCTCCCGCTCGTTAAAAATGTCTACTCTGAAGCAACCGTGGAGGCTTGCACCGGTATTACATCCCGGGCATTTGGGATAAAGTTTTATAATTTTTTTCATTTTGTTTCCAAAAAGTTAACAAATTAAAAGTCATCTGCTCTAGCGTTGGTAAAGGAGAATAATGATCAGTATTGGCGTATAAACCAATTTCATTAAAAGAGAAAAAAGTTGACGAACTAGAAGTACCTTCTACTGATAGTTGTCTTGCCACTAGATGTTCAAGGCCTTTAAGATATGATCCATAATATATTTCACAGCTCGACGATGTAGCTCGCCCGCGCACGACAGCGGAATTTCGATATAGGTTATACAGATCCTCAAATGTCGCACTCACTTTCTTTGTAGGATTGGTTGTGGTCTCATTTGTGTAGCACATTAGTCCGGATATTTCTACTATCGAGACATTCGTGCTATGCAACTTTAACCAGGGATCCAAACAAGTGGCGACATAGAAAATAACAGGCAATTCCTCCAAATACTTATGAAACTTAATGTACATCTGTTTTACTATTTTCTAAAAGGGTCATATATATCTCTGTTTCGTTAACATTGTAACCATTTTGAAATTTATACTATAACGATAGGGGAGGTGGGATAATACGTACTAGATAATAAATTGGTAGACATGTAAAATACCTCCAAAAATTCGGATAGATGTGCAGCCATCTGGCAGTGCGTATACACTTGTATACCAAAACATGTAAAATCATATGATATATGGAGTTCCATCTATGCACGGCATCCAAAGTGGTCTCTTACGAGACATTATATTAAACACAACTTCTAATTGTTGTACTCTCGGACCCGAACTATTAATATAAGCTGCCACTTAGTTGCACAAAGCGGGGGCGGGGACGGGGGCTGGAGCGGGAACGGGGGCGGGGGAGCGTAAGCACCAAGAAGAATCTAAGGTTGGGAGCGGCTTGAATAAATAAATGAGTAAAGAGTATTATCATTTGTTTAGTAGAGTTTACATAGCCAGCAACAACAAACAATGAGGCTTTAAGGACTTGGAGTAGAGAAATAAGGAATTGAGTTGAAAAAGGCTTGATTTTCAAGTATTCTCTCACTTCTTCCATGCATCTCTATCCAACTAACGGGATCGAGTTCCCATATTAGCTTGGGACGAGATCCCATGGAGCTCTTAACTTGAGATCGCAAAAGCGAGTTTCCGAGAGAGAAACGTCACCTTATTAAGAGTGTCCTGCAACTAAGAGCTGCCAAACCCCTCATTTTGTGAAGAATATAACCTGCAGCAGTTAAACCATCTTAAACAGTTAAATTAATTATATGGCAAACACATGGAACATGAAATAAGTTACAGTCAAAGTACACATCGAAGGCTCTCATTTAAGACTTTAATAATAGCTACATTGTTAGAAACATCATCAAAACTGATACTTATAATCTTGTTCTTTATTGTAAACGTGGTACATGTATTGATTATAATAGTAGCAATGTTAGTTGTATCATGCAGATAAGAAAATAATTCAAAACCGATGATTCTCTTGTTGATAGTCCAATCAGAATCAATCCAATGAGCCGTCACACAAGCATAACTAACTAGAGTGAAAAGAGATTTCCAAACATCAGAAGTAAGACTAATTCTACCATCAAAATTATCAAAATACTCAATCAAGCGTACTTTGGCAGTATTATACTGTCTAAGTGCGTTGGACTAGTTGTGTTTCTTTGAACTTTTTAGTACAAAGGTTGCACATAAGTATTCATATATCTAGAGTGCTTAACATTCTCAACAAAACTAAAAGCTTGTTCATCGGAAATAATAAATTCAGCGATAATCGTCTCTTTGATCTTGCCGATTATAAATAAATTACTTACCATCAAAAGATAATTGCATTTAGTTAGGTTCCGCATGGCCTTGATTAGGTGCACATAGACGATAATGCCTATTGAGATGTCTATTACCACAACACGAATAAAATTTATCACAATATTTACATCGAGTTTTTCGAACGCCATCAACCATAATATCCTCAAAATGATTCCAACATGGAGCTTTCTTCCCACCTCCCTCCTCTGACTTCTGGCGGACTAGCGACAAGATTGTTTGGTCCTTCACCATGATAACCGCTCATCGGGGTAAAATTCTACCCCGGAGTAGTAGTAGCGTCCCCAACCGAGTTGCTTCCTTGACTAAAATGTTATGTATATTCGAACTTTGGAATATTTTTGTTAAACTGCCAATTGGCTTAGGTATCTATACCCATTACTCGCGGATCTTGAAAATCAAATGGTTGTGGTGGTGCTTGTGGTGATGGTGGTGGTGGTGCTTGTGATGGTGCTGAACGTTTATCACGTGATTTAAATAATCGAGGCATATTTTTTACGTTAAAATTGTTTGACAAGAATGAAAAATAAAAGTAATTATATGGAAAGGAATAAAAGTATTAAATAAATAATTAATACTTGTAATTGAAAATTGGAGAGAGGTTAGTACTTAATAACAAATAAAAATGGTGGCAAAGCTTGTAGAATTTAGATAAGAGAGAGTGAGAAGATCTGTATGAAAAATGTGAAAAAGAGGGGGTAAATTTATAAATTTTTGAAAGTTCACAAAAGACCAAAATGCCTTTGAAAACTAGCCGTTTATAGTTGTTGGGGAGGGTAAAAATGTACAAAAAAAGATAAAAGAGTTGTTAGAAAGTTGTTGGATGAAAATACCCCCCAAACTAGCCATTATAAAGCTGTTGGGGGGGTAAAAGTGGAATTTTGCAAAAGTATAGCTGTTGAAGGGAAAGACAAAATTTCGAAAAAAAGGGGCCAGGATTTGGGCCGGGCCGGGCCAAATTTGGGCCGAATACGGGGCAGACTAGGGCCATTCGGACCGGGCCTAAAAAGCTGGCCGTTGACGGGTGTGGCCGTTTTTAAGGGCCTGGCCTGGCCCGGGCTTTTTTGGCCAATACTTCCGCCCCTTCCTAGCCCTGGCTCGTGGCCCTATAGGCTATAGTATGGGGCCTGGACTGTTCACCTTTAGTGCCAGGCCAGCCCGTGGGCGGCCGGGCCCTTTTTGACATCTCTAGGCAAATACGGCTTTTAAAAATTTTAGGATGCGGGTGCGGCGAGGATTGGGCAGATTTTGTGTGTGTATATATATATATATATATATATTTTTAGGATGTATACTTAGTATTGAAGTTCTAAACAATTTGAATCTTAAGAAACTGCGTAAAAGGATTTATAGTGCAATCTAATTTAACTATTCTAAAATAGTACAATACCATCAAATACATAATAACCACCACCAAATACATCATAATAGAAATAGCATCATTTCAAAAGTAGGCAGTGGCAAAGTAATAAAGTTCAAACAATCAATGATTACATCATCATCAAAACAAACCATGACAAATAGAAAGAAAACTACTTCATCAAGTATCTAAGGATTCCATGGCCACAACTTCTTCATCTTCATCTATCCCTGCGTCACCATCTTCCATAAAAAGGTATGGCCTCCAACTCTGGCTCATCAAGTGAAAGCCCCGTAGCCAAAAGCATACCTACATCATCCTGCATAGAGCTAAGGCAAGAAGAATGAAAGCGAAGAGAGAGGAAGACAAAAGGTACAGCGTAGAGCAAAGAGAGAGGAAGATAGAAGACAACATTTCAAGAAATGCTGTCGGAGAGGAAGGCCTGTCGTCGCCAGTGCTCTCTCTCTCTCTCTCTTAGTCTCTCCCCTCTTCACAGATCTGTTGGAGGTGAGGGCCTGTCGTTGCCCGTGGTCATGGGTGGTCGTTGGAGTTGCTGGTGGTTGCGGGTGGTCACCATGTGGCTACTGCCGCTGCTGCTCTCTCTGTCTCTCTCAGCCTTCTCCAATCTTCACATGTAGAGATCTGCCCATTAATTGGGTTAGTGTAAGTTTCTTATTTATGTTTTGACCCCCAAAATTTATGTTCTATGTTTTGACCTCCAAAGATTCTTTTTAAAGTTATGTTTTCCACCCCGTAAGTATGCCTTTTTAGTCTACACCTAATCCTATCCACACCCGATATATAGGAAGTAAAAAGAAACAAAACAAAAATGCCCGACGTGCACCCGACTGGCACCGGCACCGGCACCCGACCCCGGTGCTTCACCCATTCTGGAGCAGCCGTCCCCGCACCCGCACCCAACGCGAACCCAACCCCGATACTTCACTTCTTTTATAGCATCCATGCTTCATAGGCTTTACCTCGTTACGCGCCTCATCTGTTGTATTATGCAGACTTGTGGTACACCCCTGAACAGAGACACTGCCATCCTCCTCAAGCGGCCCTGGTTGGCCAAGGCTGCTTGCTATCAATTCCTGAAGTTTTCCCTCGAGGAGCCACAATAGCTAGTTTTAAATCACCATTCTCACGTTTAGCTTGCTCCAATTCGCGTTAGAAGTCTTCAACACCATCCATATCTGAATCAGAATTGAATGCTAAAGATTTTCCAGTTGCCATATCTGAGAACTTGAATGCTAAAGATTATCCGGTTGCCGATCACCTACATCTTTGAGCGGAACAGAGCCTGACTGGCCGAGTACAACTATCTTCTAGCTTTGTGCATTTGATGACATCATGACATTAGTTTCTTGCCAATTTTACCAATGAAATCCAGTTCAAAGTATTTTTTGGCAGTCCTCTTATCCAGTTATATTGCCTGACCATGGTAGTAAGCATCAGAAACCCTAAAAAAAGGAATCAGACACCAATCCCGGCCATGAGTGCTGGAAAAAACTATCTTCACTTTTCTCTTGCTGAAACAACAACTATTATTGTTTTTCTTGTTAGTTCTGATATATATGCTACTATATGGGTGCAGAGTGGGAGATTCGGAAAACTAAATAAGAGGGTGACTTTTCCTGAGAGACTAGATCTTAGTCCTTACATGAGCGAAACAGGAAATGGTACTGATTTTTACAACTTATATGCTGTCGTCGTCCATATGGACATGCTGAATGCATCATTTTTTGGCCATTACATATGCTATACAAAGGATTTCTGTGGAAACTGGTGCAGGATAGATGACTGCAAGGTAATAATAGCTCTCTCTCTCTCTCACCCTCCCCCTCCCTCCCTCCCTCCCACGCACCCACACACACACACACACACACAGGCATCCATCCTTACCTGCCTTAGGAAATCAGTAATGAATGCCAATGCGTACGTGCTCACTTTTGTTGTCTATAACTTCCTTTACGCGTTCTAAATTTCTGGGAGTCTATTCTGACTTCATCACTTATATGATAAATTTTTCCTCTTCGATAAGTCTTTTCTTGAAAAGTGTGCTATTTGATAATAAACATGAGCATTAATTATTTTTGGCAGTTGACCCCTGCATTTGACCAGTCATCATCGTCGTCATGTTAAGCCTTTCTCCCAAACTAGTTGGGGTAGCATACATGAACTCTTTTCTTCCACTATCCCCTACCCAAGCTCATGTTCTCTGATGACTTCCTAAATCAAGTATTTTCTTACTGCTTGTTGCCTCGTCTTACCCCATCAACCTGGTATAAACTACTTTTAATCACTTTGGGATCTGAAGGCGTATATGGGGTTACGACCAAATCCTTTCAAGCCATGTTCACTCGGCTTTTCTTTAATTGGTGCCATCCGCTACATTGCATACATCCTCATCTCTTGAATCAGACTAGCACTAATACGAAAATCCCTAGCGAGATGACCCTGAAACTTATGAGTATTTGTATGTCTCAATTTTTTGATAAGTAACTAATTTTTTCAGGTTGCAACTGTTGAATTGGACGAGGTGCTTTCGCAGGGAGCATATATGCTCTTGTACAGTAGGTCAGCTCTTCTCTTTCATATTACTTTTGAGCGGAAGACCAGTGGCAGGCATGATGACGGTCACGTTCTTACTATATTGTACATCCCATTTTATGCATCTGAAAGTTGTGGTAGGTTTCCATCAAGGGTGGTCCAGTAATTCCAAAAAACGCTTAGTTTTGTGAAATAGTTTTGCTTATATTCCCAAACTTGTGTGCAGGATAAAAACAAGGTTGCAACATATGTTAATGTGGTTTTGTTGCTATGTAAAAAGTTGAATGCTGATGTAGTGGTCATTGCGAATAACTTCCTTCTCCAGACCTTAGTAGCAGGAAACTCCTCATATGGTGACACTTCTCTCTCATAGCTGCTATTGCGATCCCAACTTAGGAGCTCCACGCCATTTTGTCCCAATCTAACATGGGAACTCGATCCTGTAAGTTGGACAGAGATGCATGAAACAAGTGAGTGTGTACCTGAAAATCAAGCCCTTTTTTACTCAAGTCCTTGTTTCTCTCTTCCTTCAATCTTTAAAGCATCCTTATCCACTGCTGACTACCCTCATCGATAAAACAGAGCTTGTGAATCAGTGCTCTCCCCCTCCCCCCCCCCCCCACACAACCCGCCCCCCACCCCAAAAAACATTTTTGGCCCCATATCTAACCCTATTAGATAGGAGATGTGCCGCTTAGAAATGTCTCGAGAAGTGAGCAGCAGCAGAACTACTTTTACCTTTGTTATTTTCGAAGCCAAGTAGCTGGTAGCCACTTGAACTGACAAGTACAAAGTAACCATTCACTGTCGCTTATGGTGTTTTCAAGGAAAAATGTGAGTACACCATAATTTAGTGTAAGGTATATATTAAACAAGCGGTAATACTATTTTCCCATTTATTTATTCAAGCCGCTCCGAATTTTAGATTCTTCCAGATGCTTACGCTTCCCTGCCCCTGTTCCCGCTCCTGCCCCTGCCTCCGCTTCTTGCAGCTAAGTCCAGAACATTGTTGACTAAAGAAAGCTGGTCCCAGTTTTGGCACGAGCTTAATGATTGCATTGTAAAGCTTTAATCATTAGCAAACTTTTGCATCACCTTGACATATGCTCATGGTTAGTCGTCATTTCATCCCACATTGATTTCCACCTAACATGGCAGCCATGTCATCATCAGGACTACCCTGAATTAAACCCTTTTCTCTCTCATTACCCCACCCATTTTTGTCAGCTTCTCTCTTTCTGATTACACCTCCAACCACCATATTTCCAAGGCCTCAACCCACCACCACCAGGTGCCACTACCATTCCATCACCCTCGCTACCACCAAACTGAAATCTTCATCTACCTTAATTGAGACCACAATAAACGACCACCATACATCTAAGCAACCACCAACCTCCATTCAGAACTGTCGCTGGAAATGCAGTTGGACCTTAATCCATGAAGACCCGAGCTTCTTGACCAAATCTGCAACCTATTTGTCAGAGAAACAAAATCTAGGGTTTAGCTTGCGATGACGAGATCTAGGTCACACAGGGTGAGCGGGAGCAGAGAAGAGTGGAGCGAATTGGCGGGAGCCCCTGCCGTTGGCGTTGGCATACGGATCAACCCCTTCTTCTTGCGCCAAAGATCATGGCCTGAAACGGTCGGGACGTGGTGGTGGTCGTGGGTGGGTGGGTGGGTGGGTGGGGAGCAGGGGTGGGTTACGCGTCTTTGATTGAATTTCGCTAAACCATTAAAAGAAGAGAGAAAATTAGTTAACTTCCCAATGATGACATGCGGTGTTCACATCTCTGCCACGTCAAGTGCGAGTGAAAGTGTGGGATAAAATGGTAAGAACTATATCATTGTCCTTTTTGCTGAATTTGATGTAAATGCGCTTGCGACACCTTTCCAATTTCAAATTCTATATGATCTTACATACTTTTACGTTGAAGTTGTATAGTGTGGCCGCATGTAGGTTGCAAACATGATGCATGGCGAAGGGAAGGGAGGAGCACAGCGGGCATGTGTTCACCCCTACCCTTTCGCAAGAATTATATTTGGTATTATGACACTTATTTATTGTTTTGTTACTCTGGTGCCCCTTTTTGAACCTTTTTTCTGTTACAACTCATATTTTTTTAGATCCTTTTTATGCCATTCTTTTCCAATATGTATAAGTACTCCTGCCAAATACCATAAAAGAATTCTAACGCTTCAATTGTTTTCACTTTTTGTCTCTATAGATCTGTAGTAGAATGTCTATTCCATTTTGGGACACCAAATAAATTTTAATGTCTAAAGTCAAGTGCATGTACAAAAAGTAGAATGCGTTTTTCTCTTTTAATTTCTCATAGCACCATTTTAAATTTCATTTTTATCTGTTTTTGAATCGAACACGTGAAGGCACCTTCAAAACCTGCATGCCCACCTTATCCAAGTTTCCCGGCTCCACCACTTATTTGAAGACTATAGGAATTTGAGCCTTTAGTTTTCTAGTTTAACAAAATATGTAGATTTTATCTTCTCGCGTGTAACATATATGTAATTATCTTAAGGTTGTCAATACTCATATGATCATGTTTTCCTGTTCCTTGCAGGGTTTATGCCCGACCATCATGCTTAAATCGCGTTGAACCGTTAAGGAAAGAGGAGCAGGGAGTAGTCGAAATGGCTCCAGAAGTGACGGCTTGCCCAAAAGAACCTGCTGGTTCCTTGCTCTCTGATGGAAGTTCAGAATCAAAGGTTTCTAGCTGCGAAGAAGAGTTGTCTTCCGTGACTGAAGATGCAGCTGTCCAGGCTTTTAACTGTGAAGGAGAGTTCTCTTCCATAGGAGAAGATCAAGATGAGGTACGCTCAGGGCCAACTTCCAAGGATATTAAGGTTAATGTCAATGGAAGCTGCATTGATGTCAAAGAAAGTGTTTTGGTTGTTGAAGATCAAGATATGGTAGGCTCTGGGGCTAGTTTATCACCAAAGGATGTTGAAGTTCATAGCAGCGAATCTTGCAACGAAGTTAATGATAGTGTTTTGGTAATTGAACAAGCTCATGAGCTGGTCTCTGGGCCTGGGGTTACTACCTTGACAGATACATATTCTGCTGAAGCTTGTACCTTGAAACACGAGCAACCCGCCCCAGTTTCTTACGTCGAAAACCGAGCTGGTGCCGGACAGTGTCTTATAATGGATCCTTTAGATGAGGGCTCTGTGCCCACTCAGAATCACTTTTGTGAGAGCAGGAAAACAGGTTGTGATGATTTAATAACTACTTTAAGGTCAGGTGAATGGACAGATGAAGCAAATCCTGTTGATTGCAGTAGTAAGCGAGAAAATGCGGAGTCTGGTATTGAAGGTGCTGCCAGGAAATTGGATGGAAGCAGTTCTTTTGGATTGAGACCCCTTACCCCACCTCGATATGAATTAAGGGATTCCTTTATTGAGAGCTCCACTCCTACTCAGAATCATGTCTGGGAGAAGAGTGAAAAGTGCTGTGATGTTTCTGTTGGTACTTTATGGTCAGGTGACGTCCTAGAGGGAAGCTATCCTGTTAATATCAGAGGTAAGCAAGAAAGTGTCGTGTCTGGACAGAGCTTGCCATCTTCTACTGGTATTGAAGATGCAGCAAAGAAATTGTGTGGAAGCAATCCTTCAGGAGCAAAGTTAAGACCACTTTTTCCTTTTCTTACGGAGGGCCCACCGTGCACTTTAAGTGATTCTTCTTGTGAGGGCACTTTGCGCACTCAAAATTTTATCTCTGAAAAGAGTGAAATGTGCCGTCATCTTTCTGTTGGTACTTCATGGCCAGATGAAGTCCTGGACGAAACTCATCTCGAGATCTCAAGTGATAAGCTAGAAACAGTTGTGTATGGACCGAGTTTTCCACTATCTAGTATTACTGAAAATGCAGCGGGAATATATCAGGGAAAAAGTTCTTCAGCAGCTAAACCACTGTTTAGTCCTGGTTCTCTTGAGGAACCCCCGCAGTGTGTTTTGACAGATCCTTTAATTCAGGGCTTCGCTCAGAAGAAGAGTGAAAAGTACCAAGATGTTTCTATATCTTCTGGAGCAAACTCAAAGCCATTTTCTCCTCCTGGGTTTTTTAGGAAGCTCCCGCAGTGTGTTTCAACAGATTCTCTGCTTGAGGGTTCTGCCACTCATAATCTTCCATGCGAGAAGACTGAAATGTGTGATGATGTTTCTGTTGGTATTTTATGGTCAGGTGAAGTCCTAGATGAGATGAATACTGCTATTTACAGAGGGAAGTTAGAAAAGGTTGAGTCTGGAAATAGCTTGCCGTCTTCTAAGGACGATGATGCTGTGGGAAGATTGGAAGGAAAAGAATCTTCTGGAGCGAAGCTGAAGCCACTTTTTGCTCGTGGTTTTCTTCGGAAGCGCCCACGGGACAAGTACAATAAGTGAAATAGCTTCTGCATGCGATTGCAATAAAACTAATGGACATCTCATGAATATGGTGGTATGCCGAAAGTCGAGGGGGAACCTCCTTGTGAGTACAATAGTTCATCATCTTCTAAGTTTTGGACTGACAAACTAGGAAGCCAGTGCAGAGGATTTGATGGATGAGGATGTGGTGGGTGAGGATGTGATAAAGTCGATCTTTTGGTGTCTGCCATGGAAATTGCGGTGGCTGGTTGTAGAGCAAACTTCAACCTGCAATGGATGTTTGACTTGGGATGGGAAATTTCATTGACTGGGTGGGAACACATGATGGATGATTTTGCGGGAAGTGCTCATCTATCTATGGAAAGAAAACAAATTTTCACATTGGGAGGTCACTATTTGTCTTTTGAGACGGCAACTGTTGAAATAGTCCCTGTAATTGAGATGCTGAAATGGAGATGTAAGAGAAGCAATGGCAGTGGGGAGGTGGATACAGGTCAAGTCAGAGAGAGTCAAGTAGGAGGGAGGTAGATACTTGAGGTGCATTCTTGGACTGGTTACTTACATTCTTCAAATATCCCATCGCTCTAATGAAATGTCAGTTGGGAAAACATTTTATATGCGTCTTCCACTATTTGAAGAAATCTTGGAACAGTCAACGCATACCTAATCAGATCGTTGAATTTAATCATCCTGACTCCTCATTTCCATTTGGCCTCACCTACTTAATCTGTTTAACCAAAATTAGGGGTGGCAATCGTGAGGAAAACCCACTCAAAGTACTTGATGGGTTTTGCAGCTCAGTTACTTGGCAGTCACCTAATATAACGACGACTAAAAACCTAAATCCTTTTTTTCTCGCCTTCCTCCGATTCTAGAGTTCCACCGCGAAGATGGGTTTCAACCTTTGAAGGCTACCACGCACCATTGCCCTCTCATGCACGACGCTAACAAAACCGAAATTGACAAAATGGCGTTTTAAGTGTTGAACCTTTAAGCTGCTTTTATTGTCAAATTCTTCATCTTTCTCGAGGTCACAATATCTAACAGCTGGTGGGCTATTGATGCAACAAAAGGCAACGACATTTCTAGAACTAGAAGTACCGAGGGGGTTAGATCAAGAGGACTATGGAGAATGGGGTGTTATTCTTTGTCGTTAACCTTCATTTGTTACAACCGAAGAACGCCCAACAAATACCGTAATAACCTTATCTTTAGACTTACCCCGTTTTACTCTTGGATAAGGCAAGAGATAGTGTCACAAGGCATTTCATATTATCATTGACGTCATGACAAAAATATCAAACTGCCGCACAAAATAAGATCAGCCAGGCAGGTCTTAAAAATCAATGGGTCATCATCAGGTCACTGGGAGGTGAACACATCAGGTGTGGAAAGTCAGGAACATAAGGGTCATCAAACAAGTCACATGGAAGTGAACATATTGTGCCATAATGTAGCAAGCTTTGAAGGGTCATCAAACAAGTCATATGGAAGTGAACATATTGTGCCTTATTGTAGCAAGTTCAAAAGGTGCATGGACCATTCTCTTATTTTTTTCTCGTCATAGTTACTAATTTTTTTGACCTCATAAGAGCATTAGTCTTTCTTAAACAAGCACAATCTCAAGGAGGACTTTTCTAGGAGACACAATGTAGGCCAAAGGTCGGCAAAAAAATGAATGGCAATAAGACTCAAAAATCCAAATGTAGGCCAAAGCTCTTAGTGTGTGTCCATGCGGACAAAGCCTAGATGGTGGCTAAGCTAACTACAAGTCCCCATTGGGAGAAACATGTCAGACATAGTTCAAAAAGGATCTGTTAAATATCTATTCTTCGAATTCAATCCAAGGCAATTTTATGCCCTGAATTTTGACAACCATCCTTTAACCCTACTGGGTTTTTCGCCCTCTCTCTCTCTCCCTTTTTTTTTTCATGAGATCAAACAAATGATTATCACGATCCTCATCTACTTCAAGACTTTGGTTAGTATGAGAAGGAACCATTTCCAGGCTGAGTTGACGTTACAATAATACTTAGGAAATAAGCACACATCAGGAGACTACTCGCCCCAAGGTAAGCCATATAGGTTTTGAAAAAGAAAGACTAAAATGTTTAGGCAAAAAGGGCTAGCAAGTGAAAAAGTCTGGTATAGGGTAATCAGCGTGATATGCAATGGTCAAACGATGGCCTCCAATCATTGGGGATGCTCATTTTTAAGGAAAACTCATATAAACCTGTATTTCTTTGGAGTATATTTTTATCTTTTTTTAGTGCCCTAACTTTGGCCAAGGCAGCCCTTTTTAGGATTTTCAGCCTAGTAGCTAGCCGGGTCCATGCTAGGAGAGAGAATGAATGAGCTTAGAAAAGGAGAAAGTATTGACATCAATATGACACCTCATTATCTTTGAGATTTTAACTTGTTTAAGGTGAATAAGGTGTTGGTTAAGAGAGGAAATCACGCCCTTTTCTTGATAGTCTTTTAAATCGGTTGTTAATTCCAAACCAAATTCTTCTACTAGATAGCATGACATTCAATTTCAAAGAAACTTAAATTTTAACTTTTTAAACTTGCAAGACAGTGATCATCATCCTCAAGCGCATAGAAGAAACGTCAATGACATAGATCACTAGGCTTAAATTTAAAAATTATCTTTTTGTATAATATCTGAAGTGATTGGCCTTTTGTGAATTGAACCGGTATGAAATTGGGCAATTATATCTTCATCTTGAAGATTTTATATATGCTCTCGACTTACTAAGGATGGACCCTTAGTATTTAACAGCGACATAATGTCTATCTGACTCAAATTTTAAAAGAGGTTTCTAAGAATTGAAAAATATGTTTGACATCGGGAGAGTCTTTGATCATAGATCTGACAGCTAACAGGTCTTGTATCAAAATGGGGCTGTCTGTATGATGGCCGACACTTTGGTGATAAGCACAGTGAGATTGGGCATTGTATCATTCGGGTAAAACAACTGATGTAAGAGTGGGTGGCAACTTGGCAATCGTACCTTTTCGTAGCAACTGCTCAAAGACTTTTGTCAATGGTGTGTTTAAATGGGTGACTGGTCGTCATGCCTTGGAAAATGGCTACTCGCGACAGCACCTATGGAGATCTAACACTGTTGACATTATTTACATTGGTTGGCTTTGGCTGAATATTAGCAATCTTATCACTGACTCGATATTCTCCAGGCTTAGTTTCTTGGGGTATGGTTACATTATTGATAGCATCTTCGATTTGTATTATGGATCCCATTAGTGCTTTGAAGGAAATGTGATAGTGTCCCAAAAGATGTTATGGTACATCGGTATTAAGTAGTTCCTTAACATGTTAACCTATTCTTTTTGGATGGGCAGTTAATCATCTGAGCGGCCTTATTCCTCCATCGTATTATAAAGGTTGAGAGTGACTCTTTAGGTTCCTGCTTGGTGGTCTCCAAGTCTCTTCGACTAATATCCAAATTAGCAAGGTACTGGTACTGATTGACAAACTCTTAAACCGCGACTTCCCATGTTTGCATTCTTGAATTGTAGAGGGTGAAGAACCATCGAGTAGTGGCTCCAGTCAAGGTCCGATAGAAAAGTTGAATGAACTTATTTTGGTTAACCCCATTAGGAGCTAATGTATGCATATACATTACCACATGGATTTGTGAATCCCTCGTCCTGTTGTTCCATATCCAGCATCTTAATCTTCAACTGGGGGTTTATTCTCTAGGCCTACAGTAAGGGTATTGAGGTCCATTGCATCATCGATCCTTCTCATGTTAGTAGTCTGCAACTCAAGTGTAACCAATTTTCATTTCATTATGGGGCATTAGTCTTTCCTTTATCATTAGTTTCATATTGCCCATCGGTTTTGAGCCTGGGCTTTCTCCTTTTCTTTTCCATATCTAGTTCCTCTTTGAGTTCTTTGTTTTGCTCTTTTTCCATGAATAATCCTACACCCGAGGTGATTTTGGCATCCTAAGCTGCTAGGCGGTGATGTTGGCTTGAATAATCTTTTTGCAGGCCACCAAGGATTCAGACGAGATCATTGAGTTGAGGGAATTCTTCGGCCATTAGAACCCACTTAAGTTCTACATATGTATCCCGATGCCAGAGTTTTTGTCCCCATGCGGCCATGCTAGAGCTTGTTACCTTCCTTAAGAGAAAAGAAATGAAAATATTTTGGACTTTTTCAAAATTTTCGAACATCCTAATTCTTTTTCTTTTGATTTTTTTATTTATTTGTAATATATATATATATATACACACATATATATATATATATATACACACACACACACACACACACACACACACATATATATATATATATATATATAGTTTTTGTCCCCGTGCTAGAGCTTGTTACCTTCCCTAAGAGAAAAGAAATGAAAATATTTTGGACTTTTTCAAAATTTTCGAACATCCTAATTCTTTTGATTTTTTTATTTATTTGTATTATATATATATATATATATATATATATATATATATATATATATATATCCCAAAGACTAAAAGGGAACTAAAGGAAGATGACCTAAGCTAGGAAATTAGTACTTGGATAAGATCACATAATCTGAGAACACACATAAGCACACCAAGCATCACAACGAAGCAAATAATATTGCCAGTTTATACCTTACAAAGAACAAGGTTCTGACGAATCGGCTGGTTTCACTTCCAAAAAATATATATATATATGTTATGACGAATCAGCAGCCTTGGCCTTGTAAAAGAAAAAAAAAAGTTCTCATGAATCGGCTGGTTCGGGTCAACAGCGATTAGGCACAGCAAAAAACGTGGTTCTGACGAACCGGTGGATAAGATAAGAGGTTTAAGGGTCGATTTTGCCTTGTAAAAAATTATTGCTTTTGATGAACCAGCCGATTTGCATTGCTAGCCGGTTTGGCTCTGGAAAAAACATGGTTATGATGAACTAGCTGTAAGGGGTTTACCGGCCAGTTTGGCCTTGTAAAGAAATATGTTTATGATAAACTGGCCGATTTGGGATTTACCTACCGGTTAGACAGAACCTAATTTTTTAGGATTTTTTTTGGAAATGATTAGAAAGGCAACACTGACTAACCGTTCGGTTAAGGTTGTAGGGTAACTAAACCGTCCGGTTACTCAATGAGAGTGTTTTGGGATTCTTAGGAAGTGGGTTAGAAAATGTCGCACTAACTAACTGTCTGGTTACCCTAGGTTATTTGTTCGATAATGAGGTGCTTTTTGGTGTTTTGAAGAGTGGGTATAAACAAGATGGTTTTAATCTACAAGAAAAGCACTTACTAAAACCGTCCAATTCTCCTATTAGTAATTCGGCCAGTTGGTCAGATTCTCTATTTTTGTGTTAGTGAGATATTGGTCAGTTCATAGAACACCTGCCAGTTTCCTAACCAATATTTCTTAAACTTGGTAAGTATTCTCCTTAAAAGAGTAGACCGCATAAATGATCATGGTGTGTGGTTTTCTTCTTCTCAAGTCTGGTTGTAAGGTGACTCCGTGGGCTTGATTTGTACAATGTACCTCCCACCCATAACTCATGTAGTTGATAATAGGTGATCACCGGTACATGTAGACAGGTCACTTAATATACTGAGATACCAGAAGGCTCTGGTACTAAGCGTTGGAGGTGAGAGCATTGTCAAATTTTCCCCGATAACTAGGAAGTCCAGGGGTTTGGGGTTTCAACCATTGCCCTCGAGTGGAGTCACGCATCTTATTTTATACAACAAAGGAAAACTAAGAAAAAAAATCCTAAAGGACTCTAAAATGCCTAGTTAGGCTTCTAATCTACTGAAAATAAAAATGGGGTTTTGGGAGGTAAGTTATACAATGGAAGGTGTTAGGCATCCATCATACCCTAACGGTCTCTACTTTGTTTTTATGATTTTTTGGCCTTTTAACACATAACACATAAATATGCGCATATACATATATAAATTCCATCCTAACATAATCTATAACTTTGGTTTGAATTTGACAATCGAAGTCAAATGGTCTACGTATCAAGTCGAACAAACCGAAATTAAAACCATTATAATTCGACAGATCCTACAGGAGGCAGCCTGGATCTCGGTCTTTGATTCTTACTATGACTACTTCTTCTAGTTGAATGGACTTAGAACTCTTATTGACAGCTTTTCTAGTTGTCTAGAATTCTCAATAAAATGAATTAGAAGACTTTCATTATGACTTTTATATTTTTTAACCGAGGTCTGGTCAGGGGAGGGGGAAACAATTGACACCTTTCTAATCTAGAAGTGAAAATACTCAAAAAAAAAAAAAAGAGGCTAGAGAATAATAGCTTCGTCCAGATTGTCCAATGGCTTGGTCCGAGAATCAATTTGACATTTAAAACAAAGAAAAATGATCTGCTCGATTAGAAAATTGCTATTTGGGCTTAAAGACGACCTCAATCGGATTTGACTCCTTCTACAAATTTGTAGCTCTCAAAAAGATATACAATTTATGATTTTGAATTGCCTAAATGTATTATTTTGTGAGCAAGTTAGGGTTGGTAGAAAACTTAGAAATGGAATTTGTCTGATTTAAAAAAAACCGTTATTTTGGGCAAAAAGATGACCTTAAATGGACTCAACTTATCCTCAAAGTTGTAACTTTTGAAAACATACAAAACTTAGACTTTTGACTCACCAAAATAAAGTATCACACGAGAAGATTAAAGTCGGAGAAAACCTAGAAAGGGAATCTACCCAAGTAGAAAAACCTTATATTGAGCATAAAGAAGATTTTGAATGGATTCTACTTCTTCTGCAAAGTTGTAGCTTAAAATTATACATGATTTAGGCTCTTAAATCGCCTAAATTGGGTATCATATGAGCAAGTTATGACTGGTCAAAATTCAGATGTGTGATAGATGCGAGAAGTCTTATTTCAAAGGTATTTTGATAGAATCTTATCTTAAGGTATTGGCAAATGAAATTGGAATTAGAATTTTAATTGATAATTGGAATTGCTTTGAAATTTAATAGAATATGTAATTCTATTGATTGGTTAGCACAGAAAATACATAAAGAAATGAAATACTAAAGTAAAAAAAAATAGGTAAATATGCAAAATAGGAGTTTCATATTTGTCTTACCAAATCATACCGAACAACACTCCTCCACCCGCCCTGCCTCGCCCCACCACACCGTACCCCAGAGAACGAAAGAAAAAGAAGAGAAAATACACATACGATGACTTAGGTATAAAATGAAAAAATGCAACTAATCCATAAGAAAACAAATTTGCAATCTAAAAAGTTACATATTAGAACTTTCATGTCGTACTAGTACTTGACAACAAGAAAATGCTCTCAAAGATAAAACTGTGCTTAAGACTTAAGTGGCTCTTAAAAGTAGTAAGTGATTAACAAGTTAGATCTCTACTATTAAATAAGATAATAGCTCTTAAAAAACTAGGCTTGAAAAAAAATTCCAAGTTCATAAGTTCCTTGTTGGCTCCATATCTTAAGTCTCATCAGTGCTTATTTGCATCATTAACCATGGCTACCTCAAGTGAAATAAAAGGGACATGAATGACACAAACTTCCTTGCATTGTCAGTCAGCACGCCATAAATTTTGAGCAACTCAATCTGATCCAAATCCGTCACCTCTGCTAACTTTTCATAAATGAAATCAGCACTTGTAATTGTAGCTTCTGATGCACATACCTTGTCAATAGCACTAGCCATTGATGTAACAGGTGTAGCAAGTGCATCACTGATGCGACTTCTCTTTCTCACTGGTTGGAACTTAGTAGTAGATGTTGCCTTTTGACAATTTATGTTATTAAGATCTTCACTAGCCTCCTTTACATTTGAATTAGATGCCAGCTCATTGTAACATTCAATGCCAGTCTCAGCTCGTTCCCCTGTTGCTCGATCTTGTCCACATATAGCTGATAAATCTTCCCAATAATAGTAGAGGTTGCCTTTTTACAATTTGTGTTATCAAGATCTTCACTAGCCTCCTCTACATTCGAATTAGATGCCAGCTCATTGTAACCTTCAATGCCAGTCTCAGCTCGTTCCCCTGTTGCTCGATCTTGTCCACATATAGCTGATAAATCTTCCCAATTTTCAATTACCATTCTTCTATACAGCTTTGCATCGGGACGACCCTAAGAAAAATAAAGGAACTATATAAGTAACGTTCCAATTAGTTAAAATATAAGAATGATTAAAATGCTTTTGACATACACGTTCCAAGCAGCTTCACTATAAACGCTAATCGTATCGGAATAGCAATCCCACGAAAAGCCACTTTGGGTCAATAACTTAGATACTACCTCATAATGCTTGTCCCATGTTTTCAGATGATAAAAAATATTCGCTTTTGTTACTTTCACATTACATTGATCACTTATTGCATCAATCAAAGCATTGTACGCACTTGGTTTCCATCTAGTAGGAACTTTATTCCCATTATTAAGTTGTCAAGGAAGACAACATCAAGAGCCCGGTCCATTTCCACAGTCCATCTAAGGTATGATTTTGTCTTCGAATCACCATCATTCTTCCTTTTATTAGAAAGATTAATTTGCGCGGCATTGCTATCGGTACTCATCTATTTACAAACACCAAAAACAATAATAAAAAGAGCATTTCAATTAGAACACTAAAACGTAAAACATGCATATAACAATAAAACGTAAAAGAGACATGTAGCCTTCATTGCATTGATATATGGCACCAAAGATGCCAGTCGTGTATGCACTACGCTGCATTCTTAAGACGAGTTTAAAGGGCCCAAAGGTTGGGGATCAATATGCCACCATACGTAGCAATCATTCATCTAACTTTGACATATATTCTGATAGAAGATGTGAAGATATCGGGAGTTTTGATTATCAAATGCAATTAGCTATTTACTCACCTAGCATAAATGTTCATGGATCTCCAAAAAAATATCAACTGTACAAGTGACGAGAAATGGATGCATTATTTATTAGAAGAGGCCTTTAGCTTTACAAATACCTCATTTTCAAATTATGGAACAGTTTCAAATCTCCCATCAAATGTAAGAAATAATAACAATAATATCATACAATAGAAACATCACCACAGACCGCTTATTTGTGAATACATTTATTTGCCTGTCAATTTGTCATCATATATATTTAGAAAATCTGTCATTTTTTACTGTAGACCTAGCTATGATACCAATATGAATAGGTACATGGAAATTAGTCAATTGCTCTGTCTTCCCATGTTTTTAACAAGTGACAATGCATGGCAATGCATGGTTATACTTTCTTACAATTCAATAAATGAGCTCTTTTTAGATTTATGGAGCAATTAAGGGAAGATTAGAGCACAATGTCCATAGATGGACATTAGACATTTTGACAAACCTTTCCAAAATGAGAGATCAGCCAAGAACTTGAGATGGGTGGGAATGTCGAACAAAGATCTAGAGAAGGTATTTATGCACCATGTGATCTACTATAATTAAAACAATTCGTCTAGACCACATTGGCATGAAATTTCACTAATTAAAAGGTTTTAATGACTGTTATAGTAGTCATATATTCTTCTGGGGCAAACAAAAACCTAAGTTTGAAACCCTTGTACTTGACAGACTTTCTTGGAGGAACACAATCTCTATAGAAAATATTTCAACGTTTCCAAATAGAGGAAAATGAAGTTCAAGGTTGTTTATCGTTCTTTTGTGCATTAATAAAAATAAATTTAACTGCAGAAGGTACCAGCCAACACAAAAACTTCAATGATTCCAATGATGCAGAAGCAAACAATTTCTCATCACCTAGATTTGCCCGTGACAACCCAAATACAACTTCTTAGATAATGGCAATTGTGATGACTTCTCAACTGACCCGAACTTCGAAGTTTATGAGCAAGTTGAAGTAAATCATCGGTTGTTTGTTTCAACCTATTAGGTTTCTAAGATGCCTTCAGAGACTGTCAAGGTCCATATAAATCTAGTTATGATGCACAACATGCAGTTGCCAATAGCAGATTCTCAATCAAGACCAAAGAATAGGATATTTTTGAACAAGTTTATGGTATCGCAAGAAAAAAGTTCATTCGAGACCCCGAATCTTTGCAGTCATGGTGGAAAATGGGGAGCCCTGTAGTCAGCATAATTCAACTTTTACTAACATACTGCATATATCGAGGAGAAAACATGGACAATGAAAAGTTGCGAGATATTGGCTTATTTGCTACCGATAGAAGTATAAATACAAAGGAAGAGGGTTGCTCAACCCAGATAATCAGGAAGATGAAGATAACTTGAAGGGCAAATAAGGATTGGTTTGTTGATCATCACAGTATAGGATGGACTAAATTCAATATGGTTGTGAACAAGATATAGCCTTGACTCACCCTTGGGTTGGCTCCTTCTGCCATGGGGGTGCATCAAGTTATACCTAATGTCTTTTAGACTTCTTTTGCACTAACCATAGTTGTTAAATAGGAAAGGCATAATTTAGCCTTTACCTGTGCCTAGAGTCTAATTTTTTTTGCTTTACTTGTAATTCTTATATAATTATATTGGTATATGGTTGTTATTGAATCAAATTAATGGAACACTATTTATCCTTTTTCATCTTATGCATCATCTACATTATACAAATAGTTAAGGTTTTCCTTGTAATGGTATATGCCTATCAGTGTTCATTACTAAAGCAGCTAAATAGTTGAAATCAGTAGGTAATACATGCAAAATCAACTCGGCTTATTTAGTTCATTATTTTCTCAATGCTTGATTAAAAATGCGAAGACAATCCTTCATGTGCATCCACCTTTCTCAGTAGGTCAAACAAAAAGTTACTTATATCGGACGTATGTGACCCTATGTAATCGTACTGACCCAAAGTTTTTTATGTCCAACTTTAGACTGATTAGAGTCCAAAGGAAGATAAAACCAAAACGAGAGTTGAGAAAACGCTAAATCAAGACGATGTCTAAGCCATGGCATTACAACCATCTTTGACCTAAACTCAAAATCAACATCAATAACAAAATTAACTAAGACATCTCAGAGTAAAATTATCATAGATGCTTGACTGATATCCATTGTCGTTGCCACCGTCAAAAAAGAATAGATCGTTGCTGTCACCACCACCGCTGTCAAAATTGTAGATCTTACCACTGTCGCCATCAAAGTACTAGATCATAGCCGCCGCCGTCTGCACAATTGATTGCCCCTGTTATGGCGAGGTTGAGTCAAAGAGAAGAGAGAAGAAAGATTTTCGTTGCTATGGTGGGTGAGGTTGAATCAAAGAGAAGAGATAAGGACGAGAGACAGAGCTAAGAGAACCAGCATTGGGCAGAGCAGAAAGCTGAGAGACAAAAACAATGACAAAACATATGGGCTGAAATTGCAAATTTGAGGTTGGGCCTTAAGAATTGAAGTGTGGGCCTTAAAGTATGTTCTTAATTAGATATGAATTGTAACTTCAATTCTAAATAAGCTGTCCAATTAGCATAATTATTATTCTTAAGGTCAAATTTCAAAATCTACCTCAATTTTAAGGCTAGTGATGTGATCTAGTCAGACCCTTAGAGAGAAGCCTTGAACTTCTAAGTAGGAAGAAAGGAAGTGTTCCCTTAAATCTGTAGTGCAAGTGATTAATTTATAAAGGTTTGGGGGCTATTCGAGTCTAGCGTCTTTAGTAGAGCCAAATGTTTGATTATAAGTGCAGACTGAGAAAAGGTCAACTCACCGGTTTGTCCCTTAATATTTTCTAGAATTTTGGGACGTTTTCAGTCCTTAATTTGCTAATCATCTTTGATAAAGCAGAAGAGATTTACCAGATTTCAAGAATTATCCCCAGTTTTCATCTAAATCAGGAAGATTTGACTACATTAAGAATAAATCACAAAATAACTCCAATTCATCTAATCAAACTAATCTCTTGGCCTTAACTTCAGGTTAAACATAATTAATTAGACTGGTTTAACCAACTAGGGTGGACTATAACTGGACTGAACTCTAACTGGATTAGACTGGACCACATATTGGACTTAACTAAATAAATTAGACTCATTGTTAGGCCTGAACACGTAATAACAATAAATGCAATTATAAAGAAGGCCCAATAAAACAAAAGAGAAAATATCAAAATAAGACTACAGAAATGGGGTATCTACAATTGTGCTTTTCCAAATTGTCCAACCTATACATCCTAAGGCTCATTACTCTAAAATAAGTACATTTTAACGGAAACTAAATATTTTTATGCATTCATACGTTTCGTGTTGGTAATATGTACTATCCTTTCTGAAAAATGAACAATTTGAAAAGATGGACCATAAAGTTAATTTGCAAGACTATGTCAATACTGAAATGATTCCCAAGCTCTTATCAACCATGAGTTGTCAACACTCGTTGTTCTATGGACTTCACAAAGTCAAAGAGAACATTTCCTTACCTATAGGCATAACTCTGTTGCCTACACAAATTCAATGAGAGCATTAATTTCTATAGTGACCACATACTATTTAGGCGGGCCAAGGGCTTGCTCATGGGAGCTCCCTTAATTTAGATCCCTTCTAGAGGTCCAGACTTCTCTCTTCTACCATTTTTCATTTCAAATACTTTTGTATATTTAATAAGGAAGGGATCAAAGTTTGTGTCCCTAATAAAATCCTTGAGTCCTAATTGTACTTTGATATAGATATCCCTATCATTGGTGATGATCAATGAAGCACGGGTGAGCCAAATTGGGTGAAGCAATGACACCGAATGCGAACCGAGTGCAGTTTGAATATGTGTCCGGTATTTTTGGCACCATAATCTTGATCTAGAGATCTTTATGTAAATGCTTGATTAATAGTTTAAATTTTATAATATAAATCCATTGAGAACCATCTATTGTATCAATGTGGAACAATTAATCTTTTTCAATTTTATAGTTTTTTCATGCGATTTTGTAATATTACTTAATTTCCACTTATCCATGAGTTGCTATTCATGGTCATGGTCACTGTTGTGCTCGAACCAATTTAAACAAGGTACATTAGTAGTACTTTTAAAATTTTCCACTAAATGTTGTTGCCTTTCCAATTTGCTACTGTTAGATGTGGATTTTGTTGTGTAGGTGCGTGCTTATTTGCACTTTTCATTTCCCGTGGTTCTTTGTTGCTATCAATGCGTGATTTTTCTTAGCGGAGATGATATTGTATCATCAGATGTATCAAAGTAGGTTTAGTTGATTATTTCTTTTCATTGGCCATTTTAGATCTTCTATGTGTTGCATCTCAACTGATTATAGGCATGAATTGCTTTAAGCAATAAAGTTGAGGAGTTATAACTTAGAATTTTGTCCAAACTACTGCTATTACGTGCTTCCATGAGGAGCTCTTTAACTTAGAATTTTGTTCATCACATAGTTTTTTCTCCAATCTCAATGATCTCATACAAGTTAACAATCAGATATTGCTCCCTAAATCTCAATAATCTCGTACAAACTAACAACAATGTAACTAACTAGAACATGTGACACACAAATATACCTCCTACTTTAGTTGTTATTTTTGGACCAAAGATCAAAGATTAAGATTTTAAATAGCAAATAAGGACTTACTAGCAAAAAATAAATAAAAATGAAATATTGAAAGCACATACCACAAGGGTCAAAGAAGCGACGGTGGCAGCCGGAGAAGTGGCGCGGCGGATGGCAGTGGCTACAGGTGGTGGCCGACGGTGGGTAAGCTGTGAGAAACAAAGTGAGAAAGGGAATAAATTATGGCTACGGGAAAGAAAGAGAGAAAAGTAGTATTAAAATCAAGCGCTTACCGCTGCACCAAAACCAATTGCTGTCAGTAAGGACACAACTTTATTTCCTTATACTTTTGGCCTAGCAGCCAGCACACACGGTCGAGTACGCAAAGGAGTGGATGGACGCAGCCAACTCTGATCTGCCAACAGTTCCTCCTCCAGATACACCTCGAGGGACTCGAACCAGTGACCTGCTCTGATATCAATTGTTAGGATCAAATGCTTACTACTGCAGCAAAAGCAATTGTTGTTAATAAAGGCACAACTTTATTTTCTTATACTCTTGGCCCAAAAGTCAGCGTACATGGTCGAGTACACAAGGGAGTAGACGAACGCTGCCAACTTCCGATCTGCCAACAAGTAAGATTTTGGATGTCAAAGTATTTAGTGACAGAACGTCCAGTGCTAATAATCCGCCACTAAAGACTACTAAAATACAAGTTTACACTTTTCAACCAACGGATAGTAGTCTGTCAATTTATACTATTCAAGTTCTAGTAAAACGAAAGAAAGAATTGGAAAAAAAAGGGAAGGGAAAAAAAGCAAAAGTCTTTGTCAACGGTCATATCCACGACTAAAGGTCCATCTGTAAAACTCCATCATTTAAATGTTCGTAGCGAGATAAGGTTCCATTGCTAGTGCTTTTAGAAGGCTTTTTCCAACCGATAGCTTTCAGTGGGACAAATATGTCGGTAAATGGTACTTTAGCGATGCTTTCATTGTAGTCCGTCAGTGCTAAAGGTGTTTTTTCTTGTAGTGTTTTTCTAATAATTTGGCACCCCTTCGATGATGGGCGCTTGTAAACAATTGTATTTTTCTAAGCTATGGTTTATAGGGCATCTGAGCAATAAAATTTCCTTCTGCACGTTTTTCAATTTATTCAGTAGTTAATTTGCACTAACTCTTATAGAACTAACTCTTATTTTAGCTAAGAGGTAGCGAACAAAATGACAAAGGATGGTGGGGAGATAAAGTCCTACATAATGTTTTGCTATTTCAAGGTTTAGTACCAGGCTAAACCCTTGTGCGAGCTTGAGCTCCTATGCCTTTGGGATTTATTCATTGCAAATTTTATTGCATTGGCAAAAATGGCTACGCTGTTGCCTTTATTGCTAGTTCAGAAAAAACAAAGAAGGGACATAAAAGACATGAAATAGAAAACCTAGTCTAAGTATAGCTAAGGATCTAAAAAGGGAGTTAACAAGGTGTAAACATCTTGCCCCTTGGGGCCAATAATACTAGAATACTTGTGCAAATTCTTAGCATTCCACCTACATGGAATAGGTTCACTTGAAAGTGCCTCCATGTGCAGGTGCTAGGCTTGATTACTTTGGAAATGTCGTATGGCCCTTCTCAATTGGGGGTAGCTTCTCTATTGCAGCCTTTGAGTTAGATACTTCAAGTTTATAGAGATCCCAGTCTCCAACTTGAAGCAATTTTGAGTGGACACCTTGATAATATTTATAGGATTTGAGATCAGCCGGGAGTGTGCTTGAGTTCGTGCATTGTTAAAAGATCAAGATTTCCACAAAAGCTTGCCTTAATGCCACTAGTGTTAAACAAAGGGGTTCAAACACTTGGCAAACCAACTTAATCGTAAACAACGCTTCGGTACCAAAATAGAGCACGGATTGGGCAATAGGCCAAAAAACGTGGGGCAACTCATTAACCCATGCTCCTTTAGCATCATCAGACTTTCACTTGAGTTCATGTAATAAAGTTTGGTTCATTATTTTCGTTTGCCCATTGTGACTAAGGGTGAGCAACAAAACTAAAATGAAGATTGATAACCAAGTTCGAGTGAAAACTTCAAAGTTAGAGTTGTTAATGTCACCCCGAAAATTTGGAGCTTTAACATCTCGAACTTTTCTGGAGCATTATCACCTTGAATTCTAGGAGCGTTAAAACAATCACTGCTTAGTGACATAGAAACCCTACTTCAAATAACCAACTTCCAAAACTTATATCAGAGCTTCTAATTAATACAATTCCTCAAATTCATTAATACATATGTGATAAATAAAAAGAGACTTAAGCTCTCTAGTGTTCACCCACACAGGGGTTTTAATAATCAATATGATAACTTAAACCAACCCTCACATTGATTTTTAATGATTTTAGACAATCTGAAAACCTTAAAGAGTCCACGTAAACTTCTTAGCTTCTTATTTTATCAGAATCCATCAATTTTCTGATAAAAATTCAGTTTGAAAATTATTTGTCGGTGCAAAAGTTGCTATTTGACACTGCAAATCATCTTAATTTGCCTTACTCCATCTTATTTGTTTCTTATCGGTTTTGATGATCTTAGACATTATGAAAACAGTAATGAGTCCTCTTCAACTTTTAGACTTTGTGTTTTCTTATAATTCGTTGATTTCATTGTTGAAGTTAACCCTTGAATAAAACTATTAAACATAGAATTGTGTGAATAAGAATGACTTTGTCGGCTTCAAACTTTTGGTGTTCATTAAGTAGATTTGGTATATGTTTTTATAATTTGGCCAGCCATGTCACAGTGTATATGACTTATCTATTTCTGAACCTTGTTCATTTGTCAGTGATGGCATGCATGACACATTTTCGAATAACTCCCGTGGTCTTCGTCTTTGTACTGATTGAACATTTGGATTTTGATATCTGATCTATTCGAACAAATTTTCAAAACTTATCTGAAGTATTATTAAATTCACTGGAGTCTTTTTGAAATATAAGATATCCTTATCTAAACTTGTGAAACGATTTTGAACTTTTGTATTGTTTTAAACACATTGAAACGTTTTGACCCACTGCAAATTTAGCCATATATGGTAATTCCTTACTTTGAGATTGTATTGTCTGCTAGTACAAGCTACTTGATTTTTGTTTCTAATCTGATTTTGAATTAAAAGTTAGTGCATTGATTTCGATATTCGCATTGCACTTTGGTATCGTATTTTATCAACTCAAAGTACCATTATCGATATAACGTCCTTTGTACTCTATGGGTGGTGTGTGCGATTATAAGGCATGGCTAAGTAAGTAGCTTTTTATGGAAAGATTTTTCTTTTATATTTATTGACGAATAGATTTTGCTTTAGATTTTATTTTGAAGCTCTGTGTAGGAGTAATTGAGGTTAATATAACAGTTTTAAGCTGGTGTGTCATTTATTGATGTTTCTTGGAGACTTATTCTTAGATGCTCTGAATACCCAATTTGGAGACTTTTGAATATTTTGAGATTTTCTGTCTTTATTATTTGAATTAGCGCTTCAAAAAATTAGGGCGTTATAGTTGGTATCAGAGCTTAGGTATGAGATTATGTAGACTCTTAGGCCTTAGATGATCTGTGACTGAGATTAGACATAGAGAAGGTGAATTAGGGTCTGAAATTTATTTGATGTTTCAGCATAGATTGAGATTTGAGTCGAGCACACAGTAGTAGACCCCATGTTACTTGCCTTTAGAATTTGAAGATCGTAAGCTTTAGCCACAGAGGGTGGTCAAAGGATAAGATTTGATGTTCAGGTGTCTTCGAGTAGCTCTAGGAACTAGTAGCTATAAGCAGTAAAGGATGTGATTACGAGACATGATAACTTAGAGAATTGAAACGTTAGTGGATGCGACATACATGTGAACATGGCATTAGATTTTGGATCCTTTTAAGGTAAGACATATCTTCGTGATGGACTTGATAATAGTTTGAACCGGTTTGATTCGAGAAATCAAGTGCGTAATGAAAATATGTTGATTACAACTTTCAATCTTTGGTATGATGTTTTAGTGCTTATAGAAATTGTTTATATGTACTGCTAAGTCAAAGTGGTATACTTCAACGGTTGTTTGATAGTATCAGTCTTGTGTTGGGCTAGGGAAAATTGATAGGAGATATCTATATTTTCAGGTGGCCTCATGGTTTTGATCTGGCAAGCTTTATAGACATTGCATCATTGTAGTTTTACTTAGGCCTTAGACTTTGAGGTTTTGTGGTCTTAGTAGTAATCGAATATAGATATGAAGAATGAATTTGATGTTTTTTTTATTATTAATGATGTGTTTGTGATACAAAGATGTATGTGGACAAAGAATTTATACGACTCTATAATTTCCTGTTGATGAGTTGAGTAAGTATATCAAATTTGAGAGGCTAATGGTGTGACTGATGCATTGAGTAGAAAGTGTGCGAAAAAGCTTAACAAAATTTTATTTACTAGTTAGCCTTAGTTCTCGGCGTATGTCGTTAAGAGGGTATTTGTAACACCCCGATACTTTTTCGGATCTAATCAGAAATTTGATCGGCAAATATATTTTTAGCGACGGAGATTTTGTTAGCACCGATATTTTTAAGTAGCGACAATAAAATTTTCTTTAGTAACAGTGTACTTCATAGCGACGTTTTGACAAACAAGATAGCGTAATAATCCGTTGACAATTTTCTTAACACATAAATTATCATAAAGATTTATTGTTGGACTATTTTCGAGTTAATAAATTCGGTTAAGACGTTTTAGAGACAAAAGGGTGGGAAGGTTTTCTTGTCTTTGCCCAAATAGGGTTTCGGGTTATATATAAGCATGGCAGCAGACCCTAAAATTTCCCATACCTTCTGCGAACGGCTGAGAGAAGTAGAGAGTTACCGGGAGAGAAAAGAGAAGGGATCGAAGGGATTTCCGGCAAAAACTATTTTTCCGGTAAGGTATCGATAACTTTCGTTTCTTTTTTTCAGTGTATATACATATACATGCAGTGGGTTCAGGGAATTTATGTTTACGGGTTTGTGGGTTCGGTAATGTGGTAGCCGTAAGTGTATTCTGGGTATTGTGTAAGTGTGCGGATTGCGTGGGTTTATATATGTAAGTATATGCTTGGGTGTTGTACGAAAAACTTTTGCTGGGTTGATTGTTTATTGGAAAGAAGATCCGAGATTGTGTGATTGAGTCCTCTACGGTCTTCACTTCTTTTGTCAACAAAGATTAGTTTCTGAACTTTATCACTCAATTTGTTGTGGGATGGTAGTACACGAGATTTAGGCTTTGATTTGGTGTCCTGGGAACAAGGCTGTTGGAATGGTTTTCCTGGACTTGTTTAGCATCACCATAACAATGGTTAGAGGTCATTTCATCTCAGAGATTGACCAGTTTGGAACCCAGTTGTCAGAGAAGGTTTTAAGATAGGGAGATTGAGATGTTAAAAACTATAAAGAAAATGGAGAGATGGAACTGGTGGTTGATGTGTGTGTTCAGTGGAAGAAGTGCAGCTGGTATGAGCGTGTGTGAGGTGCTGCGTGTAGGTGTGTGGTGAATACACAGTGCGTATAAGGAGGTAGTGCTACGTTGGTGAGGTGTGCAAGTGTGTGCTGAGGGTGTAAACTATGCAAGTATGAGTGCTGTGAGGTGTTGAATGTGTGTGTAGATATGTGACGGCTGTGAGAGGGTGCTGTGCATGCGTGTCTGCCTAAGAGACAAGAAACAGGAAATGGGTATGGTAAGGGTGTCTGCCTAAGAGACAAGAAAAAGGAAATGGGTATGGTGTTTGTGTAGTAGGTGTGTGCTTTTGTTTGTGTGGGTGTGTGTGTAATGGGTATAAGGAGTGAGTGAAGAGTGAATTGAGAAAGTTCTGTGAGTGGGTTGATTTTAGGAAAAAGATTGTGCGCAGAGGAAGGAGAAGAATGAAGCTGCGTGAACAGTAACTTCTGGGTTGGATAGAGATTTTAAGGAAGAAGAAGAGAAGCGCGGATCGCGTACCGGGTTAGCATTAGGATCGTCGCGCGCATAGACTAGCGCACGGTTATTGTTAACATGTAAAAAATTTACATTATAATACAATAGACTATATTAGAATTTTTGGCAAAATTTCATAATTTTCTGATATCGAATGAATTTTTAGTATTTTCTATAATTTCAGATTTGGAAAATTCTTTTGAAGTCCTTAAACCCTGAAAATGTTTTGGGAAAAATTAGAGTAATGTATTTATGGTATAAATAAGACTCAGTTTGAATTTGGTGATTTTTGGAGTTGATTTGTTATGATTTTCGTATTGCATTGTTTTTAGCAAAATAAAAACTTTAAAAATAGTTTTTATGCCTTTTACTTTCTGATTTAAATTTATATAATTTTTATGCATATTTTAAAGATGTTACAAAAATTATGGGATTTTATTTTCGGCTAGAAGCAATTTTGGGTAATTTATAGGTTTTTATTGCATTTAAGGAAATTATTTTAATTCAAAAATATTCAAAATTCAGAAAATTTATATTTTGACTTTTGATAATGTTTTAAGCTATAAAAGTATTTTAGTGTAAATTATTATAAATTTACAGTATCGGTACCCGTTAAGGAGTGTATATGATTTTCGGTTAGATTGGTCGTATGCGAGAACCGTTTTGAGTGCGCGATTTCGGAGAGAGTGGGTAAGCAGTGGGTAGTTGATACTAGGATTTATAGCGTATTTGACATAAATTATGTTCTAACAAATAAATTACCAATTTTAGGTTTATTCAGAAAAATATTGATCGAGGTTGGTAGCATCGCATAGCTTGGACCGAGGTAAGGAATTCTATCCGAACCCTACTTCATCGTTCTGTTTTCAAATGTTTTATGAACTACATTGATTCGAATTTATGTTTATTATAAAATATGTTTTTAAAATTTGCCCATGAAACCTTAAATTGAGCCTTAAAGCGATTGTTTGGAATTCTGTTTCACCTCATCTTGGAATCCATTGTTCATTTGATATGTTTATTGATTGCTCATCGTAAAGCATTTTTAAATTCTATTTATTACTTCTCAATGTTGACATGAGTTAGTAACTTGGGAGCCATAAGGATGGTCTGTATTGTTGGCGTTATAAGGATGGTCTGTTGGATGGGTTTAACTAGTACCTAGATGGATTAGTCAGTGTACATATGCATATGTAAAGCGATCGAGCACTGTCGGGGTGGCTTTACTTCTGTACTACTCATGTTCAATGTTTCCTCTTTACGTTTTATTACACTTAAACTGTTTTGAATAGTATCCATTCATGCTTTATTACATTCGAAGTGTTTCAAATGACTATTATTTAAGGGATTGAGTTGAATACTCATCTCTATGTTTATATCGTATTGTAGTAAAATCGTTCATTTTGTTCATCTTTGTCTAAGTGATGTGTTTCATTGAAAATACTCTTCAAAAGTTTTATATGAAAAATTGTCCGAATCGTTTTGTTATTTTAAATCTTTGTGCGACCTTACTGGGCTCTCAAAAGCTCACTCCCCCTTGACTTCCTTTCCGCAGGTGACCGCCAGCAGTAGGTTACCTGAATAGGGATTAGAGCCGAGGAAGCGAAAGCGAAGGAAATAGATTTTGGCATTCATCATTAGAACCCCTGCGTGGGTAATTATTATCGTTTAAATTTTCTTAGACTTAGACTTGATATTTCAATTATGACAGTTGATTGAGAGTATAGCTTGATTGACGGATAGTTGCTCTGACAGCTTGTTGCATTATTTATTGAGGTTAAGGACATTATTGTCTTAGTGTTATCGATCGATTGAGTGTTAACATTTCGGAAAATTCCGGGATGTTACAGTATTGATATGACTCCATTTTTGGCTTTCTATAAGCATAGATTTTGATCACCCAGATGCTAGAATAAGACTAGGAAGGTGATAGGAATGGAAGTCAAAGCTCAAGATTTGGTTTCTATGGAGTACAAGGCATGTGACATAGGAATGGCAATGGGGCAGGTCAGATGCGTATCTTATAAAATCCGTACCCTCCCTGGTAACCGTGAAACCCTTCCCCACCCTGCCACTGGGTCATGTAAGTGCAATACCATACCCAATCCTAAGCAAGTTCAGAAAACCCATCCCTGCCCTGCCCTGTAAGGGCATACCAAGTCTAACAATCTAAAAGGTAGGCCTTCTTCTCCGATACTTCTCTTGACTAGAGAAGGGAAAGATAAAAATTCACTAGGAAGGTTGATAAGATTTGTAAGTTTTGAGGAAATTAATCAACACTAGACAGGAGACTCAATTCAAATCAACCCAAATGCAACCAAGTCTAGTGATATTAATGGCTCAGTATTTCTAGATTGGTATTGATGCCTCGTTGCGAAACCATAAAGCCCAAGAATCTCCTTAAAGCTACTTCGAAGGCACATTTGAAGGGATTAAGCTTCATCTTAGACTGTCTTAAGATGTCAGATGCCTTCTTGAGAACTTCAACATGATCTTTGGCACTGATGATCTTGACTAGCGTATTATTAAAATATGATTCCATATTTCCTCCAATCAAGTGATGGAAGATTTTGTTCACGAGTCACTTATACGTTTCTCTAGCGCTTTTCAACCCAAAGGGCATAACTTTGCAAAAATATAGTCCTCGTTTCTAGATGAAAGATTTTTTGTGAATATCATCCTCATATATACATGATTTGGTTGTAACCAGAAATTTCATCCATGAAACTTAACAATTCGTGCCCAGACGTTTCATCGATTAAAATGTCTATCCTTGGTAAGGGATACATGTCCTTGGGCAACCCTTATTGAAATATCTTATAAAAGTGCATATGTACCCCTTTTGCCTGGTTAGGGGACCATGACATTGTTGGCCACAACATCCAGATAGTGGAATAACTGGATGGAACTTGCCTTCAACGCATTGAACCTCTTCTTCGATTTTTTCTTGCCTTTTTGAAGTAAATGTTTCTTCTTCTGTTAACAGGCCTCTTAGGTGGGTCGACATCCCCCCAGTGTTAATCTTATCGGGATCAATTTTTAGCATGTTCATGGCTATCCATGCAAAGATGTCTGTATGGTTTAGAAAGAAACTATTATACCCCGACAAATTTTCGTTTTCTTATACGAAATTATGATTTTAAGCAAATAAGTTTGTGGTTAAGAAAATAATTTGGAATTGTTTCTGAAATTTTGGTCGAATGAAAATGGTTTCATTAGAATCAAACTATTTGATGTTAAAGTTTTAGAGTCTGAAAGATTCGGTTGAAGGAAAATGGTTTTGCTTTGAATAAAAATGGGTTTGCTTCAAATAAAATTATTTTGCTTTGAACGAAAAGTATTTAAATTGTGTAGAGTGACTTTCTGAAGTTTTCATTCGAATTAAAAGTTTTAATTCGAATGAAAACTAGTTTTCGATCAAATGAAAAAAAAATTCTGAAGTTTTCATTCGAATTAAAACTTTTAATTCGAATGAAAACTCATTTTCAGTCGAATTGAAATTTTTTTTTGAACCATTTTCACTTTTGTTGGTTTTGGTCGAATGAAACCATTATTTTCGGTCAAATGTAAACTTGATTTTTTTGTCCCATATGAATAGCATTCTTTTTCCCTTTCTAGCCATTTTGGGGTTTTCTGTTCTTTTTTCCCTTGTGGTGGAGAGAGAGAGAAGAGAAGGTTTGAGAAGTTCGGGAGTTCAAAGGCGTAGCTTAAGGATTTGTATTTCTCAAAGGCTTGATTCAAGGTAAGGATCTACTTTCGAAATTCGAATCAGCGATGGACCAATCGCTCATATAAGTTTTTAGTTTCTTTTTGAAGTCCAAACTTCTTTGAATTGAGTTAAGTGATTCTTCTACTCCTTTTGCATTGAGCTTTGTTATGAATAACTTGTTTTCAATGCTATGACTTGTGAAATCAAATTCCGTCGAATTGGTTTGACCTCATAATTTGCCATATTAATATATTTTGTTTTAGTGATTAATGATTATCATTATTTTTGTAAACTTTGTATGTTGTTTGACATGTCCAGTATTTTGATAACGGTTATCTTGAGATTTTTGTTTTCGTAACTTTATGAGCCACAGTGTATGTGACTTACCCACGTGGATTGAAACGTGGGCTAGCTCAAGGGAGTTTAGCTAGAGATCACGATCTTACTTTCTGAACCGGCCTCATATGTTACGAAAGACGTATGTGACGACTTTCTGAATGGCTCTCTAGTATCCGTCTTCGTACTCAGATATATTTTAATATTTGATATTTGGTCTGCTAGTGTCTGTCTCCGTACTCAGATATATTTTGACATTTAATATTTGGTTTGCTAGTGTCTGTCTCCGTACTCAGATATATTTTGGCATTTGATATTTGGTCTGTTGGCTCTCTAGTGTCTGTCTCCGTACTCAGATATATTTTGGCATTTGATATTTGGTCTGACCTCTGTTCAGTTGAAATTGGCATGTCTTTGAAATCTTGTCTTTCAGATATATTTTGACATTTGAAATCTGATTTGATTATCCGTTTCATTGAAATATTTTGTGCTTCCGAAATTTCGTTTATCAGATATTTTTGATTTTGTTTGATTGGTCCTTTGAGCGACCTTACTGGGTATTTGGCTCATTCCCTTATTATTTTTGCTTTTAGGTGATTAGTAGGTGGGATTTTGGATTTGAAGGGGCTAGCTGTGTGACCAAAAGTTAGCAGCCTTATTTCAGAGTTAGTATTTACATTTAAGCGTAACAATTAAGACAAGTTGGTATTACTTATGATTTTTTTAAACTCCGTGTTGGAGAAAATTTTGGACTGTATAAAAGCTTTGTGCTACTATGTCAAATATTGATGTATTTTGGGAATTGCTAGTGCATACTCTGACTGACCGTTAGGAGACTTTCGATATTGTAAGGTTTTCTCTAATTTCCGTTTGTCCGTCGTTCACGCTCCGTGAATAATAATTTTTGGCACGTGACAGAAATAATATCAGAGCTTATGTTTGAGATTCTGTAGACTCCTAGGCATAAGATATATGTGATTGGGATTAAACCCTGAAAAGGTGGATTAAGTTTGGAGAATTTATTTCATATTAGAGCATAAGATTGATATTTGGCTATAAACCTTAGATTTGGATTGAGTACGCAATCGTAGAACGAATGTTAGTTGTCTTTGAAATTCAGATATTTTTAGTATCAAGGAGAATAATTGAAGAATAAGATTATGATCTTTGGATGTCTATGAGTAGCTCTATCAGATAGTGTATAAAAAAATGTTGTAATCTTAAGATACAAGATATGGTGATAGAGATTTTGTGCGGAATTTGAAAAGAAGATTTGACATTACTAGATCATAATGCCACTTTATTCAGTTGTTCGATATCCTTTTGTGAGCATCTAAGTGTTTAACCTAAAAATTTGAAACATATCTATATGTAGACACTTTTATGGAATCCTGTGGTGACCTTTATGGTTTATAATTCTTGCCTCATCAGTATTAATTATAAATATTTAAGAGTTGACGTAATTTTTTTGGATATGAAATACTTTGATGTTATTTTTGGGAGTATGGACTGATTTGTCTTCCAATAATGCCAAGATGGATTGCTTTTGAAAAGGAAATGATTATGATCTTCTGACGAATAATTCTGAAAACTAGAAGCTATCTGTAAAGGCTGTGACTGAGAGATATAAATGATGTGATAGTTTAAAGACTTAAACTTTTGGTGGATGTGCGATATATGTGAAATTAAGAATAATATGTTTTTCTATGTGATAAAATTGATAATAGTTTGAACTGGTTTGCTTTGAGGTATCAGGGTGCGCAGTGAAAGCGTGGCAGCTTTTGGTATGACAAGTGCTGGTTGATATTGGTTATTCATATTGGCTAAATTGACGGAGTATGCTTCAAATGTTATCTGATGGTTTTGATTTTGATGTCAGAATAAAATTAGATGGGGAAAAATATTGATCATTAGGTGATCTCATTGTTTCATTAATTGCATAGATATTATGTCGTTGTAAATTTGGTAAAGTCTTAGATTTTGAGTTTGTGACCTTTTTTAGATGATAAATATGGACAAGAAGTTGAGCTCGATGTTGCCTTAAGAAATTGTGTTTGAAGTTATAAAATGTTTTGGAGTATAGAATCTTGGAATATTCGATGCTGGTGATTTGATCATAGATAATCATATTTGAAAGTTTAACAGTGTGGATGAATCATTGGGCGGAAAGCGTACCAATAATTTAGTAACTTTACTTATTAGTTATATTCAGTTGTCGGTGAAATGTTATTAAGAGCGTATTGAAATGGCTCTATTGTGACTAGGGTTGTAAATGAACTGAGTTGCTCATGAACTGCTCGTAGTTCGTTCCCCAAAGAACTCGTTCATGTTTGTTTGTATAGTATACGAACTGAATATGAACAAAATATTAGAGCTCGTTTATTAAACGAGTCGAGCATGAACATTCTAAAGTGTTCATGAATGTGTTCGTGAACAACTCCTCTGGATAATAACTTAATTATAATATATTTCAAATCCAAAAGTCATATAACTTAATTATAGTATAAATTAATTTAAACTTGGAAGCCCTAAAATCAGTTAGACAATTGGATCAAGTAAGGTGTAATTATGGTTTGGAAATAACTGTTTTGAAGAACACGAGTTTTCAAGTTTGAGTTTAGTTCGTATAAATAAATGAACGAACTCGAGCTGAACACAAGTTTAATGAAAACAAATCACGAACGAGTTCGAACAGAATTTTAAAGATTAAACGAACACAAACACGAACATGAACGTGGCTTGAAACTAAACAAACGAGTTTTCAAGTTTGAGTTTAGTTCGTATAAATAAATGAACGAACTCGAGCTGAACACAAGTTTAATGAAAACAAATCACGAACGAGTTCGAACAGAATTTTAAAGATTAAACGAACACAAACACGAACATGAACGTGGCTTGAAACTAAACAAACGAGTTTGAACATGCCTCTGTTCGGCTCAAACTCAGTTCGTATATAGCCCTAATTGTGACCTTGTACGGGTGTAAATTTTGATTTGAGGATTATAGAATATAAATCCTTTGTGATAAATGTGAAAATCGGTTACTACTTTTGGTGTACGATTGAAGTTAAGCGTGTCAATGTTAGGCATTGTACTAAGGCTATGGTTTGATGTGTTGTCATAATGGCACAATGTGAGCTTGTCGGTATTGTATTTGTCTCAGATGATTTGAATTTTAATTGGAGTAACTTAATTCAGCGTGTTTCATTTGTTAACCAACTATAAATATTTTGAGGAGCAATCTGAATATATTTTGGGGTGGTGATGACAATGGAAGTTAAAAACTTAAGTTTGAATTTCGTAAAACAAGTCATATGGGATGAGAAATTGCTTAGTACATGGTACACCTCAGGCTTGAAGTTAAGCATGTTATCCAGATTGTGTAAAGTATATGGTTTGGTATATTATTAGAGTATCGCAGTGGGGGCGTTATATATTGGAGATTGATTTCATTTGTTGAAATTTTGAATGTTGTAATTTTAGCTCGATCCATTTCATAGGCTAGCTAAGCCGTGCATATTTCGAAATTAGAATTTCAGTTAATAGTATGAGGAATGTATTGACTCTTGTTGGAAAGTAAGAAGTTACTTGATGAGTAAGGAGCGTTTTGAATTTCGAGGACGTAATTCTTTTAAGGAGGGGAGAATGTTATACCCAGAAAAATTTTCTTTTCCTTGTATGAAATTATGATTAAAGCAAATAAGTTTGTGGTCTTTTTGAAAATATTAAGAAAATGGTTTGGAATTGTTTCTGAAATTTTCGATCGAATGAAAGTAGTTTCATTCGAATCAAAACTAGTTGATGTTAAAGTTTTGGAGTCTGAAAGATTCGGTCGAAGGAAAAATGGTTTTGCTTTGAATGAAAATATTTTGCTTCGAATGAAAAGTATTTAAATTGTGTAGAGTGACTTTCTGAAGTTTTCATTCGAATTAAAAGTTTTAATTCAAATGAAAACCAGTTTTCGGTCGAATGAAAAAAAAAATCTGAAGTTTTCATTTGAATTAAAAAGTTTTCATTCAAATTAAAACTCATTTTCGGTCGAATTGATTTTTTTTTGAACCATTTTCACTTCTGTTGGTTTCGGTCGAATGCAACTTAATTTTTTGTCCTATCTAAATAGCATTCTTTTTTCCTTTCTAGCCTTTTTGGGGTTCTTTATTCCTTTTTCCCTTGCGGTGGAGAGAGAGAGTAGAGAAGATTTGAGAAGTTCGAGAGTTCTAAGGTAGAGCTTAAGGATTTGTATTTCTCAAAGGCTTGATTCAAGGTAAGGGTCTACTTTTGAAATTCGAATCAGCGATGGACCAATTGCTCGTATAAGTCCTTAGTTTCTTTTTAAAATTCGAACTTCTCTTTTTGCTTTGAGCTTTGTTATGAATAAATTGTTTTTTGAATGCTATGACTTGTGAAAATCAAATTCCATCGAATTGGTTTGACCTCAGAATTTGCCATATTGATATCTTATGTTTCAGTGATTACTGATAATCATTATTTTTGTAAACTTTGTATACTGTTTGACATATCCGACATTTTGATAACGGTTATCTTGAGATTTTTATTTTGATAACTTTATGAGCCATGTCACAGTGTATGTGTCTTATTTCGACTTACCCACGTGGATTGAAACGTGGGCTAGCTCAAGGGAGTTGAGCTAGAGATCGCGATCTTACTTTCTGAACCGGCCTCGTATGTCAGGAATGACGTATGTGCCGACTTTCTGAATGGCTCTCTAGTGTCCTCCTCCGTACTCGGATATATTTTGACATTTGATATTTGGTCTGTTAGTGTTTGTCTCCGTACTCATATATATTTTGACATTCGATATTTGGTCTGCTAGTGTTTGTCTCCGTACTCAGATATATTTTGGCATTGATATTTGGTCCGATGGCTCTCTAGTGTCTGTCTCCGTACTGAGATATATTTTGACATTTGATATTTGGTATGTTGGCTCTCTAGTGTCTGTCTCTGTATTCAGATATATTTTGCCATTTGATATTTGGTTTAACCTCTGTTCAGTTGAAATTGGTGTGTCTTTGAAATCTTATCTTTCAGATATATTTTGACATTTAAAATCTGGTTTAATTATTTGTTCCGTTGAAACATTCTGTGCTTTTGAAATTTCGTTTCTCAGATATTTTTGTTTTTGTTTGATTGGTCCTTTGAGCGACCTTACTGGGCATTTGGCTCATTCACTTATTATTTTTTGCTTTCAGGTGATTAGTAGGTGGAATTTTGGATTTGAAGGGACTAACTGTGTGATCAAGGGTTAGCTGCCTTATTTCAGAGTTAGTATTGACATTTAAGCGTAATAACTACGACAAGTTGGTATTACTTAGGTTTTGTTTTGAAGCTCTTTGCTTTATGTTCAACATACGACCACATAACATTGCCTAGCCATCATTGTCGCCATTAACTTTATCAAATTCATGTTCATTACAAAATTTTCATTTTAAGAAGATATGTTAAGACAACAGATTGAACATTTTTTTCTCGGCTCGACCAATAGCATTCTACATTCAAAGGACGTAAACAATGATAAAGTCTAACATCGAGTGATGCCTTCCACCAAATATGAGGATATTGGAGAAATCGGGGGGGGGGGGGGGGAGTGGTGTCCATCAAATGAAGTCGATCATTAGGAATGCCTATCTGTTTGAAGCACTAAAGGAAAGAGTATCGACTAAGCTCCCATTGTCCACCAGTATTTGCTTGATATTGAAGTTGGTGTGGAGTGTGATGAACATGGGTAGTCAAGAGGGTTCTTTACATCCTCGAAGTCTTTATCGTGAAGGATATTGCGGGTAAGGCTTCTGGTTTTTTGGACAGGATTGCATCATGTAGTTAGCTAGGCATATGCCATAGTTGCTTGCCTTATTTTCTTCAAGCCAAGATTCTCTTTATATGGAATGAATGGTGCTGCTTCTACTTCCCAACTTCCTTATTCAATATCAAGAGTGGTTGCTCCTTATGTTCATTGGCTTTTTGCCATGGAATTCTTTAAGTGCCCATATAATAAGAGTTTATATAGCTGTCTTGAGATCACACTCATCCATTGTATTCTGGGGATCATTGTAAAATTGGCACCAAAACTATTCTTCCTCTTGTTTTTAGGAGCTCGCATTTTATTTGGCCAGTAGTGATACTCCTTATCTTAGATTTCACATAAAATTTGAGAGGGACAACTATTTAATGGCATCAAATTCTTCATATTGATAATGGATTCTTGAGGCGCCACTCGTTGCACCTTTGATGCTTAGAGGTGTTATTGTTTTTTTTGGATGTTTACACTCGTGGTTCTTTCCCTTAGCCACTGTTCATATCTTTGGCACGTGTGGGACGTGTCTCTAGATTTATTCTGCTTGAATATACTTGTCGGCCTTGTCGAGGATTACCTTCATATTGCCAGGAGGGCTTTTGTTCACAGAATGTAATCGAAAGGTCATATGAAGACCATGTATATAGGCGGTATGCTTTACGAATTCATCCAAACTATCCACTTCGAATGTTGTCGTATTAAAACAACTAAGGCACTTTGACAAAAATTCGCTTTTCTCCTGTAAAAGATTGAAGAGACTGGCAGAATTTTTTCTTCAGTCGAGACAACTCACTTTATATTTTTGAAAGAGGTTTGACAACTATAAGCGACAGTAGAAATTTGGGAGGCAAGGACTTGAACCGTGCATACTTTACTTTGGTAAGCATTCATCTATCATTTGCAAAACAATCATGTTTGTTTTTAATAGATAGATATGAGGTCCTAGATCTCCGCTACCATACTATGTTATAGAGAGGCATCTTAAAATTCAATAGAAGTTGTGTCTCTTCGATGGCTTTTGAGAGATAATAGCAACGGTGAATGGCCTGGGCAGCACTTATCCTAGAGGACAACGCGTGGGTGTCAGCGATGTAGAAGAACTTCTTCTTAGGATGGATCTCAATTATAACACGACCCCCTCCTCATCGTATGTTCCTCATTTGTTTGGGTCGTATTTTCTGCAAGAACTTGAGCATGTAGAAAGATGAAGGGTGTAATCAGTGTGATCAAGATGGTAATAATTAGTCGATACTGAGATTGCGATGACATGCATTTGACCATGTTCTTGAATGAGTGAACTTCTTTCATTGAATCTGAATATGGTGTGCGGAACAATTTTTTGATTAATGCAATGACAAAGCTATTGCCACGAACAGTACATGGTCGGAGAATGATTTGCAGGGGGTTATAACTCTTCGAAACAACTGTTGGAGGTCACGTTCATGTGACAAGTGCCTGCCAAACAGGTGGTTTGATTCGTCTCACAAGTTTGGTTAATCTGTTGATTCCGCGAATAATCGTTTCGATGAGTTTTGCTGGACTGCCAATGGCGAGAACGATTTGTAGTCGAATTTGTAATAGGCTAAAACTAGTATAGTATGCGAGAACGATTTGTAGTCGAATTTGTAATAGGCTAAAACTAGTATAGTATGCCCTGATTTTTGACCAGGTCTCACAGATAACTACAACGTATTGCTACTAAATAATGGTACTTGAAACAGTTTTAATGCGGCATGAAAACTAAAAATTTCGTGTTCATATCCGATTACAAAAATTGAATTAATTCTTAATTCTTAAGTTTTTTTTTAAATTATAATTTAATCAGCCTTTTAACTTCTAATTTAATCAGTTTTAAGCTATTTAATATAAGAGAAAATCAATACCAATTAGGCACGGGGCTTAGGGGCTGTTTGATAAAACTGAAATTTAAGTGCTGAATTTGTACAATTGAAAATTTTAAGTTGCTGAATATTAAGTACTGAAAAATTTTGGTTCTGTCTGAAATTTAAGTACTGAATCAGTAATATTTTGTTTGATAAAATAGAATAACTGAAGTTTGAAAACTATTTAATTTGATAATAATACCCTTTTACTCTATTTTTTGAAACTTTAACAAGCTTGTTAAACAATTGGATAATTGGGTGTATTACGATATCAATGAAGGATACTTCAAATCCAAAAACAAATGGAAAAAAATGCCCTAATTACATTCACAAGCACCATGAGAAGAAAGAAATTACAAACCTGCTATTAAGGTTGGAGTGTTATGAGAAGAGATCGCTTCATGGGAGAAGAAGAAGAAGAGGTTGCGGAACGATCGATCGGGAAGAATATGGGGAAGAAAAGGAGGCAGATAAGGAAGATGAAGGGCACAGTCAGGGGAAAATTGTTTAACGAGAAATCATTGAGCGCTTTATAAGTGATAAGTTAGTCACGAGTAACTTAAAATATTGGTCTTTATGTTATCTATCACTTATTATTTTAAGTGCTTAAAAAAATACGTTATCAAACGCACTTAATTTTAAACCATTGAAAACTTTCAGTTTTATGTGCTGAAATGAGTATCAAACACACCCTTAGTTTTGTTCGAATGTATTATTTCCTCCCTCCCACATAATTTCATCAACTTTTCTTTTTGAACCGTCTTACGAAAATTGCTCACTTCCAAATTAGGAAAGATTCTGTAAGTTCTTTTACATATTTACCCTTTTATTATTTTTTTGTTCAATTTCTCTCTATACATTTAAATATCTATTAACTTATTTTCTCTCTCCTGCTCCACATTTTACACTTTTTTATTCATTTATCTCCTCATATTTTACGGTCCATTAACTTATTTTTCTCTCTACTTGGCTTATTTTCTTCTCCTTTTCTCTTTAAAGAGTAAAATAAAAAATTATATAATATATATCACTTAGATATTTAATTTATATGAAAGAAATTGATGAAATTATGTCGTGAATTTCTTTTGGTGGACGATGGAAAGAAAGAGAAGAAGATGTCCATCGGTTAAGAACGCGCCACGACATCGAAATCAACTTCCCAAAATTCCGACCAAAACAAGCGCACCTATCGACACATTGACATGAAATTCGTAACTTTCCCTTCTCGTCTTAACCACGTTCTTCCCTTAAACTACTCAATCAGTATTACCACTCCCACCAACAAGATCCAGCAATTGTACTCGTTCATTAGCATGACATCCAGTTCATCAAAGTTTGCAACAATGGCTTGTCATAAGGTCCCCGGTCTGAGTTCAGAGGAAACCGACAGAGTTGCTGATCAAACATTTCAAAGGTACTCGTCATCTTCGTTAACGAAGCAGCGAAACGGCAAAGGGGTTGCCATTGTTTGGTTCAGGAATGATTTGAGGGTATTGGATAACGAGGCTTTGTTCAAAGCATGGATTTCCTCAGAGGCTGTCTTGCCCGTTTACTGTGTTGATCCTCGACATTTTGGCACCACCCATAAATTTGGTTTCCCCAAAACCGGAGGTAAGTTTATTTTATCCAGACACCTGTTTTGCATTCCCATTTTTGGTTGCCCGTTTCTTTCCTTATGGTTATATTTCTTTGATTGACTTGTTCTTTTAACTGGATGTTGCTAGTCCATCTTGATTACGCAGCTATCTTAACTACGTAGCCGAGTCTTGTTGGTGACCCACTTTGGGAGACAGTAGACAAATTTCTAACCGATCCAATTAACCCCGTGCATGGCACCTACATCGTGTGTTGCTTCACGGAAAGTGTGTTTGGATGAGATAATTGAAATTGGGATTTCACTTTTATAGTGGATTTGAGAATACATCACACTAAATTTTTTGTTTGGATTATTATGAGATGGATTTACCAAATTCTCGAGGGATTTGAAAAAGGGATTTGGTGTGCTAAAATCCCCTCTAGAAATGACTAGTCCACACTAGTTATTTGACAAATCCTTTCCACAAATATAGAGAGATATATTAAAAAAAAAAAGAAACTCTCTATCATTAGTTTGTATCCATACACCATTAAATTATTTGGGTTCAATTTTTCAGATATAAATCTATGTATAAAAATACTCACTTTTACAAAACCGCATGTTCCTAACCTATTCTGGTCGCCCTTAAGGGCCCACCAGGGTCCCGTTTTGCGCGACACGTCACATATTTAACGGTTGATTTTTCAACGCTATTGACCCGTCATAATCCGCACGCTCAAGTCACGTGCATTTTTCATTGACTTTTTGCATGACTAAAATTGCTTCTATCACCAATGTAGCGATTTTGGCGCCACCAACACTTAGAAAATGCACACACATGGATTTAGCGCACCGTCCCCCCTTAAGGGGGTTGGTGGGGTCGGCCACCCTTGTCCCGGGGGGGGGGGGGTCGGCCACCTCCTTAAAGGGGGGGTCGGCCTCCTCCTTCTGTGGGCTCGCTACCACAGAAGCCATGCCCGTCCTCATTCTGGGGGACTCCGCTTGTAGTACTTCGGCATGAGAACCCCTCGCAGCGGGATAGGCTCGCTACCACAGAAGCCATCGACGTCTTCATTCTGGGGCTCCGTTCGTAGTGCTCTGGCGCGAGAACCCTTCGCAGCGGATAGGCTCGTTACCACAGAAGCTATCGCCGCCTGGGGTGACTTGCATGACACTAGACACGTCTGAGCTGCGATCATGTCCCCTCGTGTTACTGGTGATCATCAGCGCCCCCAGGACGATGACCCCCGGGTCACTCCAGGACTGGAGCAGGTCTTTCGAGGGCATCGCGCCAAGTCCGCCTGACAGTTGGTCACAGGGACCTTCCTTCACCGCTGTTAGGTTCTCTCCGCGTCTCATGACGCACCCTGTGGGATTCAGTAAGGGCTTGGACCGGTGGCTAGGGCAACGGGCTTACTCTGATCATGCCGACGCTATGTGGTCAGTCTTCTCAGACAGGTAGAGCGACGCTGTGTGGGGCAAGGCAGTGCGAATCTGGGAACCGGCAGTCCGATGGAGAACCGGTATTTGTGGACCCCCTGGTGACGTGTCACTCCCAGGGATGACACATGTCAGCTTATGACACCATGATGACACAAGCACACTTTTCCCTATAAATAGGGGATTTTGGATTTTATTTTCAGAAGGGAATTCTCTCATTTGACATTTTTACTTTCTCATTCTAGAATCAAAATCCTCTGAATTCTAGAGAGAGAAACATAGTTGGACCTCTGACATCGGACCCCTGACGCTAGACCCCTGACTTGGATCCTAGCTTGGATTGTCGACTGTCGGCCTTGTTCATCTCCGCCTTGTTTCTACAGCACTGCCAGCCCTCACGGCCTGTCTGGGGACAGTTATTAAAGGCGCAGGCGCACCTAAGGCGCAAAAGGTCCCTGGAGCCTAGGCGCAAGGCACAGGCGCGCGCCTTTTCGAAGCAAGGCGCAATATTAAAATAAATAAATAATAGTGCATTATAACAATAAAATTAAGTAAAAAAAATTCAAAACATGATAATTAATAAGCTTCCAAACAATAGAAAAAGTTTCAAATATCATAACACCATAATATAACAAGCTTCCAACATTAGAAAAGTCTTAAATCCACTGAATCATAGCAAATCATTAAAATTTAAGTGAACATAACACCACCGTCTTCATCATCACTAATAATTAGGCCATTTCCCAAGTCTTGCTTAGCTATCAAAGAAGCAAGTAAATTGAAACTTAACACAATAAAATTGTGCTTGCAATCAATTTTTGACGCATTAATTTACGCTATAATCCTAATTGTTTCGAATGTAAAAGAACTTGGCCTAAAATGGGAGGGAATAGAGTAACAGTAATCGGTAAATGAACCAGCAAATTTGATGGAGCAGCCGAGTAGCAAAGGGAAAGGAGATGCGGCCGGAGCGACGGGCAGCGGGAGCAGCTGGAGCAGCGGCCGGAGCGACGAGCAGCGGGAGCAACGGCAAAGGCGATGCGGCAGGCGAGACTGTGAGAGAGAGGCTGCTTTGGCGGAGTAGTCGAGCTCGAGCAGTAGCCAGCAAGGCAAAGAATCTGGGCGGAGCAGTGGCCGGAGCAACAAGAATCTCGGCAGCGATGCAGCAGCTGAGACCGTGAGAGAAAGCTGCTTCGGTGCTGCACTGCTGCGTAAATCTCGGCGGCGATGCAGAATTGGATGTTTAAAGAAGAGATGCACATCCAACTGTAAAGAAGAGATGCACATCCAACGGTTATGGGTTATGCGCGCCTAGACGTGGGCCTCCCTGCCGCGCAGCGCCTTGCGCCTGATGAGTCCAGGCGCGCGCCTTCTTCAACGAGCTGAGCCTAGCCTAGGCGAAGCGCGGGGGTTGAGCCTTAGCACGCCTTGCACCTAGGCGCGGGCCTAGGCGCGCTTTTTATAACACTGTCTGGGGAGCCTTGCTCTCTGCCCTTACTCCACCTTCACTGTCTCTCACTTTGTATATCTAGAAGCTGACTCGGACTGCAGCCTTTGTGACACATCTTCGTAAGTAGGAACCCACTTTCCTTGGCATCATTTTGGCGACTCCGCTGGGGAGGTGAGCATCGTATTGCAGTCCGCCGGTCTTCCATACACCATGCCTGTACAATAGAGGACTACCAGGTCAGCCAGCCAAGGCCTTAACCCCACTGTCCAAGAGGAGCATCACCTTGACGACCCGGAGGAGACTAGTGCTGCACGACTCCATGACCAACCACCGACCACTGCGCCTGATGTGCAAGCAGTTGTCAGTTCAACCATTCAGAAGCTTACTTTGACTATAGCCAGTTTGTAAGACTCTCAGACCACCCCAATGGCGGCCATCATGGAAATGCAAAGATCTATACAGATGTTGGCCTCGCAGCAAGCCGTTTCACCAGTTCAGCCTTCAGAACCCGGGCCTGCCCTTAACGCCACCCAGGCCCCAGTGTGGCGACCACCGCCGCCTCGAGTATCCTGACCCTTGGCAGAAGGACTCACGACGCCTTCACCGCCTATGGCCGACATACCTCCTTCTGCGGTGCCCTCCTGCAAACCCTACTCAGACCTCAGACCAGTGTTGCAGTAGGTCCTCCCTGCCGCCGCGCCATCTCATCCTGTGCCAACACGGAGCTCTTTCGAAACTTATGACTCCATTGAGATGGAGCCCAACCCTTATCCAGCTGACCAACATCACCACCAGCCAAGTGGTGGACATGTCTCGCCGACCCACCCATGCCCCCGCACAGCTGCCGCCGCCAGCCCTTGTCATATACCAACCCTCCCCTGCTCCCGCTCATCAGGTTGCCCCATTTGGGGGCTTGGGGGCTCGTGGTGCCCCAGCCAGCCACCAACCCTTGACTGGCCACGAAGAACCATCCCACCACTATGTCACCAAGTCCGACTTGGAAGCACTTATCCATCGCCTATCGAAAACTGTTGAACTTGACTCATCAACCCGGCTGACAGGCCATGCGCCGTACACCGACGACATAGCTATCACCCCATATCCACTCAAGTACAAGCAATCGACCTTTGTGCTCTTTACGGGTGCGAGGGCAACGCCCGTGAGCACTTGACCTGATTTGCTGGCTGGTTGGAGCAATACGGCCCCGAAGATAGTTTGAAGTTGCGAGAGTTTCACAACTCCCACACCGGCTTGGCTTATACTTGGTACCACCAGATCCCTGTGGGGACTGTCTATTCATGGAGCGACATGGTCCAACTATTCTTGGACAAATTCCACTACGAAGCCGAAAGAGTTACTATAGTGGACATTGCAAGCATATGCCAGAATTCCGGGGAGGATTTGAATAAATATGTGCACCGCTTCCATCTTAAGTGCCTCGAATGTACAGACTTTAGCAAGGATGAGACGTTGGTTCCGATATGCATAAAAAATATGAGCGATGTCTACAAGGTGCATATCGAGAACCTGCAACTGAGGTCATGGGGTCACCTCAAGGAGATAGTCCGCCGCACTAATGAGTCGGTCGGTCCTGTCAACCCATGGAAGCCGTGCTCGCCAAATGCACTTCTTGTCGCGGCAGAACCATCCGAAACCCAGCTCAATAACAATGACCACATCGGTTACAAGCGTCAGTTCCAAGAGGGGGACCGAAGCCCTGAAAAGAGACGACAGTGAGAGCCTGCCCCTGAATACTCGTGTGACCTAAATACAGTGAAGGAACTTTTGGCAGAATGGGTGGCACATGACAATAACTTCCAACTACCACCAATGAGAACAAACGTCACGGAAGCAGATACGGCCAAGCCTAACTTCTGCCCCTACCATCGAGCTGTGGGACATCACCTTAAGGATTGCAATGGCCTAAGGGACATTTTTGCGAGGAAGGTCACTGGGGGAGGCCTAAAGCTACGAAAGAACAATGATGTGCGTGGGCACCCTTACCCACCGCATGGCCACAACAACAGGGAACACCAAGTTCTCATGGCTGTCACGGACCATGTCGAGCCTATCATACCCGAAGCCTCGATGACGCCTCCATCTAGTCAGCCAACGTCCTCCTTTAGCCGAATGTCGAAGATCAAAGGTTTGATGAAATGGGGTTTTCACCCGCCACCAGGACCTATCTCTCCAACTGCCTGATCGAGGTCATCACCAGCCTCAGTCCTGAATGCTTTGCTGCTCAAGCCGAACTCTGACATCTCCCTGCCACTGACTTGATTTTCTCGGATGAAGACACGCCTCGATCGAGCATCATAACCGGCCGTTGCTCTTGGAATGTACCATTAATGGCACGGGCTTTCGCTGCGCCTTGGTAGACTGTGGTGCTTCAGTCAACATCATTCCCCCTCATCACCTTATACGAGCTGGCATCCCCACCCACAAGATCATCCGTGACCCAATCAAAATCAAAGGCTTCGGGCAAGGCCCTCAGTCAACCCTTGGACATATCACCGTCGACCTTATGGTCGGCTCTGTACGCCATGATACCACGTTTCACGTGATTGATAGTAAGCCCGCATTTCATCTCTTGCTCGACAGACATTGGATACATGTCAACTGGGCTGTTCCCTCAATGTACCACCGGTGTGTAAAACTGGTGGCCAGTCCTGTGGGGCGTGAGGTAGCCTTGAAAATCCAAGCCACCAGGGCTCCATTTGAATGTGCTGAATCCTACTTTGCCGAGGCCTCCTTCTTCACCGAACTTGTTGAGGATGGTGAGAATTCTACTTACATCCATTCAACCAAACTACCAGATTGGGATGAGCTATGCAGCAACAAGCCTCCCAAATCTAAGGCAAAAAAGACAAGCAAGTCCAAAGGATCGACCTTGATGCCTCCGCCCGCTGGTTCCCCGCCCGTGTCCCCCAATACCAAGAAGCAAAAGGTGGAACCAACCTTCCAGCGCATCGTAAAAAATGGCAAGGTCTTCTATCAATTATGACGGTGTGGGGGGGGGGGGGCTCTGGTGGTCAGTCATCTGATCCCCCTGATCCTGACCACCTGTGGAAACTGAATGGTGTTGTGCAGCTGACCACTGCCCCACGATCCTGAGCTCACCCTCAGTGCTGCTCCACCACGTTATGAAGATGGCCCTCGACCACAGGCTGAAGAACTCTAAGAAATCAACCTGGCTTACCCGGGGGAGGAACCCTGAATCACTTACATTGGCACTAAACTCGCCTTGGGTCGAAGAGAGGACCCGGTTGGTGATGAGTTTGATCTGGTGCGCCAAAAAGTAATGACAAACTTTCTGTGAGGCGTACACCAAGGCGAGGCAGTGTTTCTCGAGCTTAGAGTAATTGGCTTCGGGTCCCTTGATCATCCGACTAAGGTAATAAATAGGACGCTCCACCCTGTCCACCTCTTGGGCAAGCAGAGCCCCGATGGACTGGGGCGTGGAGGTCAAGTAAAGCAAGAGTGGGATACCCCACTGTGGCACGATCATGGTCTGCAGGAACACGAGGACTGATTTGATCTGTTCGAAGGCCTGCTGTTGGGGCGCACCCCAACTCCACGGTGCGCTCTTGCGCGTGAAGTGCTGTAATGGTATGATGAGCTCGGCCAAGGCGGGAATGAATCGGCAAAGGTAAGAAACCTTGCTGAGGGAGCTCTTCAACTTTTTGGTGTTCTTGGGAGGAGGCATCTCGTGGATGGAGGCGGCTTTGGACGGGTCAACGTTGATGCCCTGTCGACTGACCAGGATGGCACATTTTAACTAGTTCATCCGCATGTTGTACTGCCGACAACGATCAAAGACTGCGCGAAGGTCAGTGAGGTGATCACTTCCTTCTTGGACTTGATGATAAGATCGTCGATGTAGTCTTCCACGGTATGATGTATCATATCATGAAAGATGGCTGTCATTGCCCGTTGATATGTAGTGCTTGCATTCTTGAGGCCAAAATGCATGGCCTTCCAACAGAAGTTGCCGATGGGAGTGCGGAAGGCTGCCTTGGCACAATCATCAGGATTCATCCGAATTTGGTTATAGCCGGCGAAACTATCCATAAAAGATGAGGTTTTGTGTCTGGCGGCAACCTCCGTGAGCATGTCAATGTTTGGCAGGGGAAACTCGTCTTTGGGGCATGCTTTGTTCAAGTCCCGAAAGTTGATACTAACGCGGACTTGGCTGTTCTTTTTCTGGACAGGGCAACATTAGCCAGCCAGATAGGATGAGTGATAGGCTCGATGAAGCCAGCCTGCAGAAGGCGTTCTATCTCTTGTTTGATCTACAACTCAAGTTCGGGCCAGAAGGTCCGCGGGTGCTATTGAACAAGGATGGACCCGGTAGCAATGTTGAGGGGATGGGTTACAAGGGCAGGGTCCAACCCGGGCATCTCGTCATAACTCCATGCGAGCACATCGTGATATTCGTGAAAGAGGGTAACAAAGTCATCTCTTCGACTCGAGGTGAGTTTAGTGCCAATGTAAGTGATTCGGGGTTCCTCTCACTGTTCAGCTAGGTTGATTTCTTCAAGTTCTTCGGTCGGCGGTCGGGGGCCATCTTCATAAAATAGTGGAGCAGCACCGGGGGTGAGCTCGAGGTCGATGGGCAATGGTCAGCCGCACAACACCATTCAGTTTCCATAGGTGGGTCAGGATCGGGGGGATCAGATGACTGACCACCTGAGGCCCCCCCTCCCCCACCGTCATAATTGATAGATGACCTTGCCCTTTTTGACGATGCGCTGAAAGGTTGATTCTGCCTTTTGCTTCTTGGGCTTGGGGGATGCGGGCAGGAACCAGCGGGCGGAGGCATCCAAGCTAGAGATGTACATATAAAATCACGAAACCCTAGGAAGTCTATTCTACATTACATATTGAACCTAAACAGATTCAAATAAGCAACACCAAAGAGTAGGTGAAAAAAATCAATTAGACTATGTTTCTTCTTCATTACGTCTCATAAAATAATACAATTAGAAAGTCTTTTCCCTTTTAGGAAGTCTATTCTACATTACATATTAAACCTAAAGAGTTTGAAGTAAGTAACGCCAAAGATTAGGTGGAAAAAACCAATTAGACTATGTTTCTTCTGATTTATTTCTTCTCGTAAAATAATTATATCGTCGGTAAGGGTATTAATAAAAAAAATTGGTTTTACTTTCGGAAGGATTTTTGTTTTTAGACAATTAGCTTTCAAAATTGATATAAGTTTTTAGAGAATTAGCTCCAAATCTTATAAGTTTTGCAACATAATTGTTCTTTTTCTTTGCTAAAAGGTATTTGCTTAATTTTTTATTCTATAAAGACTTTTGTTTTTATATAGACTTTTCTTCGATAAATTTTACCCAGCTCGATACTTCATTTTATCTTAGAAGAGAACTAAAAAATATTATAAATATTAACTTCACTTGTTATTATATATCGACTTGTAAGAAACGGAACAATTGGAGGTAGTATTATGTCGAAGAATGAATTTGAATATTATCAATTCTAGTATGAGTAAAAAAGGAATTAGATAAAATTAACTTTAAATTATATAAGTCAACTTTGAATACGGATAAAATTAAGTATGAGTAAACTATAACTTTGAGAACCACAAAATTAACTTCTAATATAACTTTTTGTATAGTTATTAAGTATCATGTATAAATATTTGTTATCACTTGTGAGTAAAATTAAATTTAAATTATGGAATCAAACCTAAAATTAATTAATGTTGAAGTTGCATTGGTAAAAATAACCTACAATTAAATGTTAAAAATTGAAGATTCAAATAAAACCATCATACTGAAGCTGTATCATGTATGAGTCAAATAATAAGGACTACAAAAAACAACAATATTATTTAAAGATGCAAATAATATTCCAATCATCTAGTTATTTAAAGATGCAAATAATATTACAATCATGTTGTACAAATAACTTTGCATGTTGTACAAATGCAGTTCGCATTGGGCTGTCAGCCTGTCACACACCGCCGACCACAGTCAACACCCTCCGGCGACACCACTTGGCAAAACTGGCGACAACATCGACAACAATCTCCGGTGTCGTTGCCGGAATCGCCCGCCACCGACCACCCAAAAACTCCGAACAGCCACCAATCGGCCGTAACCCACCGTAACGCAACCCATCTCCTAACTACCATGGCCACCACACTTCCAACATCACCCATTTTCCTGGCAATCGACCATCACCACGGCCGATCCACCACGACGCAGCACCTCCGTCACTGCCGTAAACTTCACGCCGTAGACCATCCACTCCGGCAGAATGTGCATGGCAGATCCACGGCTGCAACAGCCACCAAAATTCACGGCATCGACCATTTGAATCGCAGATTTGTAGACAACAACCAACGCCGCCGGCGAACAAAAGCCAAAATCCACCAGACTCCCGCTGGCAGCCACCATACCCCGCACCGCAAACTCCGCAAACTCAGTCCAATAGCCACCATCACCGCATACCACGCACTGTAAACTCCTCAAACTCAGTCCAACAACAACAGCCACCAAAATCACACCAAAAGGGAAGAGCAAAGTTGAAAAAGAACGTAACTCTGAGGAAAAGCAAGAAAATACCTTTAATTCTGGATGGATGTTGGCAGTTAGGAGATTGGTGGAGATTTGATTTTCTGCAGAGAGGTGAAATGAGAAGGAGAAAGGCGAAAAATAAAGAAATGGATGAAGTGTAAAAAAAATGAACATGCATTGCCAAATAGAGATTATCATTGAAATGAAAAAGAAAATGCAGATAGAAGAAAAAAATTCCATACCTGTAATGTAATTTCTGAATGGAGATGGAGATAGAAAATTGCAGTTATGTAATTTGAGGAAGTGGGAGAGTTTTTAGATAGCTCAAGATGTGGTGAGTGGGAAATGAATAATTTACTTTTTTATCCTCAAAATAGACACTTGTCACCGCCTGAGTCACTCTCAGTGTAACACCAAAAGGATATGACACCAAAAAATGACTTCTCATTATAAGTAGTATTGATAACAAACCCATCAGCTGATTTTGATGTTCTAATGCATAAAAAGTTCAAGCGCCTTGATAAAATAAATTCCAGTAGCTATCACATGGAAGGCTACATACATCATTCTTTAAACTAGGATGATAAGATGTTAAGCCAGATTGATTATAACTGAAACATCACATCATATGTATGTTTCTATTACCAAATAGTGAACTGCTAGCTGATTGAGATGCTTGCCGATGATTACAGAGAGGAGGCGCTCACACTTCCACAAAAACTTCCAATGTTGGTGGATCTTCAATCCAAGCCTCCTTACAATATGATCCAAGAATGAAAGTAGGGTGACCAGATTCATCTTCCACCTGAGAGTAGAGAGCACCAACAGTTCCATTCTCTGAATAGTCTTTGACTCGAACACAAACCTTGATTCCTCCACCTGAGACAATGTTTACAAAATTCACAACATTAAACCAACAAAACCCCCCAAAAACCAACCTGTCAGACATTTGAACAAACACAAACACTACATTTGTGAAAACTTCTAGAATAGCAGAAAAAGACATACTTGCAAGTCTAATAGAAGAGGCACTGTCTCCCTCCTCCAGTATGCATCACATCAATCTTGCACCGCCCAGATCTATTGCAGCCTTTGCCGGATAATTACTCTTAAGCCGCCGCTCTGCCACCACTGGTTCTTATCTACTATGCCGCTGCCCGTGAACCCAGTTACTACCCCCGTATCGTAAGTATTACAGAAAAGTGAGAGATTGAGATCTATAGGGGAAGAGAAAGAAGTCCGGGAAAAAAAGCTGAGAAGTCCGGGAAAAAAAGCTGCAACCGTTTCCCGTCTTCCTTTGTTTCTCTCTCTGCCTTGCTTGTTTCTTTTTTTTACCCTTATTTGCCTCCTCTCTCCCATCTCCACGAATTTCTCTGTTTCTCTATGTGTATGTATGTGCCTATATGTGGGCCCGGCGGACTGCGGTAGCTGGGCTTTTTTTTAGTGAGAAAGAGGAGGAGAAGATAAGGGCATTTTCAGTATATCATAATAAATCAATGTTGCCCTAATTTTTTTTTCACAGCGCCCCAACGGAAATGGGTGTTATCTAACACAATACCAAACTATAGGGAGTGGGGAGTAATAAAAATACTTAGGCAGAGCTGTGTGTAGTTTAGGGCAAACCTCAGGAGTGCCGTGTGTAATTTACCTTAATTTGTTTAGAAATTCAATACTAAGTATACATAGTTAACGAAAAATATATAATGTTTTTCGTATCCCCGCCGCACCCATATCCTTAAATTTTTCAAAAATACCGTATCCTCGCACCCGCATCCGTGTCTGTGATTTATAGGTGGATTCCTAGATTGTTAGAAGTCTAAGTCCAAGAGTTTCAACTAATTTTGCACGACATTCATGCGGAAGGTACGGTGCTTGGAGAATCTTTTCAAGTGGCTGCATTAATTGAAAAATTGCCCCTTGGAAAGTATTCAAGAATTATTAGAAGTACAAGCCTAAGGAAATGAAGCCGAAGACTTGATTATGAGATTGATGATTAAAGAGGATAATCACTAATCAGAGAAGAAGGCTGGAAATTATCATCTGGAGGCCAAGGCAAATGTTGTTGAGCAAGGTCCATCAAGGAAACGTTCTGCTTCAGATGGTCCAAATAGAGCAAGTGACTCAAATTCTAATGGCGGTGAGAAATTGAGGAAGTTCAATGGGAGTTCCTTTGTGTGTAATGAAGCCAAGCCGTCCTGCTAAGGATTGTTACAGTCGCAAAAATAAAGGAAAATCAAAGAAGGGAAAGCATTCTCAAGCCGTCGTGACTGAAGTTACAAAAATCACCGAGGATGTTACAAATTTGAATTTATCTGTGGTGGTAATTGAAGTTAGATTGGTTGGAAATCCCAAACAGTGGTGGGTAGACATGGGTGGTACTCAACATGTGTACTCTAAGCCTTGAACAAAGAGAATATGTTGATGGAAAGTTCTTCCTCATGAGAGGTGCAGGGAATGGGAAAAGTGGTCTTGAAGATGACATCGGGAAAGGATTTTAGTCTCAACAATGTTCTTTATGTGCCAGACATTTGAAAGAATCTAGTTTCTGGCTCATTGTTGAGTAAAAATGGTTTTAGCTAGTGTTTGAGTCTCACCAGTTTGTACTCCCTAAAAGTGGTATGTTTGTAGGAAAAGGGTATCTTTGTGATGGTTTGTTTTTGTTGAATGTAATGACCATCGTAACGAAAGCTGTACCGATTTCCGAAATCAATAATAATATTTCTTTTGCTTACTTGCTAGATTATTTTAATTTATGTCATTTTAGATTAGATCATGTGAATTATGGTTCTATGCAAAAGCTTGTGGAAAATGTTTTTTTTTTACCTAAAATGAATTTTGACTTACACAAAGCATGTGAAATTTGTCTTGAGGCAAAATTGGCTAAAATATCTTTCAACTCAATTGAAAGAAGTACGAAACCTTTAACTCTAATTCATAGTGACATATGTGACTTAAAGGTGGTACATTCTAGAGGAGGAAAAGTATTTTATTACTTTTATTGATGACTATACGAGATTTTGTTATTTATATTTGTTTAGAAGAAGCATGAAGTCTTGGAAGCATTTATACAATACAAAATTGAAGTTGAAAATCAACTTAGTAGAAAGATTAAAGTACTAAGAAGTGATAGAGGAGGGGAATATTTTTTCTCTTTTGAAGAACATTGTGCTGATGATGGAAGTATTCAACCACAACACCATATAGGTCTTAGTCAAATGGAATTATCGAGAGGAATAATTGTAATCTAAAGGAAATGATGAATGCATTGTTGATAAATTCAGGACTACTAGATAACTTGTGGGGGGAGGCCGTCTTAACTACAAATCATATTCTTAATAAAGAACTCCGTAAGAGATAACAAGAGACACCATATGAGTTATGGAAAGGACATCCTCGTTCTTTCAAAGTGTGGGGTTGTCTAGTAAAGGTAGCACTCCCACCTCCGAAATGGTCAAATAGGATCCAAAACTGTTGATGGGATTGTTATTGGATATGCAAACCATATTTCTTAGTGCATAAATCTGAAGTTGATGATATACACGTCAACACCACAATAGAGACAAGGAATGCACATTTATTTGAAGATGTATTTCCTTATAGAATTGCACAAGAACAAAATTCTGTGAAAAGAACTAATATGAACTAAGAAGCCTCAAAAGAGCAAGATGAACCAAGACGTAGCAAGAGAGCAAGAATGTCTACATCCTTTGGTCCTGATTTTTTGACATATTTGTTACAAAATGAGCCTCTTACGTATAGTGAAGCTATGTCAAGTCCTAAAGCTCCACGTTGGAAAGAGGCAATTAATAGTGAAATTGAATCCATTGTGCAAAATAATACGTGAGAACTGGTGGATCTTCCTCTTGGAAATATACCCTTAGTTGTAAATGGATTTTCAAGAGAAAGATGAAAGCTAATGGAACAATCAAAATATATATAGACAAAAAGAAGGCCTTCATTATTCGATACATATTCACAGTTACTAGAATAACATCCATTCGAATATTGATAGCTACTGCAACTATTAATAATTTTGAGATATACCATATGGATGTAAAAACTGCCTTCTTAAATGGAGATCTAAATAAGAGATCTATATGGAACAACCTGAGGGGTTTGTAACTCCTGATCAAAAGAGGAAGGTGTGCAAGCTTGTAAAGTTACTTGGGTAAATTACACAAAACTCCCCTGAGGTTTGCCATAATTACACTCCGCCCCCTATCTTTAAAAATTATACTCCGTTCAAAAAATAACTTTTTCTCTTACTGTATTAACGGTGCAATGCAAAAAGACAAGAATGCCCCTTAGACAATGTTTTCTTGGAATTTGGCTGAAATTTACAAAAACCCTGAACCTCCATTTGACCCAAAATGCCAGACCTCCCATCTGATGTAATCATCAACATACTCACTCGATTGCCAGTCAAGTCTCTTCTACGGTCCATATGCGTTTCAAAGCCGTGGTGGCTCTGATTGACGGCCTGAAGTTCATCAAGATGCATCTCAATCGGTCCATCAAAACTAGCTCCATTCTGGCCCTAATATTTTGAGGTAGAGGCACCCTTTACTCTGTAAAACACAATTCATTGCAAAATGCCACTGAACTTGACACCCGATTTGAAAACTCCAACATTGCTGATGTATATGGTTCGTGTAAATGCTTAATTTTACTGTCGATGCCCAAAAGCACCGTTGCCATGTTCAACCCGTCAACCCGAAGGGCATGTGAACCGCAAGATATAGGCATCTGAGAGGACCTCGTATCTGAACCGCAAAAACTGGTAAATGACACAAAATTCATAGTAGCTACCTCTTTTCTGGTTGACAAGTTGAACAGTATCTGAACTGCAAGAACGGGTAATTTACCATCTATTTCTCATAGTAGCAACCCGTCAACCCGTTCGTGGGGGTCGGAGAGGACCTAGTAGGCAGTGGCAAGCTCCTGGAAGGCGGCGGTGGCCTCAGCGGGGGAGATGCCGAACTGGGCAAGCCTGTCCGTGTGGCGCTGGAGGGCAAGCCGGTGGTAGGCAGAGCTGATCTCGTCGGCGGTGCAGTCGCGGCCAAGCCCCAGCACCTCGTATTGGCACCGCTTCCCCGGCAATGCCATGTTATACAACGTTTAGGGTTTGTTTAGGAATGGACCCTTTGTAGAGTACTTGTATATTTTTTTTGGGGCTAATAGTATATGTATTTTCTGTTATAACATGTTACAAAGGGGGATATTTTGGGTATGAAAATTGCATAAAGTAGTGTGTTAGGGAATCTTGAAACGGAGTTAGGCCTGCCGTTAAAAGTGTGTAGTTGTGTGTAATGCGGGTACAAACCTCAGGGGAACGGAGTGTAATTTTTAAAGATAGGGGGCGGAGTGTAATTATGGCAAACCTTAGGGGAGTTTTGTGTAATTTACCCAAGTCACTTTATGGACTAAAATAGGCTCCGAAACAATGGCATGAAAAGTTTGATAAAGTCATGATTGAAAATGGCTTTAGTATCAATGAATGTGGTAAATGTGTCTAAGTTAAAGGCACTAAAAGGGATATGTCATTGTTTATCTTTATGTAGATGACATGCTCATTATTGGGAGCAATACTGAATTCATTAATGTTACAAAGAAAATGTTAACCAACAAATTTGACATGAAAGATTTGGGTGTGGCTGATGTTATACCTAGTATGAATTACCAAAACATCAAATGGACTAGTATTGTTAGAATTTCATTATGTTGAAAAAGTGCTAGACAAATTTAAAAATTATGATAGTAGTCCTGTGAAGACACCACTAGATGTAAATTTACATTTAACAAAGAATACTGGTGAAGGAATATCTCACTTAGAGTATACGCGCATAATTTGTAGCCTAATGTATATCATGAATTGCACGAGACCCGATATAGTGAGCAGATATACTAGCAATCTGGGGAAGAATCACTAGATAGCTATTATAAGAATTTTATTTAAATTTTGGTTTGTATATCACCAAATGTCCAGCTGTATTAGAAGGATACAATAATGCTAATTGGATATCAGATTCTAATGAAATAAGGTCCACAAGTATATGTGTTTACATTAGGAGGAGCAATTATTTTCTTGAAAATCTTCAAAATAGACATACATTGCCATACATTATGGAATCTGAATTCATTGATTTAGACAAAGCAGGAGAAGAGCAGAGTGGCTTCATAATTTCTTGGAGGACATTTCAAATTGGCCTAAACTGTGCCACCAATTTGCATACATTGTGATAGCCAATCTATAGTTGGAAGAGCAGAAAGTAGTGTGTATAACGGCAAGTCTAGACACATATGTCGTAGACACGATAACATTAAGCAATTACTTTCTAATGGAATTATTTCTACTGATAGTCAAAGGATAACATTGCGAATCCGTTAACAAAACCTTTAACTAGAGAGAAAATAAATAGGTTATTGAGGGGAATGGTTCTTAAGCTTATAAACTAAAGAGTTGCCATAATAGAAACCCTACCTAGCTGACTGGAGATCCCAAGATCTAGATTCAAAGGGAAAATTGAATTATGTAAATGACTCAAATGTAGCATTGTTTGGGGGGGAGGGGGGGTGTTAAAAACCTTCATACCCCGTTCCTATGATGAACAAACAGTGCCATCTACAAAAGTTTAGGTTAAGCAATGCTTTTGACGACTCTTATATCTCAGAAATCCAAGTAGGGGTGCAGTAGGAACCTCTTAATAAGAAGTTACCTCTCTGAGTAAGACTGAATTCTCAGAGAGTACTCATGAAAAACCAGGAGTTGTTCAGGGCCTAAATGAACACAACAATTAGAACCTTAAAACCATGTTTGAGCGGTACTGTGTGAAGTTCTATTGTCTTGATTTACGCTAAAGGTTGAATAGTTCAAGACATTACGTTCATTGGTTAACCAGTGGATCCGATAGTTCTCACTAGGGAAGGTTCAAAGCCATCGGCTACCTTTCTCAATGCAGTATCGTTCTAATTGAACTCTTTCTAGTGTCAGCATTTCTTTATTAGTGTCCGGTCAATTTTCCATTCATGTGGGGGATTGTTGGCATTTTGGGTTTTAAACTCATATTGAGAAGCCATCTTTAACTCAATTTTCTAATGGGTTCTATACCATAATTTGGTTAGGAACAAGTTGATTCATGTTCATTTATTAGAGTAGATGATCATAGAATATTCACAAGTTAAAAAACGATGAGAAGTGAATGAGAAAATTGAAGTTGAAGTTGGTGGTTCAACTTGAAGGAAAGAAGAGAATCCCACATAAAAGAGATTAAGCAAATGTTGTCTCCTTATAAGTTCTAGCCTTGGCCCTTTGGGGGTACCCAAGTTTTGTAAGGAGGGAGGACTTAGGTTGATCCAAAATTCTGAAAACTGAAATAGAAATTTTTTTTCCCTTGATGCCAAAATTCTGCTCTTCATTCCTCACTGTCGTAAGAAAGAGTTCTACATTCTTTTAGTTCGTCGTGTCTGGAAATTTGGTGCTCCTATTTTCAGACGTACTGCCATTGTATTCTGGAAGACTTTAGTCAGAGATCGTTAGCACCGTTGTGGGACGAATGAAGTCTTAAGGACAGTGAATCAAATTCACGCCTCGGTTCTCTTCTTTGCTGTTTTGTATTTTTACTGTGAGTTATTAAGGATAGTTTTGTTTTTCAGATACTGTTCATACTTTTTGCATGTTAGCATTTTTTGATACTGGTTTTCAGCACAAGTATACACAAACAATTTTTCCAATAGTTGTCACTCCGTATCTTCCTTGCACCATGTGCCTTTGGCCTTGGTCGTGGAAAATGCCTCGACCCACTCTCTAGGGTGTGGCATTTCGAGGGCTCCGCTCGTAGTGCTCTAGCATTAAGACAATTTTGCAGCAGGATAGGTTCGTTCTCCGAGATGCTTTCTCTGTTGACGTGACTCTTGATTCGTGACACTAGGCACGCTTGTGCTGGGATCTGTTACGTTCTCGTTAGTGGTGATGATTGATGCCCCTAGGTTCATGACAGGTTCTTGGGTCACTCCGAGATGTCACCCGCCAGTCGGGTACGGGCTTCCCCACCAAGTTCCCTGAGTCTCTTGATGCTTTACTGGTCCTACGGCAGGATCGAGGGGATCCTCTGGCCATATAGGCATTGTGTGAGCCAGTGTTACAGAGGGAAACTGTTTATGGAAGGCCAAGTGAGTGCGACAATCTGGCGTTATAGTGCACCTAAGGGGTACCCCATGTTCCTTTATGACAGGGCAATTGTAGAGACCTTGATATCAACACTTCACATTTTCAGTTTCTCTTTAAAATCTAAGAGTTAGAGAATTCTAGTGAGAAAGCAGTCGGGCTGCGTGATATAACGGTGATAAAGCGGCAATATAACGCCAGTATAACGAAGTTAGAAAATATCCCTAGCCATGTCCATCGGCATTGGAAGATGTTTTATCTCACCAATCTGAAAGATTAAGAAATGCCAATCACATACTGTTCAGAAGATCTTCTCTTGAGCACTGACTAAGTTAGAAGAGGTTTCTCTAAGAAAATGATGTTGAGTAAGCTACTCGTGCCCAACATGAGAAGACGAAGGTAGCAAAGATCTCTGATCTTGTGACGGGCGAGGAACCCCCTCTTCTGCCCTAGATTTGATAGATCTGGTGGCCACAAGTTCCTTATTTTCTTTCTTTCTTGTTTGAATATTTTTTCCGTTTAATTCTACCGATTAATTCTGACCAGTCAATGCAAGAAGCACTTCACTTTTTTGTTCACATGGTTGAAATAGCAGTTTTATCAGATACGTGCGTGTCTTAGCAATACAATTTAAATAAACTAGACATGTTCCAACTCCCAGCTAGATTGCCATAAACGTGTCATTCTTTGCTGTTTGTTGTTGTGACTTGTGCTTTCTGGTAATGTACCATAACCTGCGGATGTCGTACTTAACAAAAAAAATTGATCTTGTTCGACAAGTTTCTGGTATTTGTTATGTCTTAGCTATCATAAAGAGAAAATGATGACTATTCTGTTCAGAGAAAATTTGCTTTTCAAAAAGTACAATAATAACAAACGAGTTCATCAGATCCATTCATTCTAATATCCAAAATCTTGCATCCCCCATATTGATTCATTCCATTGTGCAAAGTCGTTGCGAGCAAAATTTGTGGTCAGTTGAATATACTCTTCGAGAAGGTGATATGGGAGAACGTATGCACTTTGCCTGTTGAGAAGATAGCAAACTTTACTAGTTGAAGTTGTATTAGAATTTGAGATCAGATCAGACTCATTTAAATAAAACTATACATGGTAAGCAATGTGTATGGTTCGCTCTTATGCTCTTTTTAAACGGAAAATTCATTAAACGTTCCTTCTTGGCAGCTAGGAGAGCACAATTTCTCATAGAATGTTTGGCCGACTTGAAAAAGAATTTGGTGAAGCGTGGCCTAAACTTGCTAATTCAACATGGGAAACCTGAGGAAATTCTCCCTTCGCTTGTGAAAGCCTATGGAGCTCACACAGTTAAGGAATCTTTGCCACTTATCTTCTTTCTGTTTGTGCATTAAATAGTTTCTTACCTTTTTGACTTCTTAAATGACTTGTAACCTACCATATAGGCTAATGACTGTCTTTGAATAGGTTTATGCCCAGAAAGAAACGTGCAGTGAGGAACTGAATGTTGAAAGATTGGTCAACAAACGTTTGCAGCAATTGCTGCCACAATTAGGTAATGGGGTATCGAGAAACCAAAGTTCTACTCAAGTTACCAGACTGGAATTGATCTGGGGTAGTACTATGTACCACATGGACGACCTCCCATTCGAATGTAGCTGTTTACCAGATGTGTATACTCAGTTCCGCAAGGTATTGTAATTTTTGTCAAAAGTTTTAGTCTAGACTTTTGGCACATTGACATGACTATCTAATATTTCAGCTATACTCTTTTGGTGTGTACGAGTAACAGTCTGTTGAATCTAATATTACTGTTCGGGGCTGCATCAAAATGCCATCACTTTTTGGTCCGACACTTGCCATTGGAGATTGGGGATGTGTTCCTGCAATTAATGAACTTGGATTTCAGCAAGAAAAGGCAGGTACACAAAAACAGACACACACACACAAAAGAAGAGAAACTAATATTATACTTTTGAAGAGTCCTTGTATCTTATTCATTTCATTCACACAGGCTAGCAAAGGAATGATGTTTGTGGGTGGTGAAAGTGCTGCACTGTCTAGAGTACACGAATATTTCTGGCAGAAGGCAAGAGATTTTTTCTTGGTTTTTGTTTCCAATAGTGCCAAACTTGCCGTAACAACGGGAACTGAGAATGTGAACTAATGCTCAACTTTCGTCTTTATGGCGAGTATGCCTTCTAGCGAGACTTATTTTACCTTTAATGATGAAAGTGGAGTTAAGTGGTCAAAAATAGAGTGCGGATGCAATTATATGTCATTTGCACAACATGAATCAAAGACAACATGAAATCGACATGAAGCTCTTTAAACTCCTATATATCATGTAGGAGTTGACAGAGTTTCTGCTTCTACTTTCTGAATCTTAGTGTCACGATTCAGGAGGGAGTAGGAGCGGGTAGAATGTAACAACTTGGTCCACGGCCCACTACAGGGCAATGCCTCCCTCAAAAGGGCTAGCCAATTAAGTACTTATGAGTTCATGGGTCTTATCAGGCTAATCACAAATCATCTCACATCCGATGTGGGATGTCACAATCTCCCCACCTTATGCTTTAGCGTCCTCGTTAAGGCTCGATCACACACAACATATAATCTTCTTCTCTAGCCGATGTGGGATATACTTGGCTTACTCTTTGTTGCCCCAACTATCATCTTGATGTGGGATATACCTGGGCTTGCCATCGTTTCCCCAGCCATCGACAACCCGATTGGATAGCCTAGCCCGAGCTTTCAAGAGTCAACTCTGATACCATGTGTAATGACCTGATCCAAGGTCCCACTGCAGGGCGATGCCTCCCTCAAAAGGGCTAGCTAAGTAGGCACTTATGAGTTCATGGTCAGGGTCTTATAAGGCTAATTACAAATCATCCCCCATCGATGTGAAATATACACAATCTCCCTACCTTATGCCTTAGGGTCCTCGCTAAGGCTCGAACACATAGCCCAAAATCTTCCTCTCTAGCCGATGTGGGATATACCCGGCTCACCCTTCGTTGCCCCAACCATCTTCTTGATGTGGGATATATACACGGGTTGCCTTCATTTCCCCCCAACCACTTGACTGGATTGCCCGGCCCGAGCTTTCGAGAGTCGGTTGGTAGCGACCCGGTCCACGGCCCCACCACAGGGCAATGCCTCCTCGAAAAGCACTAGCCAAGTATGTATTTATAAGTTCATGGGTAGGGTCTTATAAGGCTAATCACAAATCATCCCCCACCAATGTGGAATATCACATAGAAGGTTCCGAGGCACAGAGCGTCACTACCATAGTAGGTTTTTGGGTGAAGCAGAAGCGGTTCAAGGTTCACGGGTGGGACCAGTGTTCTGCAAGAGAGATAGCATTAGAGAAACTTGGTATCATATGAACACACGCCTATTGCTAAAAGCTTAAAGGCAAGCAATGGGAGTTGGCCAAGTCTGCAGCTGAAGAGTGGTACACTGAATCGTATCCGTGCTACCCTGTTGAAATTACTCCTTATTGAAAAATAGCGAACATATAACAGATTAAGTGACAAAAATTAGTGGACGATAAACGAATCTATGCTACTGCATAGGCCGTACTCGGTATTTAATGTCCAATTGTGTATACCATCTAAAGCCAGGATAGTTTGTCTTGAAATAAGAATCCTAAATAGTGTGTTCTAAATCAGTTGCAATCGTTTATTTTTTCTAGGATTTGTTGAGGAGGTATAAAGACACCCGAAATGGAATGTTGGGGCCTGATTACTCAACAAAGTTCTCCCCTTGGCTTGCTTCAGGAAGCCTCTCTCCTCGTTTCATACGTGATGAGGTATGGCTTAATATAATTTCAATGGTTGCATTGCCTTAGAAAACTTTATGTACTGATTTTGCTTAAAAACTCTATTGTTTATCAAGGTAAGGCGCTATGAGAAGGAGAGACAATCAAATGATTCCACATACTGGTCTCTTTCTCTCTCTCTCTCTCTCTCTCTCTCCCTCCCTCTCTGTGCATGCGTGAGTGTGATTAATTTTTTTTTTGTGTGTGTGGGCGAACCCAGGTGGTTTTGTATCCAAAGATAGGTTTTGGTTGGATTTTTTTTTTTTTGGGTTTACGAACAAGTGGTGAGTAGATTGCAACACTTGCGTCATTTTGTGTCGCTTGAAATAGGTTTTGGGTGAATTTAGGAACTTTGCTTCTCAAAAATACTGGCAAATCGAGGTTGCCCAAATAAAAGATTTTTCCAGCAAACATGTCAAAAATTAGCTCTGTTTTTTGTTGACATATATCACTTGTTAGCTGGAAACATAAAATATTTTCTCCTTAAAATGGAATCCGAAATAATTTACAAATGTAATTGCATTTAAGTATCTAAATGTGAAGTCATGGTGGCAACTTTATACTGGTACAGAGATTATTTCATTCTCAACAGTTTCCAAAAAATGGTATGTCGGCCCAGCAATTCAAATATTTGAAGATGTCAGTTCCCCAGTTTTTAGCTGTAATACTTGCAGTGTGATAAAGTTCAATCTTGTGGCATACATTGTGTCTGTGGTACCACATTTTTTCTTCTTTTATCCTTTTCTGCTGTTTTGAAACTTTATCACTGTCACAAGTCTAAGTTTGAATCTTGTTTACAGGATTTTGTTTGAACTGATGTGGAGGGATTACTTCAGGTTTCTATCAATTAAATATGGAAATTCTCTATTTCATCCAGGTAAACATATATTTACTAACTATTGTTAGTAATTAACTGCTCTTTAGAGGAAAGCTTTATTATTTCTATTTGTCAGCTGAGACTTGAAGTTCATCTTCGTAGCCTTTCACCAATTGTATATATCACGGGTAAAGGGAATCAATGTACAGTGGCCTGTGAGATTGACTTCTGTTAATTTTACGGAAGTAGGGGTGAAATGCATAAAAATGTGCTTCTTGCATTTTTCAGGTGGCCTGAGAAAAAAGGTGCAGAGCTGGGGCCAAGACCAGACTATGTTTGAGACTTGGAGAGATGGCTGCACTGGGTGCATCTCTTAACGCTGATGATTTGAATAGCTAAATTTCATTTGCCTACGCCTATGCCTATGCCTCCCCTTCCCTACTCTTTTCTTTCTTCTCTTCCTTCCTTTCAAAATCCAAACAGAAAAAAAAGTTAACATGATTGTAATTTTGTGATCCTCCTATTTAAAAAAAATTCCCTTTTGATTGAATGGATCAGTTATTCAACTTTGAAGTATCTGGTGTGCTTGTCCACCCGGGCTATGGGAGTAAAAAAGAAACTGGAAACATCCATCTAATTCTAACTTTCCTTATTTTTTTATCCCTACAACTAAGTTATCAGCCTGGTAATTTGTAGGTACCCTCTCATTGATGCAAATATGAAAGAACTATCAACTACTGGGTTCATGTCAAACCGGGGACGACAGGTAAATCACAAAAACAATCAGAACCACAATTTACTCTTAATTTTGTGTAAGAAAAAAATTAAAAAGTTGTGAATTCACTTGATTGTAACCAACATCACATGTTTGATTAGGTACGTTGCACTTTGCATTAGTAAGAAGATCTGCATTTGGAGGGGAGCAAGAGAGATGCAAAGCTTTAGGTTTCTTCTGTTTATTTTATTCCAGCTCCATAAGGACGTTATATTTCTACAGATTGTGTGTTCCTTTCTCGTTCGAGACATGCGAATTGACTGGCGGATGGGAGCTGAATGGTTCGAGACATGCCTCTTGGATTATGACCCATGTTCGAACTATGGTAATTGGACCTATGGGGCAGGTAATTCAATTTGTAATACCTTACACTAACGAATTTATGTCTCTTTTTCAGTACATTTGATGTTTATGCTCTATGATTGTGTTTTTGTTTCATGCTTTTGGTATAGTGTCCATTTCTCTTGTGATACTTGGGGTATTATAGCAGATTGGGAAGTGATTAATTGGATGATTAGAACCTATTTATTTCAAGAACAAGCTATGCCTATGTGGGGAAAAACGGCAAAAAGATGGGCCTTCGAGATTTTGAATGTTTTGCTAAAAATGGTTAAATATATGACCTCCATGATAGGGACTGCCGAGGCGTGCAATATCACTTGCATTTGTTGTAAGAATTTTTCTGTGGGATTGGCACTATTCGCTATTTGTCATTTGTGAAAAACCGGATTGATAAAATGCTTTTCGGCTCATAGTATGTATACCGGTAGCTCAGTTTGGACCATTGAGCTAGGTGCACCTTTATGCATTTATTGCACCCAAGAATGTATGGGCTTTGTTATGTGTGTCGGCCTAATTTAGTAGAATCCTCTACGGGTTGGGTTTTGCATTCTAAAACTATGAATATAAGGGTTGAGCCCTACTCTGAATAATGATTTGCAGTCCCCATTAGAGTTACCAATATATTGTAGAGGAGAGAGTAGAAGACTTTTCATAGTTTGTTTATTCTCCTCTTGTGGTGGTTACATGCAATGAAGCACCGGAGCGGCACTTGAATCGAAGCACCAGCTGGATACGCGTCGGGTGCGGGTGCGGCGTGGGTGCGTGTCCATTTTATTTATTTATTTTTTTAATCTCTTAAATATCGGGTGCGGCACGGGTGCGTATCTGACTTGTAACCACCGGCGATTTGCGACCACCGGGCAGACCTGTGACCACTGCGACCACCTGTGATCCCAGCGACCATTGGCTACCACCGGCAAGAGGAGAGAGGAGACCGTAGAGAAGAAGAAGAAGCAGCAGAAGGAGGAGAAGGAGAAGAAGGAGAAGGAAAGAGTTCTCACCAGTGACCCAAGGTACGGCGCTGGGGCGTGCGGTGCTGGGGCATGCAAATTCAGAGAAGAAGAAGATCAGAAACCCTATGAACAGGGAATACCGATGTTATGCATGTGGCTGGAAATTGATCAGATCTTTTAGTGGTTGACTTTTGACTTTTTGACAACTTATATCCACAAATTTGCTATTTCATTTTAGTATCCACATGTTAACTTATTACTTAAATCAGCCCCAATACTTCAAACAAAGAAAAGTAGTACACATACAAACTTCATTGTGTTCAGTTATACAATTCTAATATTTACAAAACAGTCCATTAAAATTAACAAACTCCCACTAATTTGGTTGAAAACTTCAAAATTCACGAAGCAATCCATTAAACTTAACAAATTCTCACTACTTTGGTTGGATATATATATATATATATATATATATATATATATATATATAGGAGATCTTGCAAACGCGATCTGACTGTCCACGCACGATCTGTGGACGGTCCAGATCTTTTTTTACGTTTTTTAAGTCCGTCCACTATATTATGTAGGGTAAATTACACTAAACACCCCTGAGGTTTTACGTAATTACACTCCACTACCGCTATCTTTATAAATTACACTCAGCTCAAAAAGTAACTTTTTCTCTTACGGTGTTAATGGTGCAATGCAAAACGACATGAATGCCCCTCAGACTGTTTTCTTGGAATTTTGGAGGGAAAACTTGTTTTTAGGAATTATTGGAGGGACTTCCCCTGTTTCTGCCTTTTTCTCTCCCCGTGAGCCCCACGGCCGCAACAACCCCTTGCCCCGCTGCCCTTCCTTCGGCATCTTATGCAGCACCTTGCAGCGCCCCTTCCCCTGTCAGTGACGCCGACCCCCCTTCCTCCTTCTCTCCCCTTGTCCCCCGCGGCCGCACCAGCCCCTTGCCCCTCGCCCTTCCTCCAGCATCTTAAACCGACACCTCACTCTCTGCTGGCAGCACCCCTCCCCCCGTCGGCGACGCCGACCCCCCTTTTCCTTCCTCCTCTCCCCCCGCAGCCGCAACAGCCCCTTGCCCCTCCTGCATCCCACGCCGGCAGCGTCCCTCCCCCCTTCCTTCCTCTTATCGTAGCTGTAACAGCGTCGCGCTGCCGCCCGCTAAACCCATTAGCTTTTAGATTCAACCCTAATCTTCCTTTTTTAATTGTTCTGACCAAAATATCCTCCTTGTTTGAGTTAAATTACTTCTCCGGCGAGGCTGTTGGCCGGAAAATGGATGAAGGGTGTTGAGAGCCACACTTATGAAAGTTTGGGGTGGCAGATAGCTAAAAATAACTTTGTGGTGCAGAGAGCTACTGCGTGAAAATTTAGGGGTGCCTAATGCAATTGACCCAATTGAATGTCCTAATCCAATCAAACCCTAAATTGAACTAATTGAACCCCCTAACTGAACCCTAAATTGAATGCCCTAATTCAACCGAACCCTAAATTGAACTAATAGAACCCCCTAATTGAACCCTAAATTGAAGTAATTGAACCTTAATTAAACCCTAAATTGAATGCCTTAATCGAATCGAACCCTAAATTAAACTAATTGAACCCTAAATTGAATGCCCTAATCCAACCGAACCCTAAATTAAACTTATTGAACCCCCTAATTGAACTCTAAATTGAATGCCCCAATTTAACCGACCCCTAAATTGAACTAATTGAACCATAATTAAACCCTAAATTGAAGTAATTGAACCCTAATTATAACCTAAATTGAATGCCCTTATCGAATCGAACCCTAAATTAAACTAATTGAACCCCTAATTGAACCCTAAATTGAATGCTCTAATCCAATCGAACCCTAAATTGAATGTCCCAATTTAACCGAACCCTAAATTGAACTAATAGAACCCCTAATTGAACCCAAAAATTGAAGTAATTGAACCCTAATGAACCCTAAATTAAATGCCCTAATCGAATTGAACCCTAAATTAAACTAATTGAACCCTAAAATGAATGCACTACCCTAAATTGAACCCTAAAATGAGCTAATTGAACCCTAAATTGTCTTAATTGAACCTCCTAATTCACTTAAAGTTTGTGGAGTTGACTGAAATTTTAGAAAACCCATTACTACAAAAAAACCACACAGGTGAGTAAAGGACAAAGGGGGGGTATTTTGGGTATGAAAATTGCATAAAGTGATGTGTCAGGGAATCTTTTTACGGAGTTGGGTCTGCCGTTAAATGTGTAGTTATGTGTAATGCGGGTACAAACCTCGGGGGGACGGAGTGTAATTTTTAAAGATAGCGGTAGTGAGTGTAATTATCTTAGTTGCACAAAGCGGGGGCGGGGAAGCGTAAGCACCAAGAAGAACTGAGGTTGGGAGCGGCTTGAATAAATAAATGCGTAAATAGTATTATCACTTGTTTAGTGTAGTTTAAATAGACAGCAACAACAGACAAGAAGACTTTATGGACTTGAAGGAAGAGAGAAACAAGGAATTTAGTTGAAAAGAGCTTGATTTTCATGTATTCTATCACTTGTTCCATGTATCTCTATCCAGCTAGCGGGATCGAGTTCCCATGTTAGCTTACGAGATCCCATGGAGCTCCTAACTTGGGAATGCAAAAGTGAGTTTTCGAGAGAGAAACGTCACCATATTAGGAGTTTCCTATAACTAAGGTAATTACGTAATTACGTAAAACCTCAGGAGTGTTTAGTGTAATTTACCCTATTATGTAGCGGACGATTTTTTGACAAAAATACCTTCCAACTTAAAAAAAGCCCATCCGCTACATTATATAGTGAACGGACTTTTCTGACATTTTTCTCTCTCATTAATGATCTGACATTTTTTTTCTCTCTGTCTGTCTGTCTCTCCCCCTTTCTCTCATCCGCTACATTTTGTAGCGGACAAGTTTTCTGACATTTTACTTAGAAATGCTATTCAACTGCTCACTCAAATTCTTTGATGATCAAGACTGCCTCAGAGGAAAAGGATTTTAGAAAGTTCCGGATGCTGAAGAAGACATAATGCTGGAATTCATGTGGGATGAGGTCGTGAGCTATGGATCGGATTACCATGACCAAAGTAGCTACAGAAGTTGCAGTGGAAACAACTGTTTTTGCAGAAGGCATGTTGATATCAGAAAACATGTTTTGCAACATAAACTGAATCTGGGTATGGAATTTTTAAACGGAATTGGATTGAATAAGAACTGGGGTGAAACTTTCTTGGGCTATACTGTTGATTTTGAAGCAGAGGAATTAGAGGAAACCGGCCATAATGCTTTCGATGTATTTTCTTGATCCCCTTTTCGGTTTTTCTGATGCACCTTACCTTGTCCTGATCTGCTTGACTTGCTTATAATTTGAAAAGATTAATCGCTGGTCTTCACTCTTCAGAGAAACAACAGTTGGTCTTCCATGGTTCCATCCTGCCATAGAGAACCGGCGGCGGTGCGACGAAGGAAGCGCCTCCAAGAGTGGACAGCGGCTCTGGCGATTTCAGTCTTCTGATTAGGAGCTCGTCGCGGCCGTAGAAGAAGGCGATGGCGCACTACCGTAAGATGGGGCTACGAAGACGAAGCCGTGGGATGTCCGCCGCGGGCCCGTCAATACTGTCGTCGAAGCTTCCTGTCCTCCGGTGCCTCTCTCCGCGATGACGGCCTCATTTCTAGATCTGCCATTTTCAGAGAATGGGTACGAGGGAGGGGGAGAAGATGGAGAGGAAGAGAGATGAGGAAGAGAGAGAAAATGAAAGAGTTGTCTCTTTTCCAGATCTGTCGCATCGGGTCTTTTTAGAAAATTAATATTCATTCGTTACATAATGTAGCGGATGAAAGGAGAGAAAAAATATCAGAAAACTTGTTCGATATATAATGTAGCGGATGAGACAATTGAAAAAGTCAGAGCATTAATGAGAGAGAAAAAAATGTCAGAAAACTAGTCCGCTACATTATGTAGCGGATGGACTCTTTTAAGTTGTAGAGTATTTTTGTCAAAAAATCGGTAGCGGACGGATTTAAAAAAAAATATATGGACCGTCCACAGATCGCGCTTGCAAGTTCTCCTATTTTGCTAGCGCTATCAACGGATCAGCTCTCATATATATATATATATATAATAAATGCAATAAATTAGCACCCGATTCTGGGCTTGAGGTCTCATGTTGTATCTCTATGTTTTGATATCCAAAGTCAAAACATCCATAATATGCGGATCAGATAAAGAGACTGAAAAATTAGGATAACAATTGAAATACATTGGGCCATTACATAAACTGGTTTCAACCATACCAAGTAAAGAATCACCAAAACTAAGATGGCGATCATCACGTAAAGCAGCCCAAATATGTGTATCAAGACCTTCTTTTGTTAAAGAAGTGATTCCAATTTGAACAAGACCAATATGTAAATATTGGTATTTTTGCTTGTGTTTTTCTAAAGCAGATTTGGAAAACAATTTGAAAGACTGATTGTCATTTGAAATATCCATAGTCTGCTCAACAGACTTGATTTAATAAGTTTGTTTGAATTCAAACTGTTTGATATAAAGAGGAAGGATTAACCTTCGGAATTAACCAGTTATTTTAATCTTTTTCTATATTTAATTCTTGAATATTCTTACTGGAGCTAGTCTGGCTCTTAGACATATTAGTAGAAAGAGATCTAATCAATCTAGCCATTTAAGCAATACAAAATGCTCGACTGTCAATCAAATAGTTAAAAGTGGTCACAAACGCTTACAGGCAGAAGACCGAGAACTATCTTAAAGGCGACTTTGGTGTCGACCCACACTTAAGATTGCTTAAATAAACAAACAATTAAATCTCAAAAACACTAAATATGGCTCTGATACCAGCACCTCAAATCATCTCAATCCAGTTACTGCTGGTGAAATCCAAGCTATTGCTGAACAGTCCAATTATTACAATATCATTTTGCATACAATTGGTGACCAGACTACTAGGATAGAAGACACCGTTCATCGTGTCAAAGATATAGTCTCCGATTTCTATAGCAAAATGCAACCCCCAAAATGCATCAGTGAAAATGTCTTCAAAACTTCAACTAGTTTTAATCTTGCTTCTTCCAGCTCTTCTATTCCTGAAACAATAGAGCAACCTATGGTCAAACCATCTATCGAATTAGATAGAAATTTCAAATTAGGACCCAGTGACCCTAGTAATGAGTTTATTAAGGAGTTGATGTCTAAATTAGGACAGATTAAGACTCCCAAGGATAGACAACCAAAGGTTGAATCTCCACAATTTTCTCCCAGAAATATTAATGTCATAGGAGAAATTGAGACTGAATCCCATGTAGATCCTGGTGAATTAGAATAGCAATTTGTCACAGCTATAGGATCTTCCAACCCTAGACCACAATTTCCTACTCCTGTTAACATGCAATTAGAGGAAAATAATTTTTCCACTCCATCTTCTTTCAATGGTTCCTCAATTTATGAATGGAATCTTGATGGTATGACTGATTACCAGGTCATTACCTGCCTGCAGCATATGCTTATGGCAGCCAATAGTGCCCAAAACAGAAACCCTGGAGAGAGTGAACAGTTATAGCTAGATATTTAATAACCGGTTTTACTGGTCAGCTCCGTGGTTGGTGGGATCATTATCTCACTCTCGTTGATCAAAACAATATCCTTAGTTCAATCAAGTCTGAACCAAATGGTACTCCCATACAAGTTGATGGTCAAACCCAATTTGATGCAGTGACTACCCTAATTACTGCTATAACCAAACATTTTGTTAGCAATGCCAACACTGTCCTAGAAAGAGGAAGAGAACTCCTCATCAACCTTAGATGTCCAACACTTACCCATTTTAGGTGGTATAATGATGTTTTCCTGAATAAGCTTTATCAGAGGAATGATGCCCAGTAAGATTTTTGGAAAGAAAGGTTCATAGCTGGTCTTCCTACTTTATTTGCTGAAAGAGTTAGGACCCGCATTAGAAGCAGACACAATGGTGCTTTTCCTTTCTCTCTTTATACTTTTGGAGAATTAATTAGCGAAATATGCGCTGAAGGTTTAGTTCTTTGTAATGATATTAAGCTCAAGAGTCAGCTTAAGAAAGAACATAGTCCAGTATGACTGAATTATGACAGTTCTGTTACCAATTTTTTTGGCTATGATAGCCTCTTTGTTCCCACTTATGGGAAAAAACAGAAAACCGCCAAATATAGGAAACCTTTTCGTCGGTCTAGACTCCATGAGAGCCATAGGAAAGATTAGTCTCCTAACACTTTAAAAAAGTTTTCCAAATATCCCAAAAAATTCTCAAAATCTAAAGTCGTATGTCACAAGTGTGGTAAACCTGGCCACTATGCCAATAAATGTTACACCAAAAAGAAGATCAATGAGCTTGTTATTGATGAAGGGCTCAAAAAGCAGTTAAGTGCTATTCTTCTCAATTCTTCTGAATCTAAAACAGAGGATGAAATTAACATCATAGATGAAGAGACCCAAAGCTCCGGCAGTTCTTCAAATCATGAGCGAAATTCTGATCATAATAGTGATTGTCAAGAGTGTAGTAGCAAGATTAATTACTACAAAGCCATTTTAGAGATGAATGGATTGAAGGTTAATGTCATCACTTCTGAGGAATCCATAATCCTTTATTTCTTAGAAAAAATTGACGACCCTGAGAAAAAGAAACAAGTCATGAAAAAATCTTTATAATACTCAACAGCCTCCACAACAGAATCCAAAATATCAGCAACCTACCATAGGAAATACGTTCAATTTCTCTGCTGCCATGAATCGCCTCCAGTCTGTTGACAAAAAGGATCCCATTATTCAGGATCTTCAAGTTGAAATCTCTACTCTCAAACAAGAAGTCAAAACTCTCAGTACTCGTATATCTCTCCTTGAAACTCGTAACATTGGAGAAGTCTTCAGCGAAGGAGAAGAAGAATTTCTTGTTCCACCTATCATTCAGAATCCTCCTCTAATTCCTCCGAGTGATCCTAGTTACTTTAAGGATCAAGAAATCCTCAACCTTGAGAGAGTTACTTTTCAAAAATGGTATGTCCATATTAAAATCATCATCAATAATGATTTTATTTTCAACGGTATGGCTCTTATTGATTTAGGAGCTGATCTCAATTGTATTCGTGAAGGTATTGTTCCTACCAAATACTGTCAATCTACCAAACAAGCCCTCACCACTTCTGATTCTAGCAGAATGAAGATTAGCTACAAGATCTCTGATTCTTGGGTTTGCAATGACGGTATCTGTTTGAAAGCCCACTTCATTGTTGTTAGAGGTCTTAGTCAATCAATCATCCTTGGTACACCTTTCTTATCCTTACTTAATCCCATGACCATCGATAATGATGGCATCCATTCCTTATTATGGATCAAGATATTTGCTTCAGATTCATAAATCCTCCGCAAGAGCAAGTCATTCATTCTTCGAAAAAGGAATTTATTTTCCACAAAATCAGATTTGCTTTTTAAAGGAAATTTTAAAGTTTTAAAAGATCAATCGTTACTTGGATTAAGAGAAAGTTAAGATCCAAAATTTTTAAAAGAAAATTGAGTCTGAAATTTGTGCTGAAGTGCCTAATGAATTCTGGCATCGAAAACAGCAGATCATAAATCTCCCCTACGAGCCTGATTTCTACCAAAGCTCGTCCCATTCAAATGAGTCAAGAACTTCTTACCCACTGTAAGAAGGAAATTCAAGATCTTCTGGACAAAAAGCTCATTCGTAAAAGTTACTCTCCTTGGAGCTGTCTAGCCTTTTATGTCAACAAGCATGCTGAGAAAGAACGTGGTGTTCCTCGCCTTGTTATCAATTATAAGCCTTTGAACAATGCTTTAAGGTGGATTCGTTATCCTATTCCTAATAAAAGGGATTTACTCAATAGGCTTAATAAAGCTGCTATTTTTTCCATGTTTGATATGAAATCTGGATTTTGGCAAATTCAGATAAATGAGAAGGACCGTTACAAAACTGCTTTTACAGTTCCTTTCAGGCATTTTGAATGGAATGTTATGCCTTTTGGTTTGAAGAATGCTTCTTCTGAATTTCAAAACATCATGAATGATATTTTTAATCCTTATATGGATTTTTCAATTGTTTATATTGACGATGTTCTTATTTATTCTCAATCCATTGTTCAACACTGGAATAATGCACAACAAAATTATTCCACAATTAAGAAAGGAATTCTTTCAATTCTCGAAAATATTGAATCAAAACAGATCTTTGCTAGAAAGCAAGCTTTACTTTTTTTATTTGATTTCAAGATTGAATTTATTAAAGGAGAAAATAATTTTCTCCCTGACTTTTTAACTCGAGAATTTTGTAGCAAATTATGCTTTACAATGCAGAGAGAAGTCGCTATCCCAAAAAGAACTACTCAAAAGGCCTTGAAAGAAAGGTATGAAGCAGGAGATCCTGAAGTCGACTTACTGTGAGAACCATCGGGGAAGTTTGACTACTATGTCATTTACCCTAAAAAGAAAGATAATACCTCTTTGTCATTCTCAAACCCTTCCCCAGTAGCAGAAGAAGAGGGTTAGAACTACGAAATGACTCCTCCAAGGACCAATTTACAAATTTCTGGCAAAGGTCTTAGACCACGGGGTAATAGCTGCTACAATTATAGACATAAGTCTATTGGTTCAAGTTCCTCATCCAATCAGGGCAATATACTCGAAAATTCTGCATATAATACCCATGATCACTTATGGGATGTCTTCACAATTGAAGATGAAGAACAAGACATGTCACCAAAAGTCTCGAAAATATTACAAAGAAATTCTTCGAGTAACAAAATCAGCAATATTTACCCACAATTATGACAAGGATGTTGATCCTCGACAGGCTAATGTGCCTTATCAATTTTCCAAATTGGATATTTTGAAAATGATTTAAAAGAAACAATGGGGAATTGACCCCACTAGAACAAGGGACCTTCCCACTCACATCTCTCTGAGATATTTCAATTACTTTGACTACGTGGATGCCTGACACATTGTCTTATTTTTACCAAAATCCCAGACATAAACATTCTTGGTCCTTATTCTTTTCAAGGGACTTTGATGGCATCTTTCCAAATTGGATAGGAGAATGGTGGCTCCAATACGGACAAGAGATTCTTGAATGGCCTACACAAGAGGTTGAAGATGCATATAAATTATATGCGCCAATGGTAAGAGGACTGCCACAATTACAAATCATGGCAGATTTCAATATTCCGTGGATTTTATGCTGGCAATACGCCATTCGTAAGGGTAATGGCACCCTTGAACATCCTCCAGCATTGGTAAGACAATTTGGCTCTAAATGGTGGCCAAAGTTCAACTACAGCCATTGCAATGTGGATGCTGTAATATTCCCTACTCTTCAAGCTACCATATCTCACCGTCCATTATCTCCTGTTACCAAGTCCATGGCACTCAAATCTGAGGCAGAATTTACTAGGAGAAAGAATGATATCATGGCATGACTTGCAGAAACAAAAACCGTTCTTAACTAATAAAGAACTATTTCAAGCAGTTGCTGTTAAATTACTTCAAATGGAAGAAAATGATACTTTTTATAATAAATCAGATGAATCTGATCTACAGGCCAGCTCTGACCAAGAGTCCGATGAATTAATGATAGACAATATGTCTAACAAAAGCAACCCACAGAAGGCTCCAAGTTCGAAAGAACTCAAATTAAAGCAAATTGAGCATTTTCTTCCTTTGTAAAAGGACGATTGGACGTATGAATTGCATAATACATGCAAGGTGGAATGAATTGCATAATACATGCAAACAGACAAGACATCATAATATATGCTAAAGAATGCTTTATAAAAGTAAAAGCAAAAGGCGCATAATACATGCGATGAAGACAAACTACTTTTCAAGGAATCTGCTTTATTAAAGCAAAAGAATCTACTTTATTAAAGTAAAGGAATCTGCTTTTTCAAAAGCAAAAGGAGATGCTAGGTCTGTACGACTCCAACCTTATCCAGGACACGTGGCCTACTTTTTCTTTTAACTATAGTTACTTTTAGAAAAGTAACCGGGGTTCAAATCTTAACCCTTATCCCTCTTCTGCCTATATAAACCTCCTTCTGCTTGAGGAGAAGGCATCGAAAATTTTAGAGAGTTTCCTTTGTATTCAAGTAAGTTTCTTTGTGAGTTTCCTCTGTATATTCTTGAGTGTAAGTGTGTAAGTGTGCTTCTGTTTAACGTCTACCTCTGTAACTAAGTGTGCTTCTATACTACTTCCGCTTGTACTCTGTAAGTTTTATGTTGTATAATAACAAGTGTATGTTCTCTTTTCCCATTCTCTGTTCTCCGTTCTTATAATATTCCAGCTGTTTAATCCTACTCTTGTCCTGTGTATATATATATATATTTTTTCCATATATGTAATACATATTAAGATTCAAATTGTTTAGAAATTCAATACTATGTGTATATAATAAAAAAAATATTTACAGAATTTGTTGTATTCCCGCTGCATCCGTATACTAAAATTATCAAAAATGTCGTATCCGTACCTGCACCCGTATCCGTGCTTCATAGTTTACATGTATGTCTTTGGGAGGGCCCCAGTTGGTAGAAGAAAAACCCACAACCGCTTGGGGAATTTCCTTTTTTTGTAGTTCCTCAAAATTGGACTCAAAAAAGCCTATCTCGTTTCGTAATTGCATGCTTATGATTTAGACAAGCTCAATATCTATAATTTATTTTACATGTGGTACCAAAGTCACCTTGCCTAAATTACTTACTGTACTTTCTATCGATTGTGTTCCACAGATGCTTAGGCTTGTATGCTTTTAGCTAATTTATGCATCATACATGTTGGTTCTTGGATCCTTGTTGTTTTTGTTCACTATGATTCTTAGAACCTGGCAGTAATAACATCAATGAAAATCTGAATCGTTATTTTGTGTAGTTCCAAAATCCTAGAACCAACATTTTCCTTATGGCTGCCTTGCATGGAGGTTTATTGTTTTAGATTTAGAACATGGATTTTGAAACCCAAGGCTACTAGATTTTGCCCTCCATGTCCCAGATACATGAATTTCGGCAGTGGTGACGAGAATTGGTACCGATTTGGTCGACTTCCCATCAAAACTAAAACCCCCTGGCTTTTTGGTTTAAGTAAAGTTGGTAACGTCAAATTAGACCTAGATCTAGCAAGTGTCTGATTAGATTGTGTTTGGGCTGCTGGAGTTCTAGTTCTAGTTGTTTTTGGGTCACGACAGATCTGGCATGAGCTTATTGGTGGTACCTCCGATTTGCAATCTTGGCATTAATGGCTTTACATGGCTGGGTACGGAGGCATGCAGCTTGTGATTGCCCTGCGCCCCGTGGCTGTAAGTGGTGGGGTAGGCCACCATTGTGTCCGGCCAGCCTGAGTTTAGTCGGGTTGTTTTGAGCTTGCTGGCTGTGGCGTTTGGTTCGTTTTTAGAGCCTCTATGGCGTATCAATGGTTTTAATCAATATTTACCGATTATTGATTATCGATAGGGTTCGTCCTTTTGTAGTTAACACGTTCAAGTTGTTCGCTGTTCAAAAATTCTTGTTTAGGCAGTATACCATTCCGTATCATAACAGCTGAGTCGTAAAGGTGTTTGGGTGGCTGATATCGTTACACATTGATATATTGGTGCTTGCCGATCTCACAGCTGTATTGGTGTTGCATTATCTTTACAGGCCGTAACGCCGATGTTACGTACCGTTACGGGACGAACAACTTTGAGAGATTTGAGATTGATTGTCTGCTTCCAAGCATGACTGAAGAATATGCTTCAAGGGCTGATCGAAATTAGTGGGTCTTTGATTGGTAATTTAGAATTGAGGGTGATTTGGAATTAAGAAAAGGAAGAGGGTGGCGAAGGCTGCGCTGGCTTGAAAACTGCACTATGCAGAAGAGGAAGAAGGAAGGCGAGTAGGGTAGCTGGTAACGCGTGAGTCGGTGTGAGTTTTACTGTGTGGGTGAGTCTGTTTAGTTAGTTTATCTTTCTCTTTGCTGAATTCATGACTTGTATACATGTAGTCTGGTGGCTAAGTTTATTTAGGTTTAGGTTTAGATTGTTTAGAATTATGTGGGTGGCTTTAAATTAATTCATACAAAAATAGTAAACCCTAAAGTTATAAAAATACGACATTTTGAGGTCACAATTTTCATATCTTTGAGTTTGAAGTATTTTTTAACGTTTGAAAAAAATTCACATTCTCGGTATTCAATTCCCATTACCATTCCATACTCCCGATACTGTTGCACCGCAACCCGACCACGACGTTTAGTGTCAATACTGCAATTTAAAATCATGATTTTCACCACCGAGCTGGTCATTGTAGTCGCGGTGAAGCGGCCATTTTTGGGCAGATCTCGGCGATGCAGGGGCTGCCCATCGGTGGCATGGCCCTGGCGACACCAAAGTGACCCGATTTGCGTTAGTTCTGACGGTAGGCATGGCTGGAGAGTCTTCAAGTTGATGTTTTGGGGGTCACTGGGGAAGACAACCCATTTTTTGGGTTTTTTTTTTAAAAATCCAAAGCTTCAGGTCCATGGGTTGTTACTCGGTGAGTCTTGTGTTAAATGGATCGCTGGCTCGTGTATAAGTGGGCTGATTTTGTTGCTTGAAACTTTCTTCTATATCAAAAATTTTAGTAGTACTAATAGACTATTACATGTATTCTGTTTGGGCCTGGCTGTGAACAGTTTGTTTCGCAAATATGTTAATAACTGTCGATTTTATTTAACTTTTGCTTAAAATGCTTCATTATTGCATTGAATCTCAAGCTGTTAGTTAAGTGAATGTTTGGCTTGTGCTACTTGCATGTTTTCTATTGGTTTACCTTACTTGGATTATAAGCTTGCGAATGAAACATGTTAAGGGTTGTGGCCTTGAATTGACATAAACAGGTTAATTTGTTAAACTCTGTAATTATTATTGTTAAACTCAAAAAACGGGTTAATTTGTTATATTCCGTACTTATTATTGTTAAACTCAATAAATGGGTTTTAAACTCCGTACTTATTATTGTTAAACTCAATGCTGCACACAGAGTATGTTTATCCTCTAGCCTTCTGTATATCAGATTATGAGCCGAGCTTGTTGTACGAAGCTTGCAACCCACTTGGGGCACTAAAGTAGCCGAGTTCTGGCCGACCAATGTCTCTGTCAATGTGTATTATGTTTAAAACGAGGTCACTAATCTAGCATGCTTGACAAACGGTCTATACCGGTACTGTGTGTTGTCTTAGTGTCCACCGTAGCTCAAAGATTTTGTCAAATCTAAAGCTTGTTTTTTCAGGATTGGTGTTGGATCCTGTATGGATAAACGTGCACAAAATTAGCTGAATGATTCCTACATCAAAGTGACTACGTTTTCCTTAAAATGATATACGTTGAAGGGAGAAAATTACCATTGTACCTACTGTTGGTATATTTTTGTGCAACATGACGGGGGATACATTTGGATGTCTTGTACTTGGGCCACAATTACTATTCCAGTTCTATTCAAAAGCATAAGCACAAGCAAGAGCACAAGCACATTCCTGACATTAAACTAAAGATATAGTTCTTTTTTGTGAGAAATTTTCATATCAATTCATATGGTAAGATAACTGTTGAACTATACCGCATGATAACATTGTTTGGAGCAAAGTGCTAAAGCTTTACTATATATAGGTCCATTAGACCTTTCAGCGACTTCTGAACCTTTGTACATGTACTTTTAGCCTTGTGTTTTAGGTCCATGCGATTAGTAAGCAATTTTTAAGCTACATGTTTTTATTTCAGTTTTAATGAACAGTGTAATAGCTATTACAGAATGACATGATTAATTTTGGTTTTTGTGCTGTTATAGACATGCACATAGGTGTCGGCATGAGATAAAGTGACTTTCTTTAATGAGATAATTGCACTTTGTTTTGCTTCTGTTGTATAAGACATGCGTATGTTTTGACACACAAGAAAGATGTGTCATGTTGCTGTTACGCATAGGTGTGGGGTGCTCTATGCTCTACGAGCAGGGACGGAACTAGAAATTTTTTTCAGGGGGTACAAAAATTATATCGAATTCACCAAAAAAAATTATTAGTAAAATAATATTAATTTTTTTTTAAGAACTTATTTTAAACCTCTATATAATCATTGAAATCAAATTGAAATTAAATTAACCAAACATGTATTCTAAACCTCCATATAATCACTGAAATTAAATTAAAATTAACATATGTATACATATGTTAATTTTAGTTTACATCAGTATATAACATCAGCATGCACAAACATAGATATAGTTAACATCAGCATATAACATGACTGAAAAAAAAAATTCTTTCAAAAGTTCAGGGGGTGCTTCAGCCCCCCCTTGTTACCATGTAGTTCCGCCCATGTCTACGAGAAAGATAATGGTGCAATAATTTTGCTGAACAAGAAACATGTTTCTATCTAAAAATGATGTTGTTGGATAGCTAGCAATTGCTTAAATATGCTATTACATAGCATCTGTACTATAAATAAAGAGAAGATCTTTTGGTGTAACACCCTTCTTTGTGTTACATATCTACCTATCTAAAATGGGGACATGTGGCATTCAAAGAAAACTTTTAAAAAGTGACACAAAATAAATTTTTTTAATAAGAAATAACTACCTACGCGGAAATGTTTGGTTTTCACAATTTAAGACTTATTTTATAATATTGTCAAATAGTACTTACATACCTTGTGTGAATATTTGAAATACTTTATTTTTGCACGCGCATCGTGTGTGCTACGGCAGCTAGTTACTCAAAATGTCTTCAGTGAGAAGAGTGTATGATAGCACTTAATCAAATGTACAACATAGATGACATGAGTGATGCACGTGTATTTTTAAGGTTTAATGCTATCTTGTATATGCAATAATGATTCTGATGTAATTCTTCTTAATATCCTGATATAACGGACATTGCTGGTTGCTTGCCGATAGGCCTTTCTGTTTTACAGCAATTTACGTTATTATCAGTTTGGACCCCTGAGCTCGGTGCCCCTTTATTTGTGTTATTGCACCCCAAATGTATGGTTGCTGTTATGTGTGTCGGCCTAATTTACTTCAATCCTTTATCGGTTTGGGTTTGCCATCTAAAACTATAAGGGTTCGTCTCTACTTTCACTTAATGATTTGCGGTCCCCGCATTAGACCTTGTAAAGGAGAGAGTAGAAAACTTTGCCCAGTTTGTCGATTCTCTTCTCGTGGTTGCAACTGTCTTTAACCTATCTCGTTTTATGATTGCATGTGTATGATTTAGACATGTTCGATCTCTATGATTTATTTTACGCTCTTATCTACATTAGCATTTTGAATTTCCTGTAAGTGTAATATTACAATCCTGGGTTATTACTGTGCTATGGGTTTTTAAATGGTTTCATTGAGGACTTAAAAGATCAAGTGCGTTGCTATATTTGACTTAGTTGAACCCCATTAACTTGTATTGATTGTGCGTCTCCTATATGCGACCCCAATGAATACTGTGATTTGCATTTTGAACAGGATCAGTGTGTTTTAGGAGGGATATGTCATCTCGCTTTTTTCTTTATTGTAGGTGTTGGGAATGACCCGAGAGAGGATCGTTACTTCAGCATTCCCAAGCAAGTAAGCATATGCAAAATTTCTCATATTAAAGGATGTTTATGCTGTAATATCAAAAGGAGGCAAAGAAGCAAGACTGAAACATTGTAGTTGATACATAGAGGTTTGTTTGGTGGAGTCAGAATCTTTAGAAGAGATAACAATATAGTCTATAACTAACTGAACTATATCTAGCTGCAAAATGTTGATATAATTTTGCTTCTTAAGGAAGCACAAAAAGTAGAATAAGTAATCCTTAAAAGTAAATGCCATAACCTGAATTTGAGTTTGTATTGATACTCAGTAATCAACAGTGGGTATCTAGTTGATACTCAGGTTGATAACTTGTATAAGTTCAATGAAAGTAAACCTGTTACACAAGGAAAAGGTCTTATTACCAATTTGGAAACCCACTGACACTGTTACTATGGGCCCTCCAACCAATTGATATCTGTGTATTCTGAAAATGGACTTGGAATATCGTAAGCAGACACTTATATGTCTGTTACTGATATTCTGTTGCGTGCTCATTCGTGGGCCGTTTGTTCAACGTCGTTCAGGTGGTATTAAAGCCGACTCTCGCACCTGATGGTTTAAGATCTTATGTTGCATCAGCCTGTCGAGGGCTGATCCAGAAAACTTGGTGTGAGTTTGAAGGGGGGCATTTCTGTGTTACTTTCACAGGGAGAGTACTTTAAATCATTGACTAACATAACCGTTCAAATAAAATGTAATCTCCTAGTAAACAGATTCTAAAGGGACCCTTCACCCCCCCCCCCCCCCACCCCTTCTCCCCCACAAAACATCTTCCTAACCTATTTGAGATTATCATATGTTCCAGGCTCAAAATTATGATCCCAAAGGCGAGTATGTTGCTTACTGGTTGCCAGAATTACAAGCTCTTCCAAGCGACAAAAGGAACTTTCCCGGTCAGTCATACATTAAGCCAGTTGTAGCTCTCAAGCATGGAAACACTAATAAGAGCAGTGGTAAGCCAACAGCATCTGCAACAAGAAATTACCAGGCGGGAGGAAAACAAGTAGAAGGTTCCGAGAGAAGAACACGATAGGCAGGTCGTTCATTACTGTGGACCCCATTTTATTGTCAAAAGGTAGGAGGAAGTCACGGAAAACTCTTGCATGAAATATTTCTATCTTTTCTATTATGTTGTTTTTGATACAGCCAGGCAATGAGTGATCACAATGTGGAGTATTTATTGCCCTCTTTATGGAGGTGCTCTATAATAACGAATTCCTGACATGGAGGCAAGTTCGATGCTATGGTCATGACATCCCATGACTGTACCAAATATACAAAAGATCCATCAAGTGAAAAGCTAGTACTAATACACATATATAGTACACAAAAGGAGGGGGTTGGGGGCCTATCCAATTATAAGAAAATATCATGGAGTAAGTCTTGGTAGACATCAATGTGTGCATGACAAGCAAAAGCTACAAGGGCTCTAGCTTCATTCATCTCACATGCTTTTGCCTTGACTAAGGTATCAGGATCAAAGTCAGAAACTGAGCATACATAACAAGTGCCACAGTATTCAAGATATCCTCAGTGTAGGACATCTGCCCAAGTAAGAAAGTAAAATCTGTTAGTACCTTTATATGTAATAACATTTATTCTTGGCCCAGGCAGTGGCTTTAAGTAGCCCTTTTGAATATGCGTTAACAATATTTGATGCCATGCAAGATATAGCAGCTCATCCGCAGTAGAGATCAGTTCGAGTAAACCATGAGATACCAATGCTAGCTGTTAGTCTTTCTTTGTTTCAACAGCCAGCCAAGACCATTCGGATGGGTCGAGGACTTGTGCAGGTACATTCTTATATTTGGTAAGCACATGTGGAGGCAAAGAGTAACTCTTTTTCTTTTTATTGGTGAGGGGGATTTGTTTTGTTGATTTTAGTAACTGCACCGTAAAAATGTGACACCCTCAGTTTTAGTGACATCATCAAAGCTGAGATTCTACCATTTCTACGTCATAACCTTTGTTACAAATATAGAGCAACTATAACATTAAAATCATTAGTGGATGTCACAAAACACGTCATTACAAAAGTTTTCCTGAAGTACACAACGTACTCTAGTGGAAGTCTATAAACGGTTAACAGAATTTACAACAGAGTTCGTAACTGCTGTGGTAACACGTTTCTCACCGAGTGTGTCAATACATCTTTTCTTTACTTTTTCTAGAGGTCTCATCTCGGTCGAACCTAGTATTTGAAACACAATATATAAAGAAATAAGCGCAAATTGCCCAGTAAGGTAATATGTGGAGTGCAATGCATAATCCTTGAGGGAATATTGAAAAATCAATTATGAATTTTCAGCGGTAATATTAAATTCGGAAGGCCAAGAAATTAGCCACAGCGTCAGTGATCACTTTGATACATCAAACTAGTTGAGACTGAGCGGCTTCAAGCTCAAATAACGTCATCATTTCTACTTATACAAAGACATGACAACATTGCCTATGCATATGGAATGCAAGAAATAACAGTAAGGCAAAAGTTAATTAAGAAGAACATAAATAACAAAATCAATAATACCACTTAAAATCAATTGTAATGTAGACTCGACTCGACACGACATATTCTAGTGTTGTTTCCTCCTATTGCTAGTGCGTCAATTTCACCGACCATCTTCACATTGATGCCACATTATATGGGCTATTCATCTCAGTCTTGCATGTGTTGAAAGGAAATAGTTTTCATCAAAACGACGGACTTACTGAGTGATTCAGTCCTTAACAACTCATCAATGTTTTATTAACGGGGCGGACTAAGGAAATTGTTCTACCTTAACTCCTCAACAATATAATTAAAGTAAAGAAGTACCGGGTCATCACTTCCGGTGTCCAATCATCATAACAAAAGTTCAACATAAACGTCATCAATATGGCATGTTAATTGAAATACGGAATTAGCATATTGGAACCGCACTATTCTTACCTATTTGGCTCTTAGACGAGGAATTACTCACTTTCAATTTCAATGAACAAAATTACCTTATTTACACAAGATCTTACTCGTTACAGCTTTTAAGTACATATGCACACTTCACTCTACCCTTTTCCCCTTATGCGCTCACAACTTCTTACTACGCCTAGTCCTTTCAATCCAATTTACCCTAGCCCCTTAAAGTGCACAAATGGCACCATTTCTCTTAACCTTGAAAGCATATTAGCACTATTTTCTTGTTTTCTATGATTCGAGACGCTTAATTATGTGTTTTCACTAAATTTGCCACCGGACATGAAAAATTACCAAAACACCCCCAGGCAAAGGTAAAATGATCAAAACACCCTAGCTACCAACCAAAACCCAAGATGATTCAAAACATCTTTTTAAGCAATTTATACTGGTTGTTGGTCTAAAAAGTCCTTCGAGAGACTTTTCAATCGAATACCCCTATATGATATGTAACGAGCCAGAAATCCAGAGCCTCCAATGCTCCGAACTTCTGGAGCGTTAACCTACCGCATTACATCAAACCCTGCTCAATGACATAACAAGCTTAACTCAAACACAACTTCCAATATATAACAGAGCTTATAAATAGACATTTACTCAAAATCTCCAAGATATACATTCTAAAGAAAAACTCAAACTACTAAACAAGTTAACAATGCTCACCTATCCAGGGGTCTTACTACTCAAAATAGTAGTGGGCACTCCAGAATCTTACTTAGGTTCTAACCTATTCCAAAATCAATCTACCAATGTTCGTTACTATAGAAGGGAATTAAACGAGGGTGAGCTTCCGAGAGATCAGTAAGTTTGTTCAAGGAACAATCGAAAGAATTACAAAAATGATTCAAGTTTCAAATAATTTCCCAGAGGATTTCAACAATCATAAACAGTTTGATAACAATATTGTGAAGAGTTTCAACTCAATTCCTTTCAATCAGACACCATAACAATCATTTAAAGATCATTTCAAATTAATCATTTCAAAATACAATGCATACAGATTCGGAGATATTGACCATGAGCAGGTGTGCAAAGCCACACAGGCAATGCATAATACAAACTATATATGCATAATGTAGAATAATTAGTCCATCAAGGTACTAGCCCATATTCTACGCTGGAACATAACATTCTTATAATGCCTCCCACTGAACAGACTCCTATGTCAATATACAGAAGAAAATAAAAAAATAGTCACTGAATCAACAATAATGCAATGCTCGACATGCAATAAGAAATGAGCATTGACACGAGTTTGAATAATCGATTTATGCTCGATATTAGGGTTTCAACGGAAAATAAATATACTGATATCTATTTATCACTCATAGTTCATGAATAGACACGAACAAATCGAAAGAACATATACAAATAAAAGTTGACGAATTTAGGGTTCAAATAGAAATCCCTTGGATCCGAAGCTAAGTTATCCTAACCAAAAATTCTTTTGCTTTTACCTCAATGGAACAATCTAATTATTAGAATACAGTCTACACGACAATGCTAAAAACTCAATACTAACTTACTCCTATTCCCAGAATGACCCATTCACCTGGCATGTAAAACTATCAAAAACACCACTCTTAAATCTAAATTACTTGATCATCCTTCCCGTAAGTAAAATCATTTAGAAAAGATTCCTATCGTATATGAAGTTACCAAAAGTATATCTTATAGGTAAAATTACCAAAACACCTCTTCTGGGTACAAATTTACCAAAACACCCAGTCTGGGCATAAAATTACAAAAACACCCTTGGTATCCCCTAGAACCTGAAAAATCTCAAAAACATTTTAAAATACCCTTTTAAGTAACCTAAGGTTATTTTTGAATTAAAAAGTATTTTGGGAAATTTTTCGTTCGAAAACCCTTTACCGATATATGGATTGAGCGCTCAGAAGCTGCTCCCACTAAAAATAGCTATCAATTTCGAGATAGCACGAAATTTGAGACACTGCCACATATCAATAATATACGGTTCTTCTCAAATTTTTGAATTGAAGTAACTTGATTTGCTATATTAAATAAATCAAGAATCATTTCTCACCAATACGCTAATTTGGTGTCCTTCGCAAACACGTGACATACCCAAAAAATTCCACAGTTTAGATCTTGTAAAAAAACAAGTCTCTTTTTTGTACTTTATCGTATTCAACTCCCAATCATTTTTAAAAATTTGCACAATAACTGCCTAAATCCTAACCCCCCCTTTTTGGTGACAATTACACGTGCTATTCATGAATTTAACACACACTATTACACCTTAAACACACAGAGTTTCTCCTTCCTCACCACTGTCGAGACACAAACACCCCATTTACACACACTTCCACTGCCACACACCTAAACACACACTAAAACATGTAAATACACATTACTACACTTAAAACACATACATTAACAACTTAATACACAAATTACACACACATAGACACACTTGAACCACTCTCACACATAGCAAACACAAACTATACCACCTGCACACACCCACGACCCCTCTCCCATACCCTGCACATGCACTACACAACACAATACACATAAATATATGCTCTCTCTCTCTCTCTCTCTCTATATATATATATATATATATATATATATATATGTATGTATGTATGTATATATGTATGTATATATTATATATATATATATATATATATGTATGTATGTATGTATGTATGTATGTATATATATATATATATATATATATGTATGTATGTATGTATGTATATATATATATGTATGTATATATGTATGTATGTATGTATATATATACATATATATATATATATATATGTATATGTATGTATGTATATATATATATATATATATATATATATATATATATATATATATATATATATATATATATATATATATATATATATATATATATATAGGGTCGTGATCCATTGATAGCGCTAGCAAGTTACTAGCGCTGTTTTGCCGTCTGCAACATAATGTAGCGGACGGTAAATTATCGTCTGCTACATTATGTTACGGACGGTGAAAAAAAGTGCTGTTATGGCGCGCGATCTGGCCTTCTATTCTCGCTCGTGGACGGCCACCAGATCACGCTAGCAACTTGGGTTAAGTTGCTAGCACTATCAATGGATCACGACCCATATATATATATATATATATATAGGGTCGTGATCCATTGATAGCGCTAGCAAGTTGCTAGCGCTATTTTGCCGTCTGCAACATAATGTAGCGGACGGTAAATTATCGTCCGCTACATTATGTTGCGGACGGTGAAAAAAGTGCTGTTGTGGCGCGCGATCTGGCCTTCTATTCTCGTCCGTGGACGGCCAGATCGCGCTAGCAACTTGAGTTAAGTTGCTAGCGCTATCAATGGATCACGATATATATATATATATATATATATATATATATATATATATATATATATATATATATATATATATATATGGGAGCTGATCCGTTGATAGCGCTAGCAAAATGGGAGATTTTGCTAGCGCGATCTGGCCGTCCGGGATGGACGGCACATATCTTTTTTTTCGAAAGCTATCAGTCGTCCGCTACATAGTGTAGTGGATAGAATTTTTACCATATTGCCCCTCGTCCTTTGTCCGCTACACTATATGGCGGATAACTTTTTTGGCCTGACACCGTCAGTCAAAAAGACGTCCGCTACACTGTGTAGCGGACTACTTTTTGACTGACAGTGGTCAAGTCATCCACAACCATCCACAACCCCCTGACAGTTGTCACACCAGTCCTGGGGCGACAGGACTGCTACTTTGTCCTTATCCCACCGTCCGCGATACTGTGTAGTGGACAACTTGGTACGGTTTTTTTCCGTCCGCTATACTATGTAGCGGACTAGACAAGTCATAACTATACGGAAACTGTGTTTCATTCTCTTTTCAAAACTCATTCATCTTTCTTCTCAAAATTTTTCTAGCGGTGTTGGCAAGTAGATCTGTGCAATTTCTTCCAAAGAAATCATTTAATCGTCTCATCAGTCACGTAAGTTCACATTCCAATCCTTTATTCATTCATAATCTAGAGTTTGTTATGAGTATTGCGGCTTATGCATGGTTTTGAATATGTATGCGGTGGATTGTGCTAGCGTTTGTCAATATATGTGTATTGCTTTTGTTCATGTGATTTCATTTGCATATATACAGCATGTCAACTTATGTGAGCACATGCTAGCGTTGTATGTTTGAAAATTTTTACGCTTCCAACCTTGCCGTTTTTTCATAATTTCAGTTGCAAAAAAATGGATTTTAACCCTGGACCAGAAGATCCCTCCGTATTATACGACCAAGCAAATCATGTCAGTACGCTCTTATGGGATGGTGGGGTAAGATCCTTATTTTATCAACTTTTCTATTCTTACGAACATTGTGTACCGTTTATTTTGGTTAAATTGTATTTATTAATTCGTAGGAAAGAGCACTTCTCAACACAGTAGAAGTGTCCGATAATTTCAAAGCCTGGAAGTTGAACAAATTTCAGAAACGGTTACTGCGTGGGATTGGGTTTGGGATTTTCACGCATGGGCAAATCTTTCAACACCTTGACCGGCACTTAATAGGTGCCCTTGTTGAAAGGTGGAGAAGTGAAACGAATACGTTTCACTTCCTTCTCGGAGAGATGACGATTACCCTAGAAGATGTAGGGTTCATCTTAGGGTTACCGGTGACGGGACGGCCGGTAATTGCTCCTCCGTCGGAAGCAACGAATAAGAGAACCGCTAGGGACTTCTTTACTTCGATACCCCAGGATCAATTTAGCACTGGTGGTATCAAGTTGAAGTGGTTGGTAGATACCTACAAGGTTCTCCCGGAAAACTACACGGATGAGATGCTTGTGCTATACACACAAGCTTTCCTCTTGTGGGTGATGGGGGCAATTCTGTTCCCAACAACGTCGAAGAATACGGTCAGCGTCAAATATTTACCGTTGTTGGGTAACCTGCTGGAGGTTGGGGATTATGCCTGGGGTGCAGCAACTCTTGCGTACCTGTACCGAGCATTGCACAAGGCAACGAGGCCCGACTCCAAAGCTATATGTGCGTGTCTCTCGCTATTGCAGGTATATCATACAAATCTTCATTACGTGCTTATTTTTTTTGTTGAATCGACATTTAATTTTGACGATACTTTATTTAATTTGTCTTTGCTCTCAGGTGTGGTCTTATGAACACCTTGCTACCGGCGCACCCAGGCGTAGGGACGGAACGGATAATGTGTGGCCTCGGTTGTGCGCCTGGGAGTACAGCCGGAAGGAGCCACTACCCGAGGAGAGATGATCCCCATCATAACATTACGTACTATCGGGGGGAGCTCGACTCGCTATCTCCGGGCCAGATGCGATGGGCACCGTACAAATGTTTGGCGCGACGGGTGGGGGAGTCATTCGTCTTCACGCTCTCCGGGTTGCAACGCACACCCCTGATCCACTTCGAGGTCGCAGAGTGGCAGCTACCAGATCGTGCTATATGCCATTTTGAGTGCCTGCAGGGGTTGCCAGCCGATGCGCCGGATATGAGGGGTAACAGGAACCCACCGGGTGTCAGACGGTTTGGCAAGGCGAATGCGCACGACTTGTGCGCACGAGAACTTGAGGTTTGGGATTCCTGGCAGGACACGTTGGCGGCCATTGTGTCAGAGCCTGACCCCGTGATCAGCATCGAACAGTACAATGAGTGGTACTACCGCATCACCCGGAGGAGAGTAGCTCCAGTAAGGTTTGAACGCGGAGAGAAGTACCACCCTAGGGGTCAGATCGATGAGCAGATGGCATACAATCTGGTAAGTTGCCCAACCAGTGCTTTTAATTGACCTTGATGATTCTAAGTAAGTGTGTATGAAGTTACTTATTTATTATCTCTTTGGATGTAGGTTAATGCCTCGTTCGCCTTCTTCCAGAAGTTGAGCGAGCGCAAGGATCTGGTGGATGCAATGGGCGAGGAGCTTCGCCAACAGGCTGAATCGTTGGCGTATGGCTGCGGGAATTTTTTGTGCCAAGCATCCGGGCAGCCTTCGGGCGTCAACCCGGGTGGCAGTTATGTGAGCTCGGGATATGGTGAGCCCTCGGGATACGGTGATCCCTCGGGATACGGTGATCCCTCGGGACAGACTTTGGGGGTGAGCCAGGGATACGGTGGTCCCTCTGTACCGGGAATGGGTGGTGATTGGGGACCGCCAAGCACCATGGGCCAGGCTCAAGCACCGTGGAAAGAGTACAGTGCGCCCTCCTTCTCTTTGCTTATGGACTCGGAACCCCAACCCCTCTCTCAGAGTCAAGTCACGCAGGACTGGGGTTTCCAAAACATCAGTCTGTCCGAGACACTGCCCATTGTCCCGTGGGCGGGACCATCTGTTGTGAAAGGAGGGCAATATCCCCCGATCGACCCCCCCGAAGGAGTGCAATATCCCTCGGTCGACCCCTGAGGGGAGTATCGCAAAGGGCATCCACTGAAGCCCCTAAAGCCGCATAAATGCCAAATTATCAGAGAGCGGTATTTTAGCGGGTTCACCCGGGACAAAGCGTTATATAGTGTGAATCACCCTGAGGGCATGGATTACTGTTGCTCGTGGGGAGAAATGTCCTCCCTGGCTCCGGGGAGTTGGTTAGACAACGACGTCATCTCTACCTACGTGGAGATTCTGAAGGAAAGGGGCCGGGGCGGCCGAATGAGTATCCGGCCATATTTTTGTTGGATGCCTTTTTTCATAGCCTCCTAGTGGCTGAATGGCATGAGTGGGTCAAACGAAGGATAAAGAAAAAGTTGAGTCAGTGGAGACCGTCGGAAAACCTACGAGCGTATCTGCATAGGGATAGTCCAGTGAGCGCAATGGTTGCCCACGTGTTTCTAATCCCATTTCTAGGGGAAAGCCACTGGTACTTGGTTTGCTATGAACCAACGGAAAAAGTCGTATCGGTGATCGACAGTCTCCACGACGATACCCTCCACATGCCTGTGTTGCGGATGTATAAAGCCCAGCTGGACTTTATGGTAATCTTACGATTGTTGTTTAATGCTTATTGTAACTTCCAATTGTAAATGTTAACTCGTGTCTTATGCCGTTTTCTGTTTCTCGCAGAATATATTTTGTGCCATGGTCAATGCTATCCGTGGTCTACCTGTACCGGCGCGGCCAAAGCTCCATTTTCGATTGAAGAAGAGGAGGCCCAAGCAACATAATACTTCGGACTGCGGCGTCTTCCTTTGCATGTACATGGATTACATCTGTCGGTCTGAGAGCCTCAAGGCGGCCGCCTGGAGTTTAGAATGCGTAGAATTCTTTAGATATAAGATAGCTTGGCAAATTTTGAAAGGCCGGCCTAGAGCGATTAGGTTTATTGAAAATCTGTCTAAGGACGAGAATCCGGCTCAACATGAGGACCTCTAGTTGACATTGTACCATTACAATAATTTTTTAATAAATCGTGATTAATTAGAAAGCTGTCATTGGTGTGATTTTATTTGTGTTGAGATCGGTTGATTTGTGTTGAATGATTGAGTGATTTGACTGATTTGTATTCATATCAGTGGACATTTGATTTGGGTTGATTTCATTAGAGTTGATTTTTTTGCTCTCATTGAGAATGATTAAATGGTGGGAAACAAAAAGGGGGAGAATTTCTTAGCTATTGGCCTGTATCCGTCCGCTACACAGTGTAGCGGACGCCCAAAACAGCAAAATTTTCTAAGTGTTGAAGTTGGTTGTTTCTGCTTTCCCGTCTGCTAAATAGTGTAGCGGACGTTCAAAGACAAAAATTTTCTAAGTGTTGAAGTTAAAGTTGATTGTTCTTACTTCCCTATCTGCTACACAGTGTAGCGGACGTCCAAAGACAAAAATTTTCTAAGTGTTGAAGTTGATTGTTTCTGCTTCTCCATCCGCTACACAGTGTAGCGGACGTTCAAATTTTCTAAGTGTTGAAGTTGATTGTATGTGCTTCTCCGTCCGTTACACAGTGTGGCGGACTTTCAAATACATAAAATTTTTTAAGTGTTGAAGCTGATGGTCTCTGCCTCTCCATCCGCTACACAGTGTAGCAGACGTCCAAATACATAAAATTTTTCTAAGTGTTGAAGTTGATTGTTTCTGCTTCTCTGTCCGCTACACAGCGTAGCGGACGTCCAAATACGTAATGATGATGATTGTTTCTGTTTCTCTGTCCGCTACACAGTGTAGCAGACGTCCAAATACTGAAAATTTTTCTAAGTGTTGAAGTTGATTGTTTCTGCTTCTCCGTCCGCTACACAGCGTAGCGGACGTCCAAATACGTAATGATGATGAATGTTTCTGCTTCTCTGTCAGCTACACAGTGTAGCGGACGTCCAAATACTGAAAATTTTTCTAAGTAATGAGGTTGATTGTTTCTGGTTCTCCGTCCACTACACAGTCTAGCGGACGTCCAAATACTGAAAAATTTTCTAAGTGTTGAAGTTCATTGTTTCTGCTTCTCTGTCCGCAACACAGTGTAGCGGACGTCCAAATATGAAAAATTTTCTAAGTGTTGAAGTTTATTGCTTCTCCGTCTGCTACTCAGTGTAGCGGACGTCCAAATACTTTGTGTTGAAGTTTATTTTTTAATAAATTGGAGACCGAAGACTTGTTTTAGCCACGAAATCAACAATCTCAATATCGATTAACAATAAAAAAACGTACGGTTAACAATCAACAATCTCAACATCGACGGAATCTCAAACGGCACAATTAAGAACCTAAAATTCGAAAAAATAATGAATATTAACATAAAATTGTTCATAACAGAATTTAGGGTTCAACATTGGGGGAAAGTTTTTTCACAAGTGCTCCGATCAAACACCGTCACTTGAAAATTACACTTTCCCGTGTGTTCAAACACTACAAAGTCCCTGAGTTGGAGGTCATGCTGTAGCACGAATTTGTTCCAACCCTCTGCGAATGAAATTTGACCTTGGCCGGGCTTCATCTTCATTTTTACATGCCATGACCCTTTGCGGCTGGTTAAAGTTGAATTGAAATAAATTGTGGTATGCCAATCGGAAAAGGCTACCGGTATGTCCTAACATATTCATAATACAAAAAAAGGTTAGTTTTTAACCAAAGATCAAACTTTAACACACATGAAAACACAAAGAAAGAGGGATGGCCTACAAGTTCTGTATCAAAACCAGGCATCATGACCTTGAAAAAGTGTCTGCCTGCAAGGTGCATGTTGCCTACAAATTTGCTGCTGCTCGACGAATCAGAAGCCATTACGCCGGGAATGTCGCTGGAGGTGCCGCGGCATTGAGGGGAGGACGGGGCTGTTGCAGGGGGCGGCGTGGCGTCAGGGGAGGACGGTGGTGTCGCCAGAGATGTGGGTCACCGGAGATGGGTAGTGACTGGGTGACATGTTTGAGACAGATAGAGAAACGGACGGAGTGATAAGATGATTGGCCGATCTAGGATATATAGAGCAGAGTCATCCTCTACATTGTATAGCAGACCAAAAGAACCCAAAAGTTTTTCTCTGCGATGCCGTTTGCTACATCGTGTGGCGGGCAAAAAGCAGATGCGTCCGCTACACTATGTAGCGGACGGGGCTAACCAGAAAAAAAAACTTAAACTTAGATTTGATAGCTCTCATAGGTTAATCAGAAAAAAAATTCCAGTGTTCGGTCAAAACATTATTAGAAAAAAATTACAAAAAACTATTACAAATGTTAAACAGACTTGATGGCTTATACAAAAAATTAAAGGTCCACTGCAGCTTGTTCGTCTTCATCTTCGGCGTCATCTTCTTCCCCGTCTTGCAAACCCCCTGGACTTATCCCCAGTGCCTTGTAATGGTTTCGCTTGTCGTGGTCGGTCATTTTGTTGCACAATGCACACCTTCTCAGCTTTTTAGGTTGAGTTGCCTATTCAATAGAGCTCTTCATCCGCGTAGATCTCTTGCGGCCTTTCGTTTGCGATATAATTGGGTCCAAAGGCCGGATATCATTGTCGTCTTCCTCCCCCGGCTCGTCATCTTCTGATCCCGTAGTAGGCTCAGTGTCAACCGCATTGCTGACTGAAGCTGCTTCCAACTGGTCGACGATGGGCTCTTGCTGCTGAGCTACCTCGAGGAGATGTTTATATCCGGCCATTGTAGCAGCACCTTTTACGGACAAACGGGTGAACATTGTCACCAGATGATTATACCGCAACGTCTCTGATTCTTCAAAGTCAGTATACGGGTGCTCCGAAAAGGCAATGGTACCGTGCAACCTGTTTGCACCTTTCGTCCACCGTGGCAGGACATATTTATCGGGGATTGTCCTGATATTCTTCTGGGTGAAAAACCGCAGAATGTGTCTACACAGGATGCCATGGAACTCAAACTTCTTGCAAACACATGTCACCGAATCTGTCAATGTGTCATGGCTCACCGTATAAATTCTGCGCAGCTTCTCAGGGACGAGGTCATTCACGAGCGAATAAACCTTGTACTCACGCGTAGACATTTCTGCCACCTTGTTTATACTGTATCGTCCCGATTTTTGCAGCTCTACTTGGTATAGCAAGAAGATCTCCTTCGTATAGACTTTGGCACCGTTCAGCTCCAGCGGGGTCTCAAGCAACCTTCTCCTTTGTTTGTACGTTGTTGCAAAGTCTGCAGCCCTTTCTTTTACGAACAACGAAGCAACCACTTTTTGTGCGGATGCAACGAAACTCTTCAAATTGGTAGTTGTACCCACATAACTATCGAACGTGGCATTCATAGATTCACTCCTGCCCGTCGTTTTCATGCCCGCTGAAAAATACCTCCTCGTGTAAACGCCAATCCATTGCTCTTTGAGCTCGTACAAGTGCTGGAGCCACTCGTTGTCTTGCAATGAGTAATCCCGAACAAGCTTTTTCCACCTCTCCTCGAATTCCTCAATCGTTAACGACTTGTTAACGCACTTGTCAAAATCCTGTTTAAAGTCTGGATACTTTGCGTACACGTGATGCAGACGTTCAGGGTATTTGTTGCTTATGTGCCAAGTGCACAAGTTGTGCCAGGTGTCTGGGAAGACGGTAGCAATAGCCTTCTTCATTGCCAAATCTTGATCGGTGATGATCACTTTGGGTGCTTTGAAGTTCATTGCTTCCAGCCACGTCCTAAACAACCATACAAAAGAACCCTCGCTCTCGTCCCTTAACAAGGCGAACCCGAACAGGATGGAGTGATAATGATGATTGACGCCCGTGAAAGGAGCGAACGGCATCGAGTACTTGTTGGTACGGTATGTGGTGTCGAAAGTCACGACATCCCCAAAATGCTTATAAGCTAGCCTCGAACGACAGTGAACCCAAAAAATTGTGGATTTCCATATAGAAAAGACTGCTCCCTTTTCCTATTATTCGAATATCAATTTCGAGCTTGTTCAAATCCTTTATGATAGCTCTCTGTCTGGTATTCATTTTAGCTAGGTTTTCCATATTCTTTTCTCAAGGCATATGCCACCATATTTGATTTTTCGAGTTGGTATAATATGGAGAATCATGATCCTTAAGGAGTTCCAGCAATTTAAAGAGCAGGACCTTCAAATATGTGAAATCACTAAGCTAGATCTTAACTTTGTTTGATCCCTGTTAAAAATGATAGAAAGTATTGATCCTCTAAGCGGAAAGAAAGTGACTCTCACTTGTTACCGAATGTGATCTACCCTCGAGGCCAAAGCAGCGCCTCGTATAAGATGAATCTAGCTAGTAGCTAGTGCAGTTACTGAACTCAGGAAGATATCATAATAATAAGAAGACTGCTTTGTTCTTCCAGAAGTATAAGCTTAAAAGGCATAGGCCAATCCGATGCCCGTCTGGTTGATAATGGGACCTCTGGAATCGCCGTGTTCACCAACTCTTCTATAGTCATTTTTTTTCATAAGATAGATTATGACCTACAGAGAAGAGTATCAAATCCAATAAGCTACAAGACCTTCATTAAAGAGGTTTCAATTATTATTTTGAATTTGATGCTGACTAGAATGTTAGAGGAAGGACATCACTCTTCCTGCCTTGCTTTCCTTGGTCTTCGAAAAATAGAAATAATTTCTTTACAGGGAAACCAAGAAGGTCTGGGTAGTAAACCTAGAAGGTCTTTAGAAAAAAAGTCTAGAAACTCACTAACCACTGGTACCTGCTTTAGTTGAGGTTCACTTACATGAATATCATACACACGTGCCAGGTAGCCTCGACGTGCACTATGAAGATTGCGCGGAGCTCTTAAAGTGGATATTAAATAAGGAGGTCTTACCAACTTATCTCCTTGAATAATTACTTCGGGTTGTTGTGTGCGACATGTTTATTAAATTACAATGACAATCCAAGATAGCCTGATGTATAGCTAACAATTTATTTCGAGGATGAAATTAAAGTCTCCAGATCGAAGGGTATGAGATTGGAATAAAAGGTTTGTTTAAAGACTTCAATCGGACATTCTTTATATATCTTCGTGGAGATAAGGAATTACCACTAGGTTTATTCACAATAAGTACATTATCAAGTGACTGACAAGGTACTGTCAGTTATAGACAAATGTTAATGAAACAAAAGAGTGGGTAGCACCTGAATCAAACAAAACGAGAGCCTTATGAGAGCAGACTTTAAATAACCTATTACCATATCTTCAGACCTTATGGCTTCCTTCAAGTCCATGGCATTAGCGCGACCCACCACTAGTGGCTTCCTTCTATGGCCATTATCTTCCTCTTGCGACACTCCTTTGTATTTTGTCCCACCTTTGACACTCAAAACAAGGCCATTGATTCAGTTCTGCATTCATTTGCTCGGTAGCCTTGCTTTCCACACTTAAAGAATGCTCCAGTTTCCTTTATACGATTCGTGCCCTTGTGTTTTAGTCCACAGTATCTAAATTCTCAAACTCTGCCTTTTTGTTCCGATTATCCAAATTTTCCTTCATCAGACCTCTTTTTAAGTTTCACCCCACTATTCCTTTTCCCGATCTTGATTTTTACTACTTTTTCCTTCCTTGTTCTTCCCTTTCTTCCTATACTTCCCTATTTTCGGTTGTACTAACACCGCCTTCTCCATTGCTTCAGCAAAAAACTTTGAGTTGAAAAATCTTCACTATCTTTCTCAAGGGTTGTCTTAAACCCTCTTAAAAGCACCTAGCTTTGAGATTCTCTTTGATCACCTGATGAGGGGCAAAGCGTGTCAACTCACCAAACTCCTGGATATACTCTTCCATCATTTTATCCTTTTGCTTTAGACCAAGAAAATTGGTCTCTAGCTTGTTTTGCACACTAAATATTTCTCATTAAATAACCGTTAAATCAGCTCCATGTGACATAAGTTCGATTAGTCCTTCTCCCCTTTTCCACATGTTTCTGCACATGCCATTAATAGCTTGCCTCTCCTCTTAACATATAAGTGGCTAAAACTACTTTTTTTTGCTTCTCACATCATGATATTTCAAACATTTTCTCAATTCCTCTAATCCAAGTGATTGCCTTTATCGGATTATCTCCCCCATAGAATTCACTAGGGCAGTCATCTTGGAAGTCCTGAAATCTATATTCTTTCTTTTCTTCTTCCGGAATCGTCATAGTATCAACCATTAGTTGTGCTGCTGGAGTTGCTACAGCTTCCCCTAGAAGGACTACCAACTCTTTTAAGTCTTCCCAATAGATTTGAGCTCTATTGTTATTGTTCCTATGCTTACGTCTTCGATGTTGGCCAAAGATGCCCCGGTTGGGGTGCTTCTTGATCGGGACCCCTCTTTTGTCTTTCTATCGTTGGAAAAGCACGGTTTCATAGGTTATAAACGATTCTAAAATAGAATAGTAAAGTCTTGTGCTCCAAATTAATAACAAACTTACAATACAACATCATTTAAATAACACAGTCTTATATTGCAATTATCAAATATTTATAGCAGTAGATTTCACTCTAGGTCATACAACTTCTAATCTAGGCGAAACCATATCGTTCCTTAAATAATTCTGTGTTCCACTAGTCCTCATCCAAAAGCATTTATTGCCTTTCACTGGACATGGCCCTATCAGAAGGGCAATAATGAATGACTTGTTGCATTCTCTGGGCGACCCCCATACTGGCATCCACTGTGTCTTCTACCATTCTATTTGTGTTTTTCTTTTCTTTTATACACTCCATGTCCAGCTTCATCTCTTTATTTGTTTGAATTCTGAGAGATTCCAATTGGTTTATTAACTCATCTCTCTCCTCAGACACTTTTAGATACTTTCTCCTCCAAAAATTCATGCTTTTATTTCTGGGCCTTTCACTCGATGCCTTTTCCCATATCTCGAGGCCCATGATAGGCGTGCTTAACCTCCCCCTTTCTACTTCGAGACCCTTAAACTCTATTGCCACAGGCTCTTCCTCTGACTCTTCCATGCCTTCCTCTATTTCATCCAGGTCCTCTTCAATGTCCTCCTCCAGGTCCAACATATCCAACATGTTATCATCAAGCCACCCACCCACATTAGTTGGTTCTCCTGCCATTCCCTATAACTGTAACAAACTACAAAACTTACAAAATTATTATGCCTTGGTTAACCCAGGCCTAGACTTCTCAGTTACCACTATTACAGTCTTCCTCTTAATTATCTTGTCTAAACTGAGGCGTTACCTAGACACTTTGATAGTCTACAAAATCATATACCTAAGCTCTGACACAACTTGTGAAACCCTCAGCCCTAGTGACATCACCGGAGTTGAGATGTCTACCATTTCTACGTCACAATCCTTCTTACAAGTCAGAGCAAGTACAACATCAAGATCATTAGTAGACGTCACAAAACATGTCCCTGCAAAAACTTTCTTAAAAGTGCACAATGTACCGCAGTGGAAGCCTATTAAGGATTAATAGAACTAAGTATTTACAATAGAGTTCACAACTTTCATGGTATCACGTCCCTCACTGAGTGTCTCAGTACATCTTTTCTTTATATTTTCCAGATGTCTCACCACAATCGAACCTAGTATGTGAAACATGGCAGATAAGGAATGAACGCAAATCTCGTAATTAGGATAATACGTGGAGTACAATGCACAATCCATTCGGGAATATCGAAGAATCAAATATGAGTTCTCAATGCTTCCAGTAAATCCAGAAGGCCAACAAGATAGTCACAACATCTGCGATCACTTTGATACATCACCTTAGTTAAGATGCAGGGGCTTTAAGCCTAACAAAACATCATCATTTCCACTTATATAAAGACATGATAGGCATTAACGATGCATATGTAATGCAAGAAATAACAGTAAGGCAAAACATAATTATGAAGAACATACTCCCTCCGTCTCTAAAAAAATTGATCATATTTTCTTTTTGGGCCGTCCCACAAAAATTGATCACTTCTAAATTAGGAAAGATTCTGTAGTATTTTTACATATTTACCATTTTTATACTTTTTTATTCTATTTCTCTCACCACATTTAATTCTCTACCATCTCATTTTCTCTCTCCTGGCCCACTACTTTACATACACTTTTTTTATTCAATTTCTCTCTCCGCATTTAACACTCTACCAACTAATTTTCTATCTCATGACCCACTCTCTTTCTCCCTCTCTCTAAAGGGTAAAATGGAAAAGACACAATATATAGCCTAAATCCTTAATATACATGCAAATTCAAATGGATCGGTCTTTAAGGGACGGAGGAAGTAAATATCAAAATGAACAACATCACTTGAAATCAATTGTAATGCAGATCGACTCGACATGACAGACTTTGGCCCCGTTTCCTCCTGTTGTTAGTGATTCAATTTTCACTGACCGCCCTCATATCGATGCCCCATTGTACGGGGTGTTCATCTCAGTCTCGCATGTATGGAAAGGAAACAATTTTCATCAAAAGGACGGACTTACTGAGTAATTCAATGGTAAGTCCTCAACAACTCATCAAGGTTTCATCAACGGGGCGGACTAAGGGCATTGTTCAGTCTTAAGTCCTCAATAACATAATTCAAGTAAAGAAGGATTGGATCATATATTCACTTTTGCTGTCCAATCACAATAGCAAAGGTGTCCAATCATAATAGAAAAAATCAATATAAATGTCATTGACATGGCATACTAATTGAAACAAGGAATTATCATATCGGAATCACACTATCCTTACCTGTTTGACTCTTGGCCGAAGAATTCCTCACTTTCAATTTCAGTGAGCAGAATTACATACTCTCACAAGATCTTGCTCGTTATATAGCCTTTAGGTACATGGGCATACTTTACACTTACCCGCTTATCCACTCATAACTTCTTACTACGGCTAGTCATTTTAATCATATTTACCCTAACACCAAAAAGTGCACCAGCAATCTTTTCTCATTATTCTCTATGGTTCTTAACGCATAATTATGTGTTTTCACTAAATTTACCACCGGGTGCCAAAAATTACCAAAACACCCCCAGGCATAGGTAAAATTACCAAAATACCAAACTCGAGTTTGAAAACTCGGCTCGCATTCGTATTCAACCTTAATCAAATCCCTAAATCTACTCAAAATCCTCAAATTGTTCAATCAATAAAAAACAAGAACCTGTTAACAAAAGAGAATAAGAGTTATATAGGAGATACAATGAGGCTGCAAAATAAAAACACTATAAAAAAGAAATCTCGATCGATCGGCGATGAAGACATATACAACGGGTTGATGCATGCCCTTGATGAATTAGCTCCCTCTTCATGCCCCTGGCTTTGTAGCTTTGTAGTTCAGAAACATGGCTTTGCGAGTTTGTAGTTTGAATCAGGAGGTGCAAATTGAATCTGGCTACGTAGGCTGAATCCTGCGACGGGGAGATGACGACGGTGAAGACAGGTAACGCGATGACCATCTATGAAGAGAGAGAAATGGGGGCTGTATGAAAGATTGAGAGAGAGAGGGGCTGTTGTGCGATCTGTGTTTGAGAGTGAGAGAAAGGGGAGGGGCAGAGGGTGTTTAACTATTTGAGTATCTGAGAGAAGAAGGCAGTGTGGGTGGTGGTTTGCCCGCAGCGTGGGCAGTGATCTGGCCCGCGGTGGTCTGGCCGGCAGCCTGGGGTGTGGTCTGATGAGAATACGAGAAAGGGGGCATGAGTGTAAACTGTGGAGTGTCTCTCTGACGAGAATATGAGATAAGGAAAACCCAGATTTGGTCATAAAGAAAGGAAGTATTTGGACCATAGGCTTCCATGTCACAACAAACTTCCCCATGCATAGATATTTTGTGTAGCTTTTACTACTGTAAAGAGTAAATGAACCAATGTTCTTTTATAAGACTCGGCTCGTGTTTAGCTCGTTAAGTAAATGAGCCTCCTTGTTCATGAACATAAATAAACAAAGATCATTATGTTCAAACTCGGCTCGTTTAATAAACGAGCCCTAAAATTGTGTTTGTGTTCGGTTTACGTATTACATGAACAAACATGAACGAGTTTTAAAGAGAATGAACATCGAGCTGTTCGTGAACAACTCGGTTCATTTATAGCCCTAGTGACCATTGCACTAACAAAAACCGAAAATAACCCAAAACATCTTTTTAAGCAATCTAAACTGGTTGTTGGACTAAAATTCCTTCAGGGGAAATTTCATTCGAAAACCCTTACCCGATATTCAAATTTAGCACTAAGAGACCAACACTATTAAAAATAGTAATCGGCTTCGAAATGCCAAGGAACTTTAGACACTGAAGTGTTTTAATAACATAAGGTCCTCCTAAAATTTCCGGACAAAAGTAGTCCGATTTGATATATTTAATAAATAGAGAACTCGTTTCCACAAATAAAATCATACAACGTCCTTCAAACACCGAAACACTTGAGAAAATTTCACCTTGTAGATCTTGTAAAATTAATGGGGGCTTATTCTTTTGCACTTGGCAAAAATCAGGGTAAAAACAACTTTTCAAAAATAAACTTTGAAAAGCTTAAAAACTAATGACTTATAGTGCACTTACTCTTTCTATTCCTAAACATCTAGATCAAATACATACACTATTGCACCTTAAACACACAATCTGCCCAACTTCCTCACTAAAGACTACTAGATCACGCCTTAACACACAACCACACACCCACCCACCACCCGCACGGGCATGTGCGCGCGCGCACACTTACACTTACACACACACACACACACACACACACACACACTATCTATTTACAAGTGCAAAAGGCCTTCGTGGCCAAAGCCTTTGCCTACCACTTCGTGGTTCTCTCATGTATCTAAAAGTAGAGATGTGCAAAAATCAAAACAAAACATACTTATCATCATTTCATATCATAATGACTCTGAAGAGCCTAAAACGTAAGCCGAATGCTCATTCAAACTACCTTCCTTTCTTTGTAAGACCTTAAACTAATCACTCAAAATATGATCCGATCAAATTAAGCTCATGAGTGAGTTTTAGACCTTATGCAAACAAGCGGAAGGTAATGCCCATGGGAGGTTAACCTATTGAGTAAGCTCAACATATTTTTCGTATAACCCGATTTGCCGGCCTTCGACCCCCCAGCCACTACTTCCAAAGAAAATCACATGATTTACAGCATGCTATCATACATAGAGAGTGTTAAACAAATCATGTATCATATAAAACACTAATATGCATTTCCTTACTCAAAACAGTTTTAATGAAAGTAAATTACTTTCATGTTTAAGCAATTTAAGGCAATATACACTTCGAATGTGAGAATGATACAAAAGAGAATATTAAAGCAAACTTCTTTAGCTTTTGAAAAAATTGAGAACACTCAAATCCGACTATATTAAATGAAATATGCCTGTTTAATTATCAACACAAAATCTGCCCAGGTTAATCAACTTCGACCAGTTCCACATTAAAGCAATTTAGGGCAATTTACACTTCAAATTAAAGAGTGACAAAAGAGGGAATGCCAAAGCATTCAGCTTTTCAGAAAGTTATAGAACACTCAAATTTGACATGTATTAATGAGATATGCTTATTTAAATATCAACACATTCCAAAAGCACATAACACACACAATATATTCACACCAACCATGATTAAAACCATGCTTAAGATTGCTCATATGTAAACCCTCCCTTTGGCAAAAAGAAACTGATTAGGGTGTAGAACTCTTCAAGAACTCCCTCTTCCGTCAAAAGAAGAACATCCAACCATCAATGGTTACTAATATGAAATTACAACATAAAATATCCTATTTTTTCCTTGCTTCTTGAAGCTCTTGAACTTCCCTTTAGTTTTTCTACAAGTACCTCCCCTCTCTCTTCTCTTCTCATTTTTTTCTTTTCAAAGGGTAGAAGACACGAGTCACCAAAGTTCAAGTAAATTTGTTGAATTTTCACCTAGAGCAACAAAAGTCTCGAGGGTAATGGACCCCTTCCAAGTCTTACCAATAGGGTTATGACAAGCCAAGTAAATTTTTAGATTCAATAAGCTTCATTAGTACTAGTTAACCTAGTCTCGTAACTATGTAACCGTAATTAGCATATTCAAGATTTGGGCAAACTAATCAAGCTTAGTGGCTAACTAATCACGATTAACCTTAATTAATCCAAATTAGCATAATCATGATTAGGATTCAATAAATCATGCTTAGGGATAACTGATCAAGCTTAAGACCGACTAATCAGGATTAAGACTATGATAATCCATCTACTTGAGGTGCTTTTGCCAACACAAGTATACAACTTATTCTACATATATAGGTCATGTATATCACTAGTGCAATGATAAGATCTTTCAACAAGAAAGATAGTCATGCTACATGCATAATAACAAGAATGAAATGAAATTTGTAGCTAGGTTAAACCAAAGTCCTCACACAAATTCTACACACATACTAATTGTACACCCCCCAACACTCTCAAACGCACTCAAGCACACACCAATTATACTGATACACACACACACACAAATAGTTGTTTTAACACCCATAGCATTTCCAGAAAAGAACACGCTCAACACACCAATACTCTATTGCATCACACACACACACACTCTCACGCAGAGCATACCGCTGCACCACACACACCTGCACCTCCTCCCTCGTATTCATACCAATATTCCATACACACTCCTACTACACAAACATTGTTGTGCACAACGTTAACACCCCTTTTATACCAACCCACACTGCCTAGCCCTCTGTGAGCTCACACACACACACACTCGCTCTTTCTCTCTCTTTCTCTTCTCTCTCTCTCTCTCTCTCTCTCTCTCTCAAGAAGACATACTTTTGTGCACACATCTGCATACTCTGCTCCCACACACACACATATCTATGTTTCACACACACACACACACACACTCACCTTATGGTTCACACACAAAGCACACTCCATCACTCACCAATGCTACCCCAACCCCCTCACACACACTGATATATATACCTATACAACACATAGCAACACATACACACACCCCACTATTATCGAACACACAACACACTATAGCTTAACACACACACACACACACACACACACACACACACACACTCCCTCCCTCCTAAACACCTACAAAATGCTAAACACAATGCTTAAACAATATTCCATTAAATTAACTTTAATCCCACAAATTACGAACACAAACACCAAGAACACACACTAACAAAAGCTATGGTTTTACCTTACTTTCAGCGCTTATATTAAAAATCCACTAAATTCACTCGTAGCTCCTCTAACTTGTTCTTCCCTCTCACTACTGTCAAATTCACTTCTTCTTCCTCAAAATTTCTTCTCAAATCTCGCTCAATTACCCCCCCTCAACCTCCTCTTAAATATTCCCCTCAAAGACACCTCAAAGTTCACTTTGCCTTACATGGAGACACTCCACCGTAAAGAATTTAGGTGGCAAATTTTTGGGGTTTGTGGCTGTCTAAGGTAGCCACAAATCATGCAACTTCTTGATTCTTTTAATTAGTTAATTACCAAAATTAATTAATTTTTTTCTAGGATATTACATCCTTCCCCCCTTAAGAAAAATTTCGTCCTCAAAATTGTAAGAGAATACCTTAATATGCAAACAAGTGCAGGTATATATGCCGCATCAAGGCTTCGGGTTCCAAGTGGCTTCTTCTATTGCGTGATCCTCAAATTTAGAGCGAACAACTTGCTCCTTCCTATCAACAACTTCTACTATGTGCGAGATATTGTTTCAGATACCAAATGCCTCTAATCTAATTATATGTGGAGGATTGGGATCATACTTTCTTAGTTTGGATACATGGAATACATTGTACAAATGGTTCAATTATGGGGATAGCTCAAGTTTATATGCCACCATTTTTATTTTTGACAAGATTTTAAATAGTTCGATGAATCTAGGATTCAACTTGCCCTTCTTCTGGAATCACATAATCCCTTTCCATGGTGATACTTTATGAAATACGAGGTCACCCAGCTCAAATTCCAATGCTCTTTGTCTTTTGTCAGTATAGCTCTTCTGCCTACCTTGCATGGTATGAATAATTTTGATTAATTTTGACTTTATCTTCTGTCTCTTTGATTAACTCTGTACAAGATAACCTTTTTTTTTTATCACTATGTCCTAACAAATTAGGGTGCGCCATTGTTGACCATATAATGGTTCATATGGGACCATTCCGATACTTGTACGACAACTATAAATACATGAGAACTATCATCCCAATTTTTACCAAAATTTACAGAAGAAGCTCTTAATATATCTTCCAATATATGGATCGTATGATCCTAGTGACCATCCGTTGGTGGATGAAGCGCCGTATTCATGCTTAACTTAGTTCCCATTTCTTCTTGAAAACTTTTTTAGAACCTTGAGGTGAGCCTTGTATCCTTATTAGGTACAATAGCTATCGGTACTCCATAACGACTGACTAGAACCCAGATCGATATAAATCGATTAGTCGGTCGGGATAACTCGGATACAAAATCTATGGTGATGTGGCCCAGCTTCCATTTGGGATAGCAAGTGGTTGCAATTTTGATACGAGCTTCGATATCTCCTTTTTCGTACCTGGTGACCAAAAATTTTACTTTAAATCTTGATACCTCTTTGTCTGTCACGGATGAATTGAGCACTTAGAGTTGTGAGCATCAGTCACAATTTCTTTCTTCAATTCATTGTTAGATGAAAACACATACTCGACCTTCATATCCATAAATTCCTTCTCCATCGCAACTAATTTTTTTTTTCATTCTTTTCAAATTCTCTTTGGATACAAGACAACTTCTCATCTTGTTTTTGAGCTTCGTCCATTCGATCAAGTAGTGTAGGTCAGGTTTCCACATGGAAAAACAACTACTTCCTTCTCCTTTTACTCAAACACTGATTTCGAGCTTGTTCAAATCCTCTACGATAGATCTCTGTCTGGTAATCGTTGAAGCTAGGTTTTTCATTTTCCTTTTACTCAAGGCATCTACCACCATATTTGTTTTTTTGGGGTGGTGTAACATGGGGCAATCATAGTTCTTAAGGAGTTCCATCCACCTCCCCCGCCGCATGTTAAGCTCCTTCTGCATGAAATTGTACTTTAAGATCTTATGATTCGTACAGATCTCACATGTCGCACCATATAGATAATGTCTTTAGATGTTTAAGGCAAACACTACTGTTGCCAATTCTAGGTCATGCATTGGATAATTCTTCTCATGGTTTTTTCAGTTGTCTCGATGCATAAAAAATAGCCTTTTCATTTTGTAGGGGTTATATTAATAGCTAATGAGGATTTTATTCCTTTTTCTAGGGCTCATAAAGATAATGTTATACATTGTTTCATCCATGATGTAGAACGAGTTTCTTAATCTACACTGCAATGATTGCTCTGAAGATGCTGGAGACTACAAGGAACTATTAGTTGGAGAAGCTACAGACTCAATTTCTACTTCATTTCAAATTTTCGGATGGAGCACATCTAGTTTCATACAATAAACCATGGACGATTGAAGGTGCTATCTTGTTGTTTGCTAACCTAGATGGATCGTGGACTTATGGATTCGCATTCATAATATCCTGAGTGAGTGATATTCCATGATTCGTCCTGAGCAGATTAACAAATGTATTGTAGGCTATAGTTTAGGTTAACTTCTCGATGTTCTATGTAAAGTTCCCTGATTATTTTTGAATCCTGATTAAGGTTTTGGTGGACGAACCTCTTATGACCGGTGTATGTTTGGTGCTACTTGATCAAACTACTATCTGAATGAACTATTCCTTTGAAGATGTACCATATTCTATTGTCGATGTGGTTGTTGTAGGCATTCTTTCTCTAGATGGGAAAAGGACACAATCAGGTAAGAGGGTGTTTGGGGTTAATTTTGGGATGGTCAAATCTGATTAAATCTAGATTAAATCAGATGTGTGAGTGGTTGGCAAAAGAGATTATGAGATTTAATCGACCTAAAAAATCTAGAAACAAATCAAATCCATAATCATGGAAAGTGAGGATAATGAAATAATCACATTTTCCATAATCAGGTTTGACCTTTTAATTTACCATCCTATCCCCATTTTTTTCACAAAAGACATTTCATACCCTTTTAACTAATTATTGGGTGTGACTTTTAATTAGTTTCTGGAGTTATATTCTCTTCTACGCTAACAGAAAGAAGGAGCACAACAGTTCATCAACAATCGCCTTCTTGCTCTTCTACCTTTAATTCAGAATAAGAAGTGACAACTTTTGTAGGTGGTTGAAAATAACTTATTCAATAATTTTTTTCTAACGCAGTAGCTTCATGTCTTTCAGTTATTTGCCTAAAGAGATCTTTATTTGGTCTTGTAATTCTATTCCTAACGTATTCATTATGATAATGAATATTGTTATCCATGTCTTTAAAGCATATGTAAAAGGCTACTAAAAACTTTAAATAAGAATTTAAACTTGCAATCATAGCATCTAAATTTAATAAGCTACGAACATAAGACATCAAAGGATTGTATTTTAAAGGTAAAGTACGTTCAGAAATATGAAATTTAATATTAGAATTTGTATCTTCAATAAGTTGAAAAACGGCAAAGAATCTACGAAACTCTTCATAATTGTCTTCCATTCTAGCTACATATGTGTTTTCTCTAAGATTACTCATTTAAGCAATTTGACAGGGGCTACTTGCTCTGGGTTACTCAGTCATCTCCTTTACTTAAGAAAAAATTCTCATCAAAACCAAAACCCAAGGATTTATGGCTCTGATACCAAAATGGGGGGAGGTTTGGCCGGAAAAAACACCTGAGTCTTTCTAAGAGAAGAACCCCGGACTTCATTATACCAATCGTCAACACCCAAACTGGGGGGTGCCAGGCAGGGCCTTATTGACGTCTGGTGTCCATCTAAAGTTCCTCGTTTTCAAAAAGACGGGGGTCTCCGGTTAGACAGCGTACTCTAGTTTCGAAAAAAACTTAATATTTCATAGAAAAACAGCGGAATAGATAGCAGATTTAGAGAAGAGATGGCAGAAGCTTAATAAATAAAAAGTCTGGTTATAAAATTTGTGATTTCAAAATACTTCAGGATGCTAGGGTGAGCTATTAAAACATCTTTCAAAAATCTTCCCTTTTTGGCTCAAAACTCAGGGCATGCGTTAGTCTAACGGGGCTCAACGCCATCACTCGGCAACTACCCTAAGAGACTCGCTCCCACTTTTGCTTAAAACCTAAAGGTGTAGAATTTAAGATATGTAGGAATTTAGGAAAGTGATAACAGACGTATAATTCTTGTTTTTATATAATGGCATCTTCTAGTTATATAAAGGTGTAGAATTTAAACAAAATCGTACGAAAGTGATAATCACTATACACGTCTAATAGACCAGTAAATCCTTCCTTTTATAGTGATTATACTAAAGATACTATGACGTATAATTCTATACCATGGCTAATCTTCATCAAACTCTTAATACTAAGAGTTTGAGACGCCTAATTGCATACGCCTAATTGCATAAGCTCTGATACCAAAATGGGGGGAGGTTTGGCCGGAAAAAACACCTGAGTCTTTCTAAGAGAAGAACCCCGGACTTCGTTATACCAATCGTCAACACCCAAACTGGGGGGGCGCCAGGCAGGGCCTTATTGACGTCTGGTGTCCATCTAAAGTTCCTCGTTTTCAAAAAGACGGGGGTCTTCGGTTAGACCGCGTACTCCAGTTTCGAAAAAAACTTAATATTTCATAGAAAAACAGCGGAATAGATAGCAGATTTAGAGAAGAGATGGCAGAAGCTTAATAAATAGAAAGTCTGGTTATAAAATTTGTGATTTCAAAATACTTCAGGATGCTAGGGTGAGCTATTAAAACATCTTTCAAAAATCTTCCCTTTTTGGCTCAAAACTCAGGGCATGCGTTAGTCTAACGGGGCTCAACGCCATCACTCGGCAACTACCCTAAGAGACTCACTCCCACTTTTGCTTAAAACCTAAAGGTGAATCTTGGAAAAACATTTTAAACACTCGTTGGTAAGCATAATTGGTTTTTTTTTAAAACAAATTTGGCAGAGTTTCTTTTTGTCAAGAAAATGCCATGTAATCTCTAAGTCTATCCTATATTATCTGCTCTGTGACATGTTAAGTTAATGAGATTTTTTCTTTTTCAATTCATGGATGACATGTTAAGTTAATGAGATTTTTTCTTTTTCAATTCATGGATGACATGTCTAAGGCTAACTGGTCTGTTGTTCGTCTGAGCAAATTATAATGTTTAATTAAAATATCACAATTTGTACAAAACTGTGAGCCTGTGGAAGATGGAATTGGTGTCTGAGCGAAGGGAACTACTGTGTGTTCACGAACAGTCGTGCATTCGGGGCTAATATAATAATTAACTCCGTAGTGTGTCTGCATTAATTTGTGGGCTTCTTCATAAGTCTCAGTACCTTTGTACCAAGGTCTAATATGATTTCCCACACCTGTTGTCATTGCTTCTGGAGAATGTTTGTATATGCCAGGTTGCTGGCCTTTAAAAACACAGTAAAATTGAAATCTTTTTCTATCTCTAAGCTTGTGAAAATAAGCGGCTAATCTATTTAAGGAGTTAACTAGCCAACTATTGTTTTTATGTATGAAAGCTTGCCAGATGTTGTCTATCAAAGTAACTTGGTGTAACACCCACTTTTCGGAATTATTTAAAATTTTTAGTAGCGAATACATTTTTCTTAGTGTCGATATTTTTTTAACAACTTTTAGCGGTGATTAAATGTTTAACGATTAACGTGATTGAAATTTTAACGACTATCTTTAACGACAAAATTTTTGAAAACTATAAGTTATAATTTAATAATGAATGGTATTGATCGAGGTATTTAGTGATAATTAAAGTAAACCTATAAATTTTTGGGCTTTGGCGTGTATTTTTATCGGCGAATTATATTTTGTAACATTCGACATACTTTTAATGACAATGAGGTTTTCTTTAGTAGTGTACACTTAATAGTGACGTTTTGTCAAACGAGATAGCGTAACAAGCCGTTAATAATTTTTCTAGCGCATAATTTGTCATAAATATTCTATCAATTGACCATTTTTGCAATAGTAAGTTTGGATAAGATGAATTAGCGACAAATGAAGGGGGTGGGGTTTTCTTTTCTTTGTCTAACTAGGGTTTCATATCATATATATGTATAACCTTCTTTGGCAGCCGCCTACCTCCCATTCAAGCTGTCGTACACACTAACAGAGAGAGAGAGAGAGAGAGAGAGGGGCCTGCTAATACGGGACTTCGGCGATCGAAGCGCAAATTCTTGGTAAGTTTTCAAGCCCTTTTCCTCTAATCTAATCAAGGTTTTATGGAAGTTGTGGAGGGAGGAGTATGTGGGTATCGTGCGCGTGGTTCTGGGTAGGGTGTCTCTCTTTATGTGTCTTATCTCTGTTTGTACACCATATTTCAGGAGATAGGGTGTCATGTTATGGGTAAATAGCTGGGTGAATGGAGTGTGTACTGAGTACATGTGTGTGCTGGGATCATATGTTTGTGTATACAGGCGAGAGTGCGTGAGTTGCATGCAAGTCTGTGTTCGTGTGAGCCTGTGTGTGCAAAATTGTGTGGGTGGGTGAGCAATTGATGGTGGATTGGAAGGCCTGTGTATGATGTTAGTTCCGTGAAAGTGGCATATGTGTCTTAGGTTCAAGAAGAATTCTAATTATAAGTGACTCACTTGTTCATAATTACTTTGCTGAAGTTTGAGGTTCTTGTTTGGACAACGATGCTTAGCGGTGGAAATTTGACGGTACAGGGCAATCTTCTGAGCGCTCATCTCTCTTGAACTAGAGTAGGAAAGCACGAGGCTAAGGGAATGTGTTGTGTGCATGAAAATGGAGAAGGAGAAGAGAGTAACAGCACTGTAAGGGTTTCTAAGTGCAAACCTGAGTGAATGATTTGAAATGGTGTGAGTGAGAAGTTTGAAAAGAGAAAGAGGAACGGTAGTCCCACTGCCGTGAGACAGTGGGCATTGCAGATGGTATGTATATATATTTGGCTGTGTTTTGGAGGTAATGTGTAGGTGATTTTTAGTGTTTAGTGAGTAGTGTGTGTGCTTACATATATAAACTGCATGTGTACGTGCGGTGAATATGCGTTCACATTGTGTGTGTGTGTGTGTGTGTGTGTGCTGTATGGGTGAAGTGGGTTTAAGCAGGAAGGAGGAGGGGAGGGAGCTGTGGTTGTTTTTACATTTTGTGTGTACTGGGTGTATGTGTATTGTATGTGGGGCTTGTGAGAGAAGGTGGAAATGGTGGTTGTGTAGATTTGAGTTGTGAAGTGCATGAGTGTGGTGAGATGGTGCGTTGTGTATGCTATGCATGAGTGAATTGTGTGAGTGAAGAAGAAGAAGGTGCACAGCAGCTGTTTGGAATGGGTCTGCTGGTTACAGGCCAATGAGTGGTACAAAGGGGTCCCACAGGATAGCGTTATGTTAGCGTGTGCACGGGATAGCGTACACTAATTTTTAGCACGTGAAATTCTAGAGTATAACACCTTACACTATATTATAATTTTTGGAAAATGTTTATAATTTTCTGAAATCATATGTATTTTTAATATTTTCTAAGAAACTTTAGCTTGTAAAATTCTTTTAGAGCCTTTAAACTAACGAAAATATTCTGGGAAAATTTCAGTAATGTTTTCGTATCACAAAGACAACTCAGTTTTAGTTTCATCAATTTTAGAGTTGATTTACTATAGTTTTCGTATCTCATTGGTTTTAGCAAAACGAATAATTGAAAAATAGTTTTAATGCTTTTTAATTTCTGATTTAAATTTATATAATTTTTATACATATTTTAAAGCTATTACAAAAACTATGGGACTTAGTTTGCAGTTGGAAGTAATTTTGGGAATTTATGGGTTTTTATTGCATTTAAAGAAATTATTTTAATTCAAAAATATTCAAAATATCAGAAAATTCATATTTTGACTTTTTATAATGTTTTAAGCCATAAAGGTGTTTTATTATAATTTAATGTGCATTTGGAGTATCATTACACATTTAAAGAGTGTATAGGGATTTCGGTTAGGTTAGCCACGTGTGAGGCGCGCTTTGGGTGGAGCGATTTCGGAGTTAGAAGTTAGCATCGTCTGGGTAGTGGATATTAGGTTATAGCATATTAGACATAGATTATGTTCTAATAAATAAATTGTCAATCTAGGTTCATTCAGAGATTTTTGATCGAGGTTTGGTAGCGTTGCATAGCTTGGACCGAGGTAAGGAATTCTATCCGAACCCCATTTCGTTATTCTGTTTTCAAATGTTTAAAATAACAGTTTTACAGAATACCTTTATTGTTGATTTCTATAATTGTATGAAAATGTTTTCAATTGCCGTGTAACCCTAATTTGAGCCTGATAGCGATCGTTTGAAATTCTGCTTCATTCTTATTTGTTTATTGACTCTACCATTGTAAAATATTTTCAATTGTATTTATTTATTCTCAATGTTGACATGAGTTAGTAAACTTGGGAGCCACAAGGACGGTCTGTATTGTTGGCGTTATAAGGATGGTCTGTTGGATGGGTTTAACTAGTACCTAGATGGACTAGTCAGTGTACATATGCATATGTAAAGCGATCGAGCACTGCCGGGGTGGCTTTGTTTCTGTACTGCTCATGTTTAATGTTTCCTGTTTATGTTTTATTTCACTTGAAATGTGATGATGCGGAAAATGGTTCGATGCTACGTGGAGGTGCCACAAAGGATGCGGTCTGAGTCAGCTTCCAGATAGGCAACGCGGGAGACAGCAAGGACGGCGTAAGGGCCGAGGGCAAGGCTCCCCAGACAGGTCGCGAGGGCTGGCAGTGCCGCGCAGGCAGGGGGACGACGAACAGGGGCGACAGTCGACGGTCCGTACGACTGGGGCGCAGCGTCGAGGGTTCGTGGACGTGAGCCAAGTGTGTTTCTCTCACTAGAATTCCAGAGAGAATGTCATTTTAGAGAGAGAAAGTGAAGAGTCCAAAATGAGAGAAAGATCCTTGAAAAAGCTCCAAAGTCCACTATTTATAGGCAAAAACGTGCATGTGTCATAAGTTGACATGTGTCACCCCCTGGGAACGACACGTCGCCAGGGGGCCAAAGCACTGATCCTCCGTTGGGACTGCCGGTCCCTAAGTTCGTGCTGCCCTGCCCTTGCGACGTCTCTCTGCCTGTCTGAGGAGACTGATCATGCCGCGGTAGCATGGTCAGAGTAGCCCGTTGCCCCAGCCTCCAGTCCAAGCCCTTACTGAATCCCACAGGCCTGGCAGCGGTGGGGAAGACCCGACGCCCAGCTGCCAGGTGGACTAGGCAAGATGCCCTTCCGAAGACCTGCTCCCATCTCGGAGTGACCCGGGGGTCATAGTCCTTAGGGGTGCCGACGCGAGCCCCCAGTGCCAGAGCACGTAGGCCAGTCACGCAGGCACCCTGGCGGAGATAGTGTCCTGGAGGAGTCGCCTATCCCGTAAGCATATAACATGATTGTGGCGCATAGGCGCGGTGCCTACAGCACGAGACATTAATTATGGCGCATGGGCGCTGTGACAACTGTCGCGAGTCCTTACCTGGTGCCGGGGTATTGTAATGTGACAGAGAGCGTCAGTGGTCGTTGCGTGGATGGTGCGCGACTGTGAGCGACGGTCGTCATGGCGACAGAGGGGCCACAAGCGACGGTCATCGTGACTACGAGCGACGGTCATCGCGACGACGGAGCACGGCCGAGAGCGACGGTCGTCGTGACTATGGCGGAGCGCGGCCGCGAGCGACGGTCGTCGTGACTACGAGCGACGGTCATCGCGATGACGGAGCACGGCCGAGAGCGACGGTCGTCGTGACTATGGCGGAGCGCGGCCGTGAGCGACGGTCGTCGTGATTATGGCGGAGCATGGCCGCGGGCGATGGTCATCGCGACGAAGGAACACGGCCGAGAGTGATGGTCGTCGCGACCACAACGGAGCGAGGTTGCGAACGACGGTCGTCGGTCGTCGATCGTCAAGGCAGGTGGCCGACCCCCAAGGGTGGCCGACCCCTTGGGATGGCAGACCCCCAAGGGTGGCCGACCCCTTTGGGATGGCCGACCCCCAAGGGTGAAGGAACGCCGAGGTCGCTTCACGAGCGGTTCACGTGACTTGGGCATGCATTGCTTTGACCGGCTCTTGAGCGTTGAAAAGTTGACCGCTGACTGGGTGATGTGTCGCGCAAAGTGGGTCCCTTAATGGGTCCTGGGATGTGACCAGAATAGGGTATGAACAAAATGTTTTGAATATTATCCCTTCATGTTTTATTATGCCCAAAGTGTTTCAAATGACTATTATTTAAGGGAGTGAGTTAAATACTCATCCCTATGTTTATATCGTATTTGTAACATCCCGGAATTTTCGGAACGTTAACACTCGCTCGATCAGATACACTCAGACAATTACGACCTCAAACTCAAGCAATTTAGAACCATCAGTCCGTTAGAGCAACTAAACCGTTGAGTAAAATAATACTCTTAGCGTACAATTATACTTGAAACATCAAATCTAAGCTAACGATTCTAAATAACAATAATGGCCCACGCAGGGGTTCAAAAGGCTAATACTGAAACTTAAGTTCTCTTTCGCTCGGCTCAGATCTAGTCCACACCCAATGCGATCTATTTTTGGTTATCACCTGCGGAAAGGAAGTCAAAGGGGAGTGAGCTTTTGAGAGCTCAGTAAGGTCGCTCAAAGATAGAAACTACGAAACAATTTCAGATGAAATTCATAGATTTTCAAAAAGAATCATAACTAGTTTCATCAGATATCAATACGATTTTCAGATACGATACAAACAATCACAGATAATATTGAACATGAGCAATTGCAAAGCCACACAGGCAATGCAGGGTAATCACTTAGCAAAGCCACAAAGGCGATGCTCATTAACACTTTCCACCGACTAGTCCATCAAGGCACTAGCCCACACCAATACACCGGCTAGTCCATCAAGGTACTAGCCCACACCAATATGCTCCACTATACACCAACTCCCGCCAAACACACCAATGCACAATCTCATGTCAATATGCAGAATGACAACAATTCGATAATGCAATGATTAAATCGATGCACAACGAGAAATAAACACAGAGCATCGAATGTGATTTCCAATAAACGCTTAAGGCTCAAGAAAGGGTAATAAAGGCAAATAACGCATTCTCATAACAAATACAACAGAGTCCAAAGAAGTTCGATATCAATTTTGAAAAAAATATACGAGGACAAATTGATGAGTTTGGTTTCGGATAGAAATCCCTTACCTCGATCCACGCTATGCAATGTTAATTGACATCAATCCAAAAGTCGTTGAATTAACCTAAATTGGCAAATTCATTTATTAGAAATATAATCTACACTACTATACTATAAACCCTATTATCAACTACCCAAACGGTGCTCACTTCTAACCCCAGAATGACGCAACTCAAAACGGTTCCCGCGCACGGCCAACCTAGCCGAAAACACTGTACGCTCTTTAATGCGTAACGATATCCCGAGATTCGTAATAAATTACAATAAAACACTTTCGTAGCTTAAAACATTGTAGAGAGTCAAAATATGAATTTTCTAAAATTTGGAATATTTTCGAATTAAAAATAATTTCTTTAAATACACTAAAAACCCATAAATTGCCAAAATTTCTTTTAGCTGAAAATAAAGTCCCATAATTTTTGTAACAGCTTTAAAATATGTATAAAAGTTATAGAAATTTAAATCAGAAATTAAAAGGTATTAAAACTATTTTTAAACTATTCGTTTTGCTAAAACCAATGCGATACGGAAACCATAGAAAATAAACTCCAAAAATTATCAAATTCAAACTGAGTCTTATTCATATCATAACGAAATTACTCTAATTTTTCTCTGACCATTTTCTGGGTTTAAGGGCTCCAAAAGACTTTTACAATTCTGAAATTGCAGAAATTATAATAAATACATACGACATCAGAAAATTATGAAATTTTCACAGAAATTATAATATTGTACTAAGAATCATCCTGTAAATTTTCAGAATTTTCGGACAAGCGTACAGTACCCAACAGCCACGTGGTACAACTGTGCAAGCACAGTGTACCACTGCACTGCACAGATCCATTACTGTTCACCTGTCTTCTTCCTTTCTTCTTTGTACTTCACGGTTCACTGTGTAGCCACACAGAACACACCACTCACACTACCTCATCACTAATTCACCACACACTACACAGGTACACACACATGCACTAATTTCACCCAAAATTACACACTACATACACACATATCACACCCACATGCTACACACCCATACACACACATCCCAGCACACAAGGACACCTCACGGCTGATCCTTTTCAGCCCTTCAACACCCCAAACTCATTCCTGTATAAACACAGCAGCTATGTACCCACCTATATCACTTCTAAAACACAACGTATACACACATTTGCTAACGCATTTACACACACTTCACAGCTTCCCCTTCCCCGGCATAGCGTCACATTCTGCAACCACAACTTCAGGGCCATGGTGGCCATTGAACCATTGTCTCACAGCAGCACAATAGAAGCACAAGCTCACGGTCATCATGCCCACTGCCGTGCGGCAGTGGGTTCTCTCCATATATCTTTTCTCCTTCTTCTGATTTCAATTCCCATGAATATCACTCAGCCGCTTCCATTCATACCCATCTACACACGGACAATTGCTTCGCACGAACACACACTCTCTTGCGCACACCCATGGCTGTTCTTCGGCAGCCATGGCCATCACCCACCAACCTTCACAACAGCCATAACCACATCTCACAACTCCTCATGCACCACTATGGCACTCCCGAAAACCCACGGCAAACTTAATTCTCACAACCATACACCCAGATCCCTTCCCCCATAAATCATGGAATAAACTAAAGGGAAAATAAGGGTTAGAAATTTACCGAAAATTATCGCTACGATCGCCAGATTCCGACAAACGGCAGCTCTTCTTCTTCTCTTTCTCTCCTTTTCCTTCTCTTTCCCTTCTCTCTCTCTACCGAATTCTGAAGAACAAGATGGGGGCTGGTCTCTAGTACGTGGGTTATGTATATAAAACCCTAAAAGCATAATTACCAAAACCCTCCTTAAGATTTCGTTAGTCATTCAAATTTTTCACCCAAACTTTCTACTATTACGGAATGGCCCAAATTATTGTTGACTATAATGTATATGTACGGACTATAATGTATGTGTACGGAAAATTCTTAAAGGGTTGTTACCTAACCCCGATTCACTAATAGCCGCTAAAAATCGTTAAACATAAATATGAATGCTAACCAAAATTTTCGTCGCTAAAAATTTTAAATAAATTGGACAAATTGTCGGGGTGTTACAGTATTGTAGTGATTTCATCGAAAGCAAACCTCTCAAAAAGATGTTATTGGACTTAAATGTAAAATCGTTCGTTTTGTTCATCTATGTCTAAGTGTTGTATTTTATTGAAAATATTCTTCAAAAGTTTTATATGAAAACTCGTCCGAATCGTTTTGTTATGTTTTAAATCTTTGATCTACCTTACTGAGCTCTCAAAAGCTCACTCTCCTTTGACTTCCTTTCTGCAGGTAGCATTAGCCGTAGATTACCTGAGCATGGATTAGAGCTGAGCTAGCTAATGAATTTAAATTTAAGTTTAGTATTGATAGTTAGAACCCCTGCGTGGGTAAATTAATATTATAGTTTAAATTTTCTTAGACTTAGACTTGGTATTTCAATTATGATAGTTGATTGAGAGTATAGTTTGATTGACGAATAGTTGCTCTGACAGATTGATGGTATTATTTGATTGCATTTGAGATAGTATTATCTTAGTGTACTGATCGACTGAGCGTTAACGTTCCGGAAAATTCTGGAATGTTACACTTGGTCTAAAGGAAAAAGGACCTAATTTAGGATCCTTGATTTGAAATATATTTCCTACATGTATTATACCTAGATTGCTTCCTTCAAAATTAATCCTACTGGTGCCTGCATTGTCTGTATAGCTGGCAAAAAGGACAGGAAATAAAGGTTTTGTCTGTGAAGCAAAAGAAACTTGTCTTGGGCGACCATCAGAAGAGGAGGCCATTTTGTCCTGCACAATTACAAACATTTGTCTATCGATATACTTGTAAGACAGTGAATAATCAACATTAAAAAGGAAGATTTTATAAAGCATTACAAAGATAATTGTCTTTATCTACAAAATACTCCCCAAGCCAATCGAATTCATTCTTACAGACTTGAATGAAATCATTGGTAGCTTGAATATGATTTTTTTAAAAATTTTCTAACTCTTCATCTTCATCTGTCTCAAACTCATATAAAAATTGAAGATGAGCTTCAAGTCTCCGAATTCTCCTAAATGTCTGACGAAGATAAAGTCTGACTTCAAAAGGAGTCATCTTGTAAAACAAAGTATTATTGTAATAATTTGCGGGATAATAAGTCTGCTAAAGTGTTGTCTTTTCCCTTTATATGTTGCCATTCTATTTTGTCTAAACGGTAATTGCTAAGAGTTGCAAAAAATTTTACCCATCTATTTGTGTATCTAGTATCTTTGTTTTTATTATATCTGACTATTGCTTCACAGTCAGTTCTAATACTAAATTCGTGTTTTGGTATTAGTAATGCTTTAAAGTGTTCTAAAGCATAGATAATTGCCAAAAGTTCATAATCTAAACTTGTTAAATATTGGTTACTTTCTTTATACTTGCCACTTGCATATCTACATAATCTTTCTTCTTGTTTATTACTATACTTATTTGTTTTGCAATATAAGACTGCCCCCCCAGCCTTCTTTGCAACTATCTGTTTGGACTATTAAATAGTCTGTGTCTAATGGTAAATAAAGATCAGGTAAAGTTTTTACCTTTTCTTTTATTGTTTTTACTAAATTTATGTCTTCTATATTAAAATGTCTTTGACCATTTTTGCGAGTTTTATTGTATAATGGTCCGATTAATTTACTTAAGTCATTAAAATATATTCTTGCTTGGTTAATTAAGCCTAAAAATGCTTGTATTTGTTTTAATCCTTCGAGTTTGTCAGGGAATTGTAAGATTTTCTTAGCTATATGTTCTTGTAATTTAATCTTGCCTTCTCCTATTTCCATTCCTAAGAATTTTACAGTTGTCTTAAATAATTCGGCTTTTTTCTTACTAAGAATTAAGCTATGTTTTTCAAATAATTTGAAAGCTAAATCTAAATGTGCTATGTGTTCAGTATCATTTCTACTGCATATTAGAATGTCATCTATGTAGAGTAAAATGAAATCATTGTGTGGCCTAAGAACTCATAAGTACCTACTTAGCTAGCCCTTTTGAGGGAGGCATTGCCCTGTGGTGGGGCCGTGGACCGGGTCGTTACAGAATCCCTCTCTAGGATATATTTTTGAACATGTAATAGAAATTTTAGTTTCTAAATGCACTAATATACAAATTACTAGACAACTTAAGAATGAAACAAGTTTCTGTAAAGAAATCTATACACCGCAACATTATGGTCAAGAAGAATCTCGACCAAAATACATTAGAAAACCCCTAAGAAAATTTATACAACCCAGAAAAACTTATTATTTAATAAAGAGTAGAGCTAGGAAACCTTTCTTAAACCCTAGACATGTTAGGAAGTATGATAATAGAAGAATTTATAAAAACAAGATTACTTGTTATTCGTGTGGAGAACCAGATCATTTAAGTTCTAGTTGCCCACGAAGACACAATAACAATAATTTTAAAGCAATGATAGTCAATAATACAAATGAAGACTTAGTAGAAGTTGATGAAACACGTAGCGATACAGAAAGCATTTATAGCATTAAATCTATAGAAGAATATACAGAAGAACTAGACTTATTAAGTAGTGATGATGAAGAAGATACATTTCCTATAGAAACAAATGATAAACTAGACATGTTTATAAATTCATTAAGAAATTCAAATATATACAATTTTATGTTTAAACCACCTAACCACAATCTAGTAATCAATGACAACTGCACCCATCAATGGCAAATAGGCAAAGGTTTAGATACAAATACATGTTATATATGTAACTGGTATCCAGCCATAAAAGTTAGATGCAAATGCAATATATGTTATAACGAAGCATGTACAAAATGCTTAAAACAAAAATACAACCTAGATATAAGTAAAGCAAATACATCAAAATCAACACAAGATAATACATATTACGATAAAAACGTAAATAGACGATTAGAGTATTTAGAACAAAAGATTATTCAAATTGAAGATACCTTAACCCAATTACAAACTCCAAATCTTGAGTTAATACAACATAATACAAAACAATTATTGCAAGATTTTAATATTGACAAATTCTGCACTAAGACAAGATTCAGCAATCTACTTACTATTCGAATACAATTAACACGTCATAAGAAAAAGGTACAAACTAATGCAATTATCGATACAGGATGCACAATCACTGTTGTTGATCCTTCAATCATCAACCCTAAATATCTTAAATTATTAGACAAACCAATTACTGGAGTCGGTTTTTCTAATACACCTATTAAATATAAAACTTATATATCTAAAGCTACACTTACTCTATTAACACCCTGTAATACACAATCTCAATCATACCCTCTTAACAATGCTTTTTGTGCCCCCATTGCACATCAAGAAGGTAAGATCATTCTTGGAATCAATTTTTTATTCCAAAATGGTACCTCAATTACAATTTCTAAAGACTTTTTCCAAATCTCTCAGCATACAACACAAACGCCTATTAATATTGATACTCCATCAGAGTACGCTCAGAAGCGTGGTGGGGAATACTATGAGTTAACAGACAAAGGTAAAAATAAAATAAGTAACGAGTGCAGTAAGGGACAAACAAATTGCTGCATAAAAATTATAGACAATCTAGACATAGAAGAAGATCTAACTGATATTGAAACAAACTACGATTTCGATATAGACATTTACAAAACAGATAGATTAAATTACAATTTAATGAATTACTTTTCTACTAAACAAGATATTCTAAAGGCAATTGAAACACTCTCTTTTATAGGAGAAGACCCCATTAAAAGATGGGATTTAAACAAAATATATTGTAAGCTAGACATAATAAATCCAGAATATATAGTTAAGACAGCTAACATAGAAGCAAGTAGTCTTGATACAGAAGACTTTAAAATGCATATTAAAGAGCTTATGCAATTAGGCGTAATTAGACCTAGTAATAGTCCACACAGATCAGCAGCTTTCATAGTAAGAAACCATGCTGAGCAAATTAGAAACAAAAGTAGAATGGTTATTAATTACAAACGTTTAAATGATAATATAAAAGATGACAGCTATAACATACCTAATAAAACTTTTCTGCTAAGCAAGATACAAGGAAAAAGAATATTCAGTAAATTTGATTGCAAGTCAGGCTTTTATCAGATTAAAATGTGGCCTGAAGACATTAAATGGACAGCCTTCACAACACCTGAAGGTTTATATGAATGGCTTGTAATGCCGTTTGGTCTAAAGACAGCCCCAAGTATCTTCCAACGCAAAATAGATGATATTTTTAGGCCACACAATGATTTCATTTTAGTCTACATAGATGACATTCTAATATGTAATAGAAATGATACTGAACACATAGCACATTTAGATTTAGCTTTCAAATTATTTGAAAAACATGGCTTAATTCTTAGTAAGAAAAAAGCCAAATTATTTAAGACAACTGTAAAATTCTTAGGAATGGAAATAGGAGAAGGCAAGATTAAACTACAAGAACATATAGCTAAGAAAATCTTACAATTCCCTGACAAACTCGAAGGATTAAAACAAATACAAGCATTTTAGGCTTAATTAACCAAGCAAGAATATATTTTAAAGACTTAAGTAAATTAATCGGACCATTATACAATAAAACTCGCAAAAATGATCAAAGACATTTTAATATAGAAGACATAAATTTAGTAAAAACAATAAAAGAAAAGGTAAAAACTTTACCTGATCTTTATTTACCATTAGACACAGACTATTTAATAGTCCAAACAGATGGTTGCAAAGAAGGCTGAGGGGCAGTCTTATATTGCAAACCAAATAAGTATAGTAATAAACAAGAAGAAAGATTATGTAGATATGCAAGTGGCAAGTATAAAGAAAGTAACCAATATTTAACAAGTTTAGATTATGAACTTTTGGCAATTATCTATGCTTTAGAACACTTTAAAGCATTACTAATACCAAAACACGAATTTAGTATTAGAACTGACTGTGAAGCTATAGTCAGATATAATAAAAACAAAGGCATTGTCGAGATTAGCCATGGCTTCTTCATCCCATGGGTAATCATTATCACTTGCGTTATAATTTGTATTATTATCTTCATATGTATCCTCAACCTCATTGTTTATATTTAAAGCATTCATATTATTAATTATATCGATAGGTACACCTAAACTTTCTAGGTTGGATTCTTCATCGATTTGTCTAAGTCTACGATGAAAATCGCTATAATAGATTGAATTATTTTGTTGGTCTTTTAATTGTATATAAAATCTATAAGGTGTTGGAAAAATATATCAAAGTCTTCTAATAGGGAATCTAGATTTAGAAAATATCTAATGTAAAAGGATAAAGGATTGTATAAAAGGGTGATACAATCGGTGTCTATATAATGTTTTATTCTATCATTTGTAAAGTCTATTGTTTCTAAAGCAGTAAAAAATTTGTTAAATGGTCTTACATATCTGTTCTCATTTGTTGATCTAAATTAAAATTGTCTATCATGTCTTCAAAACTAAAAGGTTCTTGAGGCGGTTCGAAATTTAAATTTCTACTTCTTTCCATTTTAACTAGGTAAATTTACACTGTCTGTATCCGTACTATCTAAAATATCTTCACTATTACTCGCAATATTACTAGTATTAAAGTTTTCATTTCTATTTATTTGTATATTATGTATGTGGTCTATTATATTTTCTAACGCAGTAGCTTCATGTCTTTCAGTTATTTGCCTAAAAACAAGAAGAACTAGACTAATAATTTTAGTAGCTTCATGTTATATTTATAAAACATGTCTTTCAGTAGCTTCATGTTATATTTATAAAAACAAGATTACTTGTTATTCGTGTGGAGAACCAGATCATTTAAGTTATAGTTGCCCATGAAGACACAATAACAATAATTTTAAAGCAATGATAGTCAATAATACAAATGAAGACTTAGTAGAAGTTGATGAAACACTTAGCGATACAGAAAGCATTTATAGCATTAAATCTATAGAAGAATATACAGAAGAACTAGACTTATTAAGTAGTAATGATGAAGAAGATACATTTCCTATAGAAACAAATGATAAACTAGACATGTTTATAAATTCATTAAGAAATTCAAATATATACAATTTTATGTTTATATATATATAGGGGTGATTGCCGAGTTGCATCTCTCGGGGAACGGCGTCTCAGGGAACTGGATTTCGGGAATGGAGTCGCGGTGCGATTCCCAAAAAAATAATTTTTTTTTCCAAAAAGTCTGAGGGTGCTTCAGCCCCCCCTTGTCACAACATAGGTCCGCCTCTGATCCAATGAGCAGCTCTTTTTATATCACACATTATAGACATTTCAGCTTGGATATTCATGTGCAACACACGTGCATCCATTAGTATATAGATTGATAAACGTCGATAAATAGACATCCAGAATTGCACCTTGGGTTCCATTTGTGGATACGATTTTTAGATTTTGATCTAATTTGTTTTGAAAACTGTTCTGCAGGTTTTGATCAGAATTGCACCTTGGATATCCATGTGCAACACACTCGCATCCATTTGTTTTGAAAACTGTTCTAAAGCCGACTAAAGACAAGAGGTCTAGAAGCACAAGACAAACAACCTTTCACATCTGTGGATGGGCTTTTTCCATCTACAGGGCACAACAGTGCACTAGTACGTGACACAATACCACTTCGGTACGTGGTATCAGTCCTGCTTCATGAATGGTGTTTATGTAGAGGCATCATTGCGCCATTGCCAGTGGTGATGATTCACCCTGTCAGCTTAAGATGCTCTGTTTTTTTCTACTATTTACCTTCAAACCTTTTTGTATATCGTCTACATCTAGGCTTTCAATGCGTACAGCTATATGAATGTTTCTCGAGTAATTATCAATGGGCATCACATGTTTACATAATCTTCTCTGTAGTGCATGTAAAATTCGTGCTCTAAGCATTTAAAAGTAAGATATATTGTATAACCAAGGAGTTGATGCTTTTATTGTGCACTTCAAAGGGCATGGACTATTCTTAAAGGACAAAAATACCATCACTAGATACTTTCTCCGTGATCAGTATCATGCCATACAGGTAATGTTGGCTTTAACCCAAAATGAAATTGCTTGAATGCGTTGTTATCTATTGTTCGTACCATCTGATGCTTTGATTTGCGTTTAAACAGTTAATTCACTTTATCTACTTTATAGTTTGCTATGTTGCCTTTTGTATAGTACTAGCAGAACTGGTGACGTCTGAGTTTCTTTTCCTCAAGGGGTTTAGGGTTTCACAAGCAGGAATTAAGAATGGAATTTCGTGCTCTATAATCAAACATAACAATATAAAAGGTGTAAGCTAGCTTTTCGTTTGATAGTGTTCCTCTCCTAATGTATTATTATTATTATTATTGCAGTCTAATATGTATTATGCCACTTCAAAGTTATTCCCCCCCCCCTCCCCCCTTTCCCCCTTCCCCCTTCTAGCGGTTCACTTTCATGGCGTCACCCGCCGTTTTTTTTTTCATCCTTCAGAATCAAAGGATTGACAATAATTAAGGGTTGTAAGATTGTAGGATCAAAAGATCCATTGCAGCGTTTTCATACTTGGGCAATTTTTAAAATTTTGGATTTATATCTCATTTATAGTGTATCTGTATCCATCTCGTCTGTATGCATTCCATAAATGTCATTTCTTATGACAATAAGTTCCTGTTCTTTTTAGATTGAAGTCTAGAAAGCGATTGTGATGGTACCGTGCTTATGACCGTAAATTCCAAAGTTCACTAGATATTACTTTAACCCTAAATTCCAAAGCAAATGAAATAGTTTTCTTAACAGCACTAATCCCAGCTCGCTGCAATATCTCGTAGTCAGCACTGCATTGGAGAACCTGAGCTGGGAAGTGTAGTAAGTTGAATAATCATAGCTGGATGTAGTGGAATAAATCACGCTAAGAAGCTCGAAAACTATGTTTGATAATCAAGTGAATATTGGGTCCGTGGCTTAGTAGCCCGAACAACTAGTAAAACTAATGTTTATATCCATCTTGCAAATGACCATCCCTCTAGCATCTTGCCTTCGGCACCATGGTTGGACCTGTCAAACCGAGTTGTATAACAGCAATAATAATGTGTTGCATGTAGAAAATTACTGTAATAACGCCGTTGATACAAGCACTAATGTCCATGTCATACAATTTGTAACGTACTTCAATAACAGTTACAAATATTTACGAGTAGTCTTTCAAATAAAATTTTAGGGCGACACTGTTTAGTGATACAATAACTGCAAGATATTACCGCATGCTATTAGAAGAAAAGTGCTATAAACATCCCCTGGCCTTAAACCATTAATAACTCTTGTCAATAATTCCTCGAAATCAGTTTTTGCCTCCTTTTCCGTCTCTAAGGTAAAGCACGACTTCCTCTTTCATCTATTTACTCTTTTTGCCTTTTCCTTCTTTATCCTTCACTTTCATTCAAATTCCTTCGGTCACAAATCACCCTCTAAATTTCACTCTGTTTCTAGCTCAAGGCATCTCAAGGTACGCTCTCAATGTGAAATTCAATTCTGACTTGAAATGATTTAGAATGAGTACAAAAAGGGTATTTTTAAAATTTTCTATACAAAGCACGGTATGAAGTGATGAGATACAAATAAGCCTCTAGCAAGGACAATAATGCTTGATGAAAGCATGACAAAGATGAAAGCACAAGGCGTCGTGATGATATGTTGACATGTTACATGCATGAATTATGCAAAACAACATGAGGTGTCAATCAAAGAACTCATCAACACCTACTTGCTAACTAGCACAAGGTGTCATGAAGACATGACGACACCCAATGAACACGACAATGCTAAATAGCAAGAGGTGTCGATCAAATAAGTGATCACACGACACATTTACAAGCATGAGATGTTGAGATAGAAAGACAAGATGTTACAAGCATGCTAATGTCAAGTAAGCACGAGGTGACACTTGTTTGAAAAAAGCAAGTCATTATATCGTTCCCACCTTAAATTAAAGAATTTTGTCATCGAGATTCAATAATCTCGAGACTCAATAAACTTGCTACTTCAGATCACTCTAAAAATTGAACTTGAATCCTAACCGAACACTCCATGCTGACATATGGTAACCTAAGCAATTCAAGCCAAGGTATCCTTACCATTCTGTCACGTCCCAAATTTTGGAAGCTATGACTAAAATCAAAGCCAAACATGAGGTAATATTCCACCATACTTTAAATCTAACCGGGTTAAATAGAGCATCTAAATCCATTAATGACAAAGTATTTAAATAAGATGGCCAATCAAAAGAGAATCCATTCACCTAAGAATTCAAACAAAGTAATAAACATAGCTGCTAAAAAAAAATTTACAAAATTTTAATTTAAATTAAATTACTCACATCCGGATAAAATTCTAAAAATAAAACTATGCCTTTTATTTTATTATAACAAAGACAACACTTGAACTTCCAATGCTTTCCATAGGCTTTAATCACCTCAATTATATGGCAAGGGACAAGGTCGAAGAGCAGGGTGAGCTCGAATAGCCCAAAGGGTACTAAAATGCCAAGAGTAGCGAAGCAGAGCTAAACGAAGCGAATAACAATAACCGATAATTTCAAATGAGCAAATGATATCCTTATATTGAGATACGAAATGAACTGCTTTAAAAAATATTCTATACCATTGAAGGTCAAAATTCGAGTCGCCATCATATTTTAGAATTAATAACTGGTTAATGCGGGAAAAAAAACTAGGAATGACTCTTAATTTTCTAATTTACTCTTCTAATTACACGAAATCATAAATGATAGGTCAGACGACTAATTTATACAATGGGAAGGTGTTAGGCACCTTGTTGTACCCTAACGGTCTCCACTATATTTTCTTAGTGATTTTCGATTTATATATCAAAACATGACTAATGATGAAATATGCATGAAACAAAACCTAAAGTAATCCTAAGTTTGCCCAGAACCCAACATATGGGGTCGAGTGTCGTATGTACTCAGTTGGTCTAACCATGATCAAAACCACGTAACTTTGACTGATCCTCAGCGAGGTGACCTAAAAGTCGATCTTACTTCATAGACGCCTAAATGAACTCAACCTCTTCTAGTTGAGTGCGTTTAGAATTCTACTCGACTAACACTTATAATTGTCTTAGAATTCTAACTAAAATAGAGTCCTACTTCTAACAGAATCCTAATATTATACTACTCTCAAGATTCTAATTTTGATTTTCTGGTTTTGATCTTTTTGGACCTAGATTAGGAAATCGGGAATTCATTGGGAGTCTAAGACTCATATCCTTGACCACAAACCTACGAAATGAAGAACATAAGACTAAAACGTACCTCGAGACTTGGCTCGTTTAGACTGCTCGGTAAAAAAGTAGGATGAATCCACGATGCATTGGGGACTGTTTAGGGATGAGGTATGCACTGGAAGACCACTGGGGATGGATTGGAATGGCTGGAAATGAATCGGAATAGTGTTCTCTTTTATCTAAAATTCTTCAAAGTTTTTCCTCATAGAGAAAAGTCCCATTTTCTACTGCCCAATTAGTCTATTTGTAGAGGTTTGCGGTTGTGGAAATGATAAACAAAGCTTTTTGGTCATGTATAAAAAGTTAATATCCGAAACAAAGCAAAAAAACCAAAAGGCCACTCACTAGCTGGTTAAACTAACTCTAAATCTTTATCAGTCAGTTTAATCGAAACCAGCCAATTTTATCCCTCTATGTAATACAATTTCAATCTGGGGGGATAAACACCCCAAATTCTAATAAAACATGTGGGATATTCTAGATTTTAGGATCTATCCCAAATCATATCTAAAATCTAAATAAACCTAAGATCTTTAGAAAATCTATCTAGACTTTAATATGGGGTTAAACCTAACTAACTGGACCAACCAAGTGGACAGCTGATTGGACTGTACTCTGGACTCTAACTTGACTGGAGTAGACTATATAATGGAATGGACTAAATTAATTAAACTTATTATTTATTGCAAAGCATAAAACAATAACGACAATAAAAGCCTTCTTATACTTAATAAGAAGGCTTTTATTGTCTAAAATAAACCTACAAACCTACAAAAATAGGGTGTCTATAGAGCTCCTTGTTGGGGAGCTCGCCCATGAGCAAACTATAAGGATAACTCGATCCCGTAGGTAATGAAAAAATATTGCAACAGAAAGAAAGAAACCATGCCTTAACACACAAAGATTACATAGCGCTAAACAATACATGTACTCAAAGTGTACCTTCGCGTTCTTGTCAGAACTTGATGAATCCTGTTGATGTTAATTTTGACACCAACTAGCCTTCCTCGCTATGACCTTACATTGAATCCAAGTGTGGGCTCTTGAAATTCTCCAATCCAAGCCTCGAGGAAATAATTCTAAGCTACAGAGAATATAGTAGGGAGAATAAGAAAGAAGTAGAGCACGACCAAAATAGGGGAGAAAAAAAGAGTGAGCCAAATAAGGGGCTGTGCGACTGGTCTTGGGAACCGTTTCTCCCATGCGGGGACTCCTTTCCTTTTATTAGGTCATTCCTATCGCTTCAAGACTTCCTTGAACATTAAGATTCAAGTGTGGGCTAGTAAGGGGACTTCTAGGCTTCTTAATTCCAGCTCTAATAGAGCCAAATTGCTTAACTAATAGCTCATAGTCCAATTGGCTTACCTATTTACAAATAATTAATACCACGAAATAATTAATCTGAAAACTCTAAAAATTAAAATGCAATTAAGTCAAAGACATATCAAATTATAATTTAGACCTACTAATTAATCACTGTAACTTTCCTCCCCCGCAGATATTCGTAATTACCATTAGGGCCTTGAAGTACTATGCTCCCTTAGTAATCACATCTTATTCCATACGTGTCATGATAATTACTCCTTTGATCATTAACTGATTTAATAAATAAATCAATCTTTTAATAATTGATATTAATACCTTATTAAAAAATGTGGTCACAATTCATAATGATCAACTTTAGTATATTTTAGGGATAATTACGTAAAATACCCTTGTGGTTTGGGGTCGTTGTAAAAAGACCCCCGTTGTTACACAAATTGCAAAAAGACACATGTTGTGTTAATTTTGTTGTAACCGTTAGAAAAATCATCCAAATTAACGGAGCGTGATATTCACTTTCTTTAAAAATGCGTTTGATATATTTTAATATATTAAAAGGACTCAATTACCCTCCTTTTTTTTCTCTCCCACCCAAGTCCCATTTTCTTCTCCAATCCAAGCAAACCCTAACCCTAGCCACTAACCAAAACCCTAGCCGCCACCCTCACCCAGCCCCATCAACTACCACCATAGCCCATTTTGTGCGACGCCGCCACCGGCCCCTTCCACCCACCACGAACTCCGCGTCGCCATCCCTATCATCACCGCCAACCTCTTGAATCGCCGCTAGCCCCGCCATCAACCCCTAGCCACTTATGCCGCCGCCAAGCACACCATCAGCCCCAGCTAATTGTGCCGCCATCAACCGTAGCCAATTGCATCGCCCACCTGCTGATTCACAAACCACAAGCCTCGAGCTTCCAAAACCAAGACAATTAAAAAAAACTAGATCTACAGTTAGGGTTTTGATCAAAGCCCCTGTAACGACCCGATCCACGCCCCACCACAGGGTAATGCCTCCCTCAAAAGGGCTAGCCAAGTAGGTACTTATGAGTTCCTTGGCAAGGTCTTATAAGGGTCATCTCATACTATTCCACATCCGATGTGGGATATTACAATCTACCCTCCTTATACCTTAGCGTCCTCGCTAAGGCTCAATCACACATAGCCCAGAATCTTCCTCTCTAGCCAATGTGGGATATACCGGGCTCACCCTTCGTTGCCCCAACCATCCTCTACTAGTACTATTGTCACTTCCTAATAGAAATTATGCACTCGGAATTTTTTATTCTCTCTCACTTTCACCGCCCTAATTACTTTCCTACTCGATATACATATCACACTCTGAAATCCATTGATATATTTGAGTCTGTGAAAATGTCACGCTCTGATACCATCTATAACAACCCGATCCACGCCCCACCACAGGGCAATGCCTCCCTCAAAAGAGCTAGCCAACTAGGTACTTATGAGTTCCTTGGCAAGGTCTTATAAGGGTCATCTCATACTATTCCACATCCGATGTGGGATATTACAATCTACCCTCCTTATACCTTAGCGTCCTCGCTAAGGCTCAATCACACATAGCCCAGAATCTTCCTCTCTAGCCAATGTGGGATATACCGGGCTCACCCTTCGTTGCCCCAACCATCCTCTTGATGTGGGATATACCCGGGCTTGCCTTCGTTTCCCCAACCATCAGCAACCCAACTGGATAGCCCAGCCCGAGTTTTCGAGAGTCGGCTCTGATACCATCTGTAACTACCCGATCCACACCCTACCACAGGGCAATGCCTCCCTCAAAAGGGCTAGCCAAGTAGGTACTTATGAGTTCCTTGGCAAGGTCTTATAAGGGTCATCTCATACTATTTCACATCCGATGTGGGATATTACAGCCCCGCCAGGCATTGCCACTGCCAACGCCATCACCGCCCAACGCCGTAGTCGCGGTCATCGCCCAGTACGACCGCCGCCATTCGTACACCACCACTGCACCACGACTAAACACCACATACCCACGTAAAAAATCTAACCTTAATCGTACAAATGCAGATCAAGGGTTTCAGATCGCAATGTGCGATTGAAACCCTAGATATGTGATTGAAACCCCAGATCGCAATTGAAACCCCTTGATTGCAGTTGAAACCCTAGATCGCAAAGTTTCAAATTGCGGTACGGGGCTGTGGAGACGTCGGGAATGGCTGGCCGGTGGTGGTAAGGGCTGGGTGATTTTAAGAGAGAGAGAGGCTTGTTCTTATGGTCTATGAAGGGCAGGCTCGAGTGGCGGCACCGTGGCGGTGTGGCTGGGGTGGTGGTGCCGCCCTACTGCTTGAGAATTCTGGTGTACAAAGACAACCTTAAGGTTTAAATACAAGGGTATTTTGGATAATTTTTTGTTTCGTTACAACAATCGTCTGTTGCAACACTTTTGCGATCACAGGTGTCTTTTTGTAATTTTTGTAACAACGAGGGTCTTTTTGCAACGACCCCAAAGTACAGGGGTATTTTACGCAATTATCGCTATCCTTATATCGAAATATATATAAACGTAGATGTTATATAAGAGTGAAGGCTCTCATTTTACATTAAATGAATACCAACATACCAAGGTAGTAATAAACGATATATCTCACTTACAGGTATATCAATGCTTTCGCTTAATGACTATGAGGATACAATACCGTATATATAATTAAGAATATCATATAATAGTTGGTGTAGAGATTATTTATAGTGTCACAGTAAATTAAATATAATTAATTTTAAGTCAGTCCCTGTTCAATATAGACACCATACTAGCATGCAGAATGACCAAGATAAACCATATCATCTTTCGATACTACAACATACTAGATGATTGTCCAGTTCCATCTAACATTGTGAACAATTATTTAATTATTCATTTTATCATGATCATTATCTATACATGTATGCACTGGAAAGGGGTTACCCTAATCTATCCCATGCACCACGATCATATATGTATGTTATAGTGGACACGTACACATTTTTATCATAAAGTACAAACTATCAATAATAGATAAGGATGTAAATACTCTACTGATGAATGAAAACCATATTTTATTAAATAGATATATATATGTCAATGCATGAGATTGGTGCTAGGGCTCAACCCCAATAAACGCCCACTAGCCCTAAACCCAATCACAAATGTATCTGACACCCATCCTTTTGACATGAGACTGAGTTTTCAATGGCAATGGCTTGGTTGATGGATCTGCTAGATTCTCCCCAGATGCAATCTTAGAGACTATCATGTCCCCATGATGTACCAACTCCCTGACAAGATGATACTTGCACTCGACGTACTTCCCCTTTAGAAGACTTCAAGGTTCCTTTGATTGTGCAATTGCTCCAGGGTTTTCACAGAAGAGAATTAGAGAACAATAGGAGATTGCACCGCAGGCATTATCTGGAGTTCTAGTAACAACTTATTAGGCCAAACCACTTTCTTAATCGTCTTTAATGCTGTGACATATTCGGCTTCCACGGTAGAATCAGCAATACGAGATTACTTGATACTTCAACAATAATGGCTCCACCTACAAAAGTATAAACATATCCAGATGTGGATTTCTCAGAATCCACGTCAAAATGGAAGTCTGAATTTGTATAACCCACCGAAACTAGGTCATCACTACGGTAAACAAGCATATACTTACTAGTTCTTCGAAGATACTTCAATATGTGCTTTACTGCAGTCCAATAAGCCTCTCTTGGGTTAGACTGATATCTAATGACCATGCCAATTGCATAACAAATAGGGATAACAACACCTATGTCCCTGAGGTTAGGGTGAAATTACACGCGTGTCCGTAAGTTTGAAAAATAGGCACTTATGTCTTATGACCTAACGAAATACCTAAATACATAACAGAATGGTCAAAATGACCAAATTTTGGCCATGGCTTAAAATGTAATTACTTGAAATGCCACCCCCTTTTATCTCTTACATCGCCGCCACATATGCAGGCATAAGAAACCGACTATGCATAATGAAAAACCCAATCTGGGGTTTACAATCAAACCATTTTACCAACAAACCAATTTTTCATTTCACTTTGTTTTGTTGCAGGAGTAGACAAATGGTGGCCACCACCACCGCCAACATAATTGTACAATTTTAGAGCCCAGCTCTCCTGCCTCACCGAGAACCCAATCGACAACTGCTGAAAATGCAATTGTATTTCTTTTATTTTGAAGGCGTTGGACAATGCTATAACCCATACGATGGTGGTGTGAGGGATCGTACAATAATCTATTACGTATATAAAATATAAGGGTAGTATTGTCATTTCAAAAATATGTATTGATGACATGATAAAAAAAAGTACACTATTTTTACGGATACTTGATGGATGGACATGAGTGTTACCTTTTTAACGTTTGTGGTCACAGTCTGTTACTTTTTGAAACTTAATATCCTTGACTGTAATTATCCCCAAACCGGACGCTGCTGTAATCAATTCTAACAAATATCTGGTCTAGTGTAAACCATTACTTACATAAGGCTTCCTACTATCGGGGCATATGGAATCACCCTCATACACACAACTTCCTCAAGCGTCTTGGAACTTTGCTATTTGAAAAGTGCAATATCATGGCTAAAAGGAAATCGACCCTTCTTGGAGTCTTGCGTTGCAAACTTGATCAGAATCTTATTTATATATGTAGCCTGGGATAAACCTATCATTCTTGTGACGTGGAAGCTTGATCACCTGAATTTAGCTTGTCTCTCCGAAGTCCTTCAGATGAAAGCGATTAGACAACCAAACTTTAATTAATGATAGCACTCCTACATCGTTAACGATTCATACACACAAAGTTCATCTGAATTCTGATCAAAACCAAATGATTTGATTTCTAGATGAAAGCGAATGTTCCATGATCTAGATGCTTGCTTGAGTCCATAAATGGACCTAAGAAACTTGTAGACTTTACCTTTCTGACCTTTTGCTACAAAACAATCTCATTACAACATATGGATGTTCTTTTCAAGACTTCCGTTTACAAAAGCTGTCTTGACATCTATTTGTCAAATCTCGTAATTGAGTTGAGCTACAATCGCCAAGAGAATTCTGATAGACTTAAGTACTGCAACACGCAAGAAGGTTTCCTCATAGTCGATCCCTTCTTTTTGGGTAAACGCTTTCACTATCAAGTGTGCTTTAAAGGTTTCCACATTCCCGTATACCCCTCTCTTCCTTTTGAATATCCACTTGCATTATGTGGGTTTAACTTTATGAGGTGCATCTGCAAGTTCCCACGCTTGATTGGAATACGTTGATTGGAATACGTTGATTTCATCTCCCGGTTGATAGCTTCAATCCAAAGGTCTACATCTTTAACATTTTAAGACATTCGTGTAGCTTAAGATGTCTGCGACCATCTGAAATTTACTGTCGATCGAATCCCTTATTCGATCAAATAAAACGTCTTTCTATATAAATAGTGCTTCTTTTTAACTTTTGACCATTTTCCACCTTGTTTTACTACTATTTTCTACTATCACTGTCACAGACCGTTGACCTGCTCACTGTCTCATTGCTCCCTTTCGTCATCTAAATGGACAGACTATCTACTTGCCGACCACGGACCAGATGTCACCTCAGGCTTCATGGAAGTGACAGTGAACCTGAAGTCATTCCTGCCTCTACTCGTCGTAGCACTCGCTCTTCCGCCCAACCATCATCCAGTGCAATACCGACTGCACCAATATCTCTTACTCAATCGGTTACCGCTTTCTCTACATCTATCGGTACCCAAAACGTTCCAGGTAACTATATCACATCCACTTCCTCTGCTCCTCCATCTTCTTCTTCTTATTCTCAATCTCTATGTCCACAAACTTTTTGCTCTTATACCCCATCCGGTGAAATCCTTCACCTGCCCCAATTTTTTGAATCTCAAAGCCAAACAAGAAACCTACTACACTTTTTTGCTAGTCACAACATTAGACTTGGTCGACCATGTGATGTTGACTGATGGAACAATTTGTCATTATCCCCTTTTTTGCTGCAATGGCATGTACGTTACTCCTTACCATACCCACTGTGTACTACCCAAATTTAGTCTGTTCGTTTTATGCCAACATGACTTACAGCTACACTGTCTCCACCATTCTCAACACCTTTGTCAATGGTGTGTCTATTTCCCTAACCTCTTCACATTAGCCGGCATACCAATCCTACCTTGTCATGTACCCAGGCAACTCTTGGGCTGCCTGTGGCCTATTTTCCCACTCCAACAAAATTCAAACCCTATACAATGACCACACCATTACTTCTCTTAAAAAACCTATCCTTTCAGAACTCTCACCTATCCATCGTGTTTTATATTTAATCATATCATACAACCTTGTCGTCGTACCGGCTTATAGCTAGCTTCACTTATCTAAACATAATTCTCCTTACCTACTTCTTTCGAGGTTCTCCTCTTGATCTTATTGTAACATCTCGAAAATTCAGAGTTTCATCGCCCCAAACTCCTGGAGCTTTAACCTACCACTTCACATCAAACCTGTCAAATCATGTTTACTGACCCATACTTCAAAGCATCTACTAGACGTAAACTCAAACTCTCTAAAGTACAAGATTACAAAAAGAACTGCTTAAACTATTAAAACTTAGGTTCTTTACGAAACGACAAGCTAACAATGTTAACCCACACAAATGTCTTACTTCACAATAATGATGGGCTCACCGGAATCTCACACAAACTCTAAACCCATTCCCAAGCATTCTATAGCTAATCACCTGCAGAAAGGAGTCAAACGAAGGGTAAGCTTTTGAGAGCTCAGTAAGGTTGTTCAAGGACAAAAATCTCACAGAAGTTGTGAGACTATATCCTGAAAGAATTACAAACGATTTACGAGTCTAGAAGATGATAATGTTTCAAAACATTTCAACAATTAGGAACAATTTGATAAATTCCAGAACGATCATAATCAGTCATACGCATATAACGAAAATGACCAAAGACAATCATAGGCAGACACCAAAACAAATATTAACAATCATCCCAGTTTCCAAAATGAACTTTAATAATTATAACTAAATACCAGAATGATCATTTTCAAAGTCATTGTTTAAAATACGATGATAATTTTTCAAAGGATTTGAAAACGGACCTAGATACTTCAAAGGGCAATAGGGGAAGGGTTCCAAACAATCACAAACAGTTTGATCACAATATGGGGAGGAGTTTTACTCAACCCCCTTCAATCAGATAATAAAACATTCATTTGAACATCATTCTCAAATTAATCATTAATAGATACAATGTAAACAAATTCAAAGATATTGATCCTGGGTAGAGGCAATGCCATTCATTAATGCATGATGTACAATAATAACTAGCCATTTCCATTGATCAGGGGACTAGCATGCGTTCCTCGTAAAACGTAATAACAATCCTTCCTTATAACACCTCCCTCACAACAGACCCCCAAGTCAACACATAAGGCACAATCATATAATCAAAAAGAAAATCAATGCTTAACTTGTAATAGCAATAAGCATTAACATGAATTCAAATAACCGGTATCAATTAAGGTGTCAGCGATAATTAAACATAATGTATCAATTCATCACATAGAATTCAAGAACAGCCACATACAAATAACAAGAACAATTACGAATAGTTATCAAATTTAGGCACAACAATTTAGAAGAAGGAATGCAAATAATTATCGAATTTGCTCAACATGCGATGATAGGCGAGCATCTATAAGACTTTCAAATAACCGATATCAAGTCCAATATTGAGTTTTTGTTGGCAATAACATGCTGACATCAATGCATATCTCACTATTTGACAATAGTCATACAAAAATCGAAAGGATACTTACGAACACAAGTTATCAAAATTAGGGATCAGATAGAAATCTTTATCCGGGGTTCAGATAAAAATCCTTACCTAGATCCGAAGCTAATCCTAACTGAAAAATCTTTTGCTTTAACTTAAACGAAACAATCTAATTATTATTATACAATATATACTATGATATTATGAATTCAATACTGACTCAAACATACTACCAGAAATGGCCCCCTCACCGGGTATGTAAAATTACCAAAGTACTCCCTGTGTGTAAAATTATCAAAAACACATCTCTCACACTTAAATGACCAAAATCGCCTTTCCGTAAATAGATCACTAAACTATCCTTATAGTATGTTAATTTACCCAAATATACCTTTTATAGGTAAAATTAGCAAAATACCCCCTTTGGGTGGCAATGTACCAAAATACCCTCTGGGGATTCCCGACACCGGAGAAATGTTAAAAACACATCAATACACTATTTTAAGCACCCTAAAGTCATTTTTGGACTAACAAGTATTTTAAAAAAAATTTGCCCAAAAATCTCGAACTGGTGTCTAGACCGAGCACTCAGAAGATGGTTTTGCTAAAAATACATATTAGCCTTAGAATGGCACACACTCTTAGATAACAAAAACATCTCAGTAAAATAAGATTTTTATAAAATTTTCATATTAAAATAGCTTGGTTTGCTATGCTAAATAATTCAATAATTCTTTTTAATTGATACCCTAATTTAGTGTCCTTCGTGGACACCGAAAATTCCCAAAAAACTCCAAACATAAGTCTCATAAAAATAATGGAGGTTACTATTTTAGACTTTGTCAGAATTTGATCCTAACTATTTATAAAAGTTCATATAAAAACTGACTAGATAATTTCCTATCTTTATCGACAATTACACTTACTATTCACGATCAACACTCTTAGTATTTTACCTAAACACACATTTTAACATATTAATACACTTAAATCACAAACAATTCTTCACATTTACGCACACCCGAATACATTACACACACCGTAGACACACGCTACCACCATGCACATACTCAAACACACACTAAACACACATTGTTATGCACCCAGTTCCTCTGCTAGACACATACCAACACCATAACACCATACATACATGATTTACACCCATTGTTACCCACAATTACATGCACCATCATACCTACACACACACTGCATAGCCGTGTTCATCACTATGAATACACTCCCACTGCATCCTAATTTTCACACACACCCACCCACCAAAACATCCTCCAAACACACTACTTTAGGGCTGCTAGGGAAGTCTTGTTCTCCCCCTTTCACGCATAAAATCCCAACGCACACAGCCATGACACCCCACTGCCCCATAACCGAACACCAATATAATAAACTCTAAACACACACTGAAGCATGGTAAAACACACACTCCCAAATTGAAATTGCATACTAAAAAGAAGAAGGAACGATTACCCTTGCAAGGTTTCTCAATCTCTCTCTCTCTCTCCCCTATTTTTCTCCCCCGTGAGTCCCCTGTTTTCCTCTGTTTTTAGAGGATAAAAGCAACTACAGCAGAGGCAAAAGCACCGCAACTTTTCGAAGATTGTTGTTTCTTGTTTACTGTTTTTCTCTTCTCCTCAAATTTCTTTTTTTCCTTGTGATTTTGTTTTGTTTTGATTTCACTTTGTCTAATTTCCTAACAATAAAAAAACACTAGTTTATATTTTAACCTAATTAGTCACCCACAAATTTAAGTAGGATGTGTCACTTTCTTATGATCCATTGTTTTAAAATTTGACACATAATGCCTAACTTACAAAATTTGCAATTTAGCTCACAAAAGTTTTTAAAAATTACAAAATGTCAGCAAAAGTTTTAAAAATTACATTTTTTCCCAAAATTATTTTAACATTTCATTCTCTACTAATCTCCTAGTGATAACCCTACGGTTATTTAACCTGGGATTATATTTGATTTTGATGATAACTAACATTAACGATTATGTTGTCTAATATGCATTGAGTTGATGAAGCAATAGGTACAATCTCATACTCATGCAAACAGACTATTAGACGAGCAAATCATTCAAAGACTCTCAACAGAACGCATCAAAGAAGGAATTCGTCGATTGAATTTTACAATGCTAAATTTCCGTTCTTTGTAACTAGACATAGAGAGATGATCGCTTCAATGACTGTAACCTAGAACTTGCCCATAGGTTTCCCTTGCATGCATAAAAGTTTTTCATTCTTTGAAAACAAGGAAACTGCATTTTCTGGAATATAGTCGACTGCATGTTGGGCAGTGAGGTATTACAGTCGAGTGCATTCCAATGCAGTCGACTGCAATACTTCCAGTAGCCTATTACAGTCGACTGTATTGGAATGCAGTCAACTGCAAGTTGGAAATTTGAATTTCCAACGGCTACTTTTGGGATTACAGTCGACTGCAATGGCACATTGCAGTCGACTGTATTTACTGTTTGGCGCATTGAATGCTTCACCTAACTCCAAACGGTCATATTCATTCTCACCTCTATAAATACTAATCTTGGGCATAGTTTTGATTCATCAATTGCATTCAAAGTTCTCTTATCATTCATATTCTCAAAGATCAAAGCAATTGTTCAATTTCTCTTGGTTTTCATTGTTTTCTCATCCATTTTAAGAGAGCATTTATTGTGAGCTTACATTTGAGAGATATACACTTTCATAAGTCATCATACACTCATCTCTCTTGTTCTAGAGCTTAAAGTTGTACTCATCTAATTCTTGAGAGTGAAATCTTGTACACATAGCTTCATCTAAAGTTTCTTATATCAAAGCTTGGGATTGTCAAGCTTTGGAGCTTTGGGATTGTCAAAGCTTGTTCTTGATGTGGGCATAGCATCAAGGGATAGTAAGAAGTTTGATCTTAACCCGTAAGAAAGATCATAATAGTGGATTCTAGGGCCTTTCAAGGGACTTCCTTGAAGGGGTGGACGTAGGCTTGAGGGTATATCAAGTCGAACCATTTAAATCTTCTTGTCAAGTATCTCTAAACCCTTCTCTCCTTACATTATAGTTTTACATTTGTGTTGAGATTGACTTGTTTACTTACTTGAGCTATTGTGTTTGTGGTTTGTTGTTTGTAGCTTTTCAAGTGTTATTCTTATCCTTTCTAAGTTTATAGTATTTACTTGTTAACTTTTAAAGTAGTCTTAAAACCCTATTCACCCCCCCCCCTCTAGGGTTGTTTTATTGGTTTCACCTAGCATTGCTCAAAATTTTGTCCGTGTATTATTTTTTTCGGGTCACAGATAATTATTTTAAACCGCCCCAAAAAGTGCGGGATATTAAACTTGTGGCCATTATGATGATGAACATGAAAAACCATAAAAGGTGACATAATGCAAATCTTCCCTATGGTCTTCTTCTTACTAATGTGTTCCAACACTTCTGTGCTCCCCTCCCCACCATTATCTCTGAGTGTATGCATGTCTTTTCTATCTACTGCCTCAACTTCACCACTCTCTATCGTGCCTTCTTTACCATTTAGACCGACCCCATAAGACATGAGGTTTCACTTGTTAGGGCCCTAACACTGCCTTCATCCACTTCACACATCCTGCACCTCCTTCATCCTCCGAGCCTAACTCCTTTATGCCCCTGCCCCCATTCTCGGACCCCGATCCCTCCATACCACCTCCTCTCTTTGATAACCTTAGCCCTATCAATGACTTCTCCAACCTTAACTTTGATGACTTTCTCAACATTGATGACTCATCTTCTCTCTCTGACCATTTATCTCATATTTCCACCTCCCTTCAACTTCTTCTTGAGTCTCATACTACTCTCACCCGTACCATTATTGCCAGTCAGTCTGCCCTTGTACAGCATCTTTTGACAATCCAAAACTCCTCGAACCAATTTTTGTCCAACCAGATTGACCTCCATGACCTTTTAAACGACCTTGTCTCCAACCTTCCCCTCAACCACTCCACTACCTTGGACCATTTGACTCACATTCAATAAGATCTTCAACGCCAACATGAGGCTGCTCTTCAGGCCTGCCATCGGCAAGCCATACTATCACTTAGGATTCTTTCAGAGGTGAACTTATTTCTAGCTTATCAGATCTTTTATACATCTCATGGTTTTCGAGTCACTCGTCCTATGTTTGATAGAGGTGAAGACGGTGAGCAGTGGTTTTTCAATCCCAACGTTCCTTATGCTCCGCCACCACCATGGTCGCCTCGTGTGGTTAAAGTCATCAAAATTCATATTCCAAATCTTCCTTCTGCTCTCGATCCCTCATTTTCTGCTTCTAGGACACACCGTAGGTGTTAGCTTTCATTAGCTTTTTCCATTTGTAGCATTTGTAGATTCCCCTGTTTTTATGTTGACAAAGGATAAGAAAATTGTTTATACATTAGCTAAATATTGTAACACCTTGGAAAGAGTAGATAATGTTGTTATGCTTAAACTGTTGAATCTATTTATAGCTTTTTCCTAGGGGGAGCAGGTTATGATATGTTAGATTAATATTGTCATCATAAAAAAGGGAGAGATTGTTGACCTACAGGTCTAGATTCTTTATTTTGATGATTTCAAGTTTGTTATCCAATGATTAATCTAACTGTATTACTAAGTATATTTTCAGGAAACATCAAAGTCAGACATGCGTAAATATCTCTTCGGATGAAGCCTTTGGACTTAGATTAGATTCCTTTTTTATTCTTTGTAATTCTAAACTAAACTTTCTTAAAGATCAACCAGAAAATGAAAAGAGCTTAAACGTAAAAGCTTTGACTGCCAAGTATCTTTTTCGTTCAAATGAATTCAATTCATTTGATTGATTATATCAGTAACTTTGGTTTTGCTCAAGATCAACTTTCATTCAAATGTTTTCCAAAAATCCTTCAACCGATTCCATCAATAACTTTTTTTTTGAATAAAAATCAATTTCATTCAACTGATTCCCTAAATCATTCGATCATTTCTTTTAAGGGCTTAGTTTTGTTCAAAAGACTTTTCATTCGAATGATTCCCTAAATTATTCGATCATTTCTTTCAGAGACTTAGGTTTGTTCAAAAGACTTTTCATTCGAATGATTCTCAAATCATCCGAACAATTTTATCATGCTACTTGATAGTGTTCAAAATTGCTTTCATCAGAATGAATCTTGTTTTCATTGGATCATTTCTTTCAGAAGTTCAAAGATTACTTCACTCTTCATTTTCAATCGAATGAATTTAATGTTCATTCAACCGATTTCTTCAGAAATAACTTAATTCTTCCTAGGAAATAATTCATCCAAACTATTTCTAAAATAATTTGAACGATTCTATTTAAAATATTTTAATGTCATGTCCCATGAAATTCTCTTCAACGGTCATATCCTCTCGAGTATAAAAGGGACCCTTAGAGAGTTTACTACTTTTACTTTTCCATCTCATAAAATCTCTCTAATCTCTCTCTGAAAAACATTCTCGGCATACTCGTACATCTTCACAATCCTTTCTATGAAAGACTGTTATATGAGATCTTGTCAAATAAGCTTTTTGGTTATTCTCTTTCAGATGTGGATCTGCTCACCTAAGAAAGCTTAGTTCATTTGTTTTTCACTTTAATATCTATTCTTTGAGAAGTGTAAGTTGTATTTCAGCTGTAATCTTCTTTTCACATGTAATTGTTGGAAACCTTGAAGAGGTTTCTCAACTCTACTGAGGTTTGAGTTAGCACCCCAAGCTAGCTCAATAGTGGAAGGCTCAAGTATGTCTCCAGTCTCCTTTGTGTGGAGTGCTCGAAGACTGGACGTAAACAAGTAGAGCTAAACCAGTATAAATCTTTGTCTCGATCTTTGATTGCAATTATCTTCTGAGTTAGATTTTTTTTAACTTCCACTTAGATCTGTAAACACCTATATATTCACCCCCCCCCCCTTTTAGCTGTATTTAGGGACCCATAGAGTGGAACCCCCACTGTTGGGAAGTATTTTAAAAGATTTAAGCCGTACCTAAGTAACCCCCTAGTCTTGAGCCCGCCTGTACCCGATAATCCTTATATTGCTTTACTTAACCGTGACCAATACCGCAGTTGTAGTGTTGTTGGCTCAACATCTAGTTAATTCACTGGTAGAGAGAGCCATCTACTGTGCAAATAAAAAGTTAACCTAGGGAAAAGGAACTATTCAGCTTTAAAGAAGACATGCGTGTCACTAGTCTGGGTAACACACAGATTACGACAGTATGTGCTAGTTTACCATGTTAGATTATTGGCTATGATGGATACAATGAAGTATTTATTTGAAAAGCCAGTATTATCCAATTGCACAGTGAAGTTGTAATACCCCGAACTTAGGTTTACTCGGTTATCATTACCTTAGCGACAATTTTTAGGAGTGATGTTCTTTCGAATTTTTAACGACGTTTTGCTTGGGCAATATTACTTGTAACAAATTTAAAATACCACTAGCTGCAGATAAGAATGGGTGTAAGAGAGAAATAAATAAAATGTATCCGATCACTCTGGAGAGGTTATAATTAATTAGGGTTTATTATATAAACATTTAATCCCTAATCTTAGTTATTTAAATATGGCAGATAGGGTGATTTATGGAAAAAGTGTGGCATTTTAAAATGACCGAGGAAAAAAAAAAGAAGAAACAGAGAGAGAGAGGGGAGAGATTAGAGGAAATTGAGATATATATATATATATATATGGAATAAGATAAAAAGAGTAAAAAAAAGAATGAGAACAAAGAGAGTAGAGAAGATGAGAGCGGCAGCCGGCCCTAGGAACGGGCGGCGCCTCTAGGCAGCCCCATCACCGATAACTCGCGGTCACCGGCAACTCGCGGTCACCGGCGGCCAACTCCGGTCGCGTCCACCGATTGTCGCTACTCAGTACCTCCGCGACCCTCTAGAAACTTCGATCAACCGCCAGCATCAAGTCGTTGAGGATCGCCATCACCTGCGCCATCTCGGTCTCCTTAACTCCCGGCCACATGCGTTGTCTCCTGCAGCCCCATCGCCGGCCAACTCCTCTTCCAGGTCATGGTTGCCCCTTCACCGAGCCTCCACGCTGTCGCCACCGCGTTGTTTCCAAGGCGCCGCTACCACTAAGAAGCCCTCGTGCGATTGCTATCGCCGACAGCCCAAATTGCCGGCCAACACTTTTTCAGATCACGGTAGCCCATCACCGGCGATGAACTCCGGCGCCGCCACAAATATGGACCATCTGTATGCCCCCGAAACCTTTGCATCGTCGCGATCACAGCACGGCATTCATAACCGGTCAACCATAATTCCGATCGACATCAGGAGCGCCCACCGTTGACTGACGCCGCGTAACAGCCATAACCATCGGCGATCAACCATTACCAGCCACCATTGTGGGTCCTGAGCCAGACCAGCCCGCCGCCCAAGCACAGCCCACCGTAAAAAATGACATCCTTAATTCAACCACAACCACCGTCAGATTGTTGTCACCGCTAGGATCCATGGCTATGACATAGATTTGGTTTTGTGAAGTAGGGTTTGGTGGTGCCTTACATTTGATTGTAGTTGGGTTCTATATGTATAGTGGTGGGTGTAGAGTGCAAGTGTTGGGGAATTCGTTGATTTTTGGTGCGGTGCAGAGTGGAAGTATCATGATGGTGTTTGCAGTGTTTGGAATGGTCTAAATTGTGATAGTGTATGTGTGTGTAATGGTTGTGACGGAGGGTGTATGACTGTGTTTGTGTAAACCAAGCGTGTTTTTATCTGGATAAAAGTTACAGGGGTGTGGGTAAAATGAGTGTACAGGTGGGTATGGAGCGTTTGTGTGCATTATGCATGACTTGGATTTGTAGCAGTGTGTGAATATGTGATCTGAGTGTATGTTAGGGCCGAATGTATTACAATGGTTGAAAGTGGTCATTATGGTGGAATATTGGTTAATAAGCAATGAATTGAGACGATCGTTACGTGTAATGATGAATTAGTGGTTAGTTCGGTGCAAATGTGTGCGCGTAGTGGGTGTGCGTGCATGTTTGTATGTGCTGTAGTTATATGGAGGTGTGTGTGGCTGTGTGAATATTGTTGCGTGTTAGTGATTAAATGGGTGTGTGCATGGAGGATTATGCGTGGTGGTGTGTTTGTGTATGATGGTACCGAGTCTGTATGTGGTGTGGGGGTATATTGGGTAAAGGGTCGGTTGTATATGTCTGGATATTGTGGGTTAGCATATGCAGGTGTTGGTGAGTGGACGGGTACGTGAAATGTGGTGGTATACTGTGTGCGGCGTATGATTTGTTCGAGATAATTTCCGATAGGAATTCTGCATTTCATCAATGAGACTCTTTGGGTTATAATGAAGTCGGCGCTATGGAGATGAAAGGAATGGCATTAACGGTTCTTATGGCCAAATATAACAACTGGTCATCGCACTAGATTTTGGATCGAGGAAATGTGTCAGAGACAAGTAACTGACCCTTTGATTCAACTAGTATGTTTACATACAATGTTTATGTTTTCTAAAGTTAAAAAGTGGTATTTGTCCACATTGACTGTTTTGATTATGTTTAACTGCTCTGGCTTAATTTACCAAAAAGCTTCTACTGATTTATTTCTCGTTAAAAACCGGACCAGCATGTAACTGATATTTTGCTTAAAAAATGCAATGAAACTTAGATTTGAAATGTTTTGGCATTTGACGTATTTGTGATATTGAACATTTTGAAAGTTATCGAAAGGGGTGTGTGGATAGTTTGTTGAGTGGTTGTGTTTACGATGAACCAAAAGGTAGTTCTTGTTTATTCGATTGTTGTGCCCCATATCCAAGGGGAAAGGTTGATTTCGGGCCCTGGTCTACGGGGCTTGTACGTTGATGCACAGAACTGTTACTTGTGGTTCGCCCTTGCGTCCACAGATTATTTATCCCTGATGTAGGAGGGATTTCGGGCCCTAGTCAGTGGGGCTTGTACGCTGACCGCAGCATATCGTTTGAGCTAATGTTGGGATTGAACTGGTTGTTATGAAGTTTTGTGATAATCATTATATACTTCAGTTTTTGGTTTCATGTACTTCGTTTTGTTTTATCCGATGATTATCAAATCTATAATTTTTAGATATCTTAATGATGCTACAATATAAATTGAGTTATTTTCTGACATGCTATGGTCCACCTAGTTGAATCATTGGTTACTTACTGAGCACGTGGAAGCTCATCCCTTACTTATCATTTCAGGTTCGAAAGTAAGGTGATGGTGACGAGCTTGGCATTGAGCTCCGGAGGCTATATTGGTTGAGTCGCTAAAGATTTAGATTGTTGGGTTAGTTTAGTTGTTAACAAATCAGTGTTATGATGAGTGTTAGCATAAATGTTGTATTCAAGTATGAAAATGTAATTTAAGTAGTAGAAGTTTTAATTTCCGCTGCGGCATATGTAGTTTTAGCGTGTAAGGCCTGGCAGAGCCCTCGGTTGGAATCTATTGGGTTTGCGGCCGGTCACAGTTCTAACTCGCGGGCCTACCCGTGGGTTCGGGTCGTGACAGAAATGGTATTAGAGCATTATGGTTTTGGGATATTAAAGTTTAAGTAATGATTCCGCTTGTTAAGTTATAGCATCCTAAGTGATGAATTTCATAGTGTGGTGCAATGCTCAAAGCTGCCATGATTGTGATTGATGTTTTGACTTGTGCATTGAAGCTTATATGATACTGTAGACTCGTTGATTTACTTAAGTGAGATATATTCTGCCTTTCATCTGACGACCTCTCTTTTGCCTTAGCTATAGGATGTCTAGACAAGATGCCCCTATCGAACCTTCTATGGTCAAGGAAAACTCCTTATTATCCCAGAAGACATAGTTGACCGAGGAACCTCAAGGGTCTAACCTAAAGACATTGACGAATCCACATTCTAGGGCCATATGGGCACGTACATCTGGCAAAGAAGGGAGTAGGCGTGCTAGAATTAGAGCAGTAGCGAGAAATAGATTTTCGAAAGATGACGCCTTTCTGCGAAAGGAACTGCATAAAACTCGAAAAGGCAAATGGAAGAACTTTCAAGGGAACTCAGCACCTTGGGAAAGTAGAAAAGCTAGATCGTTACCATGCCGCAGGTGTAATCACTTTCATCCTGGTCGACTCTATAGGTGGAAAACGAGGGATTGTTTCTCATGTGGAAAAGAGGGTCATTTTGTTAGGGATTGCCCTAGAATTGGACCACAGAGTCAACGAAATGAGGAAGCAACAAGACCCCGAGTAACGATAAAGGTTCTTGCAAAAACCCAGCAAGACTCGCAGGCATCCGATTCAGTGGTTACGGGTGCGCTTTCCATTCCTTACAAAACTTGCAAAGGTGTTTTTTAATTTAGTATTGCAGGCATGTATCTTGGTTTCAATGAACGAAAATGGTTTAGTATGTTATTTTAGTTAGCATATTCTATTAGTGAAGTTTCTTTAGGTTGATCTTAGTGATTATGACATATGTTTTAAAGGTTATAGATACCATTAGGAGGACTTACTTCGTTGGGTGAAGCTGGACATGGATGACTGGAGATAGGTGTTTCTAGTTGCCGAAGCTGGATCGAAGTGTAAAGACCTAAGGACATTCGGAAGGTTATGTGATCTCTTGAAGTTTTATAAGTGTTAGGGTGTGAATAAGGATCTAGCAAGTTTGAGCTTAGCATTAAGGTTAGGACATGAATTATGATATTAAATATTCATCAGTGATAAATTGGTGCAGAGTTTAAACACTGCCCTGCTATTATGTTGGTTGCTATATGTCTGAGTTAAGTAGCAAGATCTATTATCTGGAGGTTGTAAGTATAATAAAATTTGAGGTCGAATTTCTTTTACCGGGGAGAAGATGTAATATCTTGATCTCAAATTGTTCTTACGGTTGATTTTGATGAATATACTTGATTCTCTAGAAATTTGATCAATTAGTGAGACTTTACGGTTTAGAGACGATTTAGTTCTAAAATGGAGAAATGTGAATATAGCATTTATAATTGGCAAAGGATCTAATTTGAGAGTATAAATCTTAAACGCATTCTTTGTTGGTGAGTTAAAGTGAGTTTTAAGTTCAGTGTCGTGATGTGGGATTAGATCAGACACGATTAAGAGCCGCAATCTAGTAATGCGAAGTTGAGGTATGGCTTATCAATGGATTAAAGTACGTTAAATGCATATCACACATCTTGTGCTTTGAGGTCCTTGGGTGCACGTACTCATCAAGTTGCTTGAAATTATATTCGAATCTGATTGTGAACTCTTTAGATAGATTTAGTCATGTAAGCACTTGAGGCGTTAGGTTGGTTGGTATCTGAGATCAAACATGATTAAGATAAACTATGCAAGGAACACAAAATTTCGAGGACGAAATTTCTTTAAGGGGAAGAGCTTGTAATACCCCGAACCAAGGTTTACCCGGTTATCATTACCTTAGCAACAATTTTTAGGAGTGATGTTCTTTCGAATTTTTAACGACGTTTTGCTTGGGAAATATTACCAGTAACAAATTTAAAATACCGCTAGTTGCAGATAAGAATGGGTGCAAGAGAGAAATAAATAAAATGTACCCGGTCACTTAGAGGTTATAATTAATTAGGGTTTATTATATAAACATTTAACCTCTAATCTTAGTTATTTAAATATGGCAGATAGGGTGATTTATGGAGAAAGTGTGGCATTTTAAAATGACCGAGGAAAAAAAAGAAAGAGAGAGAGAGAGAGAGAGGGGGGAGAGATTAGAGGAAATTGAGATATATATATACATATATATATATATGGAATAAGATAAAAATAGTCAAAAAAAGAATGAGATCAAAGAGAATAGAGAAGATAAGAGCGGCAGCCTGCCCTAGGAACGGGCGGCGCCTCTAGGCAGCCCCATCGCCGGCAACTCGCAGTCACCGGCGGCCAACTCTGTTCGCGTCCACCGAACGCTGCTACTTAGCACCTCCGCGACCCTCTAGAAACTTCGATCAACCGCCACCATCAAGTCGCTGAGCATCGTCGTCACCGGTGCCATCTCGGTCTCCTCAACTCCCAGCCACATGCGCTGTCGTCGACAGCCCCATTGCCGGCCAATTCCTTTTCCAGGTCATGGCTGCCCCTTCACCGAGCCTCCACGCCATCGCCACCGCGTTGTTTCCAAGGCGCCGCTACCATTAAGAAGCCGTCGTCCGATTGCTATCGCCGATAGCCAATCACCGGCCAATACTTTTTTTTTCAGATCACGGCAGCCCATCACCAGCGATGAACTCCGGCACCGCCACAAATATGGACCATCTGTATGCCCCCGAAACCTTTGCATCACCGCGATCACCGTACGGCATTCATAACCGGTCAACCATAACTCCGGTCGACATCAGGAGCGGCCACCGTTGACTGACGTCGCGTAACAGCCATAACCACCGGCGATCAACCATTACCAGCCACCAATGTAGGTCCTGAACCGGACCAGCCCGCCGCCCAAGCACAGCCCACCGTTAAAAAGGACATCCTTAATTCAACAACAACCACCGTCAGATTGTTGTCACTGCTAGGATCCATGGCTATGGCATAGATTTGGTTTTGTGAAATTGATTGCGAAGTAGGGTTTAGTGGTGTCTTACATTTGATTGTAGTCGGGTTCTATATGTATAATGGTGGGTGTACAGTGCAAATGTTGGGGAATTTGTTGATTTTTGGTGCGGTGCAGAGTGGAAGTATCATGATGGTGTTTGTAGTGTTTGGAATGGGCTAAATTGTAATAGTGTATGTGTGTGTAATGGTTGTGACGGAGGGTGTATGACTGTGTTTGTGTAAACCAAGCGTGTTTTTATCTGGGCAAAAGTTACAGGGGTGTGGGTGAAATGAGTGTACAAGTGGGTATGGAGCGTTTGTGTGCATTATGCATGACTTGGATTTGTAGCGGTGTGTGAATATGTGATCTGAGCGTATGTTAGGGCCAAATGTATTACAAAGGTTGAAACTAGTGGTCATTGTGGTGGAATATTGGTTAATAAGCAATGAATTGAGACGACCATTACGTGTAATAATGAATTAGTGGTTAGTTCGATGCAAGTGTGTGCACGTAGTGGGTGTGCGTGCATGTTTGTATGTGCTATAGTTATATGGAGGTGTGTGTGGCTGTGTGAATATTGTTGCGTGCTAGTGATTAAATGGGTGTGTGCATGGAGGATTATGCGTGGTGGTACATTTGTGTATGATGGTACCGAGTGTGTATGTGGTGTGGGGGTATATTGGGTAAAGGTGCGGTTGTATATGTCTGGATATTGTGGGTTAGCATATGCAGGTGTTGGTGAGTGGACGGGTACGTGAAATGTGGTGGTATACTGTGTGCGGCGTATTATTTGTTTGAGACAATATCCGATAGGAATTCTGCATTTCATCAATGAGACCCTTTGGGTTATAATGAAGTCGGCACTATGGAGATGAAAGGAATGGCATTAACGGTTCTTATGGCCAAAGATAGCAACTGGTCATCGCACTAGATTTTGGATCTAGGAAATGTGTCAGCGACAAGTAAGTGACCCTTTGATTCAACTAGTATTTTTACATACAATGTTTATGTTTTCTAAAGTTAAAAAGTGGTATTTGTCCACATTGACTATTTTGATTATGTTTAACTGCTCTGGCTTAATTTACCAAAAAGCTTCTAGTGATTTATTTCTCGTTAAAAACCGGACTAGCATGTAACTAATATTTTGCTTAAAAAATGCAATGAAACTCAGATTTGAAATGTTTTGGCATTTGACGTATTTGTGATATTGAACATTTTGAAAGTTATCGAAAGGGGTGTGTGGATAGTTTGTTGAGTGGTTGTGTTTGCGATGAACCAAAAGGTAGTTCTTGTTTATTCAATTGATGTGCCCCATATCCAAGGGAGAAAGTTGGATTTCGGGCCCTGGTCAACGGGGCTTGTACGTTGATGCACAGTATTGTTGCTTGTGGTTCGCCCTTGCATCCACAGATTATTTATCCCAGATGTAGGAGGGATTTCGGGCCCTAGTCAGTGGGGCATGTACGCTGACCGCAGCATATCGTTTGAGCTAATGTTGGGATTGAATTGGTTGTTATGAAGTTTTGCGATAATCATTATATACTTCAGTTTTTGGTTTCATGTACTTCGTTTTGTTTTATCCGATGATTATCAAATCTATAATTTTTAGATATCTTAATGATGCTACAATATAAAGTGAGTTATTTTCTGACATGCTATGGTCCACTTAGTTGAATCATTGGTTACTTACTGAGCACGTGGAAGCTCATCCCTTATCATTTCAGGTTCGAAAGTAAGGTGATGGTGACGAGCATAGGAAGGAACAATTTGGCACTGAGCTCCGGAGACTGTATTGGTTGAGTCGCTAAAGATTTAGATTGTTGGGTTAGTTTAGTTGTTAACAAATCAGTGTTATGATGAGTGTTAGCATAAATGTTGTATTCAGGTATGAAAATGTAATTTAAGTAGTAGAAGTTTTAATTTCTGCTGCGGCATATGTTGTTTTAGCGAGTAAGGCCTGACAGAGCCCTCGGTTGGAGTCTATTGGGTCTGCGGCCGATCACAGATCTAACTCGCGGGCCTACCCGTGGGTTCGGGTCGTGACAGAAGTGGCTCTTTTTACTTTTTGAGTTTGACATTACATATGTCACTCAGAAGTCCATAAAGGGAAAGATCGTGGTAGACATGCTAACCGATTGTCTGGCAGAAGATACATGTGGTTAATGGTGAGGTTCCCAGACAAAGATGCTTGTGTCGTAGAATTTGAGATCACACAGAAATTGTATTTTGATAGAGCTGTGAACAACAAAAGATTCGGGGTAGGGATACTGTTAATCTCATCAGATGGGGCCCATATGCCCATTAAGTTAACTTTCAACAGTACTAAAAGTATTGTTGTACATGAAGCATGCATCACGGGTTGAAAATAGCTTTAAGCCTAGGAGTTAGATATGTTACAATGTATGGGGATTCAGCCCTGATCATCCATCAGATACAGGGGATGTGGAGGATTATAGACTAACATCTACAAGCATACCATGCCCATTTTGAGAAGATTGTAGACAAGTTCTTTGGTATGGAATTCTAGAACCTGGCTTGACTCAAGAATAATTTTGCTGATGGTTTAGCAACCCTTACATCCATGGTGGAGATAGCCAAAGAATAAGAGGTAGAGCCATTAGTGATCTAGAATAGGGATCGACCAACATACCATTTCATGACCGCACTTATTGAGAAAATCGGGACAGAAGAACCATGATATACGGATATCCAAAACCTAATCAAATATGGTAAATATTCTGAAGGAGCTTCCACAAAAGACAATGCGCCTCTGAGAAGACGGACAACACACTCATCATGTGCGATTGAAACCTGTACAATAGACATTCATGATGTGGATCATTTGTTGAGTGTCACAGAGAGAAAGGTTATCAGATCATGGAAGATATACACTCGAGCAAGTGTAGGACCCACATGAACAGTCGGATGCTAGCAAAGAAAGTTCTTCGATAAGGATATTATTAGAGTACTATGGAACGAGACTGCATCGAGAACGTGAAAAAAAAAAGGCCACAAGTGCCAGGCACACGCCAACCTGCATCACCTCCCCTCAAAATTTTGTACAACATGACATCTCTTTGGCCCTTCTCAGTTTTAGGAATAGACGTGATGGGAAAGATCAGTCTAAAAGCTTCCAATAGACGTGATTTCATATTTGTCACCATAGATTATCTCACGAAATGGGTGTCGGCCGCATCGTATGCCATGTTAAGTGCCAAGAAGGTGGCCTAATTCATTCGGACCAACATTATTTACCGATACGGTGTTCCTCGTGATTTAATTTCTGACAATGGTTCGCATTCTGAAAGGGAGGCCTCAGATTTAGCTGAAGCATATGGTATCCTCTGACATCGATCTTTACCATACCATCCACAGACTAATGGAACTATAAAGGCTGCTAACAAGAATCTAAAGAATATCATGATTAAGATGATAGATTGCTATTGGAGTAGGCTAGATAAACTTCCCTATGCCCTCTGAGGCTAAAAGACACCAGTTGGACATCTACAGGGGCTACCAATACTCAGTAGAATTAGAGGTAGCCTCTCTCAGAGTACTATTGGAAATTAGATAGCCAAAGAAGATTGGGTACGGCATTATTTCGAAGAATTATCATTGGCAGACGAGAAAAAATTAAAGGCCCTTTATCATATTAAGGGTTACCAGAAATGAATTGCTCGAGCATTCAATAAGCGGGTAAAAGGACGAGGCTTGAAAGAAGGAGATTTGTTTTTAAAAGATAATATTGGACAAATCTAGAAGCCACGGGGGAATTTGGGCCTAACCGATCGCGACCCTATATGATCAAGAAAATCATGATGGGAGGTGCAACGCGGTTATCTAGAAGGGACTGAATTGTCACAACTAGTCAAGTTAGACAGACCAAAAAAATACTATGCCTAAATAGAATTGTAAATGAACTATGAATGACCTGATACTTCTTTAAGAATACTATTCAGCATACTCATTCTAAGGTAACACTTCAGATGGAGGTACGTAGGCAACTCGTAAAGATGTCTTTGGTGCGGTCAAAATTAACAAATGATCCTTATTCCACTTGCTATGATATTGACTATGTTCTCGACAAAAGAAAAATATAAAAAGCCCACTAGGTCAAAAAACTTGCAAAGGGCAGGCTAGGAAAAAGTTAAGGAAAATTTAAAAATAATAAATAAAAAAAACCCCGCTAGGTTAAAAACTCTGCAAAGGGCGGCCTAGGCAAAATTTAAGCCAAAAGTAAGAAATAAAAATACTTCTAAGTCCTATCAGCAACCAAAGATCGATCTGTTTATCATTATCTTTGTCACATCCCTCTTTTCTTTCCCAAGTGAGGATAATTCTCCCCATCCAGAAAAAATAGTCGAGCCAAATTTCCAGTTATCTTTCCTTTCAAAAGTTAGCCTCTCCACTATAGGGACTCTCTTATTTTGATTTCCTATTCATTTACTAAATTACTCCCCACCTTTTCAATTTTCACCCCATCTCATCGCCTTCGAACAAACCGCCTTGAACATAAGCATATTCACCATCCTTGGGGCACGTAACTCGACAGTTTTCTTTGGCGATTATCTTCTATAATTGGCAAAGACCATATGATCTGAGATCCGTCGGAGTGTAAGGCCCTATCAGATTTTTGTCTACATCAAACTTTTCTTCAAACATCTGAGAGTCGATGCAAGATTTCTAGATCCATATAACCTTGGTCTCCTCTTTATCTGAGGTCAATGGAAGCACTACACTGTAGTTTGCGATAACTTGCGAGAGTCCTAAGAGTTGGGCCCTAAACCTTCTTATGAATGACTTTTTCTTTAGTCTTTTTGAGAATTTGATATCCTTGATATTTTGAAAATCAGTACAATTCAGCTTGGAATCTATTCTCGGTAGCCAAAACCGCTTCCCCGATGTGAGGTAAGGGCCTATTGATATAAAACTGAGAATAAAAGAGGATCATAAGCTATACCACTAATGTGCATCTAAGCATCTATGGAAAGATGATGATATGGATGGATCTCCCAACCTTGAGAAATAGTTAGAGCCAGAGAAGGAGTGAGTTCTCATACTAGGAAGAAATTGTTGTACGATGCCAGAATAATTTTCTTATAACCAGACTGTTAAGAATCTGACAAGTGAAAAACAAAGAAAAAGAATGCAATCCTATGAGGTAGACCCAGTGATACCCGGGAGTCAGCATAATAGGTCCATGAGTCCTCCACTAGTTGCAACAGCAACAAATATCTCTGGATTCTTTAGCATAGAAAAATCGGGCCCAGGAGTCAATACTTGAAAGACCCTCAAAGAGCAAGGGCCTAGAATGATAAGAGCGAGGATGATACCTCACCTCAGTTGGTACAGCTATCAATCACATTTTATACAAGAGCCACATGTAGAAAAGCAAAGAGCTACCCCAGAATACCACGCTAGGGTCTTTATGCACTAAAGTAATAGCATTAATGGTTTTCGCTACCACTACAGGAATTCAAGTTCTCCCTTGCAAGGAAATTTGAGACACGTCGTATGCTAACCTCACATCAGCAATTCCTAAACCCACGATAGTAAGATACTAGGCAGCCAAACTAGTGCCTAAGTAGCCACCCGATCACTAGTATTCGCTTGTCATAATTGTCTGGTTTATATCAAAAAAATATTCTATCAGGAAAGAACGCAGAATGTGCTTACTATGAATGAAAGTCCTTGCCCTCTCCGCACTGTTATCCAACAAGTGCATGAGTGACAGGTCATATCCTAGTTGGATGACGAGAACGACTATAGGTAATTATGTGGGGATATCCATCAAAGGCGCAAACTCCTCATATGTAAGGCAAAGCTCATTGAGAAAGAATCCAAAGAAATGATCTTGGGGATCCAAAAATTTGCAAGTTACCTGAAGAATATCCTCATGGATGATAATTGTACGTAGGCTCATGACGGCCTTCAGACAAAAGCGTCCATCTAAATGAACTGATAGAATTGGCAAAGGATCAAAATTAAATCTTAAAAGTTGTCGCACTGTCTTCAGAAGCCATTAGGGTTCACTAGTGAGAATTGGAGTCGTTTGCCTTCTATGAAGTGTGTATCTTTAATATATACAGGGAGAAAGAACCTAAGATGTATAGAGATAGGACAAAAAATTAAAAACAAAAAAAAGCTTATTAGACGAACCACACAGTTTTTGACAAACCATCTAGTTTTCCCTCTTTTATCTCTACTTGTAAGGACCAATCTTTCTTATTAACCTTTTAGTTATACCATAAAAACATAAACTGATTTATGACTAATCTTTCGGTTTTATCTCGAAGGGTAAAATTCTCTTATAGCCAACCAATCGATTTTGTGCTGAAATAAAAAAATTTTAGTGTCCTCACTAACTAATTGGCCAATTAGTCAATGTTGAGAGAATTTTGGCGGGATTGGCCTATTTGAAGGCCAAACCCTGTACCTGCTCTCAAAGCAACCTAACTTCAATTTTTTCCCATACTCCATTCTTTTTGTACAGCGTGGGCATATACATAAAAATAAAGACATTTTTTCACAAGGAAAGAAATATCTACATCAGGGAAAGAAATCCATAATATGTAAAATAGTGTTTAATCGACGAGTTCAAATGAACTCAAAACCCTAGTAATAGGCTAAGATCAAACAAGTCTAAAATTCACTTCTTCCAGGGCCACTTCAGGTTTGGCTCCTCTTCATTAGTAGATCCTGAGGCCCGTTCATCATGCTCTTCCTTATAGTCTTCATCCTTGGCATCAGGGCATGATTCCGACAGGAAGGTCGTCACACTGGGCTTCCTGCACATCTTGTACAGCACGGTGGCAACTCGAGTCGATCGACAGATGGGCAACTTCTTTGACTGTACGAGTAGATAAAGGCAAAGGGGTAGAATAAAGTGTGTGTATGTACTTAAATGCTATCTAACGAGCAAGAGCTTGTTTGAATAGGTGATTCAACTCATTGTAACCAAGAGTGAGGATTTCTTCAGCCAATAGTTAATCAAGTAAGGATAGTGCGATTCTAATATGCTATTCATTGCTTCAGATAACATGCCATGTTGATGATGCATTTGTTAAACTCCTGTTATTATGATTGGACACCGGTAGTTATTGAGACCTGACTTTCCTTCACGTGAGTCACATTGTTGAGGACTTGAGGCGGAACAATTCCCTCAGTCCATCCCTTTGATAAAACTTTGATGAGTTGTTAAGAACTTATGATCGAATTACTCATTAAGTTTGTCCTTTTGATTAAAATTGTCTCCTTTCTACTCGTGCGAGACTGAGATGAACACCCTGTGTAATGGGGCATCAATATGAGGATGGCCAGTCAAAGTTGAGTCATTGGCATTAGGAGGAATGACACCAATGTGTGTTGTGTCCAGTCGAGTCAAGTTGGGTCTACAATAGAATTAATTTTTAAGTGATATTGTTGACTTTATTGTTTATGTTTCTCATGATTATCTTTTGCATTCTTGTTTCCTCTTGCATTAAATATGCATAGTCAATGAGTCTATCATGTCCTTGTATAAGTGGCAATGATAACTTTTTGTTGGGCTTAAAGCCCATCAGTCTGAAAAAAGGTAATGTATCAAAATAATCACAGACGTTGTGACCATTTTGTTGGCTTTCTGAACTTATGGCAATCATTGAGAACTCGTGATTGATTCTCTAATATTCCATAATAGACTGTGCATTGTATTCCACATATTATCTTTACTGGACGATTTGTGATCATTCCTTATTGATGAGTATCAGGTACTAGGTTCAATCAAGGTGAGACCTCTAGAAAAGGTAAGGAAAAAATGCACTGAGACATTCTATGAGGGACGTGTTACCACGAATGTGGTGTACTCTGTTGTATATAATTAGTTGTGTTAAGTCTTAACAGACTTCCGCTGCAGTATGTTATGCACTTTTAAGGAAAAAAATTAAGGACGCTTTTTTTTTACGTCCATTAGTGATCTTGATGTTGTAGTTTGCTTTGTATTTTGTAACAAGAGTTATGACATAGTGATGATAGACATCTGAGCTCCAGTGATGTCATCAGGGCTGAGTGTGTCACAATACTGATCAATCGTGGCCTCATTGACGTCCTCCAAGGTCATACCCTCATAATGGGACAAGAGGGTAGCAAGCAAAATGGAACCGCCCTTCTTGTAGGATTGCTCAAATCCCACAACTATACCACGAGGTCACGATCCTTGTTGAGATCATAGGCCCATGAGATAGGCCTCCCACTCACGCTAATACAAATGATAATCATAAAGTCACACCGGGTAAGCGCGGCCTCCCCAAACAGTGGATGGAAAGTTTGGTGGAATCCCACCCACGCTCTGCCAAACTCGACAAATGGTTTGTGCACGTAAGGATTCAAAAACCGCCCGGTTTCTGCATGTAATACATGAAAACAAAGAGAAGAATATCATTTGGGCCCCTATTTCGCATGGCAAAACATAGGGTGGAATAGTGTGTGAATGTGTGTGTGATATTTAGAGGCAAGAGATGAAGTGCATATTGCATCCATGAAAGAGCTATGACCAAGGTGCGTATCTTGATTCGAGGTGAGGATCGAGTGATCGTCAGTGTGAATCATCAATCGAAAATGGGAGACACGCACAATTTGGGGTCTTCCCTCATGCCCTCTCCTTGTGCGTTACAACTCCATGATTATGAACAAAATTGATGAAGAAGAAGGAGAAATCTCAAGAATTTATAGAGAAGAAATCTAATTTGAGATGAATTAGAGAAGGGGGAATCCTCTTTGGAATCGAATTTGAGAGATAAGTGAGTTAAAGTCTGCATGAAATCCTAAAATCGCCCACAAAATCTAAATGGCTAAACCGGACAATTTTCTCGTTTAAATCTGTCAAACTCATTGACTAACTGGCCCGTTTTCAACATTTCATTCTTTGGAACTCCCTGCTCTCTGACAGACCGGCCGGTTTTTGACATTTGATATTTGCCCTTCTAGCTCTCTGATCAACTGACCGATTTTAGATTCCAAAAAAAAAAAAAACTCACATGTTATTCCTCTAATTGCATGTTTGCTTGAACAAATGTTCAAGAATTTTGGTGAATCCAGGGATTCTGTGAGTGTGATACTCAATTCAGTGATGTTGTACATATCAATTTGGAATGAATAGATATATTCGGCACTCAACGACCAGCTATCTTTGGACATTGTTGACTCTGACTCTGAATGATATTTATGAAGTCTCATTCTTGTATCTATGTGACCAATCATTTGAGGGCGTCGTTGGCTCCTTCTCTTAGATATAAGTCTTGATTTTATCAAACTATTTTTCCTTAAGCATGCCATGACTCTAGCACTAAGTCAAATCACTACTTTGACTGTCAGCCGCTCAAATCGATTTGGTGGCTTCAGTAGCGGGCAAAGTTGTTACCCGTATTTCTTTATGACCACTTAATCAATTTAGTGGAACAACATCTTGTTGTATCTCCCTTTTGTCTGTCCACCATCCAAATCAATTTGTTGGCTCCGGTAACAAGCAAAACATTCCCTTTTTCGTATATCTAGACAACCAACCAAATTGATTTGGTGGATCTGGTATCTAGCTATAGGGCATTGCCCGTCGACCATTAAATTGATTTGGTGGCTCCAGCAAAGGACAATGTTAATCTTTTTGCACATCTAGACGGTCATTTAACTTGATTTGATGGCTCTGAGATCTGATGCAGGTTTTTGTAAGTTTTGTCTGTCTACCACGCAAATCGATTTGGTGGCTTCGTCGTCGTTGTTTGCAGTTTCGAGCAGTATTTCTTGTTCTAAACTACGTTGGTCTTATTCCTTTTCTAAGAAAAAATAAGAAGCCTTCTAAAGATCCAACCTCATATCGGTGTAATTATTTGTGAGTCTGTCTAGAGTCTTGTGGTCTTTTTCATGTTTTCACTACAAAGATGTGTTGTTTTGATTTTTGCTCGCACCGAGGGGCTCTGCAAACACTCTAATTTTCTTTTCCTTTCATTTATTACATAATTATTGGGTGTTATTGTTATTTGAGGTTTCTCATTTATGGTGTAGGCCTAATAAATATCAAACTTAATTAATTTAATCTGGTCCATTAATTAGTCCAGACCAAGAGTCCAGTCAAGTCCAGCAGTCCAGTTGTATAGTCCAATCTAATTAGGTTGGTCCAGTCATGTTAAAAGAGTGTGACTTAGAAGATTTTACATTATTTCCGATTTATCCTTTATGCAAGTGATTTAATCTTTCATTTTCATGAAATATAAAGATAATTTTTGAATCTGGTATATCCAATCTGATAAAATTAGAGATACTTACTGAATTAGGGCAGATACTGTCTTGAAATTCTGGAAGAGAAAAAAACTATGGGATGGGCCAACCGGTTTTCGACAAACCAGCAGATTACTTGACTTTACTCCGTTAACAATTTTTATCAAATATTATGTTTTATCCTCAAATCATAGATTGAGATGGTCGTCTTTATCTTTTTTGGCACCCCAAACCTCTAGAAATAGGGTCCTTGAACTACATTTTTAGGAGCCAGATTTTTCTCCCCCGAGCTTTTATACTATTTATCTCTTAGAAGTGGTAGATCATCTCTTAAGATAATTTGGAATTTCATTTCATATATTCTTAAGTCACTTGCATCGTGAGTCCTTCACAAAGCGTTTCCGAGTCTTTTAGGTATGTGCACTCACGAGGTGTGTATATTGCTTTCTAGGCTGGTTTAATATAATGGTGTAGAGTGTTTCTCTTTCCCGCGATCACATTTGCATAACATAAAAGCTATCAAAAGAGTCATTTCATTTCTTAGTTCAAGTATAAGCTCGAAGTATAGGTCATAGGGTCCAGGCTAACGACGATGGTTTTGATTCTTGTTCCTCTGACCAAATACGAAAGTCATTTAACCCCTGTTGTCAAATTCAAACCAACAATAAAGAAATAATACTTTTTTTTCTTAAGTCCCGATAGCACCAAATTCACAAGTTTGTAGATGTCCCAGTGCTGTAATAAGAGCCCAGATTTCTTTTTGTGTTTAGATCACTATAGCCTCTATATTTTTTATTCCAATTTTTTTTTTTTTTTGTTGCTTGTTGGCAGCTAGGCTTAGTTAGTTGTTTGATGATGCTTTATTCCGTAGGCCGTGGCTTTTCTTCTGGTTAGTAGTCACCTCTTCATGCTTTTCCTTATCCACCAGAGTACGGTTGGTCCCTTGGCCTTGAGGCATAAATATGCTTTTGGGTTCATCTCATTTTATGGCATTCCAGTGCTGCAATGAGGGGCATGGGAATTCCCTCAGTTTTCAGATCACTGTCGCCTCTATTTTTGTTTTTCCTTTTTTTGTTTTTTTGTTTTTGTTGCTTGTTGGCGGCAAGGTTGGTCAACCATTTGTCTATGCTTTATTCCTTAGGCTGTGGCTTCTATTTTTGGTTAGTAATCACCTCTTCATGCTTTTATTTTTCCACAACAGTACAGTTGGTTGCTTGGTGTTGATGTATATATATACTTTTGGGTTTATTTCAATTTATTGGACGAAGCTCTCACAGTCACCTTATATGGCATTTATCAAAAGTCGTGTGTTATTTTCTTGTCCTATGCCAAAAGTCATTTGTTGGGTTTTTAACCTTTTCAATTTTACTTTGCACATTCAGTTTTTTTGTTATATCTAGCTCAAACAAACTCGGAGTTAAGTATTTCTTATTTCATTGAAACCATATTTTTGTGCTTGTCAATTTACGCGTAGTATTGGCTATATTTGAATAGCTCTCATATTGAGTGGTTCCTTTGAACACACGTTTGTTTATATGCTGGCGATTAATTGATACCTAACACGCCACCAATATGCATATGTTTGATATTTGTATATTTGGTTCGACATTTGGATATTTATGATCAACATAGTCATTGTAGTTTTCTGAGTGATCCATGCATACTGGATATATGTTAAGGGTTAGAATGCTTTATGACGTTTATTTCGTCATTCGATATAATATATAACTTGCTCATTCGAAACCATTGGTCACTGTTCTTCATTTTTTCAACTTTGCTTTGGCGTCCCTGGCATTTCGATAGCTTACTGGGCTCGAGCTTCCCTCTCTTACTCCACCTTGCACCTTGCCACAGGAGAAAGAGGTGACAACAGGCTCTAACAGCCTTGGAGTTTTGAGGGTTTTCTTTGTTAATTTAACTATGCACTCCTATTCTGAGAAATTTATAGGGATGTGGGTAGTCTGATTAGGTTGGGTTTGTGTAAGTCTGGTGATTTACACTTTATCGAGGGTATCGGCCAGTTTTATGGCCTACCGTCCAATTATTCAGCTCGTACACCATAATTCCAAAAGGGGATCTCGTTAAAGGAAAAATCCCAAAATTTTGTTCGAGTGTGTTATCACTTCAATATCTTTGGCTTTAGGTTACTCTTTAGGCTCAAGTTGCACGATATACTTCCCACCTCAACTCCGGTAGTTAATTGTAGGTGGGCATTAGTATTTGCAAGTTGTTTGATATACTAAGTGTAACACCCTGAAATTTTAGAGGTTCTCAAAATATTACTGGTTGGTTGAAAGAAAAATGATGATGAATTTTAGTGCCAACTGGTATTGGCATTGGCGTTCTTGTTAGGTATCACCATGCCATTGTGACTTCTCGTGCTTATTGAGGAGTCAATATTGATTACTTCTCTGATTGATATCTCGTGCTACCTATCATTGTCATGTTTGTGACGTGTCAACATATTATCAAGACACATCGTGCTTCGAGCCTTGTGATGCTTGCTAGGTGGCACAACCTTATCTCGCCACCTCATGCTTCGAGCATTGTCATGCTTTGCTTAGCCATGTCGTGCTTGTTAGGTCGCATAACCTTGTCTCGCCATCTTGTGTTTCTTTACACTCTTTTTAAATTATTTCAAATTATCTTTGATTTTCATCAATAGATAGATAGATAGATAGATAACAAGTGAAAGAAGAAGAATCGTAGTGCCTGATTTGGAAGAATTGTTTAAGTGAATTCTTCACGATTTACGTAAGGAAAACTCCATACCACTATTCTTTGTTGTCACATAATAATTTCTTAACGTTCGTCGTACTCCTAAACACTATTGTTCTGAAATATCGCTCAAATGCTTTGTTTTGAATATTGGTAAATATCTTGGTTTTGAAATATGTTTATGTGATGTGGCTTAAGTACTTTTGATCAATGATAATGCTTCGGTGATTTATCTTTGTGCATAGTATGTTATGATACAACTGAACTTTGATGAGTCCATTTAAGGATACCACAAGCAAAATGTTGAAGTGTTATGTTTGATGTGCATCTTGGATATTGAATTGGTTTAATAATTGTTCAGGATACTAAGCCATGGTTGTGTTGACAGTTTGACTATTGAATATTTTGGCTCATTCAGAAGTATTTAGCGTGTTTAATTCTGATCCTGTGGTGCTATGATTATTCCGCTTACTGGGCTACTCAACTCACCCCCACCATTTACCTTTCTAATGCAGATAATTATTTTGATGAGCATATGCAAGCGAGGATGTGAGAGGGATTTTCAGTTTTGGAATTAGAAATATTATAACTTCTTTTTTAGGACTTGTAATCTGACTGGGATTATATTGTAATTATGTTGACGCTATCAAATTACATGATTGGCGACTTGGATCGTCACACTAAGAAACCAGGATGTTCATGGTACTATGGCCTTTAGAGGGGAGGGCACACTCCAAAATAGCCTTTAGAGGGGAGGGCACACTCCAAAATAGCCTTATAACTAAGAAGCTCAAGGATTTTAATTGTTACCCTAAAATAGATGGGCAGGAACGACATGTGTGTGGTCCAAAAAAAGAGAGAACAAACACGTTAAACATAAATGCAAATAAACATATAAGTTTTCTTTAAAAATAAAAAGCACATCAAGGGAGAAAAATCATAATCTCAAAAAGCTTATTTAAATCTTGTCTTAATTAGTTCCCTGCAGAGTGGCCACTGTGAAGAACCACTCCAAAGAAGACCAAGAAGGTCTAACTTGAGTTGTCACTTTATCTTTAAAGTGGATCAAATCATTAACAAGGAAAAACAAGAAAATTCTAAATTCAACTGGATGTCCTCTAAAGCTTCCTAATCCACGAATTCTGGAGATGAGGATTCAAGGACTAATTTATATGATTGGAAGTTGTAAACATGTAACATCTCGAAAACGTTAACACTCACTCAATCATTTACGCTAAAACAATAATATCTCAAAGTCAACGTTTACAACCATCATCAGAGCAACTAAACCTTTAATCAAATCAATAATCATACTCTGAGTAAACAATCGTAAATGATACATCAATCTAAGTTTGGGTTTCTGTTAGCCTTAAAATTGGTCAGTGTCTTCCTTACGATTCGATGGGCTTAACATCCCTGCCCATGGCACCTATTATGGGATAGGTGCAGCCCCTTATGCTAGATGTGGTTCTGAAAAACTTTAAGGAAATAAAGTTGCACCCTTGCTAACAGCTATAGCTTTTGGCCGAGTGGTAAGCGTTTGATCCAACAAGTGGTATCAGAGCAAGGTCATGGGTTCGAATCCCCCGGCTGACACTGGGGGGAGATTGTTAGCCTTAAAATTGGTCAGCGTCTTCCTTAGGATTCGATGGGCTTAACATCCCTGCCCATGGCACCTATTATGGGATGGGTGTAGCCCCTTATCACCTGCAGAAAGGAAGTCAAATGAGAGTGAGCTTTTGAGAGCTCAGTAAGGTCGCTCAAACGAAGAAATTACAAAATAGTTTACAAATGCAATACGATGGTGGTTTAGTTCACAGATACAATTCGATGATGGTTTCTAGAGCTTTCACAAAGATTGTAACTAGTTTAATCAGATATCAGTATGACTTTCAGATATGATGCAAACAATCACAAATGCTACTGAACATGAGTAATTGCAAAGCCACACACACAGTGCAGGGAAATCACTTAGCAAAGCCACAAAGGCAATGCTCACCAACAGTGGTAATTACATATGCATCGGCTAGTCCAACAAAGTACTAGCCCACACCAATACACCAGCTAGTCCATCAAGGTACTAGCCCACACCGATACACACTAAATCCTCTAATACACACTAACTCCTGCAAAACACACCAATGCAGAATCTCATTTAAATATACGGATTGACAACAATTCGATAATGCAACATGTTATTCAATGCTCGATAGACAATAATTAATGAGCACCGATAAGAGTTTCAATAAACGTTTTAAGGCTCAATGAAAGGTTTATAAGACAAGCAATACAACTTGTATCAACATAACAGAGTCCAAACAAATAGCAATAAAAAAATCAGAACAACATATGAAATCAAATAAGAAGAGTCTGGTTCGGATAAAAATCCCTTACCTCAATCTAAGAAATGCACTCGCTGCTATTCAATCTCGTACAAACCTCGAACTAACCTAAATTAGCTAATTAATTATTAGAATACAACCTAGCCTCACGAAGAATTAATAGAATGCAATTCTTAATCGTTGCTCACTCCGACACTCTTAACGTAAACGAAAACGAATCAGATCCCTCGAACGGCTAAACCTAACCGATAACCCTGCGCACTCTATAACGAATTAAGACACTCCAAATTTCATAATAAATACTTAAAAAATACTTTTACACCTTAAAACAACATAAAAAGTTAGAATATGAATATTCTGAACATTTGAATATTTTTGAATTAAAAACAATTTCTTCATTACTAGAAAAGCCGAAATAGCTATTAATATTTCCAGCTGAAATCAATGCCCCATAAATTTTGCTATAGCTTTACAATATATAAGGACAATACAAAATTGAAATCAAAAACCATTTTGAAATCATATGTTTAGTTAACTCAAATGCGATACAGGTTTAGTACCAAATCAACTCTAAAAATTATGAAACTGAAACTTATTTGTATCGTAAAAACATTACAACAAATTTCTCAAAATTTAATAGGAATTTTAAAGACCCCAAATGATTTTTATAAAAACTGAAACTGCAAAAAATATGAAAAATACCAATCATGTCAAAAAAATATGAAATTTTAAAAGTAATTATAATTTTGCCCTAAAAACCTTCCTGCTAAGTTTTAGCATTTTTTGATAATTGTAAGATGCCCACAAGTCACGTGGTGTTACCCATCTTCCTCTTCCTCTTTTTACTCCACTGTTCAACTCAGAAGTCACCTCCTCACACAAAAACACCCACGCAGCCTCTCCCCTTTCTTCTTACATACTCATAACACAAACTAAATACTACATATATACATGCATTAAGACACATTTTTTATGCACTAGACACTACTTCTATCATCTTTCTTCCACCCTTTGTCCAAAATCTCTCCCCATAACACATAAACTTCCACTTGCCCTCAAGCACACGCACACACTATACACTCAAGCACACACTTTAACACACACTCCTTCGATACACCATACCCACATTTCCACACACTCACTCATTTACTTATGCACACACCGCACATATCATAAAGCTACTGCCTCATGGCAGTAGCTTCCCCCTTTCCATTTCACAGTCACACACTTTTAATGCACACATTACACTCTTGCTCACACATTTTGTACACACATAGATTAACACAAAACACACTCTTACACACACTAAACTCATTCACACACTTCCCTCCACACAGCCGCACACCCGCGCCCTCATTTCTCTCTTCAAGCTACCACAATTACCACCGTTTAACAACCACTACGGACTGCACTAAACAAATGTTAAACCCATGCACACCCGTACACTTACACACTCATGGTTCACTCACTCTTGTTCCTTGCACACACTAACACACAACACAACAGATCCACCCAAAACACCTTGTACAATCGGGGCAATGGGTTATCCTCCTACACTGCAACATAGCAGCCACCTTTTGCTCTCTCATAACACTTACAAACACACACTAGAGCACACAACTTCCCACACCCGTATACACACAAACACATGTACCCAGCATGTACATGCATGTCTGAACACACAAACACAGACCCAACTGCCATCATGGCAACTCATGGTAGGCACTGGCACCCCCTTCTCTTACAGCAACCATTACTATCGCCCCCTATCCCCCCTACTCGGATCTCTTAATCATGGCAGCACAAGGCCACCCACAGTCAAAATTCCTTCATAGCCACGTATACCCACCCATACACTTATTCATAATATATATATATATATAACATGAGTTTCAAAGCAAATCTTACCGAAATGATTTTCTTGATTGCCGGAATAATCTCTCCAATCAAACCTTCTCTCTCTCTCTCTCTCTCTCTCGATATCTCTCTCTCTCTCTCTCTCTCTCAAGATGGGCTGACAAAGTTAGAATGAAAGCCTTGGACAGCTGTCTAAAACTAAAAAAAATCACAAAAATCCCTACACTTTCATTAGTCACTCAAATTTTACCCAAAACTTTTATTATTGCAAAATGGTCCAAAATAAAATATTTAGGATAAATTTTTCATGCTAGAATAATTTTAATGGTTTTGCTACATGACCCGCTTCACTATTTTTGTCCCTAAAAGTCGCTAATAAGTACATCAATGCTAAGAAAATAAATCATCACTAAAAGTTGTTAAAAAAATGCATTGTTGCTATTTATATTAAAATATCGTCGCTAAAAATTTTAATTTAATTTGTTAAAAGTATTTTGGGGTTCGGGGTATTACAAAACACCCCAACATATCCTAAACAATCTCTAACTTGTTTGTAAGTGTTTTTACAAATTTTATCTCAAAACACAAATAAATTAAAACAAAACCTATGCTAAACCTAAGTTTGGATTGAATCCCACATTGAGGTCATATGGTCTACATATCTAACAAGACAAGTCAAGATCAAATCTCATAGTTCGACCAACCCTAAGGAGGCGGCCTAAATGTTGGTCTATGGTTTCCTAGAGACCAAACTCAATTCAATTTCTTCTAGTCCAATGTTTTTAGAACTCTTCTTTTACCAACTAGTCGCTTTAGAATTTAATCAAGAGTGTAGTCTAATCTTAATAGAATTCAATCCCAACATATGTATATTCCTATTAGAGTTTTATCCTAACCAAGTTCTTCTACTGGCAGGTTTAGAGACTATTCTTCTAATTGTTATAATAGAACGAAACATGGTCGCGGGGAAGGGGTTTAATTTAATCTAATCAATGATTGTTCTACTATACAAAACTAAATAGAAAAGTTTACCTTTGGTCGGTTTTGCCTAGTTGCATGATGGACGGATCGATCTGGTGTTGAAACCATGAAGGATCTAACATTCATGCGAAGCACATTATGACATGATATAACCATAACAAATTGCAATAATGATCATAAAGTGAGTAAGCATGCTAAGGAACCCCAAGATGGATGCCACAATGCAAAGATCAGGACTCTACAGGCAAACTAGACCATTAGACTCTGGGTTAAGCCCCACATAAATACACTAGCTCGGCTGGATAAACATATAAAATAAGCCTAGACGTGTCAAAAGGGCTGGGCGGCCCGCAGCTAGCCCGACCTGGCCCGTTTTTGGCCTAGGCTGGCCCGGCCCTGTAGGTAAACAGTGGCGGCCCTAAAAAAGGGGCCTTGGGCCTAGGCTTGGACCAGGCCAAGATATTCAAGGAAAAAGCCCGGGCCAGGCCCAGCCCGATAAAGCCCGATTTTTGGCCTGGCCTGGTTTTGGCCTAATTTTTAGGCCCGGTTCTGGCCCTTTTCTAGCAGGCCCCACAGTTTTTCAAATTTCATTTTCCCCCCTTTCCCCCAAACTGTTGTATTCTCTATTATTTCCTTAAATTCTACTTTTACCCCCGCAACAGCAATATAACGGCTAGTTTGGGAGGTATTTTGGTCTAACATAATTTTTTCAACTCTTTTAAGAATTTTTACACTCTTACCCTCCCCAACAACTATAAACGGATAGTTTTAAGGGGCATTTTGGTCTTTTGTGAAGTTTTAAAAATCTATAAATTCACACCATTTCTTTATATTTTTTCACACCAATCTTCTTACTCTCTCTTATCTAAACATTCTACATTTCTACAAGCTTTGCTACTATTTTCCTCTCCAATAAATACTCTTGCTAATTACTACTCTTATTTACTAATTAGTACTCTTGCTAATTATGACTCTTGTTTACTAATTACTACTCTTGCTAAATTCTAATTACTAACTACTCCTCTTATTAATTTGTTACTCTCTAATTCTTTTATCTAGGAATTAGTAATTAGTTAATTTTTATTGATGAATTACTATTACTAAATTCTTTTTAATTACTAACTCTCTCTAATTTTGAATTTTGAATTACTCTTATTCATTTGTTACTCTTTAATTCTTTTAATTGTTATTTCTAATTACTAATTTCTACTCTTATACTTGTGTATTTAGTTACTCTTACTATTTTTATTTTCCAATCTACTAAAAAAGTTTAGCGTCAAATATGGCTGGATTACTGAAGAAACTGAAGCGTGGATCATCATCACGAAAAACATCATCATCATCACAAGCACCACCACCAGCACAAGCGCCAGCACCACGGTCATCACAAACACCAATCCAAGCACCACCACAACCATTCGTTCCTGGACGAATGAGTACAGGCTGTATGATAGATACCCAAGCCAATTGGAAGTTCAATCAAAACATTCCAGATCTTGAATACACGCCTTCACAGACCCCCCGCATTATAGTCAAGGACGCAGCTCGGTTGGCGAAGCTACTACTCCGTGGCATAATCTTAACCCGATGCCTGGTCATGATGAAGAAGGGCCGAGCAATGCCTCCGGTAATGAGCCAGAAGTCCAAAAGGGAAAGAAAAAAAAGAAAGCCGAGTGTTGGAATCATTTTGATGAAGTTATGGTGGACGGCATCCGAAAAGCTCGATGTAAGTACTGTGCTAAATTATTTTCGTCTGGTAGTGGTAATGGACATCTTAACAGGCATTACCCTCAGTGTGCACCTCGACAAGGCCACGTCGAACCTACCCAAACGCAGTTATCTTTTGACGGTAAGTTATTTGTTTATAATCAGCGAGAGCAAAGAGACGGTCTCGCTGAATTTGTTATTCACGATGAACAAGCCTTTTCTTTTGCCGATAATGCTAAGCACTCTAGATATATGAACACATACGTTCAACCTTTGTACAAAAAGGTTCATAGAAACACAACTAGATCCGATGCACTCCGACAGTATAATGCTGCTAAAGCACGCCTGATCGATTATTTCGATAATTTTGACGGTAAAGTTAGTCTTACTTCTGATATTTGGCAATCTCCGTTTACTTTTGTTAGTTATACTTGTGTGACGGCCCATTGGATTGATGCAGATTGGATTATGAACAAGAGAATCATCGCTTTCGAGCTCTTTCCTTTTCCGCATGATGGAATGAACATTGCTACTATTATATTAAAAGCATGTACCACGTTTAAATTAAAGGATAAGATTATGAGTATTAGTTTTGATAATGCTTCTAATAATACAGCTGCTGTTGATGCTTTAGAGGAGAGCCTCAAACCTGTACTTTCTGGTAAATTATTTCATGTTCGTTGTGTTTGTCATATAATTAATTGTTCAAGATGGTTTAGCTGCTGCAGGAGATATTCTTGTCAAAATGAGGGGTATGACAGCGTATGTTAATAGTTCGAGTCCGAGAACACAACAATTTAAAACGTTGTGTGTTGAATATAATATGCCTCGCAGGAGAGCAGTTACAGATGTGGTCCACAGGTGGAACTCTACATACCATATGCTTTTACACATTCTGGCATACAGAGAAGTCTATACGCATTTTCTACTAACCTTGTTCCCAGCCGGCTTGCCAACTCAAGAGGAATGGCAGATGGCCACATACCTAGCTGAATTTTTGGAGGTATTTTACACGTCTACCAATTTATTGTCTGGTACGTACTATCCCACCTCTCCTCTCGCTGTAATAGAAATTCTCAAGATGGCTACAATGTTAACAAAATGGAGATATATAGGACCCTTTCAGGAAATAGTAAAAGTGATGGATAAAAAGTTTAATAAATATTGGAGTGAACTGCCTGTTGTTTTTGCTGTGGCTACTTGTTTAGATCCTAGGTTAAAGTTGCATGGCGTGAACGTCTCGATACAAGAGATATCGAAATTAATGTGCTACCCAGTAGAGGACACAACCGCACTCACAGCAAAGTGAGCAAGACATTTGAGGAACTGTTCAACCTCTATCGTAATTCTGCTGACGTGCGCGGGCGAGCTTCATCATCAACTGCTGAGAGGTATTATGCGCCATACCTTAAGGGCTTTGAACATCTAGTAGCAAGACAACTACCAGGTGAAGGTACTTCTAATTCGGCAGGTTCGTCTACTTTTTTCTCTTTTAATGAGATTGGTGTATATTCAAATACTGATCATTATTCTGATTTATCAATGCAAGAACAGGTTAATTTTAATTTGTTAAATTTTTGAAAACAAAATCAAAACATGTATAAAACTTTATCCCAAATTGCACGGGATGTACTGCCAGTGCAAGCCTCCACGGTTGCTTCAGAGTCGGCATTTTCAGCGAGCGGGAGGGTTTTGGATGACAGGAGGAGTCGTCTTAACCCCGAGTCGCTCGAGCTATGTGTATGTTGGAAGGATTATCTTGATGCGAAATACCGCGAGCAAGATAAACCGATTGATGATAGGAAGAGCAGTGACTCGGATATTGAAGTACTTCCGGATGATTAGGTAATTTCTTTTTATTTTCCTTCTCTTAAGTTTTAAGAATAAAATTTTCACAAAATATAGTTTTTTTCATGTGTATATATATATATATATATATATATATATATATAATAAGTTTTTACAAGCAAGATATATATTTTTCTGTATATATAAAAAAATAGGTAACTTCGCCTGTTTGTTTACAAGCAGCCGGTCCCAAGCCCGGATAAAAGGAGGAGGGCCTATGAACACATTTATCTTCAATTTAATTCTATCAATTTGAATATTTCAATGCTAGAAATATTATTGTTTACACACATATTACCACATAGTTTACTTTAAACTGTTTACAGAAGTTTTTATCTAATTTATTGCTAATTGCTTATATTGTTTCAGCTCAGTTTCTGTGATAGATTATTGATGTACGTGTCTAGGGCAATTTAACGTTACTACTACTTGCTTGCATACACATAAGGTAAAAAGTTTGTGCATATGACTTTAACAGATATTTATTGCCAAAAAAAAGGAGAAGATGTTTTTGTATTAAAAAAAAGGAAAGAAAATGCTTTTCTTTCCATGCAAACATTTTCTATTTACCAAACTTCCAAAAAATGCTACTTATAATGCTAGTAGGCCAAAAAAGACTTGTCAATATTACACCAAATTCACGTGTATCAATCTCAACCTTAATTTGATGTATTCTTGTTGGTCATCGACGCAGGTGAAAAATTAGGAGTTAGGAAGAGAAAATAAATAAATAAATAAATAAAACAGGGCACGGGCCAAGCCCGGCCCTAGATATTGGGCCTAGGGCCAGGGCTTGGACTGGGCCCAAATTTTCCCTTCATCTGGCCTGGCCCCGGCCCGATTTCACGGTAGGCCCGATGGGCCCGGGCTGGGCCGGCCCAAGCCCTGCTCATTGACATCTCTAACTAAGCCTACAAAATGCTATTTTCTACAAAAAAAAAAGCTCAAGCAATTGTTGCTTCCCTGTCACGCCCCCTCCCCGGAGGCAGACCTACGCCTATTATTTCAAAACATTCCTGCTTACAATAAATATATACATCCCAATGAAAAATAATTGCGTTCACCAACAAAAACTAATAATTGCAGCGGAATTCTAATATCAATAATCACCTCCCAACTTGTGAGGTTCTCAAAAGTCACTTATCAAAACTATTACAAATATCTTATTTTCAAGTCATTAAAGAAGCCTAAAAATTAAAGAACAACTCCAAGGTCACGCATATAGCTAACTCTTCTACCTTTGTCTCAGCTTAATTACCTGAAATGGGAGGAAAAGGGGGGTGAGCACAAAGCCCAGCAAAGATCACACAAACACATCTATGGAATACAACGTAGGTAGTCAATAACACGTAGCTAAGTTAAAAGAAACATATGGAAACAAAGTGCATAGACGAAAAATAATCTAGCACGACAATTCTCATTCCGGGATATTAACCCGTGTCAAAGATCAAATCAAAGTCAAAGTGTCTCACTCGAATATTTGAACTAATAATCGAATACGATGCAATCACGCAATACGTGATTGTAAAGCACGTTAACCTAAACACGCGAAGGTTCTAAGTTCAAAGTTGCATACCGGTAGCAATTGCCATATCATGTCATGGCATCACGTTAATCTAAGCACATGAAGATTCTAAATATTAGTTCAATCCAAAAAAAGGTCCAATGGACTTCAAAATATCACAAATGCATAAGAACCGCAAAACATCAAAACTTTGTATCTCAAGTAGGATACATTAACGATTTTAGAAAATACTCGATATTAGACTCAAATTGAAGAGGACGAAGTAACGAATGCAACGAAAGTTGAATCGCTTTAATCCGAGTTTGTAAGATAACGAAATGCAAGAACGAAACTATTTATAAGCAAAAAGGTTAACAAACTTTGTCAACTATTAAGAACTTGACAAGTGGCAAAGCCACTTTTTGGCATTTGGACGGCAACTTCTCACAAGAGAAGAGCCAGATTACTACTGTACTTTAGAAATTGAATTGCAACACAGTACACTAATTGAATGGAAGTACAAGATACAGTAATCATGAAGGAATGGTACAGCCTATAGCCAAACCGTGAAGAGGAAAAACAAACGAAATGCACAAGCCGTAAAATATCAAGGCACACTAATCGAAACATGACAAATTTCAGGATTTCACAAAGACCACGTCAAAAATCATTCCAATGCCAAATCCAGTATACATCCTAAGAAATAGATGTAAAATGTGTAACATTTACCTCAAATCTATGTAATAGTCTTCACCAAATTGCGATCGCTTCCGAAAACCTCAAAACCTAGATATTATAATTAACCCACTTACGTTAAAATTTTAACAACCACAATTCTAATATCATCTAATTCATCCTTATAATCAAAAGTGGGTTCAAGAATCTTACCAATTGTGCACAGAAGATTGCAATCCTCCAAAACCCTAGTTTTCCTCTTCTTCTATTTCTCTGTAACCAAAACTGAATATATCGTAAACAGACTTGGCTAGCCTTTAAAAGTCTCTAAGATTGGTAAATAATTAAAAGACGCCTAAATATTCATTACTTATTTCAAAGTACCCCAAAAATAATTAAATTTGTAAAGATGCCCTAAACATAATAATAATAATTTATTTACTAGTTATTTTGGGGTCTTACATCCTGCCCTACTTATAAAATTTTCATCCTCGAAATTTATGTACCTCAAGTTATCGAACAAGAATGGATACTTTTTTCTCATTGACTCCTCGAGTTCCCACGTCGCTTCCTCCACAGCATGGTTTCTCCAAATAACTTTTACCAAAGGTATAGCCTTGGTACGCAAAATCTGATCTCGCTTGCCCAAAATCTCTACAGGCTGCTCCTCCACTGATAGGTCCTCACGAACAAGTGAAGGCTCGTACCCCACAACATGGGATGGGTCACACACGTACTTCCTCAAAACAGACACGTGAAAAACATTATGCATACGAGATATATCCGGAGGTAAGGCAACACGATAGGCAACAGGTCCAACTCTATCCAAAACCTCATAAGGTCCAACATATCTAGGACTCAACTTTCCCTTTCTTCCAAACCTCATCAAGCACTTCCATGGTGAAACTCGCAAAAAGACATGATCACCAACCTCGAACTCTAAATCCCGATGACAATTGTCGGCGTAGCTTCTCTGGCAACTCTGCGTTACACGCATACGATCTTTAATTAATTGTATCTTGTCTGAAGTATCTTGAACAACCTCGAGTCCCAATAAGCTTCGCTCACCAACCTCATACCAACATGTAGGTGATCGACATCTACGCCCATATAAAGCCTCGAACGGAGCCATCTCGATACTTGCCTGATAACTATTATTATAGGCAAACTCAATCAAAGGCAAATGCTCATCCCAATTACCTTGAAGATCTAACGAACAAGCATGTAACATATCCTCCAAGGCCTGAATAGTACGCTCAGACTGACCATCTGTCTGTGGATGCAAAACCTTTCTGAAATCCAGACGAGTGCCTAACGCCTTGTGCAGACTAGTCCAGAAACGAGATGTGAAATGTGGGTCTCTGTCAGATACAATAGATATCGGCACCCCATGTAGCCTAATTATCTCCTGAATATATGGCTTAGCCATCCTCTCAGTGGTATAGTTGGCACAAATAGAAAGGAAGTGTGTGGATTTGGTCAAATGATCAATAATAACCCAAACTGCATCATGCTTACATGAGGTCCTTGGTAGGCCAACTACAAAGTCCATGGTCACATGCTCCCACTTCCACTGAGGAATCTCTAGTGACTGTAACTTGCCTGCAGGTCGCTAATGCTCAGCCTTAACCCGTTGGCAAACCATACACCTTGATACAAAATCTGCAATCTCCCTCTTCATACCACTCCACCAAAAGTTCTCACAAAGATCTCTATACATCTTTTTACTACCAGGATGTACAGCAAAACCTGAATCGTGAGCTGACTTTAATAATTATGTCCTCAATTTTGAAACTGCGGGGACACATAACCTTGATCCCATCCTTAAGGTACCATCTTTCTCTAGCTGAAATTCAGGCTGCTTGCCAATCTTCACATCCTCTACAATCCCAACCAAGTCTTGGTCACTCATCTGAGAAGGCTTGATTCTCCCAATAATAGAAGGCTCGACCTGCAAATATGCCAACTACCCATTTGAACCACCAATTCGGATCTTTAACTCCAAACTCTCTAACTCTACTAACAACTGCGTCTGATGAGTAATCAAGGCTGCTAAGTTACCTGAACTCTTTTTACTTAATGCGTCAGCCACTACATTAGCCTTACCTGGATGATAGAGGAACTTGAAATCATAATCATTCAGTAACTCGAGCCAACGGGGCTGCCTCATATTCAGCTCCTTCTGCGTGAATAGATGTTTAAGGCTCTTGTGATCCGTATAGATCTTACACGTCTCACCATAAAGGTAATGCCTCCAAATCTTAAATGCAAACACAACTGCGGCCAACTCTAAGTCATGAGTAGGGTAGTTTCTTAAATAAATTTTCAACTGGCGTGAAGCATATGCAATAACCTTACCATGTTGCATAAGAACACAACCTAACCCTTTCAAGGAGGCATCACTATAAATAACAAATCCACCTGAACCAGAAGGTAGTGCGAGAACTGGTGCTGAAACCAATCGGTTCTTCAACTCCTAAAAACTTTTCTCACAAGCCTCTGACCAAATAAACTTAACTTCTTTCTGAGTCAACTGAGTCAAAGGGCTAGCAATGCTTGAGAATCCCTCCACAAAACGACGATAATATCCAGCTAGTCCCAGAAAGCTACGAACCTCAGTCACAGAAGTCGACTTACTCCAATTCACCACGGCCTCTATTTTTTATGGATCTATAGAAATTCCATCCTTTGTCACTACGTGACCCAGAAAAGATACTAGCTCTAGCCAAAATTCACATTTCTTGAATTTTGCATAGAGCTTCTGATCTCTTAGTACTTGCAAAACTTGTCTCAAATATTGTTCATGTTCTTCCCGACTTCTTGAATAAATAAGGATATCATCAATAAAAATGATCATGAACTGATCAAGGAATCGTTTGAACACCCTATTCATCAAATCCATAAACGCAGCAGGGGCATTAGTTAAACCGAATGGCATGACAAGAAACTCATAATGCCCATACCTCGTTCTAAAAGCAGTTTTAGGAATATCCTCTTTCTTGATCTTCAAAAAGAATTGCGCTCCCTACAACTGATCAAACAAGTCATCTATCCTTGGTAAAGGATACTTATTCCTCACTGCGCTGCGATTTAACTCCATGTAATCAATACACATTCTCATAGACCCATCCTTTTTCTTAACAAATAACACAAGTGCACCCCAATGAGAAACACTTGGACGAATAAAACCCATATCTAACAAATCTTGAAGCTGAACCTTAAGCTCTTTTAGCTCCGTTGGAGCCATACAATACGGAGCCTTAGAAATAGGAGCTGCCCCTGAAATAAGATCGACTGAGAATTTTATCTCTCTATCTGGAGGAAGCCCTGGGAGAACTTCTGGGAAAACATCTACAAAATCCTTCACAACTAGAATACTATTTAAATCCCCACTAGATGAACGTGCATCATAAACATGGACTAAGAATCCCATGCAACCCTTCCCAAGAAGCCTTTTAGCTGTTAATGCTGATATAGTTCAAGGAGGTGCAACAGGTCTAGAACACTGACATACTAACTCAGGTAGATTGGGAATGCAAAACACTATTTGTTTCAAGTAGCAATTAACTCTGGCATGATAGGCAGCCAACCAGTCCATGCCCAAAATCACATCAAAATCATGCATATCTAACGGTATAAGGTCTGCATGTAGATCCCTATCACCAACTCTCACATTACAAGATCTGTAAACTGATGAGGCATCAAAAGAAACTCCAACTGGAGTACTAACAGAAATCCCACTACCTAGGGATTGTAACTCAATACCAAGCTGATAAGCAAAAAATGTAGAGACATACGAAAACATGGAACCAGGGTCAATTAAACAATAAGCTCTAGATGAACATATGCAAAATGTACCTGTCACTGCATCGTTAGATGCAGTGGCATCCTCTCTGTCAAGGCATAAGCTCGGGCCCGAGTAGTTGCCTCCTGATTAGTCTTTGGCAATCAGTTCTGATGTCCCCTACCCTGAATAAACTGGGGCTTGAGCGGCTGAGGGCAATCCTGGATCCTATGTCCTTGCTGCTAGCAGTTAAAGCATGCACCACTCTCTCAATAACAAACTCCACTATGGTTCTTCCCACAAGTTTTGCAGGCTACTGTTGGCTTCTGAGTATTCTGAGCAGGTTCCTTGATAGCCAAATTATTAGCCCTATGGTTGGATAACCTAGGCTTACATCTTGTTTTGATGATAACTACACATTGATTATGTTCTAATGTGTGCTTTGAGTGTATTCTTAGTAGGCATATACATGCACACTCATGAAGACACATTTGAGAAGTTGGATAGATGAATTAAAGCCAAAGAAGCTTAAAGTTATAGTGGACATGCTATAGAAGCTTCATCAAGTCCAATGTCGAAGAGCAACAAAGAATGCATCGGCTAAGTTACTATCGATTATAATTGATCTTTACTATTATGTAACTAGTCTTGGTTTGATGCTTGGATTGATGACTATGACCTAAAAAGACCTTAGGACACCTTGTGCATTGCATGCGAGTTCATAACCTTTCACACAAGTGTGGTTCTTGAAAATGAGTGAACTTTGGAGCTCACTCAGATTTTCTCAAAAACTATTTTGGTGCTAATCTTTTCATATCTTGATAAAACTTTTCATTAGCTTTCCAACGCAAAAAACGGCACCTCAATCCGATTTTTCTAGAGAAAGTTATGCCCAAAATAGGAAAGGGGGTTCCGTGAGGCAGCTGATAGGCAGTAGGGTATTACAGTCGACTGTATTTGAATCCAGTCGACTGCATTCCAATGCAGTCGACTGCATTGGTCAAAATTCAGTTCCAACGGCTATTTTCGAGGACAAAACTCCAACGGCTATTTTAGAGGGAATACAGTCGACTGCATTGGGAATACAGTCGACTGCAATGGCAGTTTTGCCCATATTTTGCCTCTAACGGCTATATTTCATTTGCTCTCTATATAAATGATTTGGGGCTTCATCATACACCATGGAAACCACATTCTAAGCCTCCATTCATTAGAGAAACATCAAGGCTCATAGATTAAACTTTTCTCTCTTCATCTTCATGATTTTACATCATTAAAGAGAGCATCTTTGTGAGCAATTCTTTGATTGAGAGTGAGCATTCTTCAAGTCATCAATTCTCTCATCTCTCTATTGTACTAGAGCTTCATTTGTACTCATTTCCTTTCAAGAGGGTTTCTTTGTACACATTTGATCTTTGTAAAAGGATTGTGATCAAGGCTTGGGTTTGTCAAGTCTTGGGTTTGTCAAGTCTTGGGTGAGCTTTGTGGATTCAAGGCTTGTGCTTGGTGTGGGGATATCACCAAGTGTTGTAAGGGTTTTGATCTTGACCCGGAAGAAGATTGTTGCTAGTGGATTCTAGTGCTCTTGCAAGGGACTTCCTTGAAGAGGTGGATGTAGGCTTGAGGGTAATTCAAGCCGAACCATTTAAATCTCCTTGTCAAGTATCTCTAACTCAATCTCTTTACTTATTGCTCTACAATTGCTTGAGATTGTGTAGTTAGCATCTTCATTGAAGTATTACTTGGTTTGATTGAGTTTCATGATTGTTTCTTAGTTTAAATTACTCATTATATTTCAAAAACCCTATTCACCCCCCCTCTAGGATTGTTTTATTGGTTTCACAAATTATTATTTCTCCTCTTAGGTTGCTGAACCACATCCTTGCCCTTGGAGCCACTCTCTTCTCTTCCTCTTTTCTATCTCTGATCCCTGTAGTACTTGCGTCCGGCCTCGACATCTTTCTCCACCCTCTGAGCCTTATCCAGGACCTGGCCATAAGTGGCTAAAGTTACAGCTGTCAAGAACTTTCGGATGCCATATTTTAGTCCATTCTTAAACCTTGTTGCACGTCTCTCCTCAGTATTTATAACATGTGTTGCAAACCTCGACAACCTGGCAAATTTGGCCTCATAATTCTTGACCATCTCATTCTCTCCTTGTTCCAGTTTCAAAAACTCTTCCACCATATCATCCTTCATATTTTTGGGGAAATATTTGTCAAGAAATATCTCCTAGAAACAATCCCAAGTTAATGTCTGCTCATCCTCTGTAGTTAGAGTTCTCTCGACCATCTTCCACCACTGGTCAGCCTCGTTCTCCAACTGGTACACCGCGAGGTCCACTTTTTGACGATCAGTGATGTTCAAGAGCTTAAACCTCTTCTCTAACTTACTCAACCAAGCCTCTGCATCCTCTGGCTTGTCTGCACCAACAAATGTTGGACAATTTTATGCGGTTAAATGCCTTAATGGTATCAGCAGTTAATGGAGCTGGAGGGGCGTTTGTTCCTGGGTTGCCCTCGGCAACGTCATTACCAAAGACAACATTACCCCTGCGACCCCCTCTACTACCACCACTAACTGGACGCGGCGGCATAATTTCTGAGATAGAGAACAACTTATAAAATGGCAACTCTAGTACAAATGCTTCAATCAAAGGTATGCAAAAGCTAGAGTTTTCTAAACTATACCTCAAATGTCATAAGATTCATCTCAAATAATTAGAAGCTTAAGTCTAAGAGTCTACAGAACCTTAAACCTAGGCTCTGATACCAAATTTGTCACGCCCCCATCCCGGAGGCGGACCTACGCCTATTATTTCAAAACATTCCTACTTACGAGAAATATATACATCCCAATGAAAAATAATTGCGTTCACCAACAAAGTCTAATAATTGCAGCGGAATACTAATATCAATAATCACCTCCCAACTTGTGAGGTTCTTAAAAGTCACTTATCAAAACTATTACAAATATCTTATTTTCAAGTCATTAAAGAAGCCTAAAAATTAAAAAACAACTCCAAGGTCACGCATATAGCTAACTCTTCTACCTTTGTCTTAGCTTAATTACCTGAAATGGGAGGAGAAGGGGGTGAGCACAAAGCCCAGCAAAGATCACACTAACACATCTACAGAATACAACGTAGGTAGTCAATAACACATAGCTGAGTCAAAAGAAACATATGGAAACAAAGTGCATAGATGAAAAATAATATAGCACGACAATTCTCATTTCGGGATATTAACCCATGTCAAAGATCAAATCAAAGTCAAAAGTGTCACACTCGAATATTTGAATTAATAATCTAATACAATGCAATCACGCAATACGTGATTGTAAAGCACGTTAACCTAAACACGCGAAGGTTCTAAGTTCAAAGTTGCATACCGGTAGCAATTGTCATATCATGCCATGACATCACATTAATCTAAGCACGTGAAGGTTCTAAATATTAGTTAAATCCAAAAAGAGGTCCAATGGATTTCAAAATATCTCAAACGCATAAGAACCGCAAAATATCAAAACTTTGTATCTCAACTATTCTCAAGTAGGATACATTAACGATCTTAGAAAATACTCGATATTAGACTCAAATCGAAGAGGACAAAGTAACGAATGCAACGAAAGTTGAATCGCTTTAATCTGAGTTTGTAAGATAACGAAATGCGAGAACAAAACTATTTATAAGCAAAAATGTTAACAAACTTTGTCAACTATTAAGAATTTGACAAGTGGCAAAGCCACTTTTGGCATTTGGACGGCAACTTCTCACAAGAGAAGAGCCAGATTACTACTGTACTTTATAAATTGAATTGCAACACAGTACACTAATTGAATGGAAGTACAAGATAAGGAATGGTACAGCCTACAGCCGAACCGTGAAGAGGAAAAACAAACGAAACGCACAAGCCGTAAAATATCAAGGCACACTAATCGAGACATGACAAATGTCAGGATTTCACAAAGACCACATCAAAAATCATTCCAACGCCAAATCCAGTATACATCCTAAAGAAATAGATGTAATATGTGTAACATTTACCTCAAATCTATGTAATAGTCTTCACCAAATTACGATCGCTTTCGAAAATCTCAAAACCTAAATATTATAATTAACCCACTTACGTTAAAATTTTAACAACCACAATTCTAATATCATCTAATTCATCCTTATAATCAAAAGTGGGTTCAAGAATCTTACCAATTGTGCACAGAAGATTGCAATCCTCCAAAACCCTAGTTTTCTCCTTCTTCTATTTCTCTGTAACCAAAACTGAATATATCGTAAACAGACTTGGCTAGCCCTTGAAAGTCTCTAAGATTGATAATAATTAAAAGACTCCTAAATATTCATTACTTATTTCAAAATACCCCAAAAATAATTAAATTTGTAAATATGCCCTAAACATTATAATAATTTAATTACTAGTTATTTTGGGGTCTTACATTCCCCCTTTTTTTTGGCTCCATTAGAGTTATTTCAAGCAATATATTCAAATCCTTTCACGACCAACCTTCTTCGTCACCTTAGAAGACCTTATAAATGATCTAAACCCCAAGTGCCCTTATTGACCATTTGAATGCAATACTCGCCCAGATGTTCATTCTTGCCGGTTGCATCTCAAGGATGAGAACATGTACTCTCATTCTCGGTAAAGAAAAATTTTTTACGTTACGCTGTTGAGTAACATTTTCATCGCCACTTGTATCAGCATAACCTTTGTTTACCAACCATGATTCCCTTCTTGTCCTTTCCAAGAATTAATTTAGAGAGCATCGCATTCAAGCTCTCTATCCTTCTTCAGTTAAAAGTTTTCCATTCTTGTTTTCTTTGTTTTATAAAGTAGTTTCTTGCCTCTCTTGGTTCTTGTTTAGATATTAAAATCTTTTGGTCAAAGAGGCTAATTCATGTTTCAAACACTTGCATATGTGCACGTTCATCATCGATTTTAACTCTAAAAGGCATGTTTGATATAATATGGTGGCTGATCTTCAATTAAAAATGAGTTTGGCCTTGTTAATGATACCTCGTCATGATTTCCCAAAAAGCAAAATGGGAGAAACTTCTTCATTTCCGGTATCCTTTCCTCTTTTATTATCCCACCATATTATCTCCTTGTACGAATCTTCATTTTTCTCACTTTTTGTGGTCTCAACTTGAGACTAAATGCTAATGAAATGTTTTATGTAGATGATTACTATTTATGACAGTATCATGAGCCATTGATGAGCTAACTAGTTCATCTAAACAAAAAGTGGACAAGTTTTTGCTTCTTGAATAGCCATCACCTTGGCTTCCCACTTCTTAGGTGAACTTCTAACATCTTCTTAAACATCTCATAAATTTCATATTTCCTGCCAACCAAATACACATTTGAGCAATGGTGTCATCACCTCTCGTCTTAAGTAGCTCGTATTCTTGAACCAATATGTTGATCGCAGACTCCTTAAGAAGTTTTTTCGCATCCAAAAGAAAGGAAAAGCTAACACAGCTATCTCTCAGAAGTAGCTACTCCTTTCGATAGAGAATAACTTGTTCAAGAGTGGGGAATGAAAACTTTGAATATAATCAAAAGTCTCTGGGGTAACTTAAAGATATTTGCAAATTAATTAGGTCTAAAGGATGGATACCCCAATAACATAAGATCAAGGAGTTGGCGAAGAACAACATAAAATGTGGATCAGCATAAAACATACAAACATGAATAAGATAACACTTTGTTCCCAACCTATTCTGGTCAGACCCAATGGCCCGCTGGGGTCCCGTTTCGCGCAGACACGTCAACATAGTAAACGGTCTAATTTCCAGCGTATCGAACCGGTCAATGCGCGCACACCCAAGACATGTGTTTTTCTTCTCGCTTCACGCGCTTCATGCGCAATTTAGGCACAATTTATTTCGCGTTAGCGTAACTCACGAGAGCGCGACCGTCACGCCAAGATCATCCAAGCACCTTTTCATCAAAAATATCGACCGAAGGCTCAATCGGGGCGACGGGGTCAAGGACAAAGGCCTTGGCCAACCCCATGGGGTCGGCCTCGGCCTCCCCCAAGGCCATGGGGTCGGCCTCGGCCTCCATGGGTGGTTGGCCTTGGCCTTCCCCCCCTGTTGGTTCACTTTTCCCGTAGGGTCCTTTTTCGCGCTTTGTTCGTCTCGTATGCTTCATATGTGACTTTGGCACCTTGTCCGTCACGTGGGAATGATTCATGTCGACACGCTCATTGCAACACAACTTTCGGATTCGTCGTTGCCCATAATAAACACCAACCGTCGGCATGCCCGAAGTTCACCAAAAGGAGAAAGGTGGCCTTGGCCTTGGCCTTGGCCACCCCTAGGGTCGGCCTCGGCCTCCCCAAGGGGTTTGGCCTTGGCTTCCCCCAAAACCTTTGGCTTTGCCCCATTTTTCACGCATTGTTCCCAACCATGTTTTTTGCGGGCATAAAGCTTACTAACGCATACACAACAACCTCGTGACATCCGTCATCCGATGTCCGCAACCGTGCGTCGCTCTCGTGACGTGCGTCGCTCTCGTTATGTCCGTCGCTCGAAGTCACGCGCTACCGCCAAATGACCCGTCACTGACAAACCCCGTGTCACCATCCTCAACTTTATCATCACTACATATTGCACTCATTATTTTGGTATAACAGGCACACTCAACTCACGTCTCGTCCCCCGGGACACCCGACGCGCGCCCATGCGCTGTCGCCGCGCCCGTGCGCCATTCTCATCATGCGTGCCCCCAGCACCAAGTATTGCTCCGCGACGTTCGTCACCGTGCCCGTGCGCCATTATCATCATGCGTGCCCCCGGCACCAAGTATTGCTCCGCAACGTTCGTCACCCCGCCCATGCGCCATTCTCATCATGCGTGCCACCGGCACCAAGTATTGCTCCGCCACATTCGTCGCCGTGCCCGTGCGCCATTATCATCATGCATGTCCCTAGCACCAAGTATTACTCAGCGACCTTCGTCGCCGCGCCCATACGCCATTCTCATCATGCGTGCCCCTGGCACCGAGTATTGCTCCGCGATGTTCGTCAACCCACCCGTGCGCCATTCTCATGACACAGGCCTTCGGGCACCACACTTATTCACCACACCATGTGCCCCCGCCATGGATGTGGAACATGCTTCGACCCACTTTTCGGAGTGTGCAGCATTCTGGGGGGGCTCCGTTCATAGTGCTCTGGCACGAGGACCCCTCGCAGGGGGATGGGCTCGTTACCACAAAGCCATCGCCGTCACAATCATGGGGGGCTCCGTTCGTAATGCTCCGGCACGAGGACCCCTCACACCAGGATGGACTCGTTACCACAAAGTCATCGCCGCCTCGGGATGGGCTCACACCTTAAAGCCATCGCCGACACAATCAACTACGGGATGGGCTCACAATCTTAAAGCCATCGCCGGTACAATCAACTACGGGATGGGCTCACAACCTTAAAGTCATCGCCGGCACAATCAACTACGGGATGGGCTCACAACCTTAAAGTCATCGCCGGCACAATCAACTACGGGATGGGCTCACAACCTTAAAGCCATCGCCGGCATAATCAACTACTGGATGGGCTCACAACCTTAAAGCCATTGCCAGCACAATCAACTATGGGATGGGCTCACAATCTTAAAGCCATTGCTGGCACAATCAACAACATGATGGGCTCACAACCGCCAAACCATCGCCATCACAGTCACGGGGGCTCCGGCACAAGGACCCCTCGCCACGGATCCTGAGCACTGAGCTGCGAGCATGTCCCCTCATGTTACCAGTGATCGTCAACACCACCAGGGCAATGACCCTCAGGTCACTCCGAGACGAGAACAAGTCCTTGGAGGGCATGGCACCTAGTCCGCCTAACAGGTGGCTACAAGGGCAACCCTCACCACTGTCAGGTTTTCCGTGCGTCTCTTGACGCACTTCGTGGGATTCAGTAAGGGCTTGGATCGGTGGCTGGGGCAACGGGCTTACTCTGATCATGTTGTCACGGTGTGGTCAGTCTTCTCAGACGGGTAGAGCGACGTTGTGCGAGGTAGGCAACACGAATTTGGGAACCGACAGTCCAACGGAGAACTGGTATTTGGGACCCCTGGTGACGTGTCACTCCCAGGGGATGACATGTGGCATTTTATGACATAAGCACATTGTTTCCTATAAATAGTGAACTTACAACTCAAAAAAGGGACTTTTGCTTATTCTTACAAAAATCACTTTCTCACTCTAGAATTTGGGAGCTCTTGGATTTTAGTGAGAGAAACGTAACTTTGGACCGTAACATGGGACCCCGACTCGAACCTTGACTTGGACTGTCGACCCTGTTCGTCTCTGCCTCGTCTCCGCAACACTACCACTCCTCAAGGCCTGTTTGGGAAGCCTTGCTCTCAGCCCTTACTCCTCCCTTGTTGTCTCTCACTTTGTATACTTGGAAGCTAACGTAGACTGCAGCCTTTGTGGCACCTCCACGTAGGCACGAACCCACTTTCCTTGGCATCACACTTTAGGCAAAAGCAATACACGTTCACAACCTATATCAGAAAAAATATTTACAAGATCCAACTACTCATTTAGTAATCTATCCCCATAATTTTGAGTGCCGCTGAATATTTGAAATTTTGTCATCTCGATTATCGAATAAATTGTAACACCCCGAACCTTGATATTACCTAGCCGATTAACTTATTATTAAGCTACGACTTTTATACGCGAGATTTAGCGTCAATTTTCATGAGTAAAAATCTGTCGGCAACCTTTAGTAACAAAATTTTGAGGAACCATAAGTTATAATTTAACGATGGCAATTATAGGTGACATTGGCTTTGGTACTTAGTTACAATTAGCATAAACGATATTTTTTGAAAATATTTAGCGGCGCATTTTTTTTACTTAGCATTGATATTTTATTTAGCAACTTTTAGCCACGATTAGTGTAGCTGGATTATCTAGCACATTACATTATTGTAAATAGCTATTCCTTTTCGTGATAACAGAAAGTTGACTTAATCATAAAATTGTACCCTCAACTTTACTCCAAGTACAGTTTTAGTACCCAACTTTGAAGGTGCGCGCAAAGAAGTACCCAACTTTGAAATAGCGTACCAAATCAGTACATCGACTGACGGACGACGGATGCCGTTAGAAGTCAAAGGGGTAGGACTGTCATTATGAAAAAAGAAAAAAAAAAGGACGTAAACTATGTCCATGTGGTCACGTAGGCCCTCCTTTTGACACACACTCTCTCTCTCATTCTTCTTCTTCTTCTTTAATTCTCTCTCTCACACACACGCATAGAGATCACACCTGTAACACACCTATGAAGTCCTATCGTTTTCATTTCCAGCTGTTATCCTCTATCACAGAATCTCCGTTAATAACCTTTTATATGTTGTGAAACCGTTAATAACCTTTTATATGTTGTGAAACCGAATTACATGTTGCCAAATTTAACTAAACGTTTTATTGCTTTTAAACCCATTGATTTGAAAACCAAGTCTCGCAAAAACGCATCAACAGTATCCTGCAAAAGCCAAGATTGATGCCAAACATCCAAATGCTTTTAACAAAAGTAGTGATCTTCGCAGCTCCTTCTGTGACAACGGTCGTGCTCATCTGCACGGCTTTTGTTCGACAAAATCTACAACTTCCTTACAACATTCACTAACCAAGTCACTGTAGTCATAAAAAAAACTGATGGCCGCAATCCAAACAAACTATTCGAGGCCACCGAAGCCCGCTTTTGCACCCTAACCAAGTCACTGGAATTACATTGCCGGGTAGTTGCAGCTTCGTCGTGGCTGCTAGTTTGCGGATTGTGACCATGGCCTTCTCTTCACTGATGGTATAGATCTCAGATTTTCCTTAGGGTGGGTCACCCTGGTGTTACGCCGGTGACCGTCGCGGCCTCTATTTTTCCTCAATTAACGGTAGTTGTTATCTGTGGCCCAAGATATGGAAATGGATCAAAGGGGTGAAAGATGGAGGGTTACGGTGGGAGGGTGGTTGGTGGGGTATGGAGAGGAAGAGGATGAAGAGGTGGGAGAAGAGAGAGAGAGAGAGATACCCCAAACCTATGTCTGATTTTATGGTAAATCCTATCTAATTAGTTATAGAATCTTTAGCAACCAAATTTTTTTAAGCAATGGTGTATTTAATCTTTAGTGACAATTTATAACACCCCGAAACCAGGGCTAAGTTTTTCCCATTAAATAACTTTCTACTTTAGTAGTAATTTCTCCAAGTGATTATTTTAGAATTCTTAATGATAATTATCATGAGCGGTATTATTTAGGACCTTTAGCAACAATTTATTTCTTGAAGTCCTTAGCGATGACAAGTGTGAGCGAGGTTATTTAAAAAAAAAAAAGAGGTAATGCGTAAAGAGAAAAAAAGGAGAGAGACAGCCAAAAAAAAGAACAAAAAAAGGGAGAAGAGGGGTACAGAGAGAATCAAGGAGGGTGCCGGCCCAAGAATGGGTGACGCCTCTGCCAGATCTGGCAACCCAATTTTCGGCCACACACGCAGCCGCCGGCGACAACTCTGGCTACACACCTTTCTCGAACACCATCGTCTAACGCCTCCAAGACCACCTTGCCGCAACCAACGTGCCATGGTCACCATCGGATGGTACTCAGAATTGGCCACCAAAAATCCCCATCGAAGGACAGCCATCGGTCAAATGTCGGCGCAACGATGGCCACTTGTCAACTGCGGTCACATATCGGCCACCGCCAGCTGTGGATCGCCTCCGCGTTGCTGCTGCCATTGGGTTGCAGCCACCACGACAACGGCCCAACCTCGTCACCGATCTTCAGCCCTCCACATCATCGAAATTTGCAACCACTGACAACGAGTAGAGGCTGCACTACGTGGGTCCCCACCTACTGCCCAATCACGGCCACTATTGCAAGGGATAGTCACTGGTCGAACGGTGAGTCACGGAGATGTGGTGCATCAAAGGGGTCACTGTAAGTCCTCGGACCAGCCGTAATTGCCGTTCGATTGCCGTCGCTGCCAGGGATCACATGACTGTGGCGTAGAATTGGTTTGTGATATCGACTATGAATCGGGGTTTGATGGTGTTGATTGTGATTTTGGTGGCTGTGCAGGGTGGTGATTTAGCGGCGGTGTTGGCGGTGAATGAAAAAAAATAGGTGGTTTTTGTGTAACAGCTTGTGATTTGTTTGGATGCGTAATGTGGAGGGTGCTTTAGAATTGGCTTTTTTGGTGTAGCGCAATAGCAAGAATGATGGTGGACTGGTTGTGAATTGTTGGAAGGCGTAACTTGTAGTGGTAGGTTGGTTGTGGAAGCTAGCAGCCAGTGTATTGCGTTTTGGTGGTCGAAATGGAATGACGTGGGTGGTTTGTATGTGTACATTGTTGCATGTACGCTGTGTGTCTTTGACAGATATGTAGGAGTGGTGATTGTTGGGTGATAGTGTGTAACAGAGTGTGTTTAGTGGGTGTTGTTCCGATGAACTGTGTGTGAGTATTTCGGTGTGTGTGCGTGTAGGTTAGTTTGTATGTTTAACCAGTGTGTGCATGTCTATGTGGAAAGTGTTGGCGTATGTCAGTGTAGTGGGTTGACTGAGTGGAGTAGCGTGTGTGTGTTTGTTTTAGGCAAATGGTTATAAATGTGTGTACATGTGGTTTGGAGATGAGAATTTTTAAGGTAGAAGATGAAAAGTGTCGCTAAAGGGCCATGTTTTTTAGCAGTCCAAATTTTCTATTTTTAAAAGCCATGTCAAGTATGAATTTGGTTAATTGCTAAACTGTAACCCCAGTTAGTTTTGCAATGTCTACGACGTGTAAATTTCCTTGGATTTTTTAGTGTTCTGGAAGAGCGTGAAATGATTTTATCTTAAGTGTGATTCCTGATTTATTACACATAGCAAATTAGATTATTTTTTTTGCCTGAAAATTTTACAGTAATTGTATTTATTTATTTTTACCGCTGAAATGTTTTAGGGTCTAAAGTTTCAATACTTTTTTTATACCGTTTGTCATGTGTAGCGATTTTGGTCACCTTGTGCATCGTTAAGAATCAAGGGGAGTATTTTGATAATTTTCCATTCTCGATGGCGAATTTAGTAGTGGCGTGCGCAGGTGCATCGTGTGCTTGTATAGGTCTGCATTATGCATGTATTTGTTTATTTTAACAAGGGTTATCGTGTCAGTGTCATGGGTGCGAATGAGTGATGTTATTGGTTTGTGTGTGTGTGTGTGTGTGTGTGTGTCTTTGTAAGAAGAAAAGACATAGAGAAAGAAAGTGGATGAGTATTGATACGGGGTGTCAAAAAGGTGGCATGTGCCAGTCGTTGTCTTGTAGAGTTCAAGAGTGTGAGTCAAGGAGTTAGAAAAGTCGGATGAGTCGGACGCATACGGAGAGAACGAGAATGAAACAAATTGAGGATTTTAGGATTCACTTTGAGTGAGTTTTGGAAGAAGTGGAGACAGGCGCGTCTACTGTTGGCTCGTTCAAGAGGAGTTTGGAATGGATTGGGCAATTCAGATGTAGCAAGCGATCAGAATGCAGGATGCGGGTATCGAGGAAATGCATAGCATTATGTAAGTGATCTTCCGATCCTTCTAGTGTATATACAAATATATGTTTTTTTTTTTAGAAATCTCTAGTAGTCATAAACAAATTGCTTATAGTTAGCTTATTTTGAAAGCATGAATGAGAACTGTTTAGGAAGTTAATACTGAGTTATAACATCTTTGTGTAGATCGTATCTTGATAAATGATTTGCCCTATTTAGGTTAATCTGAAGGATTTATGTTTGTGGTTGATTAACTTAACATAGCTTCGGACCGAGGTAAGGGACTTCTATTCGAAACCCAATTTCATCCTTTTGTCTTCGTGAATATTTTTTTGAATTGTTACCAAATTTTATTTGAACTCTGTTATAATTGTTAAGCATTGCATCGTTTGCCTTTAATACCCTTTTTTTAGCCTCACACGTTGATTGGAAATCCTAATCGATGCTCGGCATTTATTCATCATTGTGAATCGATTTAATCATTGTATGATCGATTATTGCATTCTGCATATTGACATGAGTTAGTGTATTGAGGAGTTATAAGGATGGTCTGTATTGGGGGTGATATAAGGATGGTCTGTTATTGTCGGGAGATGCTAGTACCTTGAGGGTCTACCTAGTGTTCATATGCATATGTAACTACAGTGTTATTGAGCATCGCCTTTATGGCTTTGCTAAGTGATTACCCTGCACTGTGGGTGTGGCTTTGCATATCACTCATGTTAAATATCAACTGCATCGTTTCAGTGTGATTGAAATTGTTTCCGTCTCTATATCTGTTTTAGGGATTGAGTTGAATCTCTTCCCTTATCGTTTTGAAGTGAATCTGATAATCGTTTGTATTCTTTTTTCTGGATTTTTGAGCGACCTTACTGAGCTCTCGAAAGCACACTCCCCTTTTCTGTTCCCTTCTGTAGGAAGAAATCGTCAGTAAGAGTTCAGAACCAATGAGCTTGATTGTGGAATAGATTAGTATTTTCATTAATTGTTATTTAACCCCCTCTGAGGGAATTAGAGTGTAACTTAATAAATTAAGTACTTTGAATTTTTGTCTGTGTTTAGGAACGATTAATCTAGAATTTGAGTTATTGTAGAGCTCTGACTTGGAGGTTATTGGGCTATCCTTAGCGGTATTGAATGGATTGAATAAGTAAGTATTGATCGATTAAGTGGTCAACGCTCCAAAAAATTTTGGGATGTTACAGAGAGAGAGAGAGATTGTGTGTGTGTGTGTGTGATGGTGCGTGTGAGAGAGTGAGAAATTTTTTTGTCCTGATTAAATTAAGAAAAAGAAAAAATGGAACGGTGGTGATTGTGCCACATGTCTTTAGAATTTACTTTTCTATTATTGACACATTTGTCCTTGATAAAATTTAAAAGGCCGTTGAAGTCCGTTAATCGAGGTACTAATTTGGTTTACTATGTCAAAGCTGGGTATTTCTTTGGCGCACCGTCAAAGTTGTGTACCAAAGCTGTACTTGGGATAAAGTTGAGGGTACAGTTTTGGGTGAACTTAAACAAATTACATAAAGTCATGGGGTTTTTGGTAATTTTCCAGTTTATGTGTGTGTGTGTGTGTGAGAAAGAGAGAGAGAGAGAGAGAGAGAGAGAGAGAGAGAGAGAGAGGCTATCTCAAACCCTCCTCATTCTCTTGCTTTCTAAATTGCGGCCGAGAGAGAGATACATAGAGAGTAGTAGGGAAGAAACTCAAATTTTCTGGCGAGGTTTCTGGTACGTTTTTAACTCTTTCCCTCTAGTTTATTCATTATCTTAAGGGGAGTAAAAGGGGCTAGGAATCTGCTAGGTAAATGTGTCTTTTTGTGTGTTGGGGCAAGAGTTCGTGAATGTAGCTGGAACATTCAAGCAGGTCACAGCCATGGTGGCTATGACCGTATACCGTGTGGGTTTAAGAGAAAAAGGGGCTAAGGTTGTAAGGCAGCCATGGCTGCCGAGGAGGGGTTTTCTGTGGATTATTGAGGCTGCCAAAAAAAAATCTTAGGGTTGTGCAAGGGCTATGATGGCAGTGATGATGGTGGGTTGTGGGTGGAAGAGGAAGAGAGAAACAATTGGCAATGGGTGTGTTATGGTTGTATTTGTTTGCGTATATCAGTTTGTGCGTGTTTGTTTGTATAAGTGTGTGTATATAGTATGTGTGTTTGTAAAGGAGTGAAGGATGCCAAGGCAGCTAGTGCGTGAGTGTGTGTAAAAGCTGTGTGCATGTGTGTGTGTGTGTGTATATATGGGGTGAGTGTAAGGGTGGTTGTGTATGTGTGGGTTTTTTGGGGAGAGAGAGAACTGCTGTGAAGGCAGCTTTTGTGTTAGTTTGTGTGTGTGTGGGCAAAAGGAAGGCCTGAAGTTTCAGCCGTGTGTTTTGGGGGGTGGGGGGGGGGGGTGTTCTAGTGTATGTGAAGTTGTGCGTGTATGTAATCTGTAAGCAAAGTGTGCAGCTATGACGGGGGTGTGTGTGTTGTGAGTGTATAAATATAAGTGTATAGCTAGTGTGTGTATATATGTGTGAAATGAGTCAATGTGGGCGTGTATGCATGTGTGTAGTGTGTATAAGGACTGAGTGAATTGGGGGGGGGGGGGGGTTGTGTGAGTTTATTCTAGGGAAGAAGACTGTTCATAGAGGGAGGAAGAAAGGGAGAAGATGAAATGGGTTATGTGGGTTACGCAGGCGTACCACGGGTTAGCGTTACGTTTCGCCTATGCGTTGGATAGTGCACAGTGATTATTACCATGTAAATCTTTGCAGTAGGGTATGTTAGGCCATATTAGAATTTGTGAAAAAATTTAATAATTTTCTGAAATCGTATGTATCTTTAATACTTTTTGTAAGTTAAGATTTATAAAATTATTTTGGAGCCTATAAACTCATGATAAATTCTGGAAAAAAATCGTAGTTATGTTAATGAGTCCCAAATTAAATTTGGTGATTTTTAGAGTTGATTTGGTATCGCTACTGTATCGCATTAGATTTAGAAAAATGAATTATTTAAAAATAATTTTAGTGTCTTTTAAATTTTGATTTTAATTTTTATACATATTTTGAAGCTGTTAAAAATATTATGGGACTTTATTTTCAGCTAAAATAAATTATGGCTATTTATGGGTTTTTATTGCATTTAAAGAAATTATTTTAATTCAAAAATATTTAAAAACTCAGAAAATTCATATTTTGACTTTTTAAAATGTTTTAAGCTATAAAATTATTTTATTATAATTTATTACGAATTTGAGGTATCGCTACGCATTAAAGAGTGTACGAAATTTTCGATTAGGTTGGCCATGTGCGGGACACTATTTGGTTACGCAAATCCGGGTTGAGAAGTGTGCACCTTGTGGATAGTTGATATTATATTTCTAGTGTAATAATGTAGATTGCTTTCTAAGAAATAAATTGCCAATCTAGGTTGATCTAGAAGACTTTAATTGAGGTTGTGTAACATCGCTTAAGTTGGATCGAGGTAAGGGATTTCATCCGAACCTTATTTCATCGCTTTGATTGCAAATGCTTAACTGTAACAATTTTATGAATTACATTGAACTTCGATTTTATGATTGCTACAAAAATACTTTTGAACTACCCATGAAACCCTAGCTTGAACCTTAAGGCGATCGTTTAGAATTCTTTATTAACTCTCATATGTTTCATTAATTTGATCATCGTAAAATATTTTGAATTGTGTTTATTTCTGAATATTGACATGATTTAGTAAATCTGAGGAGTTATAAGGATAGTGTGTATTGTTAACGTTATAAGGATGGTATGTCAGTTAGGTTGAACTAGTACCAAAATGGACTAGTTCTTGTACACATACATATGTAAAGTGTATCGAGCACTGCCGTGGTAGCTTTGCTATAGTATACTGCTCATATTCAATGTTACCTGTTTTTATTTTATTGTACCACCCCTATGTCTATATCTCAATGTTGTGGTTTCATTTAAAAATTATTTTTAAAATATGTTATTTGACTTAAATGTAAAATCGTTTAAATCATTTTGTTTTAAATCATTGATCAACCTTACTGGACTCTCAAAAGCTCACTTTCATTTGACTTCCTTTCCGCAAGTGACAACCATCATTAGGTTGTCTGAGTATGGAGTAAAGACTAGAGCCAAGCGAGAGAATTTAAGTTTTAGTATTTATCATTAGGACCCTGTGTGGTTTAATACTTTTACTTAAAATTTTCTTAGACTTAGATTTCATTTATGATAGTCAATTGAGATATGGTTTGATTGACGGTTAGTTACTCTGATAATAGCTATTCATTGGGTTATGAGGATATTATTGTCTTAGTGTAAATGATTGAATGAGTGTTAACGTTCTGAAAATTCTGGGATGTTACAGAAATGTTCTAGAGTAATTAACTCATTGGTTTCCTCGTCAATAGGTGAAATGACCGAGGGTTTAGTTAGCGAAGGAGATTGTTGATACGAATGATTAGATCTAAGATCATAGACTGTAAAGAGATTAAAGGACGGTGACGTAATTAGGTGAGGGTCTCAATAAATCCTCCTTGATGAGATGTATAGGATCCCATCTTCTTTAGACGGAAAGTTGGATTTGACGTATGAAATGATTACATTTGGATGAGAATCACCGAGTAAAAAAAAAACAGTCAAAATGGAAATGAACAAAGTATAAATAATCTATAAAAGACAACCACATTGATTTCCAAATCAATTTGACTACTAACAAAACAATTTGACTGTTTTTCAATATCATTTGACTTTTGGTCCCAAAACCATGCAAAATAGTTCAACTATTCTAAAGAATCAAACTGGTTCAGAATCAGTTCAACTATTTTTGGAAAATATTATGACTAATGAGGGAATCGGTCTAAGAAAATAGTTCAAAGTACTATCACCTACCACTTAAATTAAATTAAACTTTCAAAGAATCTACCAAACCAAAAAATAAAACGGTTCAACTAATTCCTAATATACCTGGACAAAATCTAAAATAGTTGATCAGATGTAAAGAAAGATGTAGATAAAGAAGGAAAAAAGACATTAACCTTATTAAATCCACAATTCAAATCATACATTCCTAATTCTCGATTAAATTTTCACATACTTTTGTGAAATGCTAATTGATTATCATGTACACACTTTTTTTTGTTCAATTAAACCTTATCATGTTATCCAAATGATATGATGTGCAATATTAATGTACTTGGTACTAGAATATTGAGCACAATTATTGCTAATAATGCTCTTTGGTACTTCACCTCATTGGTCATTCTTCAGTTTGAATTTGTCTATGCCTGTGTAGTTTTTGTATCACTTTGTACTTGATCAGATTGAAGAAGTTCAAAATCAATGAACAATAAACTTGGATGCCAACAATATTAATAACGCTTGCCAAATGTCGAGCGAAGAATATGCAACACTCAAAGAAGCCAAGTCAGTCACACTGCCAAGCTTTTTTGAGTGAATTCATAAATGTATACCAAATTCGAAAACATGTACAAGTTGATCCAGTCCATAATTACATGTGTGAAACATCAAAAAAATATTTACATGAGAAAAGAGAACTAAGAAACATTATGAAATCTAAGTGACAAAACACCGCTAAGGCATTGCGCTGCAATAACACCATCCAGGAGGTTAGAACAGGCTGCACCAAACCATTCCTGCTTTAGACCTTATACTGAGTTGGAATCAAAAGAAGTCATTGCCGAGGATAAATTACAAAAACACATTCAGTGCCTCGGGCGATATGCATGGAATGCACTTCCGATCTATAGTTAGATTTGTTACACAAAAGCTATTGAAAAAAGACACTTCTCTCTTCAGTTGACCGCATCTGCAAAAGTAAATCTGAGTGAGCAAGAAGGAAAATAAGGTGCACCAGAGATGTTGCGATAACCATGAAATAACTAGTAACACAGCTATAATCAGCACTAGTTTCATGACGCGAGAAAATAACATCAGTATAAGCCCCGACGGTACCCATTCCGAGCTAAAAACCACCATCCCAAAACCAAACCGCAAGTTGCTAGGAGATGTGGAGGTAGAATTTGTAAGATACTCTGTTTCAGGACCACTGAGCTTGGTCGAAGCGATTGAGATGGCACATAATACAGTTTTTGGCAGAAAGGGACAAACACAATTAATTGAAAACTGCATTGGAATTAGGCGAGTAGTGGAAATGTTTAAATTGCACTGCACTTTGTTGGCTATTCAATGGTATCTTAGCTTCTAACTTCTGGAAACTTTGTTGGAACCGAGGAGTGGCTCTAATACTGCACAGTAGCTTCTTACTTTGCACCACAATGCTTTTTGTAGAAAACTTCACCCCTCTTAAAGCAACTTCATTCCTGCCACACCAGATAGTCCAAACTAACACAAGTATACCTAAGAGGTAGTCAAGGTCAAATTATTTTGAATTTGGCTTAGTAGAACAGCTATCGATCTAATCTCTAGCCGAAGCTGCTACAGGACCTCCATTTAAACCAAAATGTTGAATCCATACGCTTTGAATATAGAGGCATTCAAGGAAGAGATGATTTTAAGTTTTAGGCAGTAATGAACAAAGAGGGTACATTCCAGAAAAATATTTTAAGCTTTTTCGGTATTAAGCAGTTTCCAGAGTTTTTGCCAGACACTAGAGGGAAGTGAATTATCCGATGACGAATTCCTTGCAACCTTTTGCTCAGATGTTTATAACTCTTTCTAGTCAAGAAGACATCACCCTTGGCATATGGCCAGAAACAAACATCCACTGAGCCTGATGGCAATATCACTAGATGTAAGATTAGAGATACTATTGCTAAAGGGAATGTGTTAAGCAAAAAAAAAAGTAAGTTCCAATGACTAGTATTATATGAATAAATTTGAGATGCGCCTGTGACTATTTTGTTCAGTGCGAAAAACTTGTAAGTGTTCAAGCAATATCTGAGGTAACCATCATCCATCCAGATGGAAATAGAGCGTCCATTTCTAATTTGACACTATAATTCATTTTTAAGAGCTCTTTAACCTACCAAAAGACTCTGCCAGATCCATGATCATTGCCTAGGGTTCCTGGCATTGAAGAAAGAACCTTGAGGTTAGTATTTCCCTCTCAGCACTTGTGCTAACAAACTAGCTTGATTGACCCAAATCTTTTAAGTTGTTTAACTAAGAGAGATTGATTAAATATTTGAAAGTCTTGAAAACCTAAGCCACCCAATTTTTTTGGAAGACATAAGGTCGGCCAGAATATCCAGTGAATAGACTTCTTCGACACATCACCCGACCACCAAAATCATGCCAGGATTTGGTCTAATTGATTACATACCGACACAGGGAACTTATACACTGACATGGAGTGCATGAGAAAGGAAGAAAGAACTGAATGTATCAGTGTAGCTCAACCCGCTTTATTTAGCAAGAGCCTAACCAATGTGAACACTTATCCTGCATTCTCTGCATGATACCAAGGAAGATATCCTTTTTATTTTAGAGCAATATCTAAGTTAACTCCCAAATATTTTTCGAATTCCTTGTTCTCTTGAAATTCAAACTCTCTCTGTATCAAGCACCTTGTCTCCAGGGAGGCATTAGGGCTGATCGTAAGGTTAAATTTCCCCCGGTTAATGAGTTGTTCAGACATCAAAAGGTAAGCATTCAATACCTGTCAAACTTCTGCAATTTTCTGAACCAAGTTTTTATATAGACGAACGAACAAATAGACATCATCTACATACATTAAGTGCATGATTACAGAAGATCTCCCTTAGTTAATTTGCATCTAGGTTTTTCAATGGAACAACGGTAGACGATATAGTGTTCTTTTCCTCTATTCTGGAGGCTAATTTCATTTAGAGTTCTTAGTTCTTCCAGAGCTAAGTGACTTGCCTTCATCTGATTAAGCTGGTGTTTGTAGTTTTGGTTAATTATGTAAAAATTTACCAATCTGACTAGTAATGATGTCTGAGAGCTTTAAATCAATTTACTTGGAATCATCTAATACCCTTGCTAGATATGGCCGTCTTTTGAGCTTAGATGAAGAGGTCGTGGGTCGTCACAGATCACTTTGGAAGAACACCTTAATAGGGCGAATCTTTGATTCCCATAAATTATCAATGCATCTACTTCAATGAATTATGGATAATTTCTGGAACCTCCATGGTAACGTCATAGTGGAAGCTATTAAAGAGCTCTTCTCCTTTCATTTTGCAGTTCACTCCGATATGGAAATGGTGTTACGAGATAACCCTTGGAATGTTTGAGGTACTTTTCTGGTTTTACAAATTTGGTAGCCATTTTTAGCCGTTGAACATGTTAATTTCTTATCAGTGGACATGTGGCTGCAATTGCATATGGTACCTATAGAACTGCTTTATTATGACATTGCTGCTCTCATTTGAAATGTGTTTGGTCAATTAATGGACATAGAATGGTTTTCTATACGGCAGCAAAGAAGGGATTACTTTGGAGTTTTGGTTTGGGTAAAATTGGATGATCCTCTTATTCCGGGTGTTTTTGTGCATGCTGGTCTAATGACTCGCATTGGATTCAAGCAAGCTTCGAGAAAGTGTTTAGGATATGTTCCAGATGCGGTGTTCTTGGTCACTGCAGTGATACATGCCGGATTATATTGCACATGGTAAGAGACTGATTGGACTTTGCCCGTCTTCGATACACTTCAGCAGACTGAATTGCCATGATGGCATTTAGGGAAGAAACGTATTTTACGGCAGAGTTGTGAGCCTTTAAAAATTCAAGTTGGAACTGAGCAACTTGATTAACCCCATAGATGTTGAGAATGGACTAAAATTAGTGTACTTCTAGTGTTGATAATGAGAACGATCTTGTTGTTGAGAGAGACGGGATTTGAATGAATTTAATGAATTCTTTGGACAGTTCAATGCTTTATAATCGTTATTTCTCTGTTGATAGCTTTTACTCCCTTTGTTTAGATTCCGGCGAATCTAAGTCAGAATCAAAGGTCAACAGTGATGCGGTGATGGTCGAAGACAACAGCGGAAGCGAGGCTGACGTGTCAGGTACTTGTTCGGTGCATGGGTTGAGTCCATATGGTTCTGCCACGCAAGATGCTGACATGAGTTAGCAAAGCCATCTGCTCAATCAATGGCACCTGGCTGCCAGCAAGACAATGCTGATATGTTGGCCTTATCATTTGGGGGATCGGAGAAGGATGATGGGTTGGATTCTACTTTGGTGGACCATAGAGCGATTCTGTTTGGACTTCTTGGAGTGGGCCTGATGGACGTTAATGAACAAGACAAGACAGCCTGCAACAAAGCTTTTAGTCTATTAGTTAGCCCTTAGGGTTTGGAGTCAGCCCAATAAACTAATGCTAGAGGCCTTTCTCAACCAAGCCCAATATTGGGTTTTGTTCAATATGGTATTTATCTTAGAGTCTTTTATCCTAGTGAGTAGGATGCAGAGGCAAGCACGCCCAAGACTTGGTCTAAGCTATAGGATCAGCAAGCCATTCCCTCATCCTCGCCATCTTTTATTCTTCAGGTGCCGGAGCATTTGTCTGAATCTTTGAGTGATGTTTAATGTGCAGAAGTGGAAGAGTTGACTTGTATGCTTCGATGTGTGGAACAACTAGAAAAGCTCATTTGCATATCCTGGACTCATGAAAAAGTAGAGAATTTACATTTCTCTTCTTATCTCTCTTCTACTTCTACTGAATCACCACATAAGCTTAAATCTTTGGCTATCAATTGTTCTAATAAAATGGAGATATCTACAAGGTAATCGAGAATTTGAAGTGATGACTTAGTTAGCGCTAAAGTAATTGGTGTAATTAATTTGGCAAAGCAAGACAGTGGTGTAATCGGTTGTGAGCAGGCATGCTTCTGATGGGTTTATGTGAACACGAGGGCCACAAAATTGGGCTAGGGCTTAGCATCACAGAGGAGATAGACAATCATGAAAACTGAATTGTTGCGGCAGATGCCAGTTTGTTTCTGGATTCTTCTTCGGCCAACTCAACTAGCTCAGAGTCTCTAATGTCCTTGGAGTCACGAAAGAGAACCAGAGTGGAAACCATGGCTTCGGTGGATGCCAATGGCAATCTGACATGACCCCGTTCTTTCAACCATATACCTTCAAGTGAACCTCCAGGTTTGTCTCACTCAGCTAATAGGCAGACTCCTAATGATCTACCTCTATTGGTTGTGAATCCTATTCATGTTGCTCCTTTTGCTATTAATTGTTCCTAGCTTTTCACCTCTTATGGAACATGCATATGATCTAGGTGGGATAAGGGAATAGAATGATCTTGGGTACCCTTCTTCTACAATTATTAAGGCTTTGGTGATTGGACCATACCAATCACATGTGGACATATGAAGCTAATTTGCTGGATCTGGGGTGGCATGGGTCAAACTGCCACGGTTCGTACGACAGTTGGGTTGATCTATAAGCATAATCTGGATGTGGTTTTTTTTAATGGAAACCACGACGTTGTTTCCCAAAGTACATAGTAACTGGTTTGTTTCAGAGGTTATGCATACTTTGTTGGCGGTAGCTTGTTAGAAGTCGGGTCAAACTCTTCTATCATCCCTGGTGCTCAATCGCTTGGGAATTTTTCAGAAATTTTGGTTTGTCTAATGTCTGATTGGAGGGTCCTCTGTATACTTCAGTTCGAGGCTCACCTGGGAATGGTTTTTTGTATGAAAAATTAGATCGTGTAATGGCCTCACCTTCTTGGATTGTCCATTACTCACAAACGATTGTTAGTAATTTGGCTATTCAGTGCTCGGATCATGCACCTATCCTTTGTTACACTAACGCTCTTAATTGTAAGTATCTTCTACCTCTTCGTTTTGAGGCCATGTGGTTTTCATCCCCCACAGATGTTTCCTATTGTTAGGGATGTTTGGGTCTTACCGTCCTTTGGTTCCCCTCTTTTCAAGTCATGTGTAAGTATAAGCAGTTTCTATGAGTGTTACGTCAATGGAGTAATGCTAGTTTTGGGAAACTAGAACATCAAATTGAAGAAGTCCAGAAAAATCTATTATTCTTTCAGCAAGAGCCCCAACTCCCGCGAGATTATAATAATCCGCAGGAGTATTATCTTAGTTGCAAGTTTGATTTTCTGCTAAATATGAAGGAGTTTCCTGGGCTCAGCGAGCCAAGATTAATTGGTTGGATCAAGAAGACGGAAACATGAAACTTTTTCCACACCTCTACTATCATTCATACTCGGTCAAACCAAATCATTTCTCTTAAAGATGATAATGCCTAGTCACATAAGATGAGGACTCCATCAGAGGCCTGACAGTAAACTATTTCACTACCTTGTTATCCTCAGTTGTTCTTCCCCTCCCGAGTGAGAATTTAATACGACCATTTATGAGTAATTACTCGTTCAAGGTCATTTTTACGGCTCAAAAGGCTATTCTTTTGCAAGCCTTCACCCTGGAGGAATTAAGAAGGTTGTCTTTCAACTGGGGGAAATAATAGCATCAGGGCCTGATGGAATTTCTGCAATGGTCTATCAGTGACGTTGGTCTTTCATGGGACACCTAGTCACTCGAGCGGTTTTATCCTTCCTCGATTCCAGTAGAATACTTAGTGAGGCTAATTCATACATTCATCACTCTAATTCCCAAGAAGTATCCACCAAAAATAGATGGTGACTTCCGACCAATTAGCTTATACAATGTCATCTACAAATCCATTTCCAAAGTGCTGGTCATGAGAATGACTCCAATTATGAGTGAAGTAATCTCTCATTTCCAGAACGCCTTTGTCTCTGGGTGTAGCCTTTCAAAAAATTGTTCTACTTGGTCAAGAACACACTGATTGTGTTAGACAACATAAGAAAGGGAAACTCGTCCTGATTGCCCTTAAACTAGACATGGGCAAGGCATTTGATAGGGTCAACTGAGACTTTAACAAGTGCTTTCGAGCTTTGGGTTCCCTCCGCTTCGAGTAAATCTAACTCATCGATGTGTGAGTTCGGTCTCCTGTCCTTAGGAGCGGAATCCTTAGTAGTCAGCAAAACGGAATGCCTTTTAACGGCCCAAGAAAGATTTGCTTTGGTAAGGTCCTCGGCATCATACCTTTTAATGAATATAAAGCAGTGGAAAACAATAATCGACCGGAAGGGAAAAGTAAGCTAAAGCTTCCTCTTATTTATTACTCCCTCCATCTTTAATTAATGATCATGTCTTAACTTGCACACTTATTTTGGATATGAGTTTCTCATTATATCCCAAGAGAGGGAGGGAATAAAGTGAGTCAGGAGAGATAAAAAAAAATAGGCTTGTAGAGGATTAAATGTGAAGAAAGAAATAGAATAAAATAAATATAAAAAAAATAAATCTGAAAAAACACTTATGAAATATTTTTTAGTTTGAAAAGTGATCAATTTTTAGTGACATTTCAAAAGAAAAATATGATTAATTTTTTGAGACGTAAAGAGTATCTATAAGCTTTTGAAATAGATCCCTTCATTGCTGGTTCACTGCACGATAAAGATTGTGTCAACCTTAATGTTAAGATACTATCAGATTTAAAATTTTCAACTGTCAGTGAATAAATTTAATACCTTTAATTGCAAGTGTAGACACAAATCAAGATATACCACCACCAATTGCACAAATAAATAAAATGTAAATTATAATATAATTAAAGATGACCAAATACACAAGTAGAAAGAATCAAAGACTCGAACTTCTTTCAAGGAAGTTTTTTGCCTCAGAATCATATTTTTATTATTTTCCGGCTAGAAGTCTCTCCACACTTCCATAACATATTATGTTACCATTTAATTTAAAAACTTAAGCTATTAGAAGATGTGTCCAACAATATTATCATTCTCAACACCCTTTGGCTTGAGAACATTCCCATAGCCCTGGCATAACTATCTCTAGAGACTACCCACCATTTGCAAAAATCCACCAATAAATTTTCATTTTGGGCAAGGTTAACAAGGTTGAAAGAACTCCAAGGGGTAGATAAAGTGGCGACGGCCCTTGAATTGATTCTGAGTTCGAATCCATATACCAGCGGCCATATAAATTGCAGCTCTTAATTATTTCAAAAAAACAAAAACAAAAAAACAAGGTTGGAAGAATATCAGCTGAGCTTCTACATAAATTGGAAATTAGTTTTAGCAGTTTTCAACATTGAAACTCCACTAAGTGGAGCGCTTTGATAAAGAACGCACCAAATGATCCACTGACAGGGAGGTGGGCTCAGGTTTCTTAAAATTTTAGAAGGATGTCGAAGATTTTAATAGTTCACTCGGCGAAAGATAAGCCCTTAAAGTGAAGCTATTTACTTGTACTGATCAGGGGCTTAACCTGAACCTAGACCAACCATCTGGAGATATTTACGTCACGCCACCAGCTCTAGGATAGGGAGAGAAGAGAGCCCCATCCGCAAAAGTATCAGCCACTAAACTGCGTGTTCTGATGCTCTAATAAGAGTGATAAAATATTCACATGGCCATAAAAAGCAATAACTCAATAAGGAGCACGTGCAGCAGCATCACATTTTTTTGGCCAGTGCAATTGCATAGGCATAGCACTTGGACAATTTCCAACACTAATAACCACCAGAAAAGAAAAACAGCAGCTTAAAATGGAAACGAACGTAACTATCATACCGTCTACAAATGAAAATACCATCTAGAAGAAACGAAATTGCAGCAGATGCTCTTTTCGTCCTGCTTTCGGTTTAAACCCTTGAACATTATCAACTTGTAATTGACTTGTAGTGAAATTCATCAACTGTGGAGTATATCAAGCCTTCCTCTTCAAGTGTCCTGATAGATTCCCTGCCAAAGGAAAAAAATAAGTTTACTACGCGGCATAAAAAGCAACTGCGTCTGTTTATCATGTGAGCGAGAAAGAGAAAGGAGCATACATCATTTTATCCAGAGGAATTTTTAAGTTCTGGGAAAGTTCATCCCTATGTACTCCCTTTTCACGTCCACTGGAAGCATGAATTGTTTGCATTGAGTCAGTGGCATATTGCATAAGCAACAGGAGCTAAACTAAACATGAGAAATAAATCAGAAGGCAGGTTGGTTATATGCTAAGATCTTCACATGAAAATTATAAATTGACTTGGGTATATGTGCAGTATTCTAGAGTAGTTTAAGAAAAGAAAGGAAAGGAAAAATTACACTATGGAGGAGTAGATGCATTTTCAGCCTTGTAGTTGTTGACCCTCAGTTTTCTACTTCTAAAATCATCATCCTTGCACATTTAACGTTAATTTCAAGCAATATTTTAACGCCAACTGTGACTCTTGAGCACAAATCTGTCACTCAACAAATTCCAGAAGCCCCAACCAAGCACCCCCCCCCAATCCCAAGCGGCATCCTATAGGTCCAAACGCACGTGATACAAACCTACAAAATTGCTGACGACAGGTATACATCGTTTGATACATGACTTACGAATTTGAAGGTTGCTGCAGATATTCAATGATAATTTTATCGAGATCCTTACGCCCGTCAACACTGAAATGCCCAAAGGACTACAGAAAAAACAGAAGTCAGGGCTATGGTTGCATGTCAACAAGGATATCATTACAGAAAAATGTCAAATATGTGGATCTCATACATGGTTTGCTGAGGGTGTTTGATGCTCACTTGACCCATTGCTTGCAGGTAAGTTCAAAGATGAATTCATCATCTGTGACTGATTCAAAGCATCCCCTTGCGACTTCAACCAGGATAGCATAGTCACATGAATTACGTTGGCATGTCAGCATAAATGTTTGTTATAGCGAGCACATATAGAGTAGTACAATATCTTAAGTACCTGAACTCGAGAGTTCTGTAGATGGAAGTGTATGCACTCGATGAAGTGGAAAGCAATCTCATCAAACTTTGTCACGGGCCTGAAAAAAGATGGGATATTGCAATTTAAAAACGGAGAATCATCTGAAAGACTTGTCCACACTGTTTTACCAATCTGCATCTCATGTGTTTGGCGACAAATCTCAGAAAGGTAATTCCTAACTATCGTGGATGTGATCTTTAGCAGAGCAAAGAAGCGTAGTGTGCAGTAGACAGCCAGCACAAACTTTTACCAACTCAATTTGAATATCATAACCCCACGGGTGGGAGAAGTGACAAAGCCCTTTAGGGATAACTCCAAGGTCCCTAGTTCGAGTTCCCACCATACCAAGGGCAACATATAAATTGCCGTTCTAACCAAAGCAAGAAAAAAGAATTGAATATCACATAAGAATTATGACCTAACACCAAAACCCTCGTATAGACATAGAATTATGTCCCTAGTAGCTTTCAACCAAGGTGAAAATAATTTAGGGATGAAAGGTTTTACATTCCCCCGACATTCTACCAAGGTTCTACAGTAAACTTTAGGCACATTGGCCATTAATAGAGGAAAAAATCTGTGCCTAAAATTTAAGTTTGAAAACTTTAAAGAGGATTGATCAAGAGGTTTGATGCATGTGGAATTCAATTTAAACAGCTTCATCTTTTTTCTTGAAAAAGTTCCTTTCTTTCCTCAGCTGCAAAAACAGACCAAAAAAGGTTTGCCAGTTTCCTCAGATGGTTTTGCACAAGTAACAACTTTGTTGCTCGATCCTATCCATCTTAGCAAATCATATAGATTAGTCCCAAAAGCATTTAATACCCAAAATCTCATTAGGCACACTTTAAAACAGCCAGCCACATAAAGTACTTCCTTGCAAGATGGAGTTAAGTGCTACTACATCCAAGTCATACCTGCCAATGCTGCTGCGACACCATGGAGCTATAAACTACTAACTAAGAAACGAGAGATTGCTTCATTAATAGTGTATATAAGGAAATTGCCCAGACATTTGGTGTCGGCAACTACTTTTGGTGTTACATAACAACCTTTCTAGAGTTGTGCCACGTGGCATCAAGAGGAAAATTTGGGAAAACAACAACCGAGAGAGAGAGAGAGAGAGAGAACCCTCATGTTTCAATTTCTGATGTGCTTGACCCCTCACGTTTCACCACCACTTTCATCTCCATTACCAAACCACTTACACATGAGGATCCAGCTTTTCAATTAATGCTTTAGGCTTATTATATAAAACGACCCTTGACCTTTGCGTTTACTACGCCTCAAGCCCCTAAAATTTCACCAGTTTGGATGAAGCCCTTTTCAATTTTTTGTCACTTTAAAAAGCCCTTCTGCTAGACTTCTGTTCAAATTTCTGTTAGATCAGTTCAGATTCTCCACATGTGACCGTGAGCAATGATAAATGCGAGGGTATGTGTAATACCCCTAAAAAAAGAGGGGGGGGGGGGGGGGGGGGGGGAGATAAGTCAGATTGCTTCAAAGTTTGCTAGTCTCTACTCATGGCCTTGATTTCATCTCGTTGAATTGAAATTGCAATGTCTTTTTTCGCGAGAATTGTTCCAATTTTGATTTCGGCTTCAATTTTGATTTCTGAGGTGCATCAAATGATTAACTTTGCGCACCCGACTTATTTTTTCATTTTATTTATCGTCTCTCCAAACTGACTTGCTTGGCCCAATTTCAAAAGGCTATTAGAATTGTTTTTATGGCTTCACGCTGAAGTTTGATGGTTACCAAAATTAAAAATCCCAAGTCTTGGGCATTTTACTCAAATTCTCAGTATTGTCAAGCATTGCTGGGTAATATATCGCTTCTTTGTTTCACACATTGACAATTTACCGTATTTGTTCAGTTTCATTTGCAACTTAGTTAATATGGTTTTTTTTCTGACATTACAATGTTTTCGACTTCAAATATAGATTGAACTATTCTTTCTCACATCTTACCGTGGTTATATTGTATCGTTAATGGCTCTCAAGAGGATGGCCTATTACTACCGGTAGAATTTGTGTTTGTAATATCCGGCACCAATGCAATTAGTTACTTATTTGTTTATTCATTCTTACTTATTTACTTATTCGTTTATATAATTATTACTCCCTCTGTCCCACATATATTGATCGTCTTTCCTTTTTTGGCCGTCCCACAAAAATTGCTCACTTTTCTTACATTTTTTTATCCTATTTCTATATCCAAATTTAACTCTCCACCAACTCATTTTCTCTCTCATGACTCACTTTCCAATACTTTTTTATTCTATTTATCTCTCCATATTTAATACTCCACTCACCAAATTTCTCTCTCCTGACCCACTTTCTTCTCCTCCTCTATCTAAAGGGTAGAACTGGTAACACACAATATATGACTTGAATCCTTACAAGTCAAAGTTGATCGATGTGGGACGGAGTATTTGCTAATTACTACTACTCCCTAGTGAGTAGTCAAAGTTGTAATATGATGAGTTTAAATGCGATAGAGAAATAAATCAAAGTAACAGGGTGACTTAGAAGAGTCATAATTAATGGGGATTATTCTGTGAATTTATAAAATTAAACTAATTTTCAATTAGGATAAATAAGAGAAATTAGTGATAATTAAAGAAAAAATAGATAGAAACGAGGGGAACAGGATAGAACTCTATGTGATTTGTAAAGAGATATCAGAAGAGTTATTTTTTTTAAAATTCAGAAGAAAATGCTCTTCTCCATCATTTGTAAAAAAGAGAGAGCTGAAGAGTGAAAGGCGAGAGGCTGAAATCGGTGGGAGAGAGGGCTTCAATGTAGCCAATCCAAAGAAATTAAGGGTATTGCCGGTAAGTGTAAACCCTTGGCTGAATTTACAAAATTCTTCTGCAGATTTTGGGGATAATTAACGGGCTGGTGTGTAACTAAATAGGTGTGAGACAGAAGAGTTTATGGATGTGTGTTTATTGGGTGTGTGCGTGTGTATAAGTGTGATTGTGCAGTGTGCAGTGGAGTAGGAAAAGGGTTGCAAAAGCAGCGGTAAATGGTGCTATGTGCATGGGGTATGGTATGTGTTTGTGTTTGCATTATGTAGGTGTATGTGGGAGAGGGGGGGGTGGGGGTTACCGTGTGTGCAGTATGTGTGTTTGTTTAATGTGTGTGCAAGATGAGGTGTATGCGTATAGTGTGTGTGGAGTCTGTGTGCGTGCAGTCTATGTGTGTACGGTGTGTGCTTGATGAGTTACTCTGTGTGTGTGTTTTGGTGGGGGGGGGGTGTGTGTTATGCGTGTTCGTGCGTTCGTTTTGCGTGCGCGTAACGTGGGTGCAGGGGAGTGTGTGTGATGTGTGTGTGCATCGGTCTGTATATGTATGGTGTGTGTTACTGTGTTTGTGGAGTGTGCGCGTGTGATCTGTGCAATGTGGCTGCGTCTGTGCGTGTGCAAATGTGTATACAGGTGTGTTTGGGGGGGGGGGGGGCGGGCGGATGGCAGATGTAGTGTGTGCGCGAGTTGCTGTGTTGTGGTTGTGAGTGTGCACAGCCGTGTGGCTGTGTGCACAGCCGTGTGTTTGTGTGTCTGTATCATAGCATGTGCAGGTGTGTGTAGTATGTAGGTGCGGGTGTTTGTATAATAGTGTGTGCAGGTGTGTGTATGCTGTGTGTGCATAGGTGTATGTGTGTTTGGATGCAGGTAGGGGTGTGTGCGCGCTTGTGTACTGTATCAGTGTGTGTAAATAGTGTGGTACCATGTGTAGGTGTACCTTGCGCATGTGCAGGTGTACCTATGCTCATATGGTTGTACCCTATGCCTGTTTGTGTGCATTTTACACAAGCATTAGCATGTGAGTTGCGCCGGGATTAGGATGATAATCGAGGCATTTTCTTACGCTACGAGAAATAATTTATCAACAATGCATCGTTTTATATTCGATAGAGGACTAGTACCAGACTTCAAGTAAACTTCAGATTTCGTTTAGCAGTTCAAGTAAATACTCCTGCCAAGTCTTCAATTATACCCTATGTTCAATTCTAAATGTATATACCTATGGATTTGTACCAGCTAGACGATTCAAACCATTTTAAGCAATACTACAATTACTATTTTTTTTTAAAATTATTTGATAAGAAAAGAAAATGAGTTGCCATGGAGTGCTTTGGTGACTAGCCGTTTATGTACGCTGTTTTGACTGACGTGATGAAAGTTTTGTTAATGGTTGCACCGTAAATCTAACGGGGGAAAGTTAAATTTTAGGTCCTTGTCAACTTGACGGAATGTTGACGTGCAGCACTATTGCTAGTAATCACCCTGCTTCCACAATAATGATTATCCCAAGATGGAATCTGGGTCCAAGTCAGTGGGACCAAATGATGACTGCAGGTAGACCTGGCAGCGGGTATACCTGCGCGGGTATGGGTGATACCCGATCGGGTTCGGGTAAAAACGGGTGGGGTAAATTTTGCCCGGTTTTCCTGGGTAGTCTTTTTAAGAACCCGTACCCTACCCACGCGAATCAGGTATTACCCACAGGTAAATGACTTAATTCTAATGAATTTCTTTTTTTAATATTTTGCTTGTTAATAGTCACTGTTAGGCATATTTTCTCTCCTTGCTTCTTTTGCCTTTGTTAAAATAATTTTCAAACTAACAAATTTAAATTGATGTTAATTGTTAAATACCATAAGATCAATTATAAGGATTTATCTACCCCCATTTCCCAAATACGACCAACAGAAACATTCTTGTTACAATATATTTTTTATAACACATAAATTCAAAAATCAGTTTTTAATCCTTACAGATCACAAATTACAAATACCACAACAAATTACAATTAAATAACAAAAAAAAAGTCTACATAGGCGGCGATCTGTGATTGAAGTGGCCGGTCTACGTTGATGATTGAAGTGGCTGATTTGTGATCTACGGGATAAATCGACGGCCGAGGGAAGAGTTTTGTTGACGACCGATCTGGATCTACTGTTGATGGCCGAAAGGGTAGGCGGCGGAGTGTGGAGCTAAAATGGCTGTCAATCTATGGGGCGTTGGCCGTCGACGACGGATAGAGAGAGAGGGGCATCGGGCGTCAATCTATGGGTTGTAGGGTGGCGGTGGAGTGAAAGACTTGAGAGTTGAGAGGAGAGGGTATAACACAAACCAGAGAGAGACTTGAGAGTTGAGAGACACGGGCGGCGAAAGTGTGAAGATGAGAGAAAATGAGAAGGGTTAACCTAAAAACCTTTATATAGTCATATAACCGGGTAACCCGTACCCGACCCACCGCCCGAAAATTACGGTCTGGTTCGGGTACGGTCTATTTTCATCGATTAGCACATATTTGTACCCGTACCCAGGATTTTTGACCGGCTACGGGCAGAAAATTACCAGGTCTAACTGTAGGATACAGTGTAAATGGTTATTAGATTGAACAGTTACTTGATGTTTGTGTTGCTATTATTTTCTAGCCCTCAGAACTGTTTCACTTAAACATTATATGTTCTCACAGATTTACATGTGTGGTATCTCTCTTATGAACTGATTACTAGTTTTAAGTTGAAAAACCCTAGCATGCTAATGTAAATTTTAACCTATGTAGGGATATGTTAGTGTGCTTGCTGGGTTCTAGCTCACTCTTTTATATTTTTCAAGTGATTCAAGTGATTACTTAGTTGGACCCGCCACTCATGAGGGTGCCGAGAATGAGGCTGCGAGAGACGACTATTAGAGGATTGAAGTTCCATTGAGAATTTAACAATTCCCTTTGGCATTGTGGTAAATAATTTTCATTTTAGAAATTGTGCTAACCATATGTCTCCATGAATCCCGATCTGTACTTGCCTGTTGTGTATTTGGTGAAAATACTTTTGAGATGCTTTTAAGAAATGCTAAGGGTGACTCTTGATTGTCGATTTGATGGTGTAGTTATATATATTTTAAGAACAGATATGTACAAGCAACGGTAAGGCTTGGCAGAGCCTTTGGTGGGAGTCCAATGGCCTGCAGCCAGCCACTGACCTAACTCACAGGCTCCACTGTGGATTCCGGTCGCGACAGAAATGGTATCAGAGAGTTGTTTTGTGACCTCTAAGTTTAGCACTTTATGACTTAAGCTATACCTTAGAAGTTGGGCGCACATCATTTAGAGTAATGGAGTGATTGGATCTAGGGTTTGGGATTGTGTAATTGGTTGAGTACCTTAAATAAGATATTTTATGCTTGTTATCTAACAACCTTTCTTTTCGTTTTTAATAGCAGAATGTCTAGCCAAGGAGCCCCTACTGAACGAACAATGGACTTGAGTAATGGGTTGTCATGATAGAAGATGTCGTCTACTGAGCAGTCCCAGAAGCCTGACCTAAGGACATTGACGAACCCATACTCTAGGATCGTTTGGGTACCTACATCTGGCAGAGGAAGATATAAACGTGTTAGGCTTAGAGTGGCAGCAAGAGATGACTCCAGGAAGAAAATGCCTTCTACGGAAGGAACTGAATATAGCTTGGGATGATCTCAAAGAAGTTCGTGCGAAAGCCGAGAAAGAAATTAAGAATCGGGATACTGTTCTGAAGCAAGTGATAAGTGGGATGGAAACTATAAAGGAACTCTGCGAAGAGAATGTAGGAGAAGAAGATGAGTCATCTGACTAGGAGATTAGGCTGAATGTGTCTTTCTTTCTTTTTTTCTCTCTTTGAACAATGTGGATTTCGGACAAATGCTTGTGTATAAAATCAGTTATATCTTAGTTGATTAAATTTTGGATTTTGTAGTATAGGTTGCTTGTTTTACATCAACGAAGACATCTATAATCATTAAGCTACTTATAGATTAGATTATACTCTCTCCGTCCCTTAATAATTGATTATCTTTCCTTTTTGGGTCGTCCCACAAAAATTGATCACTTCCAAATTAAGAAAAATTTTGTAGGTATATTTACATATTTACCCTTTTATACTTTTTTTATTCTATTTCTCTCTCCATATTTAACTCTCTACCAACTCATTTTCTCTCTCCTGGCCCACCACTTTACACTTTTTTATTTTATTTCTCTCTCCACATTTAACACTCTCCCAACCAATTTTCTCTTTCATGACCCACTCTCTTCCTCCCTCTCTAAAGGGTAAAAAGGAAAAAACACACTGTACATAACTTAAATCCTTAATATACGTACAAAGTCAAAGTGATCGATATTTTAGGGATGGAGGGAGTATCAACTTTACACCACTCGGTTAGGGAGAAGAATTATGCGACGTTATAACGTTGAGATAAAGAAGGTTGTAGGATAAAATTTATTAGATTTGATAGTACTCGAAAATACTATGGTATTCTTAATCATTTGGACGTTAAACATCCTTATGTGAAGTTTTTTTATAGGTTAAAAACGGTTCAAGGAAATCGTGCTCAAGGTGGAGACGTGTTTCATGTGGTTGAGAATCTAGCCAATGTAGTGGGACAATATGTAGCAGCGACGATGAGGCAACCACCTAATGAGTTTTGTGGTTCTGCCATCGAGAGATTCAAGAGTTTAAACTTGCCCCACTTCTTTGACACCACTGATCCTTTCAAGTCAGTCATGGCTGGCTGACTTGGAAGACATATTCAAGGTTTTGAGTTACTCTAATAGGCAGAAGGTAACTTTTGCCGCATCTATGCTGAAGGAAGAAGTCAACAGTGATGGAAGATGGTTAAACGTGCGAGGCCCAGAGAAGTTACCAATATGGACCGTTTCCAAAAGCTATTCTTTGACAAGTGCTTTCCCTAGACTGTTAGAGAACGAATTATTTTAGTGTTCTTAGTATTAGCCTCTATTCATGGCCTTGATTTCAACGCCTTAAATTGAATTTGCAATGTCTTCTTTTATAGCGACAATTGTTCCATTTTGAATTTGACTTCAACTTTAATTTCTAGGTGCATTAAATTGTTAACCTCGTACACCTCGACTTTTTTTTCATTTTAATTCACTGTTTCTCCAAATTGACTTGTATGGCCCAATTCCAAAAGGCTAATGAAATTGTTAACATGGCTTTACGCTAAAGTAGTTATCGGAATTTATAATCCCAAGTCTTGGGCATTTATTTCAAATTGTCACTAATTGTTTTGGACTCTAAATAGAGATTGAACAATATTTTTATCATGTTTTTAGCGTGATTATATTATATTGTTAATGGCCTCAAGAGGATGGCCTATTAGTGATACAAATTGTATTGCTTCGCCACGTGGGTTGATTAAACATCGTATATAGTTCAATTACTCTATTGCATTGTACGGTATTGTCTTTATTGCAATCACGAACAAATGCTCTTTTACACTAATTTGATTGTAAAGTAGATGGACAACAACTCTTACATACATATTAATCGTTCTGTCTATTGCTCCAAATACTTGTTCTTGATACCACCGCATTGTACTTCGAGTAAGTGCTTATATTTCTTGCTGGCCTTTTGTTCACCCCCGATTTTCAGTTGTGAATTGATTAGAGGTTGTACCTAGAATTTCGATGGAACGCTAGTACTTTGAGCAAGTTTTGGAATTTCAGCTATTAGTATAAGTATTAAACTAATTCTAGTTGTAATTTGGTCCCTAAAGGTTGAATAAGACCCTTTTATTTAGATTTAGTACACTTTAGGGTATTGTAGGGATCTACTTTGTTTTGTTGCAACTTGAGTTTATTGGGATTTTGTCATGTTGGGTATTGATGGTATTAGTGCTCTTGATCACCTTATTAAGGTATTCGCAATTTGTATGGTTCTAGACATTCTTATAAATAAGCGGGAACATTGATTATATTCGATTGTAAGTAGTGTTTTTGTTTTTGGGACGTGATAGTAAGTGGAAAAGCATATAAGATGATCGTTTAGGCCAATTTATTCATCTCTCTCTCTTAAAATAACCTAAACCATCTCAAAGTTCCAGAAATGCCCTTTAATTTGAAAACTTTTGTCATTTTGGGGTGTTTTTGTCATTTTGCCATTTTCTTCCTTCTTACTTATTTCCCCAAACATCCGCCACCACTCCAATGCTCCCTCCACCTCTCCACACCCCCTTCCACCTACCCCAAAACCATAATCAAATCACCCACCAAACTTCACCCTTACTGTCGACCAACACCGCGAATCTATCCATCCACCATCATCTCCACAGCACCATCGCCGCAATCTTACCATCGTACCTCATCCCTGAACCCACCACCAGCAGCCTTCCGTTACACCTCCCAACCATTAAAGCTTCCAAAGGCCTTCCCTTCAACACCGTAACGAATCCATCTCCACCACTATCTCTCTATCACCACCGCCACAGTTTTACCACAATATACAGGGGCGGTGGTTACGGGTTGGTCATGGGTTTGTTTGATGGTGTTTAGGGGTGGTGATGTTTGATTGATGGCATTTACAAGTTTGTGATAAGGGGGTTGTGTGGGGTGTATTTGGTTGATGGTAGGGCGGTATATGAACCGAGTTGTTCATGAACAGCTCAACGTTTGTTTGCCAAAAAGTTCATTCTTGTTCACTTGTATAGTAGATGAACCTAACATGAACACTTTTTTTAAGCTCGTTAATTAAACGAGCCGAGCCTGAAATGTAAGCATTCATGAATATGTTCACGAAAGGCTCGTTGCGCATGGAATTATTCGTAGGGTTTTATGTCTAACTTGGGCTATGTATAATTGTTAAGAAAGTTAGAAGGCCTAAACCCATATAGCTTAAAAAACCAAGCCAACATAACCCATCAATCCGCAAGCCCCACATATGTCAATCATTCAAGCCATAGATGTCAATCATTCAAGCCCTATGAAGCACGGATCCTTCAAAATGGGTGAAGCACCAGGGTCGGAAGCACGTTGGGTACGAGTGCGGGTCGGGTGCGGGGTGGGTTCATGTCGGATAGCAGCCATTTCTTTTGTTTTATTCTTTTAATTCCAGAAAATCGGGAGCAGCTCCGATGCGATTCGGATACGAGTCAGGTGCGTATCGAATACTTATGGGGGTTGAAAACATAATTTTGAAAAGAAATTCTGGGGGTCAAAACGTAAATACTTGTACTTGCTTAAGAAATGAACGGGCAGATCTGGGAAGAGGGGAGAAACTGAGAGTGAGAGAGAGAGAGAGAGAGAGTAGTGCCAGCGGCAGCCACGAGGCAACCACCTGCGACTCCGGCAATTACTCGCGACACTGGCGACAACAGGCCTCACTTTCAGCAGATCTTTAGAGAGTGGACAGACTCAGAGAAAGAGAAAGATAGAGAGAGAGAGAGAGCAACGGCGACCACTCGCTACCACCAGAGACCACTCGCGACCACCGGCGACGCGGGCCTCACCTCTGGCAGATCTGTGAAAGGGGGAGAGAGAGCACCGGCGACCACCATAGATCACCAGCAAACCCGTAAGTCCTTTGATTAATTTTCCTTTCCAATAGGCTTTCTCCCTACCTGTTGTAATCTGTTCCCTTTGATTCTTCCCTATGATTTCTCCATCGATAGTACTTTCCTTCGAATCTGGTGCGCCTGGACTCCCAAAACAAAAAAATAAATTTTAACTGTCCCCAGAAAGAAATCAACAAATTGATTATGCCCTTAGAACTGCAAGTGGAGAGGTTGACCACTGGACTCTAATCGCCCTCTTGCGTTAGAATCATGTTAAATAGTTTAAGTGTTTTCGTGTGTTTTATGTGTTTTAGTATAATTTTTTTCACTTTCAGGCATTCTGTTAAGTGTTACCATCTGTTGTAGAATGGGTAAATTAAGTTGCACTATATCTCCTTTTATTGCACGATCTTAAGATTCAAATGGTCCCTGTCTTGTTTAGAAATTCAATACTAAGGGTTCGTTTGATAACCCCTTTTTTTTTTGAGATTTTTTTTTTTGGTGTTTGGTAATCCTTTCTATTTTGACTTTTTTTTTTTGTGGTTTGCGGTGGCGGTGGTGGGGCGTAGCGGTGGTCGAGTGTGGTGGTGGTGGTGGCCGACGGCCGGAGGTGGCTGCCGGCAGTCTCTGGCGGTGGTCGCCGGCGGCCGAAGGTGGCGGCCGGAGGTGGTTGGCGGTGGTCGCCGGCGGCCGGAGGTGGTTGCCGGCAGTCTCCGGCGGTGGTCGCCGGCGGCCGGTGGTGGCTGCTGGCAGTCTCTGGCGATGGCTGCCGGTGGTCGCCGGCGACCGGCAGTCTCCGGCGGTGGTCGCCTAAGGTGGCTGCCGGTGGTGGGAGGATGGTGGTGGCGGTCTAAAAAAAAAGCCAAAAGTGAAAAAAAAAACCAATTTTTGGAGTTTTTTTTTTACTCTTCAGTTTAAAAACTGATTTTTTAAATTGAAAATTTTTTTTGTTACCAAACGCTCCTTTTTTTTTCAATTTTTAAAACTGGAAAAAAAAAGAGGTAAAAAAAGAGTGTCAAACCTACCCTAAGTGTACAAAGTTATATATATATATAATTTGTCGTATACCCACCGCACCTGTATCCTAAAATTTTCAAAGATGTCGTATCCGCATATCCGCACCCGCACCCGTGTCTGTGCTTCATAGTCAAACATGTCTACTATTCTTATTTTACCCTAAATTTGATCTTTCGCTTAGCAACCTCTCTCTCTCTCTCCTCCCCCTCTCCCTCTCCCTCCCACATGCACGCATAAACATACACACAGGCTATCATCAAATAGCGTCTTTCTCAGACACACCAACCGATAGCACGTCGCCTCCCTCAACGGCGTAAACGCCTCGTTCTTAGACACGCACGCGCACACACAACCCCACAACAACCAGCATCACATCACCTCCCTCAGCGGCGCACACACGCGCACTCGCGCACCAACCATAACAACATCGCAGGCACTTCTCAACACGGCTCAATTCTTTGTAAAGATCCAGAGACTCGTTGATATCTATTCAATCTCTACCCCGTGTGTGATTTCTCGCAATTAGGTCAACTACAAGGTCAGCGTTCCAGCTTGAACTTGGTTCGTATAAAGCCCTAATCGATTGTGTTTATGGGTGGTCAGTGGATGGATGTGATTGATATGTTTATGGGTAGTGATGAGGTGTGTACGGGTGGTGGTGGTAGTGGGTTGGGTTTGGTTAATGGTGTATATGGTTAGTTCTGAGGTGGGTTGGTTGAAATTGATCGGGTGGCTAACAAGGGGATGGGTTTAATTGATGGTGGTCGACCAAAATAGCTGCTATAACACCACACCAGTCGCACCGCTTTCGCCCGCACTGTCCAAAGCTATTGCCTGCCACTACAACCGCCTCTGACGGTTGATGTAGTAGTCCAAAACACTGAAGCAGAAAATCGACAAATCCATCCGCCGCCCGACTAGGCTTACTCCGATGTCAACGTGGTCAAGCCCAAGGAGTACTGGGATTATGAGTCCCTCACTGTTTAAGGGGGTAACTTTGTAGTTTTACAAGCTAATAGCTATGCTCTTTGTTATCTTCTTTTTCTGTTTAATTGTGTTAGATGGTTGGTAATGTAGAGAATAGGATGATTACGAGGTGATGAAGAAGGTTGGGAAGGTGACGGTGAGCTTCTTTGGTGGTGGTGCCTTTTTGGGCATGAGTTAACTCAGCTCAGCAAGTTACCTAACAAGTCCATTTCTTTTTCTTTTTTGGTATAATATAATTTCAGTTAAATGAAAAATTATATTTTGTGTATTTCTATTGTAAACTCTCTATATATGTAGCAACTGGAGGAATAGACACTAAACTGACCAAAAGACCATTTAAATCATTAATAATTGAAAAGGACTTCATTCTAACGTGAAATGTTGGGGGCTTGGGGGCATAGTGAACTCAAAGCTCAAGGGTGATTTTGCATAATAAGGCCTTTAAAACTTTAGAAATTAAATGTGCCAAAATGCTTGAAGCAGTCTCTTTTTCTTTTTTCAATTAAAACATCAGCGCTATCTTTTTCTTTTACAAAAGTTTGTCCATTTATACTCTTTTTCTGCCAGTAAAACCATTAATATATTGATAACAACATTAACTCTCTTTTATTGCACATGGATAGCGTGTGTCAGGAAGGTAGTTGGGAACTACTATAAAAGCAACTAGTGACTCACTTATCTTTGGTGAACTTCTCAAAATCAGCATTCTTATATGTGCTTGTACTTATATTACATGACATTAAGACTAAAGAAAAGGGGCCACAAATGGATTGGGAAGTCGACAAAGAAGCTAAATTGCCCGATCTCATAGCACATTTCAATTGCAATCAAGGTATCAACTATCAAGTTTTCTAGTACTGATTTTTTTCCCCAATGCTGATACCTGATAGATCTAATGCTCCATGTATTAGATGTACATATGTCATATGGACATATCAATAAAGAAGTGATATTGGAGAAAAGATTTCTCCAAAGGATAGTTAGGCAATAAAACTTTGCTGTCTCTGTTTCATGGAACAAATTATTGCATGTGACCACCAATGTCCCCATGCATGACGAAGGAAAAGCTGTGTACGCACCAGAACCACATACAATAAGAGCATGTATTTGGTTATTTGAGTTCTATGGCGCTCTTGCAAGGTCGTAAACAAATTTCAACTTCGCAAAAATTATCCACGATTAAATCGAATTCAACATGGTTATCATAACTGTAATTAATCGGATATCTAGAGAAAAGAAATTGAATGTGTACCTAGCAGAAAAAGCAACTATTTGTCGTTTTCCTTGAAAGCTTCTTATGTGTCCATTAACGCGAACATACATCCCATCTCTGTTGCAGAAAAACAAAAATCACCAAAGAATTCATCTCTTCTCCAATTACTCAAAGAAAATCCACAGTCAACAGGGAACAGACTTGTGATCAAGCTCAGTTATTTCTACACAAATGTAAAATGGACAAAAAAAAGGGCTGTCGCTGAACATCAACTGAATATTGAAACTTACTCTATATTTTCCATTTCCTTTGAATCATGTCCTTCGTTGATCCTTGAAAGACGAAATAATATATGGTCAGATATAACAATTATTATAAAATATCAGAATCTGATTAGAAGTTTAAAGTATCCTGCAGTAGACAAAGTACTATCAACCAAAACCAAATATACCATCTGTTACAATTGATTCGTCCTGTACCATCATCCAGAGTGAACCCAACATCGGTAACCCTTACAGCTTTACCAGACACCAATCCGACCACAGTAACCTAAGGAACATGTACTCAAATCAATAAGATTATTAAAAAGGCTAAATGACCAAATCGATTTTTACTTCTGTCGATTGTAGATCCAGAATAAGATTGAACATTACATACGTTGCTAACATCGACGCTGCCCACCACGAATTTCGGCTTTTCATCACCAGAATGAGATGCTTCCTTGATCTGCTTCATGGTTACGGGGATATGAGCAGGTGTTTCTCGACTCTGCACAAAAGAGGGAAAATTGTGTAACGAGACAAAACATAAGAGTAAAGTATTAGTATTTATTGAAAGTAGATTCTATTAAAAATCAGCATCGTCTACTTTTGCCGGAGAGAAACCAGAATCGATGCCCTGGCTTGACTGAGAGGACATGAATCCACCGCCAGAAAAGGCAGAGTTGCCATCGAATTGACTCGTGAACATCTCTAAGATATAGCAGAGGAGGGAGAATCCTTAGATAGATAGCCAGCAGGTGTAAAAATTTAGAAATGCGGTTTGTTGGGATGTAAAGACTAAGGAAGGCCAGGGGTTGAACTTCGAAGCAGTTTTGAGGGGTTCCCGCCAATCTGCTTTGCATTCCCGCTCGTACTAAATGCCGTCGAGGTCGATATCCCCTCTAGTATTTGACATGGATTGTGCGAGTAAGGGTTTACCATATAACAAATTTAAAAGAAATAAAAATACTAAAAAGTATACTCCCTCTGTCTCTGACTAAGTGATCCTACTTGACTTACACAGTTATTTTGAATATGAATTATATTTTATGACAAATTTTAAAATTGTACCCTCAAGTTTACATTTTGTACAAGTTCTCAATTTTGAAATTACGTACCAAATCAGTACATCGGCTAACGGACGACCGGCGCCGTTACAAAATTAGAGGGTTAGGATCGTCATTATAAAAAAAAGACATAAATTATGTTCTCATGACCACCTGGGCCGCCCCTTTTACGTTCTCAATGTAAATCAATTAATTCAACGTATTATCTCTATATATATGTGTGTGTGTGTGTGTGCGCGCGCGCGCGCGCATTTACAATATCATCATAATTAGAATAAGAAAATCCAAGCCATGGAGGACACAACTAATAGCTTCCGCAGCTGGCTTCCATTGTCACCGGCTTCCACGGCCACCACCGTTGCAGCAACCCATAACTTGTCCTTGGTCAAGTCTCTGTCGCCATAACACCATTTCCTCGCTGCATTACCAAGTAACGCAACCTCACTACTCACCGCACCCGCTACAGCCACCGACGAGACCCACCTCGACTTTCACCCGCCACCCCCACTACTTTCACTTCCAATCTGATCCAGATCCCCTTTCTATTTGCATATCGGTTCAAGCCACGACACACCCATGAGGCTCTCTGTCCTCACCCGAGGACACGTCAGTGTCGACGTCGAAGTGCCAGAAGGTGCGGCGGTGAGATGGTGTTGCGACGACAAAGGTTCAACATTTGATAAATTAATTAGATTGTTTGTAAATTTAGTGTAGAGCTTATAGTACGTTTCGAAAGCGGGGCTGTTTAAAGTGGAAGATGATGCACGATATAGTAGAGTTAAAGAAACGGCAAAAATTGGGGATTGTAAGTGATTAGAAGTGGAAAGGGAGGATAGGAGGATAAGGAGGGCAGAGGGGGTAAGGAAGATATGTGTGGGATGGAAGATCATTGGGGGTGGATCAGGACAAGGATTTGAAGGGGAAGAAGGCAAATTTTGACGAGTTGTATGACAAGGATAAGATTTTGGTGTCTTGGATGGGTGCGCCGGCGCCAGTAAGGCCAGATCGACGAGGACAGATTGCATTTGGTGGTGGTGGTGTGATTGGCTGGTGATGCTGATGCTGATCTGTTTATGGGTGCAGTGGCGGCATTGGTGATTCATGTGGGTGATTCAGGTGATGCCCCAGGCTATTTGGTGATTGTGTGGTTGTGGTGGTGACGAGACAGTAGTTGGCCCTATTGCGGTGTTGCGATGAGGCCGTGGGTGACTGGGTAGTGATGAAATGGCTGTGGTGGCAAAACCATGATTTTGCATCAGTAATGAGTAGATATGTCAATGGGCCGGGCCTGGGGCGGCCCAGCCTGAGCCCAGCGGGCCAGACGTGAAAACCGGTCGGGCCGAGCAAAATGGGTTAGAAATCGGGTTGGGCCGGGGGTATTTAGGCCCAATATTTAGGGTCGGGCCCGGGCCTAACTATTTTTTTCCAAAAATTTGTATGATTCAAAGTAAAAACTTGAATTGCGGTTTACTATTATGTAAGAAAATTGTAATGTAGTACTATAACTAGGATTCTGTAATTGAGTATAAGATTTGTACATGTAGTAATATATGTGTATGCAAGTAATGTCAAGGAAAATGGGTTCGTACCTACGTCGAGGTGCCACAAAGGATGCAGTTCGAGTCAGCTTCCAGATGTACAAAGTGAGAGACAATTGAGTGGAGTAAGGACAGAGAGTAAGGCTCCCCAGACAGGTCGTGAGGGCTGGCAGTGCTGTGGAGACAAGGCAGAGACAAACAGGGCTGGCAGTCAACAATCCAAGGTAGGGTCCAGCGTTAGGGGTTCAACGTCAGGGGTCCAGCATCAGGGGTCCAATGTTAGAGTCCAACTATGTTTCTCTCTCTAGAATTCCAGAGGATTTGGATTTTAAAGTGAGAGTGAAATTGTCAAATAAGGGAATTCTGTTTTTAATATGAAATCCAAAGTCCCCTATTTATAGGGAAAAGTGTGCATGTGTCATCATGGTGTCATCAACTGACACGTATCATCCCCTGGGATTGACAAGTCACCAGGGGATCCAAAAATACCGGTTCTCCATTGGGCTACTGGTTCCTAAATCTGTACTGCCTGCCCACACAGCGTCGCTCTATCTGTCTGAGAAGACTGGCCACACAACATCGGCATGATCAGAGTAAGCTTGTTGCCCTAGCCACCGGTCCAAGCCCTTACTGAATCCCACAAGGATGTGTCGGGAGACGCGAAGAGACCTTGACAGCGGTGAGGGAGGTCCCTGTCACCAACTGCAAGGCGGACTAGGCACGATGCCCTCCAAAGACCTGCTCCCGTCTTTGAGTGACCCAGGGTCATCGTTCTGGGGGAGCCGATGATCACCAGTAACGTGAGTAGAGGTGGTCACAGCTCAAACCTGCCTAATATCATGCAAGTTACCCCAGGCGGCGATAGCTTCTATGGTAGCGAGCATATCCCGCTGCGAAGAGTCCTCGTGTCGAAGCACTATGAACGAAGCCCCCGGAATGAAGACGGCGATGGCTTTTGTGGTAGCGAGCCCATCCCGCTGCGAAGGGTCCTCGTGCCGGAGCACTACGAGCAGAGCCCCTTGGAATGCTGCACACTCCGGAGAGTGGGTTGAAGCATGTTCCACGTCCATGGCGGGGCGTATGGTGTGGTGCCCAGGGGCATGTAACTTGATTGTGGTGCACAGACACGGTGCCAACGGCACGAGACAATGAGTGTGGCGCATAGGCGCAGCGACATCTGTCGCGAGACAATATCTGGTGCTAGGGGCACATGTAATGGAAGTGGCGCATGGGCGCGGCGACGATCGTCGTGAGACAATACCTGGTGCCGGAGGCACATGTCATAGAAGTGGCGCATGGACGCGGTGAAGTGTGTATGGTGTCAGGGGCATGACAGTGTGACAGAGAATCAGGGGGCACGGTTGTATCAGCGGTGCGGCGCATGGGCGCGACGGAGTGTCCTGTGGACGGCGCGCGAGTGTGAGCGACAGTCATTGCGACAACTGCGTACGTGTGACAACGGGTGTTGTATGATTGCGGGTGATACGTGAGCATTATAGAGATAGTGTGCTTGAACAAATAAAGGAAAAAGGTGGCTGTAAACCCCCCCCCCCCCCCCCGGCCGACCCCCTTAAGGTGGGAGTCAGGCCAAGCTTACTTGTGCATATTCTCTTAAGTGTTGGTGGCGCCAAAGTCGCTACGTTGGCTACAAAAAATAAATTTAGTCATGAATCGCGCATGAAAAGTTAATGAAAAATGCACGTCACTTGAGCATGCGCATTTTGACAGGTTGAAATCATTAAAAAACTGACCGTGTATTCCAGAATGGGTTGAGAACATAAGCCCCCTACGTGTAAAGGTGTGCACGGAAGGGTAACCCGAACGAGCACCGCACGTATAAATGTTGTTGTGTAAAAATGCGTTTTTAGTAGCGTAGCGCAAAAAACGTGTGTGATAGCGTTTTCAACAAAAAGAGTGCACAAATAAAGTTAGCACGAAATGGGGTATGCATTTGAAAAGAAGTTATTGGGATTTTTGGGGGAAAAAAGGTTTTTGGTTTGAAATTCAAATGAGTGGCCGAGATTGAATCTTGAGCCACATATACAAAGGGGATAGGTAGAGTCATTCACCTCATAACCACTCATTCAAGACTTGAGAAAAGAGAGAGAGGGAGAAAGAGAGGAAAAAGGAAGACATGACAAGAGAAGAAAGAAGGGGAGCAGTCGGCCCCGAGGGTCGGCAGGGAGGGGGTCGGCTGACCTGGGGAAAAAGAGGGAATGCGGGAAGGGGGAGAGGGAAGAAAGAAGAGGAGAAAGGGAGGGGGGTCGGCCTGCCTGGGGGGGTCGGGGGGTATCGGTCTGTACTTGTAGGTATGTGTTTGAGGGGACATCGGAGGACGGCATTGCCCCTAAGGTGTTTTCGCTTGCTATTCGGATGGCGCAGGGTAGGCGGGTTGGGCTGGCTCTCGTGTATCTTGGCACGTTGTACTCATGTCTTGATCAATTTGTGAATGGCGTGAAACGGTCACATGGCTTGTATCAAGTGGCAACATACGTGGACTGGATGTTCCTACAGCGGTATGTGTACCAAGTATTATTCGGACTACCAGCCGACAGGATACCCTCTCCAGCATCCGTTATCCACGATGGGTATGGTGACACGGCCAGGCAAGTCAGGAAGGTTGCTCTGTGGTACAGCGGGTCGTGAGCGTATGCATAGGCAGGCATTAGGAGGCCGGAGTGTCTGTTGGCACAGGTCCTAGATAGGTGGGATGTGTGTGTGTCACGGTTGTATATGGACATGCATCCATCATATGGGTGCCACCATGTTTGCACGTTCAGGATATCACGACAACGCTGACCAGAAGAAGGGACCGGGACAGCTGATACTGCTTGTGGCATATTTCCCGAGGTGGCTTCCGTTAGGATAGATAATGGCGGGAAGCCCACCGATTGTCGATACTATGATGTGAGGTACAGCCCGGACCGTCTTTTGTTAGCCTTTGGTTATGACTTAGAGCCCGCATGTGGGTATAATAACCCCTGGAGTGTGGTGACAGCTTCCGAGTACACACAATATGACAGAGTCCTCCAGTGGCCAGCATCAACGACAGTGTGGAGGCAGCCTGGTACACAGTCAGTTGGGACAGTGACAGTAGGGTACGCACGGTAGTGGGAATGACTGCGAGACAACTGGGCAGGGTGGTTGGGACAGTCGTCGGGCACACGTCAGCTTGTTGATGTGTTTGCTTGTGACAGAGCATTGAGCTTGATATTGGCTTTAGTTGCTAGACAGTTGGGGATGCTGACGCTAGTGACCAGGAGCTCTGTTGTGAGCTCGGAGAGGGATATAGAGTAGGGGGCCTGATGACAATGCCCAAGGGGGTGACATTGGAGAGGATCCGGTTGTGCATGTGCCGAGGGTGTTGGGGACCGACAAAGGTCCCCTGCCGGTGTTGCGAGTTGGGATGATAGAGACGGCTTGCCAGGCCAGTGCGGGCACGTCAGCCCCACTCATGTCAGGGTCGAAGAGGCTGCGTGACATATCAAATGAGCTAGACTCCCAGTTAGCCTATTTTCTATTTATCAATGCCAGTTGCATGCGCCTTATGCTTCTATATATGTATTGATTAAGGATTGTATTGACAAGAACTTGATGATGTAGCCAGTGAGGAGTGCAGCAAGCCGAGCTAAGAGGCCGAGGGAGAGGAGGCAATGGCAGCTGAGGGCGAGACACTGGATGTCGGGATGACGATGACCGAGGCTGTGGAGGATCTTGTGGAGGAGACTGAGATGGCGGAGTATTTGGCAGAGGAGACCGAGGCTGCAAAGTATGTTGCAGCGCCGAAGAGACGATCTAGTGCATCCCCTGTAATAGAGGAGACGATGAAGGCGTTATATGGCAGACCTGTGGGTGATATGCCGATGTTCGACGCTGGTGGTGACTGGTGGACAGGCATGGAGACAGAGGTCAATGTAGGTGACTGTGGGGAGCCGACAGGGACCGAGCCTGTGGGTACAGCCCCAGTGCCTGGGCAAGAGACTCCGATGCAGCCAGTTGCGGAGTGTCCTCAAGACACATTGTCAGGGTCGACGGTTGATGCCAGTGCAACACTTTTAGCAATGCACTCAGTGATTGTTGGTGCGCAGATGACTGTGGAATTGACAGAGATTCCTTCAGCAGGTGGTGTTGGTGCGGCAACCAAAGATACTAGTAAAGGATCTTCGAGTTGGCAGGTAGATGGGGCATCTTGGAAGGGCCTCCAACTTCCTATTGAGATAGTTCCCCGGCTCGAGCTGGTGAGGTAGGGTTCTTGCAGACATTTGAGGGGGTTACTATGGGGAACCCAGTGCTGCAGAGGTGGGTGTATGCCGAATTTGTTGAGTGGTCGTTGTCGTTTGCTATTGTGTTACTGGAGGGCTGGACTTCAGAGTTTATGCCGTTTACATCCTTGGGCGTGCGGTTAGGTTGGTTGACAGACTTCTTGAGATCGAGGAGTGAGAGTCATGATGTGGGGAGAGGTTAGCCGTGGTGCGTATGCAGGAGACATTGCTGGAGAAGCGGCGAAAAGGGTTGGAGGAGGAGCGGTCATAGATTGCTGGAGAGTTAGCTGGGATCGACAGGCAGCTGGCTGACCTACAGAGGCGGCGTGCCGAGGTGGAGGTTCGAGAGGTAAAACGGCTGAGGCGACAGGCCGGGCGTGAAGCTGAATGGTCTGATTTGCAGGCTCACAGAGAGACACTTTAGGCATTCAGCTCTCACCCTATTACGGCTTTGCTGTCTAGGATTTCATAGTTTATAGTTACTTGGTTGATTCGTGGTGCCCAACAGTGGCCGGCAAACTTTTGATGTATATGTATATTGATGATATGGGTATTGATGTCATGTTCTTGCGTATTGGTCCTTGTTGTTGCATGTTATTTTTGTTTTTCTTTTGCCGTGGTTGAATGTCTGTCATATATTGGCTCCCGTTGATGTTCCCCCTCCCCACCCGTAGCAGATTACTTAGTGATCATGAGTTAAAATAGAAAAAATGTATGGCAAACAGAAGTTAAGGCAACAGAATGACTTTGCATTGATAGTACTTGGGCCAAAATGCCATTACATGAGTAGAGTAAGAACTTTTAATAATCAACGAAAGTTACAAGTCTATAAACATGTATTCATACACAAAAATCTGATGTGGTCAAGTGTGTTATGCTGTGGCCGGGTAAGGCTGGGGGGAACACTTCTGCAACTGACTATGCATAATACTTTTTCAGGTAGCGGTTGTTGATAGGGGCTGAAACCTGGCTATCGTCGGGGTTGAGAAAGAGATAGGAGCCATTTGTCTCTAATTGTATGCACCTAGAAAGGGCCTTCCTAATTTAGCATGAACTTGGGGGCAGACATGTTGGCGCGGACATGCTTGACGGCTTGGAGGATGAGGTCACCCTCAGAAAATGATCGTGGTTTGACTGTTTTTCCATAGGCTTTTGTGAGCTGTTCATGATATTTCTTCATTCGGCGCAAGGCATTAGCTCTTCTTTCGTCGAGGCCCTCAATGGCTGCCATTCTGGTTGCTTCCTCACCGAGACCGTTGTTTAGGGAGAGTCGGGCTGAGGCCACTGTGATCTCGACTGGTACCACGCACTTATCCCCATAGACGAGGGAGAAAGGCATGGCCTTCGTTGCTGTGTATTTGGAAGTTTTGTAAGCCCAAAGTGCCAGACTTAGCTTTTCATGAACCATCCGCGGAGCAGAGTCTTGTTGGAGCCTTCAGCTTGACCAATGCCTTGTGGATAGTAGGGAGTTGATGTTGTACCCTTCCATGAGAGCTCGAACCTCCCTGTTGATGAACGGCTTGCCGTTGTCTAACACGATACACCGGGGGATGCCGAAGCGACAAATGATGTGGTCCCGCAAGAAGTTAGAAAGGACTCCCCCCGTGGCCCTCCGTAGAGGTATGGCTTCGATCCACTTTGTAAAGCATTCAGTTGCGACCATAATCCATGTGTGACGTCTAGATGGCGGGTGTATGGGGCAGATGAGGTCGAGAGCCCAAGAGTGAAATGGCCAGGAGCCAAGATCATGCGAAGGTCGAACGTTAGCGTATGCATCCTGTCGACGTGCCGTTGCAAGGTTCACAACGTCATACATGGGAGATGGAGTCGGATTCCATAGTCGGCTAATAGTACCCCATCCTTAGAAATATGCGTACAACTTTTGAGAACCTTAATGCTCACCGCAATCCTCGTTATGCACCTCGTTGATCACTTGTATGGCCTAGGCACCCTGCAAGAATCGCAAGGTGCGTCCCGAAAAACCTTTAAGAAACAACTCGTCTTCTGTCACAAAGTATCTGGCTGATTTCCTTTCGATAGACCTGGCAGAGTGACAGTCAGGTGGTAGAACCCCTTATGATATGTATTGGATGAAAGGCTGACGCCAGTCACCCCGACATTGGTTACCAGAGCTTCTGCATTATCTAGGGCATATAGGCATTCGGGACAATCCTGCTGTATATCCGAAGCATCCTTGGCCATGGATGGCCAAAAGAGGCCCATGCGCTAAAGGTGACGGTATAGAGGGGGACCGTCGAGGCCGTAACACTTCTGATGGCCGAGCTGAAGTTTATGCCGTTCTTCTTCCAGTGTCAAACACCTGGCTAGAGTGCCTCTAGGATATCGTCCACCGTTCTTCTTCCGGTGTACAAGTCATCTCCCAACATTTTCGGACGCCGTCCACCATAATTTCATCAAAATGATTCCAACACTCGGAGTTCTTTTTTCTTTTTCTTTTTTTTTTTTACCTTTTGGACTTCTGGCTTATAGCATCTTCGCCAACTAGCTGCGTCCTTGACTATAATGTGAGGTATCTTGTGAAGGCGTGTATCTAAGATCTGGAATGTTTTGGTTGAACTCTCAATTGGCTTGGGTATCTATCATACAGCCGGTACTCATTCGTGGAGGCATGAATGGTTGTGGTTGTGGTTGGATTGGTGCTCGTGATGGTCGTGGTGGTGGTGCTTGTGGTGGTGGTGGTGTTCTTCATGATGATGATCCACGTTTCAATTTTTTCAAAAATTCAGACATTTTTTACGCTAAATATTTTTACGAGAATGAAAAATAATTGGAGAGAGTTCGTAATTAAAAAGAATTTAGTAACAGTAATTAATAAGAATTTAGTAACAGTAATTAATAAGAATTCACTAATTACTAATTAGTAAACAAAGGAATTAGAAGTAACAAATGAATAAGAGCAGTAGTTCATAATTAGAATTTAGCAAGTAATTAGTAAACAATTAACTAATACTTGTAATTGAAAATTGGAGAGGAAAATAGTAGCAAAGCTTGTAGAAATGTAGAATTTTTAGGGGCTAATTACACATATATCCCTGAGGTTATGGGGTAATTACAGTCAAGGACACAAAGTTTCAAAATGTAACATTCTGTGACCAAACACTTTTAAAATGTATCACCCGTGTCCATCCGTTAGGGTTCCGTCCAAAAAGTACACTTTTTTATGATGTCATCAATAATTATTTTTAAAATGACAATACTACCCCTTATACTATATATACTGAATATATTTAAAAATTTTAAATTAAGATTTCAAAGTTTAATTTAAGGATTAGGGTTTGAAAACCCTAAAATTATTGATTTCTTCCCTAGCAGTCTATTTCATCAATCTCAATCTGCAAATTTCTCACTGAAAAACCCTAATTTGCGAATTAGGGTTTTAAAACCCTAATTCTCAAATTAAGGTTTCAAAACTCAAAAATAAGGGTTTTGAAACCCTAATTCGCAAATTAGGGTTTCAAAACCCTAATTCGTAAGCTGCAAATTTCTCAGCGCCGGTAGCCATCTCCCCTTGCCCCACGCCGGCAGCCCCCTCCCCTTTGCCCCACGCCGGTGAAAAGTCAACTATCACAGTATCGATGGCAAAATTTCAGGAATGACATTACCTCCATCATTGTTAACTAACTTTGCAGCGACGGGGAAGGGGAAGGGTGTCGCGGCGACGGGAAAGCGAAGGGGGAGGGTGGTCGCAGTGATGGGGAAAGGGAAGGGTGGTCGCAGTGACGGGGAAAGGGAAGGGTGGTCACGGCGACGGGGAAGGGGAAGGGTGGTCGTGATGACGGGGAAGGGGAAAGGTGGTCACGGCAACGGGGAAGGGGAAGGGTGTCGCGGCGACGGGAAGGTGAAGGGGGAGGGTGGTGCGGCGACGGGGAAGGGGACAGACCGGGAGACAAAGGGGTGTGGTGGTCCGGGGAGTTTGAAAGACAGAATTGGGTTGGGGGGATGGGGGTTGGGTGCCGGGTGCGGGGGTGGTTAGAGTAAACATTAAATTGTTTTTTTTTAAAAGATAAAGTAATGGCATGTGAAAGAAAATAACATTCTGATTTAAGGGTAACAATGCCATTTTATCAAAACCGTTGGGTTTTTTAAAATTCCGTCTGGTCAATGGACATAAGAGTAATTTGTCCAAACTATTGTCCTTAGCTGTAATTACCCCCAAACCTCAGGGACATAGGTGTAATTAGCCCAATTTTTAGATAAGAGAGAGTAAGAAGATTGATGCGAAAAATATGAAAGAAAAGGTGTGAATTTATAGATCTTTTAAAGTTCACTAAATACCAAAATACTCATTAAAACTAGCCGTTTATAATTGTTGGGGAGGGTAAAAGTATAAAAAAATCTTAAAAGAGTTGTTAAAAATTATTTGCGCAAAAATACCCCCCCCCCCCAAACTAGCCGTTATATAGCTGTTGGGGGGGTAAAAGTGAAATTTTGGCCAAAAAATGAGGAATCTGGCCGTTGGGGTTAGGGGGAAGGGGGGGAATCAAAAGGTTTGAAAAATAGTAGGCCCTGCCCACTTTAGGCCAGAACTAGGGCCTGTTGTAGGGCCAAAATTCGGGCCGAAAAAGGGAGCCAATTTTGGGGCAAAAGAGGGCAGGGTCGGGCCAGCCCAAAAAATGGGCCAATTTTTCCGGCCAGCCCATTTTTTAGGGCCTGACTCGGGCTTTTTAGGGCCTGAGCCTGGCCTGGATAAAAGCCCTGGCCTAAGGCCCTATGGGTTAGGGTTAGTACTATTCCTCTTTAGGACCAGGCCAGCCCAGGCCTAATTACGGCTGGGTGGCCCTGCCCTTTTGACACCTCTAGTAGTGAGTAGTGTGAACAGATGGTGAGAGAGAGAGAGAATCGGTAGTGAGTAGTGTGAACGGATGGTGAGAAGAAGGAATAAATAAAAAATTAAGACAATCAAAAGGATGGCCACGTGGACAGGCTTTATGTCCTCTTTCAATAATGATAGTCCTACTCCTCTAACTTTTTAACGGTATCCGTTGTCCATTAGCTTAGGTACTTATTTGGTACATTTTAAATAGTTAGGTACTTTTTTAGCGCACCTCCAAAGTTGGGTACTAAAGTTGTACTAAATGTAAACCTGAGGGTACAGTTCTGGTATTAGTCCTATATTCTATGATTTCTATGATCTACTCCAGAGAGAGAGAGAGAGAGATGGAGATGGAATAGAGTGGGTCAGGAGAGAGAAAAATGAGTTAGTGTAGAGAGAAATATAATAAAAAAAAGTTTAAGGATAAACATGAAAAAGTACCTACTAAATCTTTTTTAATTTAGAAAGTGATCAATTTTTTTGGAACAACTCGAAAAGAGAATATGATAAAATATCTAGGGACGTAGGGAGTGTAATAAAACTAAATTTAATATATGCTTTGAAAAAATACAAATATATAGAACAAAACAAAAGGTTAATGTAATCAAAGGAGCTAGTTTTAATTTTATCTTCGTTTGACTCTTTAGTGACTAGATACGGAAACGTACGAGACGCATATTATTATACTTTGCTAATTCTACTTGCGAGTTTAGTGGTTCACATGTATTACTCTGGTTCGAATTCAATCCGATTCGGTTCTGATAATTATGATTATAAGATATTAATGAGGCAAATGTTTTATTGTAATTTTTCTCAAACAATATACTAGCAACGATATCAAAATCATCTTCAGCACGTCTTTACCAGATTGCTCTACTAGAGTCAGTGGCGTAGCTGACGGGGGCACCGGTGGGCCAGTGCTCACCTGCCATTTCAGGAAAAAAAATTATATAGTTTATTTGATATCCAATAAAAAAAAGTGTCCACCTAAAAACTTGAAAAATAATTTAAAGAGATGTCTTGTTAATCATTTTATGTGTTAAAATATTTAAAATTGATATAAAATGATCTTTTTAGTCAATTTTAATGTTAAATTTACACACAAATGTACAAAGACCAAACACCAAATAAATAAAGTAAAGAGATAAAATAAAGAGATAAAGACTAATGGGTACCTTGTTTTCATTTCCAATGCCATTAACAATAAAAAAAAAGTCCATCTCTCTCACATTCCCAAGGCAACTTTACGGCACTACACCTACTAATCTAATTATCTCTCTTTCAGACTCCCCAAGCCATTAACAAATAACAATAAAAAAAGTCTCTCTCTTCTCTCTCTCTCTCTCTCTCTCTCTCTCTCACACACACACACACACACATTCCCAAGGCCACTACGGCATTTCCCACTAAAATGACTAAAAAATCAGTTTCTCTCTCCCACTTTTTCTCAGGCTCTCACCAACTCACCGTCTCAGTTCTCACGATCTTCCATGTTCCAAGCAAATGAAGCAATAATCGGTGGAAAGTAGCGACGATCGACGGACAGCACCTCGATCCCTTCACGGAGTTCACGGCTTCACCAGTTCACCTGCTTCACGGGCCATTCTCCGGTCAGTCGGTCACGCAGTCACGGCTCACAACTGACGGCACAACGACAATCGCTAATCGGTGGCAACTTTGACATCAAAGAAAGAAAGGTAACATCGGTCATAGGTTTCAATTGCATTTTTTTAATTCGTTGAACAATTTCATTTTCTCAATTCTCTACTAGATTATGATTTTATTTCAAATTTGACATTTGGAAATTTGGCAAATATTGCCTCGTGGGATTTATGCTTAGAATCTTTAGATTGGGTTTTCTAGTTGGGATTTGTGGCAATTGCTGCCTGCTTGTAATCGTGGTGGCCATTAGTCCATATGAATTGGGAATGGTGGGATTGTATATAATTTGAGACTGAGATTTTTACTTGATATTTTCAATTTCAGATGGATAAAGTGGCAAGTGCTGCTCGTACTGGCAATAGAGAATTAAGAATTGGCATTTGCAATTGACAATTGCAGTTGGGGATTGGGGGGAATTGTGGAATGGACAAGTTGGAACTTGGAATATACTACTCGAATAGGGAACTCTCAACCTATGAACCTGGAACCTGGAGAAATATTGCAAATTTGGTATACTGCTCAGTGCTCAACAACCTGGAGAATATTGCAAATTTGGAACCCTCAACGTGCACCATTCGAAATGAATAGAGTGTATATAATTTGATTTATTTAGTGTAAATTTTACTTAGTCCAAGTGATTCCTTCTCGGCTTTTGACAAGAAAAAGTTGATTTGGCTTGCCAATTTTTATCCGAGCAATTTTTCTAAGTATGGATCTCTTAACACTTAGCTATGAGCTTGATACTTACGTCATGGATGTACATGCTAACAAGGAGTTCTCAAGTGTGAAAGGTATCACGGGTCTTGCGGAGAAAATGGTTGAAAAGAAGAAAAATATTTTGTATCCATTAGTTTACAAGCTTAAAACCGTGGCCTTAATTTTGCCTGTGACTATCGCAACTGTGAAAAGGGCATTTTCCACTATGAATATTGTGAAGACCCGATTGCACAATTCAATTGGCGATGAGTTTATGAATAATTACTTATGTCGAAAAAAAGTTATTTGATGGTATTCAAAATGATGTAATCATTAATCGCTTTCAGAAGATGCGACCGCGTCGTGGTCAATTATAGAATTTCATGGTTCAAGTTTAATATACAATTAATTTTTGCGATATTTTTTTCTTGTGCATTTTGTGCCCACCTTGCATAATTATTCTGCCTCCGCCACTGAGCAGAGCATGGGCTACCTATTCAGTTTCTAACCACCATGCACAAAAGAAGTGATTAAAGCTCATAATGAGTCCAGAAGTATCTTAAAAAACGATAGCAATTGTAGCGAAGATTAATGACTTATTTGGAGAGCATTTTAGTTATATAGACAAACCCTCACAATTAATCTCTGTACTAGTTTTTGGAGCACATGAGATGCGTGTGCAACTGAAAGCATTAAACACCTTTTGGAAAAAGAAAATCGAAAAACATAGATTTTACTAAGGAAAAGATAGGGAAAGAAACTTAGACGAAAGAGAGAAGAAAGGTAAGAAGCAATGGACGTGCAAGTTAACTTGCAAGCAGAAAGGATACAAGTGGATAGAAGAAGTGAGATAGCATGTGCAGGACTTACTAATGGATAGAGATATGTGTCTTGAGCTGGTTAGTGGAGCTTAAACGTAGGAAAGCAGTTAAATACAAGTTGATGCGTAAATTATATAAATAACCAATACTAAAAAAATAGAGAATAAGATAAACGTTTTAAAAGATGGTATAATAGGAAGTTGAAAAAGGCTTTATCATAAGAGTGCTGAGCCTTTGACAAGTATTTACTCCCAATGTCGCGACAACAAAAGCACTTGTATTATAAGGGAGATGAGAGCACCTACCAGCAAAAAATTCAACTAAATTTTGGGTATGTGTTCTCGCTCCTCCTGTTCTAGTGATTATTGTTACCAGCCTTTATCTTAGTTTAATGCAACTACACCAGGTCTAAGAGGTTGCACGCTAGAGCGTCCATAGAAGTAGGTGTAACGGCAAATAACACCTTTTGAGCTCTTGCATCTTAGAGATAGCCACTTTAGGGTTAATTTTGTATATCTAGCAAATTAACATGGCACTTTAGGGTTAATTTTTATATCTAGCAAATTAACATGTCTTATTGCTCGAAGAATTTAAACTATTTCATTCCATTAGTATCAGGAGTATTTTAATTAAACATAGTGTAGACACCCCATTTTTGTAGACCTTTTCTTTCTTTGTCATTGTTAAGTTGTATTGATAATTAAGGTTTATTATTAATTATGGGTGTAGGCCTCGTAATAAATAATTAACTAAAATTTTAAGTCCAGTCCAGTTTGGTCAAGTCCAGTCCACTTCAATGTGAGTCTAGTCTAGTTAGAAGATTGTGATTGATTAGATGCTTTAAAAATATCTAGTGATTAATCCCTGATGCATGCAAATCCTCTTGATTTGGATGAAAATTGGAGATAATTCCCAAATCTGGTGCATCTCGTTTGCTTTATCAAAGATAATTATCAAATTAAGGACAAATAATTTTCCAAATTTTGGGAAAAATCTTAAAATATGAAGGGATGAACCGGCCGATTCTCCACAAACGGGGAGGTTAGTTGACTTTGTTCAATCTCCGATTTCAATCAAATATTTGACTCTGTGAGAAATCTCAGACTCAAAAGTTATCTTTATCAGTACGGTGAGACTCAGACATGTATAAAAGACCTTTTTGCTACAATTTAGAAGAGCTTTCTCTAGAACTTTTGCACCATTTCTCCCTAGAAGTAGTACATCATTTTTAAGGAGAAATTCAACATTTTCACATAAAACTCTTCATAATAGGTGATCTACTTGCATTGTGTATTCAACCCGAGGTAGTTCTAAATTCTCTAAGCCATCATCGTCTAGAGGTAACTTTATAGTGCCTTCTAGTCTAGGGCCAAATTTCTGTCAACAAAATAAACATTATAAAAAGGTCTTTCAAATTTATTTTTCTATATTCGTATCAAGAGAGAAATTTAGGTAGCCTTCCATAGTCGAACTACAATGGTTTTGATCTTAATTTGTCCGATTGGGTACGTAGGGCATTTGACTCAGTTGTCGCATTTAAGCCAAAGCCGTAGAATTAGGAGTAAGGTGTATTTATGTGCATGTTTATATGTTATGTGTTAAAAGGCTAAAAAATTATTAAAACAAAGTAGAAGCCATTAGGGTATGGCGGGTGCCTAACACCTATCCACTGTATGACTTAGTTTCCAAACCCATTATTTCAGTTTTCGGTAGATCAAAAGCCTAGTTTGGTATTTTTAGAATCTTTTTTAGGATTTTTTTTTCTTATTTTCCCTTTATTTCATAAAATAAGATAGCGACTAAGAGTTCTTTTATGACATTTTGTAGATCTAAAGGAATTTTTTTTAGGCGGTTCTTTACATTGCTGACTCTGTTGGGGACTTGAAATGTTTTATTGCTCTTTTGGCCTTTGTGTTTTCTTTATATCTTGTATAACATGTACAATATGCTGTAACTGTGGGAATTGTGCTTTATTCTCGTGACTCACATACATGCATGATTGTCCAAGACCCAGCCACTTGAGGACAATAATTAGAGCCCTTGGACTTCCTAGTTATCGAGACTCATTGAGTAACCAGACAGTTTATTCAAAAAGTTCTCTCAAACACTTTTATCAAACATCCACCGGTAACCGGCCGATTGTATCTAGATGGATAACCAGACAGTTAGTCAATATATTGAATCTCTAATAAACGACTAGTTTCATCTGTGTCTTATGTCATAATTTTTTTGTATTTTATTCTCTGTACAGTTAAAAGTAAGAATGGTATCGATATTTATCCAGAAAGCTCACAAGAACTCCAATGGTTGAATAATTCCCTCAGGTTGGTGATTTGGTCCAAATTCTTAGAGAATTACAGAAAGATTTTCAGACCAACTTGGCCACTCTAGCAGCTCAATAGGCAAAAAATCATCTCAGATATAGAATTCCCTCATGAAGAAAGATAGAGAGGGTCACGAGGAAGAACCACCTAAGGTGGAAAAGAAGAAAGCTTAATTTGATTGGCAATATGAGTCAAAGGATAATGAAGGAAAAGTCGTCGTCCCTAAATGGAAAAAAAAAAAAAGTCGGCCCGCTTCTGTCCCAGGTTGCTAGGATAAGAAAGGCAGACCTCATGGACCTCTGTGCCCTCACCTGAACCCTGAAGACCGGCTGTCACCAAGTTTAAGATTTCCGACATGGATAAGTTCAATGGTACAACTGATTCTAAGATTTATGTTAAGATGTATGTAGACCCCCCATTTTGTGTGCATTTTTAATTAAATAAATGGCTTTGTTATTTATTAAAAGGCATTATTGAGTTCGGGCTTGGGGATGTAGTTTAATTAATTAATTTACTCTAGTTTTTTTTTAATTTAGTCCAATTAAATTGTCTAGTCCAGTCCAGTTAAGTTGTCAAGTTCAGTCCATTACAATAGTCCGGTTCATTTATGTCAAGTCCAGTCCAAAGTCTAGATTATTCTAATCGGTGTAGTTTGTTTAGATAATTTGAGAAAATAATCCATGATTTATCCTTGATAAAAAGATCAAATTCATTTATTTGTTGGTTAAGGAGTGACTTATCACGAATCTGGTACACCCCATTTGTGATTTCAGAGATAATTACTGAAATTAGGGTCAGATAAAGCCCTGAAATTTGGGAAAAATCATTTTTAATTAATGGGGTGAACCGGCCGGTTTTTGACTAACCGGCCGGTTAGTTGACTTTTGTCAATCTATGATTTTATCACTTATTTTGACTTATATCCAGCCATGCAGATTGACAATCTTATCGGATTTTGCGACCCTGAACATTATTAAAAGGTCTTGGCCTTCATTTTTAAGAGGGCCTCAGTCTGGAAGCTTGTTCTCTATAGAGCTTCTCTGCCATTTCTTTGTGAAGTGATATACAGTTTCTCTTGAGAACCTTTTCCAACCAAACTCCTTTAAAAACGTCTTTTTGTTCTTTGCGTCGTGGATACCACAGAGAACATTTTCGAGTCGTCAAACCAAGCTATATGCGAGGTAACTTTTACTAGCTTTTTCTAGGGTAGAAATCATATAGATAGTCTCCTATTCTCCGTAGTCACATTTTATTTTCAAAAAAACAAGATAAGTGTTTTCTATCATTTCTTTGTCTAAGTCTAGGCTTGAAATGTAGATTACTTCTTGTAGGACAAAAGTCGAAGTACAGTGGTTTTGATTCCAATTAGTCTAGATACGTAAGCCGCTTATCCCTGGACGTAGAGTTCAAGTCAAAAATAATAAAAATTAGCTTAAGGTGGGTCCTGTTGTATTTTGCATGCCACGTGTTCTTTAGGCAAAAAATTTATAAAAAACGAAGTAGAGACTGAAAGGGCGTGGTGGGTGCCTAACACCTTTTCGTTACGTAACCCCCTCTCCTGTTTTCTATAGACTTGTCGTCTTTTGGAGACTTTTAGTCATTTTTAAGTTATTTTTTTTTATTTTCCTTATTAAATAAGATGGCGATTCCATAAGATCTCCTTTTCTGAGGATTTTTTGGGTGGCGGTGCACCACAATGGCGACTCTGCTGGGGACTAAAATCTAAGAGGATTAGACTCGAAAAGTTTTTGTCAAATTTTGACCTTGTTGTATTTTATTTCTATTTTGTGGTATGTACAATATGACATAACTGTGGTACTTGAGCTTTTATCTCCATGCCTCACACACTGCACGTCTCACCCCAACCCACCCCATTTGAGAGTGACAGTTGAGGCCCTTAGTTCTCCTGGGCTCAAGGCCATCTCTCGATTGAGCTCTCAACTCCACGGCGTCGTACTAAAGATTCATCCTAGTTTCTTGGTATATTAAATGACTTGTATACTATAACATCCTGAACCTTGATATTGCCTAGTCGGATAATTTATTTTTAAGCAACGACTTTTATACGCAAGATTTAGCATCGATTTTCATGAGTGAAAATCTATCGACAACCTTTAGCAACAAAATTTTGGGAAACCATGTTATAAATTAAAGATCAAAATTATAAGTGATATTGTTTAAGATACTTAGTGACAATTAAGTAAATGATATTTTTGAAAACTTTTAGCGACGATATTTTTTTTTACTTAACATAGGTATTTTAATTCGTGACTTTTAGCGACGATTAGTGAAGCGGGATCTAGGTAACAACCTATTAAATTATTCTAGTACATTAATCTATGATAAATAACTATTTTGGACCTTTTTGTAATATAAAAAGTTTTGGATAAATTTTGAATAACTAACGAAAGTTTAAGGGGTTTTGGTAATTTTTTAACCTATGGTTTGTTATATATATATATATATATATATATATATATATATATATATATATATATATATATATATATATATATATTTATAACGACTATAGATCAGTTGATCCTAATTCTTTTCCCCATATTTTTTTGAAAACGACTGAGAAAGAGAGAAAGTGAAACAGAGGCGGAGAGAGAACGTGAAGAAGGGTTTTCAGCGACTTTTCGGGTAAGTTCTAGTTTTTCTCTTGTTTGTTTGATGGTTTATGGAATTAAGGGGGTTGCCACAAGAGTTGTAAGGGGCTGTAATGCAATCAGGTCATAGCCATGGTGGTCGTGACCATGTGCCAGGGACGAGTGTATAAGAGAGAGAGAGAGAGAGAGAGAGTAAACTGCCATGGAGGCAGTGTATTGAGGGTGTTTTAGGGTGTGCTTTATATGCTATGGTGAGTGTAACAGAGAGTTCAAACAACCATTGTGGATGTGACTGTTTACCCGTATTGGTGTGTAAGGGATAAAAAAAAAAGTGAGGGTCGTGGGGTGATGGTTGCCGTGGGAAGAAACGGCGTGAAAGAGCTGTTAGATGGGTTATTGTTGTGAGAGAGACTGACTGCCGCTCGGCAGTGTGCATGTGGGTGGAAGAAAGAGTAGAAACAAATATGGAAGCTGTGATTTAGAGAAGAAAAAAACAGCCACAAGGGGCTGGATATGTAGAGAGATAAAGAGAGAGCAGTTGCGAGGGATTTTTAGAACTGATTTGCTATCATTCTCGTATTGCATTGGATTTAGCAAAGTGAAAAATTTTAAAATAGTTTTGATGCCTCTTAAATTCTGATTTCAATTTATATAATTTTTATATACATTGTATAGATGAACCGAAGAACTGTGAGAGTAACGAGGATGGAGTCGCAGGAGATGGTCGTTGGAGATTTAATTTAAGCCCTTTTGAAAAATTGCTAACAGTTGGATATAATTGTAGTACTATTTTGTTTATGTTTTGAGAATTCTTCGGAGCTTAGGTCTCTCTGAGATTTTTAACGATTTGTGTTAGTTATTCATTGAGGAAATTATTAAAGACATATTTGAGAGATTTAAGTATGATTTAAGAAATCTTGTTAAGGTGTTAGTTCAAATGCATGGCTATAGATTTGTGTACAGGTTGTAGTAAGCCAGGCAGTGCCCTGAGCGGATATTCAAATGGGCCTACGGCCGGTCACGAACCTAACTCATGGGCTCACCTGTATCGGCAACCTTTAGCGACAAAATTTTGAAAAATCATGAGTTATAATTTAAAGATACCAATTATAAGTGATATTGAGTGAGGTACTTAGTGACAATTAGCGTAAACGATATTTTTGAAAACTTTTAGTTTTGTTATTTTTTTACTTAGCATCGGCATTTTAATTAGTGACTTTTAGCCACGATTAGTGAAGCAGAATTCAGGCAACAACCTGTTAAATTATTCTAGTACATTAATCCATCATAAATTACTATTTTGGGCCTTTTCCTAATAATAGAAAATTTTGGGTAAATTTTGAATAATTAACAAAAGTTAAGGGGGTTTTGGTAATTTAACCCAGGGTTTGTTTACACACACACACACACACATATATATATATATATATATATATATATATATAACTAGCCAACCCTAATTCTTTTCTCCATATTTTTCTGAAAACGGCTGAGAAAGAGAGAGAGGGAAGAGAAAGCATGAAGAAGGGTTTTTCGGCAAGTTTTTGGGAAAGTTCTAGTTTTTCTCTAGTTCATTTAATGGTTTATGGAATTAAGAGAGCTGCCTTAAGTGTTGTAAGGGGCTGTAATGCAATCAGGTCATGGCCACCATGAGAGAGAGAGAGAGAGAGAGAGTAAACTGCCATGGAGGCAGTGTATTAAGAATGTTTTAGGGTGTGCTTTATGTGTTATGATAGCGTAACAGAGAGTTCAAACATGTCACAACCATTGTGGTTGCGATCATGTACCTATATTTGTGTGTAAGGGACAAAAAAAAGGGCCTGTGGGGTGATGGTTGCCGTGGGAAGAAGCGGCGCAAAGGAGCTGTTGATGGGTATGGTTGTGAGAGAGAGTGGCTGCCACTAGGTAGTGTGCATGTGGGTGGAAGAAAGGATAGAAACATATGTGAAAGCTATGGTTTAGAGAGAGAAAATAACCATGAGGGGGGGGGGAGAAAGAGAGCAGCCGCGAGGGACTGCGGTTCGACGTGCTTGGGCTGTGCGTGAGAGGGCAGCCATGGTGGCTGCCATGAGTGCAATGAGTTCGTGAAAGTGAGTGTTTGTGTGAAGCTATGTGCCTGTAAAGAAAAAAAATGGTACATGCAGGTGGAGTATTTGTGGGTGAAGTGTTGTGTGTTTGTGTGTGTTTATGTATGCATGAGTGTGTGCACGTGAGTTTAGTGCATGTAAGCGTGTGTTGGTGTGAATCTGTGTGTGTGCAAAGTGGTGTGTGCGTGAGAGAAAGGTGTGTCTAACTGTGTGTGTTGTGATTTTATTTGTGTATAATAGATATGAGTCATCGTGATACATGCGATACGTGTCCAAAAATAAAATTAATAGTATAAATTTTGTAAAAAAAATCAAACATTATGTATACGTGTTTATTGTCATATATTCAGTAAAATGAATCTTAAATAACAGAATATTTAGTAAAATGAATCTCAAATAAGTTAGCCATATGTGTCAAAAAGTAAGTTAGCGAAATATTAGTATCATATCAAACTTGGCCTTTAATTTCTTTTTAACTATATTTTCTGATGAATTTTCTGATAGAAGTGACCTTTACACCAGTGTTATAAAGAGAAAAACTCACACCCAGACCATTCAGTGTTTTATCCTTTGTTGGGAGTATACCTGTATTGGCCTATAGCATATTAGTGGGGAAACCAACAACATTTTGTAAGCTAAGCTTGTAAATTTCGTACAAAAAAGGGGAGACTCTGACTAGCTGACTGGTTAACTGCTCACGCAACTGAACGGTCAGTCAGTAAGTGCATATACTTGAAAAAATTCGAACAGGCTAGTTCATAGCTTAATCTAACCCACTGAACAACCGGCCGGTTATCCTCCAGGTGATCAAACAATTAGTTAGAAGCCTTATCCTCCTGACTAACCACAGAGATTTAAAACCACAAAGGAATAGTCAAGGGAGTTTATTTCAGCTTTCATCATGAGATGGAGGAATAAGGCAACTCAAATGGTGAATTGTTCGACAGAGAAAGAGCAAATGAACATTGTGAGGAGCAACCTGCTTCCAGTCTACCACAATTATATCTTTGGCCATTATCACACGCGATTCAAAGCTCTCGTGGGATCCCTCATAAAGAAAGAAGATGCAATCAACAAAGGGAACCATCTCCCGCAAGTCTAAACTGCCACAGGTGCCAACCGAAGGAGTTCTAATGTACAGCCTAAGCCAGTAACAGCCAACAATGTCAACACCGTACAAGCACCTCGGGCAGTGACATGGGAACCTAAATTCACGCTGTTGAATGAACCACTTCCTAAGGTCTTTGAACAGTTGTTAAGAATAGGGATGATTTTTAAGCTAACACCTACATTGACTCCAACAGTAATACCCGAAGGATATGATGTGAATGCCGTCTGTGATTACCATCCAGAAAAGGGTCACCACATAGAAATATGCATCACCCTCCGACACACCGTACAAGATCTCATCGACAAAGGCAAAGTTTTCCCTTTGTCAAGTCTAATGTCTAACGAGAACCCTTGCCTCCTCATAGAGTTAACTGCATTGATGATGGCCAGCCAGTTATGGATCCAACCGTTCTTATTATTCCAGCTAGCTAGCCAATTGGGCAGTTCATGTACGCTTATGGTTCTCTGCCACAGTTGTGCGATGTGATTAGTTGGGAATAGTTGATGGAAGGAGATACCTTCATGGTTGAAGAAGGGTATGATGAAGAAATTGGGTTTATGTTCCGCCCCAGTGCCGATGTATCGCACCTAACCCGATCAATTCGAGTATACCAGATCCCACCATAGCCAATCACCTCTAACCTGTTATTCTGTCAAGACCCCCTGGATGACATAGTCCTTAGACAATTAAAAAAGACCCAAGCTAACATTTCTATATGGGGATTACTGTTAGCCTCATACTCCCACTGTCAAGCCCTTATCAAACATTTTTGGCAAAGCCCAGACACCGATCCAAACCCCAGCATGAAGACCTGTCCCAAGTGCTAGGGGCTATACACTATAGAAATGTTCTCACCTTTTTCAAATCTTACCTACATAAATCAAGACCAAGCCACAATGCCCCCTCTCCATATCACTATACGAGCGCTTGATAAAAGGATTCTATTAATCCTTATAGATAATGGTTATGCTCTAAATGTCTATCCCCTAAGCACTATTCAAGCCCTCGACATCTACCCATCAGAGTTTATCCTTTCTAATCAAGCCATCTGAGCCTATGATAACACAGAAAGGTAGTGATTGGTACAGTAAAGCTTTCGATGACCGTGGATTCTGCTAGTTTTTATATTGAGTTTCAGGTGTTGGATATACCTACCATTTTTAACCTTTTGTTGGGAAGACCTTTGATACACTCCGTGGGCACAATCCCCTATATATTGCACCAAAAAGTCAAATTTGTGTTAAATGAAGCCATTTTCACCATAATGAGAGATTCGCAGTTGCCTCAGATAGGATAGGTCGAGAAGGACAGTGTGCAAGTGTCGCATGATTCCTTGGATATTCTGCTTACTAAACTTAGGATGGATTCAATATCTCGAGTATGAAAAAGCTTGTCACAGTGAAAACTTCCTTACCTTTGCCCCCTACAACAGTACGACAATGCTCCCCATGTGGAAGAAATTCTACTACACTCACCTAAAAGGCTTGGGCCAAAAATGTTAAGGAATTCCCAACTTTTCGGATATGGAAAATAAGAAAGACCAGTTTGGTTTAGGATATAAGTCGACCAAGAAGGAAAAAAGCTATCCGAAAGCTCGCCTAGGCCAAGAAGGATAAGGAAAGTAAGAAGAGCATGAGCATGATCAAGATCTTTACTATGAACCGACGCTTATCAAAGAAAGAGATAGTGGGACCTTCTATGGATTTCTGGAGTCAGTTTATAGTATTGAGATCGGGGAAATAGATCATAGGATGGGAGATATTCTACACCTGTGAGTAGGTCAAAGATGGAGAACTACCGGTATAGACCAAGCTGAGTATCGAAGGAGTCTCAAATTGGATGGATTTGATAGAACCAGGAGCAATGATAACATGCTTCACTGATATGCTTATCTCAGTTATTATCTACGAAGTGGACCATTAGATCATAGACCCAGCACCCCTAATCACCCTAACACAGTGCGATGCGCAGAATTGGATGATTGAGTACGGACCGCTAACTGTGGGAGAGGTTACCGAAGGAAGTCCTGATATAAAAGATGCTCCGGACCCAGAAGACTTGGATGCTTATGTCACTTTAGCCAATCTCAATCTACTTACTTACTATGTATTTCCAGACTACTTGATTGGTAATATCACGCTTGATTTTGATTATCACTTGGTTACTGATATAGGCTATGATGAATTAATCAACTCGGTTAATGATGAGTCACACCTAATGGACTTAGAAGAGAAAAAGCATTTACAAGAGATTGAGAACCAAGAGTCTAGTTGTATCAAGCTAGCGGTCAAGGAAACAATCAAAGTAAACATAGGCTCCCTCGAAGACATAAATGAAAGAAAGAGAAAGACATAAATCAAAGTAAACATAGCGGCTAGTCTAAATGAGAGAGAAAGAGAAGAGATAACTGCACTCTTTTGCGAATTCATCAATGTATTTGCTTGGTCATATAGTGACATGCCAGTATAGTCCCATCCATTGTGGAACACCACCTACCTATCCTACCCGAAGCCAAACCACTTGAACATAAGCTCTGAAAGTTGAGACTGGAGTGGTCCCTCAAGGTTAAGGAAGAGGTGAAGAAGTTACTCCACATTTGATTCGTCTAAGTAATTGAGTACCCTACTGGCTAGCCAACATCGTACCTGTTCACAAACCTTTCGGTCGAGCCAGGATGTGTTGACTACCGAGACCTAAACCGAACTTCTGCCAAAGATGACTTTGCTTTACCCATCATAGAGCTAATCATATACAACACAGCCGAGCATGAGTTGGTATCATTCGTGGATTATTTCGTGGGGTATAACCAGATAAAAATGGCTCATGAAGACCCAGAGAAGACATCTTTCATGGCCCCCTGAGGTACTTTCTGTTACACAGTGATGCCTTTCGATTTGAAAAATGCTGGGGCTATATACCAACGAGCCATTATCACCCTATTCCATGACATGATCTATAAGGAGGTGGAAGTGCATGTGGATGATATGATCATCAAGTTGAGGAAGAGGGGAGATCATTATGCAGTGTTGAGGAAATACTTTAAGAGGTTGAGGCAGTGCATGCTGTGGTTGAACTTGCTGTGTTTTCGAAGTTACAGCTAGGAAGCTACCAGGTTTCATGGTAAGCAAATGAGGGATAGAGGTGGACCTAACCAAAATCAAGCCATAGTTGATATGCCTCCACCAAAAATTGAGAAAGAAATAAGAGAATTCTTGGGTAGAGTCCAATTCATTAGCTAATTATATCCCAACTGACCATGATTTCTGAGCCTATCTTCAAATAGTTGAAGAAGGATTCAACCAAAGAGTGGAACCCCTTGTGCTAGGAAGCCTTCGAAAAAAATTAAATAGTACCTTAGTACCCCTCATGTCCTAAGCCGACAATAACCAATAGCCCTTTGTTATCATACCTGACCGTGATCAATACTGCAGTCGGAGCCATGTTAGCCCAACGTTGGAGAATTCTTTGGTTAAGAGAGCCATATACTATGTGAGTAAGAAGTTAACCACAGGGAAGGTGAATTATTCATGCTTAGAGAAGGCATGTGTATTTTTGGTTTGGGTAACTTCAAAGATTGAGACATTATGTCTTGGCATACCCCATCATATTGTTGGCCAGAATAGACCCCATGAAGTATTTGTTTGAGAAGACTGTCCTATCTAATCGTACAACTAAATGGATTTTGTTGTTGTCCGAGTTTTACATTACCTGTGTCATATAGAAGTCCATCAAAGGCAAGGTTGTAGCCGACCTATTAGCCTATTGTCCGATCGAGGATACTAGTCAATGGGAGGTGAGGTTCCCAGATGAAGGAGTATGTATTGTTGAATCAGAGATGAGATAGCAGTTGTGCTTTGACGGAGCAGCGCACAACAAGGGTTTTGGAGTAGGAATATTGCTAATCTCACTAGATAAAGCCCATTCACCCATAGCTATCAAGCTGACTTTCAACGGTACTAACAACATTGCCGAATACAAAGCTTGTATCATCAGTTTAGATATGGCCCTAAACCTAAGATTTTGAGAGATTATAGTATATGGAGATTTAGCGTTGATCATATACCAGATTTAGGGTATGTGGAGAATTAGAAATGATGCCTACAAGCATATCATGCCCACTTGGAGGAAATCCTAGACCAGTTTGAGGATGTGGAATTCCATCACCTACCTTGAGTTAAGAACAACTTTGCCGATGTCCTAGGCACCCTTGCATCAATAGTTGACGTACACGAAGGACAAGAGGTAGAGCCATTCGTCATACAAAAGAAGGACCGACTAGCTTAATGCCTCATGATAGTAGCCGTAGAAGAAGACGGTGTAGTCGAGCCTTGGTATTCCGATATACCGAATCTCATCTGGAATGAAAAATATCTGTAGAGGTGTTTTGCAAAGGACCGAGTAGCTTTGAGAAGATGGGTGGTGCAGTTCATCATGTGCGACCGAGGATTGTTAAAAAGAAATTATAACACCTATTGTGTGTAACCAAAGGAGAAAGTAGCCAAATCATGGAAGATATACATGCAGAAGAGTGTGGACCGCATATGAATAGGCGAATGCTAGTGCAAAAAGTCCTCCGTCAAGGCTACTATTGGAGTACTATGGAGCAAGACTGTGTTGAATATGTGACCTCCCCTTGCCATTTTTAGTAAGGGAAATGGATGTGATTAGGAAGATCAGTTCCAAGGCCTAGCTCTAACGAACATGAATTCATACTAGTAGCCTTAGATTACTTCACAAATTGGGTAGAAGCCGCTTCGTATGCCGTGCTTAATGTAAGAAAGATTGCTCAGTTTATCCGAACAAACATTATTTGTCGATATGGAGTACGTCGGGAATTGATCCCAGACAATGGGGTACATTTTAAAGGAGAAGTCACAGACCTAGCTGAGGAGTATGGCATCATTTGGCACCGCTCGTCACCATACCGTCCACAGACCAATGGGCTATCGAAACCGCCTGTAAGGACATTAATTGACACCTTCTGGGACTATAAGACATCAATGAGAATGTCAATTGGGGCTACCCCATATTCATTAGTCTGTGGCATAGAGGTCGTACTCCCGGTAGAATTAAAAGTTAACTCTCTCATGGTGCTGTTGGAGAACAAGATATCCAAGGAAGACTGTATAAGAAACAAATTCAAAGAATTGGCGTTAGCATATGAGAAGAGGTTGAAGCACTCTATCACATTCAGGGTTACCAGAAGTGCATTTTTGGAGCATTCCATAAGCGAGTAAAGGGATGCGGATTGAAAGAAGGAGATCTGGTGTTAAAAGAGAACATTGGACAAATTTTGGAAGCCACGAGGAAAGTTTGAACCTAACTGGCCGAGTCCCTATATAATCAAGCAAATCATGACTAGGGGTGCAGCATTGCGAGTCGATTTAGACTGAATTGAGTTGTCACAGTTGGTTAAACTAGATTGCTTAGATAAATATTATGCTTGACTAAGTTTGGTAATTGAATTAAGAATGACTTGATCCTCCTTAAGAACATAGATGATTGTACCTAGGCACCCCGTAAAGTCACCTAGGGTGCGGTCAAATTTTAATAGTATTCTTTTATTTCACTAGCTAAAGCACTAGCTATATTTCTGAGAAAAAAATGCCCACTAGGATGAAAACCCTTCAGAGGGCAACCTAGGCAAAAGTTAGGGCAAAGAAAAATGAAAATACAAAAAATACTTGAAAAAAGAAGAATGCTCGCTAAGATGAAAATCCTATAAAAGGCGGCCTAGGCAAAAGTTAGGGCAAGAAATTCTAAGTCCTTTCAGCAATATATGGGATATCCATCAATATATTTTTATCTTCTTCATAGTCGGACTGTCCTCATCATTTATGCTTAACTTCCATGTTTCTAGATCTTTCTTGTAAGCTAACCTCTGATATATAGGAATGACATCCTCGAATTCCTTCACTTGAAAGTCGGTCTTTTATCAAGTTTTTTCATTGCCTTTATTGCCTCGCCTGTCAAACTGACCCCCGAGATAAGCATCCACATCGACTTCCTGATTTTGAGTAGCTTTGATAGTCGGATTTTTCTGAGGTGGCTTTTTCTTCAGCAGCAAACTGGGATGTTACTAGGGCTCATCCATGTGTAGAGACTGTATCAGACTCTTGTTATCATCAAACTTCTCCTCAAACATTTGAGAACCAATCCAAGAATGCCTGATCCAAGTGAATCAAACTTTGCTTTCGGCCTGAGGAAGATATAAACTTTGTATTATGCTCTGAGAAGACTTGCTAGACTCGGACATTTTTGGGCCGATCCCAATAGCAGCATGAGTTTCCTCCTTGGCTTGCTCCAAATATCTTATTTCACAAGCACTTAGGAAGTCCTAGTTTATCTCTGCCCTCAGTCCACTCTCCAAGGCTAACATGTTTTCTCAAACACAGGCCCAAAGCCAACAGAGGTTGGCATTAGACAACAATGAAGCAACTGACTCTATATCGGTGCGAAAACGTCTATATTCAATGCAACTGTGGGTATAAAGCTGAGATCCCCAGCCTTGAAAGACAGCCTTGATTATGGAAGGACTAAGGGTTTGTTCTCTTACAAACTCCCCACAGACTTTTGGGATTACCTGCTCATAATCAAATTGCCTCAAGATTCGACAGGCAAGGCAGAAGATGTGTAACGTAATCCCTAGAGATAAACACAGGGATATTCAGCTGTTCTCAGAACCTAGCCCATGAGCCCTCCACCATTTAACGTATTAACTGATATCTTTAGGCTCCCACACACATATGAAGCGAGTCCAGTCATCTATGCATGAACAACCTTTAAAAAGTAAAGGTTGAGAATGGAAAGCATTGGGGTTAAACCCTACCCTAGTAAGTTTGGCTATCAGGGGCATATGGTCCAACAACCACATATACAAAAGTAAAGAACTACCTCCAAATGGAGCGCTGGGATCTTTATGAACATCAATGATACCAAGCTAAGTTTCAGCTACCACTAAGGGGATTAGGGTTTTACCTTGAGTGGACACTTCAAATAGAATGTCAACCAACCTCACATCAGCAACCCCAGGGCCAAAAAAGTTAAAGATATTTGATTATAAAGCATAGTGCCATGGAAGCCACCCGACCATAGGCATACTATTGATCACGACCAGTCAATTTGACAAAAAAGTATTCTATCAGACGAGAGAGCTGAATACCATCACCCCAAATGAAAGACCGGGCAAACTCATTTTTTATCTTCAATAAAGCTTTGAGGGCCTAGCATAACCATCTTGAACGACTGGAACAACAGTTGGTAGGTTGGCTAGAATTTCTACCACGGTAGAGAATTCTTCGAAGGTAGGGCAGGGTTCATTCAAACCAAAGTGAAGGACATGATCATCGACATCCCAGAATTTGCAAGCTGCACGGAGAATGTCTTCATGAACCACCACGCTCGTCGAGCTCATCAAAGATTTCAGTTTGAATCACCCATCTAGATTGGTCAATTTGATATTGTTGAAGAAGTCCGGGAATACACGGAATTGGAGCTCCAAGATCATGGGATCATCTTTGAAAACCATTGAGAGTTCTAAAAAGAGAAGAAGGGACAAATTTCTTTTTAAAAGGATGAGTCTTGAATATATATATATATATATTGAAGTAGCCCGAATTTGTACAGAGTAAGGAGTTAAAATTTTAAAGAATAAAAAAACTTTATCGAAAAAATTGCCAATTTTTGACTAATTGGCCGGTTTTTCTATTTAATTTGTGCATTTGATAGTCTATGTTTCTGATCAACTATCCAGTTCTCTTAAGAAAATTTAATTTTCTTCTAACAAACCGGCCGGTTTTGGCTTGAAATTCGGTTTTTTCCCTGACCAACCATCTGGTTGGGCTTTAAAATTTGATATGGGTTCTGACTATCATTCGGTTTTCATGGTAAATTTTATTTGGTCACTAACTAACTGACCGGTTAGTCAGTCTTTGTCAATATTCTATAAGGTTTGCCTGATTTTAGGCCAAACCCTATACCTTCTAAGCCTTAATTCTCAAGCTCTAATTCTCATTCATTCCAATCCCATCCTCCTTCTTTAAAAAAACTGTGCATGTGTGTGAGCATATAAATAAAGCACATAGTAACATAGGAAATTAACTAAGTAGTCATCAATTGAAAAACACAGATTAATAAATGTTTAACCACATCCATGTCTGAAATCATGTCCCTAAAGGAATCTATTAAATGTCTTAGTAGCTAGGCCCAACTCTGCATGTAAAAGGTAACAGCATCAATCATCCTTATGGCCTCCTCCAGGACCTCATAGGGTTTCGCACCTTTTCTTGACTAAACTCTGATGTATCTTGAGTTTCTTCCTCTGCCTCTTTGCTAGGCTCTTCCTTAGAATCCTCAAGAGTAGCTTCGGTCTCCGTTGCTTTGCCTTCACTCTCTTCTTCATTTTTCTCCTCTTTCAGCTCAGAGGACTCCGCGATCACGATCTCATTGGATTGGGGTTTTTTGTATGGTGTCAGAAGAACACAGCAATCCAAGATGATTTCTATCTTTGCTTCAAGGGAGAAGCAAGAGCCTTCCTTTTACTACTGGTAGTAACCTCTTTTCCCTTAGGACGTGGTGGTCTAGGCTATAAAGATTGTTAGTCTAAGTGTGGGTCGTTGCCTATACTCTTCACACGCTTGCCTTTAGGAATGACTGGGTCACCCTAGGGACAACAGTGGTGCTCTAGGCTATAACTATCTAGTCTAAGTGTGGGTCATCGCCTATACTCTTCACACGCTTGCCTTTAGGAATGACTGGGTCACCCTAGGGACAACAGCAACAGCAGTCACAGGGGATAAGGGCTCCGTAGAGCTCGGCTGACCGCTCGATCCACCTCCTGAAGGTGGCACTAAGGGAGTGCGAATAGGCATCTCTATAATTCCCTCTAAGGTCCTGTACATAAAAAGCATATCCCGATAGTTGGATACCATGCCCTTAAGGCTGTGTATCATCATGTAAGCATCTCGGAGTAGGGAGCAGGGAACCTACATAAAAAAAGCACCAAGTCAAGATCTTGCATGCATAACATGAATAAGCAGAGAAAGGTCAAGTCTAGAAGATACCGTTTGGAGTTGGGCCAATTCCTTGAGTTCAAAAACCTCTGCGTCCTTCTCTGGTCGCGTGATGGGCTCATGCTGCTCAGTTCTCCCTTTTGGGTAGATCGACACTATCCATCAGGGGAATGGAAGACCCTTGGCGACGTCATCTTTTTTTGTCCTCTTGCCCTTCTTCTCCCTGGTTGACTTTTCCTCCTGGATCTTCTTCAACAATTATGTGTTCTGAGGAGGTGCCAAATCTTATCGCACGAATGCCTCATTTGAGGATCATTCGGCCACCGTAAGGACAACACCAGAATGCCCCAAAGTAGGGTCTATTTCAGCCCCTTATCCAGATCCTTTGTGTGGTACATCTCCTCGAGAAGGGACACCGGTATCCTGAAACCCATACCCTCTAGATGGTGCTGAGGAAGCACCCTGTCCCCAAGATAGAATTCTTCCTGTGAGGGTCCCACCAATAACATTTGGCATCGAGTGGGGGCTAACTCCTCAGCATAATTCCCTACCTTATGCCATCATCGAGACAGGGATTCTTGAGACCAAGAGAAACCATAAGAATTCAATAAGCATGCTTAGAAGAAAAATTTGCAAATCGTGAAGATTGCTTACTGAGCGTTCTCTTAAACCATTGAAGCTATCTTTGTGCATAAACTCTGAGACCCCAGTTTGCTAGTCCCTAAAGTTCCACCAGCTCATTGCAGGTGTAGTCTCAGTGGAAGGCGCGTTCCCCAGGTGGGGAACGAGGGAGCCCAGAACCTCAAAAGCCCAAATCTGTGAGACCAAGCATGACACATGTGATTATATGTCTAGAATAAGCATAGAATTAGTAAAGAATAATCGATAAGCTTGTACATACGTCCCAAACATCATAATATCCCATAAACCTAAGAGACTACCTCTGAGACATAGCACCCATCGATTGGTATAGATAAGCCAGAGCAGGAGTACCCCAGTTGTATTCCCCAATCTCCTCAATCACTTCAAGGACCTGAAGGCACCACAGTTGGATGAAGTCCCCCCATTGCTGAATAGGGTTTCCCCTAGAGTGTAAAATAAAATGCCCCAGATGAAACGATCAACCACTACAGGCTCCAACCCCTTCAAATTCATGTACTCGTAGTGAGTAAGGATAGAACCCAAGAGTATCCAACCACCCTTCTTAAAGGATGGTTTGCAGCCGAGCAAATGCACCACATGATCATGATCCTTATCAAGATCATGGGCCCAAGGAATGAGCCTCTCTCGAGACGAACACTGGTGATGATCGTAAAATTAAATGAATTGACCGTGGGCTCCCCGAATGGCATATGGAAGGTGTTGGTAGAGTCCCACCAAAGCTCGCTAGACATAGAAGGTGTTTCTTGCTCCTGATAAAAGGGGTAAAAACCTATAACGGCTACTCTATTCTTAGTTAGGACTGGGATTTTTTCCCACTAATCTCTCACAAGGTTTGGGGAGCCCCCACACCTTTACTGAAGTTGTAGAGAAAACTCTACTAATAGAAGTAGAAAATAAAGAAGCATGGGAGGAAAGGAAGGAGCAAGGGAGGAAGAGGAGTAACAACCAAGAACGGGCCAAAGATAGTACAAAGAAATTTAAAAAGAAAGTGGAGGAAGGGAAGTTCAGGCAAAGTTCAGGCCAAGCGGCGAATAAGGAATGTAGGTGGTGTGGACTGAAACACGAGCGCACAAATTCTATAAGGGCGATGGGAACGTGTTTCAAATATGGCAAGCAAGGCCACAAGGTGAATGATTGTAAGCTAAACCAGAGGGTTTGCTTTCAGTGCCAGCAACCAGGCCATAATGCAAAGGAGTGCCCGCAAAAAAAGATGATGGCTCTAGAAGGAAGGCCCCAAACAATGGGGCGGGCAAATGCTATAAACCTGAAAGAGGCTCTGAAATCAGAAGTGCGGTGACAAGTACTTTTCTTGTATGTTTGCATCAGGCTATGGTATTATTTGATTCTGGTGCTACCCACTATTTTGATTCTCTAGCTTTTGCTAATAAGTTAACTGTACCCTGACAGCCGTTGAATACGATGTTAGTGGTGAATATGCCTAGTGGACATTCCCTTTATGCCACTAAGATATATAGGCAATGCACGATACAAATCTTCGATAAGACATTATATACTGATCTTATACCACATGAATTGGAAGCCTTTCATGTCATACTTGGAATGGATTGGTTAGCAGCGTATGACGCTAATATGGATTGTCGGCGTAAGATAATACAATCAATGCCACGAAAACCTAAAGTGATTATACAACGAGATAGATCAATCTGACCTCCTTATTTAATGTCGGCAATAGAAGCTCGTCGTTGTATCTAGAAGGGATGTCGAGGTTATCTAGCACGGGTATATGATACCCATGCTGATGAACCTCAATTGGACCAGATTCCAATAGTAAATAAATTTTTAGATATTTTCCCAGTAGGCCTTCTAGGTTTACCGCCGGACCGAGAGATTGAGTTTAATATCGATCTGATTTCTGGAATCAGTCCTATATTGAAAGCCCATTATAGGTTGGCACCATTGGAGATGGTTGAGTTGAAGACACAAATGGAAGAATTGTTAAATTTGGGTTTCATTCTTCCTAGTGTGTCACCTTGGGGAGCTTTGGTACTGTTTGTAAGGAAGAAAGACGAAACGATGAGGCTTTGCATTGGCTATCGTGAGTTAAACAAGGTAACCATTAGGAATAAGTATCCTTTACCTTGCATAAACGACCTTTTTGATCAACTAAAGGATGCAAAATAATTTTCAAAAATTGATCTTAGGTATGGATACCGCCAGTTGAAAGTAAAGGAGGATGATGTAGCAAAAACTATTTTTAGAACTAGATATGGACATTATGAGTTTTCAATAATGCCATTTGGACTGACTAATGCCCCTATAGCGTTCACGGATTTGATGAACAGAATGTTTCGAAGATATTTGGATTTTTGTGTTATCGTGTTCATTGATGACATTTTTGTCTATTCCAAAAGTAAGGAAGAGCATGCATAGCATTCAAGGCAAATATTGCATATTCTCCAAGAACATAAGTTGTATGCCAAACTCAAAAAGTGAGTTTTGGCTGGAGAGAGTATAGTTTTTCGGACATATAGTGTCAAGTGAGGGCATACTGGTAGACCCAGGGAAGGTGGAAACAGTTTAAATTGGGAGCGACCGACTTCGGTGTCTAAAATTAGGAGTTTCCTATGCTTAGCTGGATACTATTAAAGATTTATCAAGTAATTCTCTAAAACAGTGTTCTCGTTGACGAATCTAACCAAAAAGAACGTGAAATTTAACTAAACATAGAAGTGTGAAAACAACTTTCAAGACTGAAAAGAAGGTTGGTGACGACGTTGTTCTTACATTACCGTCAGGATTGGAAGGATTTGTCATTTATTGTGATGCATCTTGGGAAGGATTAAGTTGTGTACTTATGCAACATGACAAAGTAATTGTGTATGCCTCCAGACAGTTGAGAAACCATGAGCTACCCGACACATGATTTTGAGTTGGCAGCAGTGGTGTTTGCTTTAAAAATGTGGAGACATTACTTTTATGGGGTTACATGTGAGATATATACTGATAATAAGAATTTGAAGTATATCTTTACCCAGAAGGAACTTAATATGAGACAAAGGAGATAGTTGGAACTCCTTAAGGACTATGATTGTACTATAAAATATCACCCGGGAAAAGCTAATGTGGTGGCATATGCACTAAGCAGAAGCGAATAGGGAACCTAACTGCGATGATTACCACACAAAAGGCCATCATTAAAGATTTGGACAAACTTTTATTGAAGTTTGAGTCAGAGGAGAAAGAGGTAGTAATATATTTTATTTAGAAATCAGACCGACGCTTTTTGATCGGATTAAGGAAGCTCAATGTGAAGATAAAAGAATACATGAAATCCAACAAGGTTTTGAGAGGAATAAGAAAGAGAAATTTTATTGTGATAAGGAAGGCATTTACGAGTATGAGGGTAGGGCATAAACAAAAATGTATCATGATCTATGACAAATGTTTGGTGGCCTGGCATGAAAATTGATATATCAAGGTTTGTATCCTGGTCTTTGACCTGCAGACATGTGAAAATGGACCATAAGAAGATTGCCGGACAGTTGCAACCACTCCCTGTACGTGAGTGGAAATGGGAACACATTACAATGGATTTTGTGTCAGGATTACCACAAACAACTAGTAAATACACGTCAATCTGGGCTGTATGGAAAGGTTGACTAAGACAGCTCGGTTTATTCCTATTCGAGAAGGGTGTTCTACTAAACCACTTGCCCGAATTTATATTAAGGAAGTGATTAGTCATTATGGAGTGCAATAACCATTGTGTCTGACAGAGATGCAAGGTTCACCTCGAGATTTTGGAAAAGTTTCCAGGAAGAAATGGAAACGAAGTTAACCATGAGTACGACCTTTCACCCTCAGAAAGATGGACAATCTAAACCTACCATACAGATATTGGAGGATATGTTGAGAGCGTGCATTATTGATTTTGGCAGAGCTTGGGATGAGCAGTTGCCTAAAATCAAATTCTCTTACAAAAATATTTATCAAGCGAGCATTGAAATGGCTCCTTATGAAGTGTTGTATGGTTAAAGATGTCACACGCCTATTTGTTGGGATGTAGTTGGGGAATGAAAGACTATCAAGCACGGAACTATGGAAGATAATAGAAGACAATGTAAAGGTGGTCCGAGAGAGAATTCGTACAGCACAAAGTCGGTAGAAAAGCTATGCAGATAAGAGGCGTGAAATATTAGAGTTTGAAGTGGGTGACTTAGTGTTTTTAAAGGTATCACCGTGAAAGGGAATCGTGCGATTCGGGAAGTAGGAAAAATTAAGTCTGAGGTTCATCGGACCGTTTAAAATTTTGTCTAGAGTTGAGGCATTAGCATACATGCTCGATCTACCACCAGAATTGAGCCAGTTGTATAACGTGTTTTCACATTTCAATGCTCAAGAAGTATGTTCCCGATCCTATGCATGTGATCCAATTAGAACCAATGAAAATTCGAGATAATCTCTCATATCAGGAGGTACCTATAGAAGGGGTTGATAGAAAAGAACAGGTATTATGTTCCAAGGTAATACTGGTGGTCAAAGTCATCTGGACAAATCATGCATTAGAGGAAGCTACTTGGGAACCCGAGACATTAATGCGGCAGAGATATCTGCATCTTTTGGCAAGATAAGGTTTGTCCCTATTTCGAGGACAAAATTTATTTAAAGGGAGAGGATATAATACCCTGAAAATGCCTTAAATTAATCTAACTGTGAATTGGATTATTCGGGGGGGGGGGGGGAGGGTTGTTTTTGTTAGTAGCACTATTATTGATAATCAAGTATTAGGAAATTAAATGAGGGGTTAGCTTGGCCTTGGGGCCAAAAATGCAATTTTATAAAATGGTGGAGATAAAAGTGCAATTATGAAAAGTTGGGGGGGCTAAAGTATAATTTTGAAAAACTTGTGATTAGTGGCATGAGAGGTGTCGTGAGGAAAGAGAAAATTTAAAGATCTTTGGGCACATCCTATTTGGAAAGAAGGTGGCTAATTGCATCAAATAAAAAAAGTTGAACTTTGGAGAATTAAAGAGGAAAAGAAGGAAAAGAGAGAAAAAAAAAAGAGAAAAACAGAGCATTCGGCAAAAAGAAGAAAAATAGGGAAGAAAAGAGAGAAGAAAATGTAAGGAAAAAACCCCCTAAATCCTTAAGGTCAAGCCTTCTCTTCCCATTTCCAATCAGGGTTCAAATTAGATTAAATTGATGCTTATGGCATATATATGGGGTAACCTGCCATGGGTTATGAATTCTGTGTGTGCTGCATGGGTGTTAGAGGGTGAAAGGGGAAGGGAGGGGCAACTGTAGAGGTTGATAGGGGGAGGGGAGTGATGTGTGAGAAGTGTGTGCTGTGTAATGTGTGGTGTGTGTGGTGGGTGTGCATGGGTGAGGCACACTGCTGATACATCAGTAATATTGCTGTGTTTGTGTGTGAGATGATGGTGGAAAAGGGGTAGGGAGGGTGTTGTGTGGTAAAGATGGAGGGGTGTAGTGTGCGAAATTGTATAGAGTGTTGTGTGTGTGCGCGAAAACAAGGGGAAGGGGGACGGGAAGAGCAGTAACAATGGGGCTGCTGCTGTGATGTGGCGTGTGTGCGAGTGGGTTTATGAGGAAATGTGGATGTGTTGTGTAGGTGTAGTGGAGATTAAGACGTGTTGTGAGTGTGAAATTAGGTGGGTGAGAGGAGAATTTCATGAGTGTGGGGGAGTGGGGTGCTCGGCAATGGGAGGAAGAAGAAGACGTGGGTGTGCTATGGTGGGTTCCTGTGTGTGTTTGATTCAAGTGGCAATGAATAGTGACCATTATCGTCGCTAAAGGTAGCTAGATTGTATACTCTCCATTGTTTGTATTTTTAAGAATAGTTCAAGGAAGATTTGGAAAAAGTATAAAAAAAGGACTCTAGCTACTTTTATGAAATCTGTAATGTGAAAAAATTTCAGATTTTTTCAAGGTCGGGAAGGGGGTTAACTGATGCCATTATTGTGAAACTTCACAGTGAATTTAAAAATAGCAAACTAACACAGTTTCCTGTAAAAATTTTATGAGGATCCTAAAATGCTGAGATACTTCAATATCTGAAGTTCTAGGACATTTCGAAGCCGATAGCTAGTTTTTTAGTGGAACCGGCATCTGAGCGCTCCGTTAATTGTCTGTTAGGGATTTTGGAGCGAAAAAATTCCCGAAGGGATTTTTAGTCCAAAAAATGAATGTAGATACTTAAAAATATGTTTTAAAGTGATTTTGAGATTTTTGTAGGGGCAATGGTCGCCAGGGAGTGTTTTGGTAATTTTACATAAGCCGGGGGATGTTTTAGTAATTTTTCTTATAAAATTTTTGAAGGACGTTTTGGTTCGGGAATGTATGTAAGACATCTGAAAAGTTTTTTTGAATTGTTTTTGGGGTGTTAGGGTGGTAATTGCCATCAGGGGGTTTTCTTAATTTACCATGTCAACACTAAAATTTTGGGGAACGCGAGCATCTAAGCGTTCTGAGTGATCGGGAAGCGAGGAATGGGGTTAGTATGCCTAAGTGAAGGAGAATTAATACTAATGTGTCAATAAGGCAAGGTTAAAGATCCAGCTATCAGGTCGGGATAACTGGCCGTTGTAAGACGTTATAAACAACTAATAGAGAAAAAGTAGAATAAATTGTGTATTTATGTTTGAATAGTGCCGGCCAAGCAAGGTCTTATTTGATTAGGTGACCCCGCTCGTTGTGATCTAGGAATGGCAATGAGGCGGGTTGGATGCGGATAATTTGAACCCGCCCTGGTAGCACTAGAACCCCACCCTGCCCCACCATCGGGTCATGAATGTAATACCATAACTGATCCTAAGTTATTTTAGAAAACCTTCCCTATCACGATCCGCCCTGCCCCGCCCTATTGGTGTTGATCTCAGTACTGTTTCTTTGGTAATTCTTAGTCCTCGATCTTCTTCTACTTCTCTATTGTACAACAATATACATTTCCTCCTACTTATTCTTAACCCCTTTGATTCTACAGAACTCTAGGAACAAGATTATTGAAAGAACAAACTAATAAGATAATTGAAAAAAATAAGAAGGAACAAGAAGAAGAGATAGTGTATAAGTCTGTGAAACACACAAAACTCTCCTATCCATGCTCATGACCACCACATGCAAATTCATCTCATCAGCAATCTCGCCAATGATAGCTGTTGGCTTGCTCTCTTCTCCAAGTTGCTCTAACAATTTAAATTCCTGAAACCCACCTATTGTTTTCCGAAAGAACAAATTCAACTTTTAGATAACTTGTTGCATATCTCCCAGAGAATATTTCATTGCTTTATTATCATCTGCACAAGGAAGAAACCTCTATGCAACCTTTAATTCATCACCTTTGTATTGGCCACCCACCACGCAAACTCCGAAATATTACAGGACTACCTCATAGCTAACTTGTTTCCCACAATCACGTAATAGTAAACATAAAAATTCATATTACCGCTTTATACTCATATTACAATAGGTCGGTAGTTGTGCCATTACCAAATATCTGATCAAGTACAGACTAGATAACCTAATTAACTAGATGGTGGACGGTGGACGTCACGACCCGAACCTACGGGTTAGCCAATGAGCCAGGTCCGTGACTAGCTATAGGCCCATTAAGCCTCCATCCAGGGTTCTGCCAGGCCTTACTACAACCTGTACTCATAATTCAATCCAACTACTATATTTTACACAATAAATTTGACTACTAATAGCCTCACTTAGAAATCTCTCAATGATGAAATAAATCTTTAATTACATGTCGCTGACAATTACGAATAATTTGAAGAGGCCTAAGCTCCTTACATAAATCTGTTCACGACAAACTACCACAAGACTAAAATTCTAAGTCAATAGATATTTCATTAATTTAATAATTCTCTTCGGGCGCCCCTTTCTTCGTGTGGCTCATATGAATCTGCCTCTTTTAGACCATCACCTGAAACATAAAAGAATGAGCGAGAGCCTAGCAAGTACGCAAACCATGTTCCTAAAATAGGTTTTGGGGTTTAATAAACATGCCATGGATTCTTCATTTCAAAAATGGTAATGATTCCACAGAAGTTACTAAATATATATATACATACTTTAGTAAGCAAATCATGCTTGTAGGAAAATCTTCCAAAACGATTGTATAACGATTCCACAATGGTATTTAACATCGAATGAAAGCCCAACTCACTTTTTCACGGATGTTGCGGCCAGCGTTTAGTCCCACTAACTAGGACCCAAAGTCCCTCCTTCACCTGGGATAAATAATATTGTGGACGCAATGGTGAACCACGATGCAACAGTACTGTGCGCCAACGTATGGTCCAGTTGACCAGGACTGGAATCCACTTTCTCCCGTGAATATGGGGCACATCAACCAATATTAACCTCTCAATACAGTACCATGATTCACACAGCGGTCTCAAACAACACAACACATACCATGGCCATTTTAATTCCATTTCTCATCAACCAATTTAACAAAGCAAAAGTATAACAAATACTTTTAAACTTCCACTTAGTAAAGTCACCTATATATACATACACATATATTAGAAAATAGGTTGTACGGAGGAACATGACAGGAGTACACCTGACTTGACAACTGGTTCTGCTACTTGCTCAAAAGCCGGTCCTAGCTCTTATCTACCAAAACCTAAAGAATACCAAACCATACAGGTGTTAAAATCCCTACGCTCAATCATGCCTGACTATTAAATTTCTCCCAAGTGAATGAAATTATCAAAATATCTCCAGGCTTGTGTAAAATTATGAAACTACCCCTCTCGTACTTAAATTACCAAAATAGTATTCCATGTAAGTAAAACCACTAACGTAACCTAACTCTATGTGAATTTATTCAAAAATAGCTTTTATAGGTTAAATTACCAAAATACCCCTTCTGGGTGGCAAATTATCAAAATATCCCCTAGGGGTTTCCGGTACCAAAAAATTCTCAAAATATCTTAAAACACTATTTTTAGCATTCTGAAGTCATTTTTGGGTTAAAAAATATTTTTTATTGCCAGAAAATTCCAAACCGGTGTTCGAGCCAAGCGCTAAAAGTCCAGTCGCGAAAAATACCTATTGGCCTCAAAATGGCCCAAAATTTTAGAATATGAAACATATTATAAAATAAGATTTTCTTAAAATTTTAAGATTAAAATAACTTTGTTTACTATATTAAATACATCTAGAATTTTTCCTAATTGCTACCCTTTTTTAGCATCCTTCGCGGACACCAAAATTTTTTTAAAAATTTCAGAGCGTACATCTTATAAAAATATTGGGGGTTACAGTTTCGCACTTTGTCTAATTGTGATCTTAGATATTTATAAAAATTCTGATTAAATCTGCCTAATTTGATTTTACCTTTAGCGACACTTACATTTCCTATTCCAATTAAACACACATACTAGTGCACCTTAGAAACACAAACCCGTCTTTTACCTTGGCCAAGCATACACACAACTCACTGATACACTCCTTTCATCCACGACCACTCTTCCAAATACTCCCAAAGCCCCTACACAAGTGAATTTAAACCTAAATACTCACACTAACATACAATTAAACACCTTACATACACAATCTCTCACACACCCACACACCTGTAGCGCTCGCACATACTGAACACTTCACGCACCACTGAAAGCTGCACCAAACTAGGGCTACACTCCCTTTAACACCACCTTCATCTGTTATACACCAAAATCTTCACTAAACACACCTTTACAAAACACCTACACCTTGCGCATACACACAACACACACTGACGCACACACACTGCACAACTATATATGCACGCGCGCGCGCGCACACTAAATTATATACCAAATAGGGTAAGGCAATTACCCTTCAAAATTCTTCAATTTCCCCCTTCCTCTCTGATTTCAGTTCTGCCGAAGTATGCCTCCCCCTTTCTATTTTCTTCCCTGTGTTTTGTTCTTGTTCTCTGTTTTTCTTTTTGTTTTTTATTCTTCCCGAAATTCCTTTCTTTTCTATTTCTCTTGCTTATTGTTTTTTTTTCTTTCTTTCATCCAAAGACTCACTCATCCAATCTATTATTAAATAGTTTATCTAGCTTAGTCATGCAAGCTAGAAGGTGGTGGCAAACCTTAAAAAAATATGGTTTCTAAATTATTTTTATAAAATTACAAAAAACTCCCAAACTTTACATAATTACAAAATAACCCGGAATTTTGTATAATTGCATTCAAGCGCCAAAATCATTCTAATCATTTCTCAATTTGATTAAACATCATTGGAAATATATACTAGCGTTCATTCTATTATTTTTCATCACTAAAATCAAATTTACATTTTTGTCCCAAAGATCTTTTAAGTTTCAATACTCTACTAATACCCAAGCATTACTCAAATTTAAAGCCTGTCTATTTTTCGGGTCTTTGATAGTCATTTTAAACCCTCCCAAAGTTTGGGGTGTTATAATGGATGTTGACGGTGGTGGACAGTGGTTGCCAATCAACTCTAGAGGTGGACGCCGATGGCAGACGGTGGACGCCGATGGCAGACGGTGGTCGCCAATAGTGCGGGGAAGAGGTGGACAGTGGTTCTCGAGGTGGAGATGGATGCTGACAGTGCAGGCAAGAGGTGTGCGGTGGTTTTCGAGGTAGAGGTAGACACTGACGATGCAGTGGAGATGAAGAAAAGAAGGAGGCAGCGGTGGTATTGTTGGCAGAGAGAAGAGAAGATTAGAAATATTAGGGTCTAGTACTATATATTTATGGATGGACGGCTGAGATTGGCGAGTGCATAGGGTAAATATAATGGGGCAAGTGCGGGTCACAGGGCGGGTTGAATAGAATACCATACCCGACCCTAACCCACTACGAATTTTTAAGAAATTACCATACCCATTCCATGACTCGGTCAAAATCAAAATAACCTGCTCCTAATAGGGCGGGGAGGATTGGAGATCCGCTGGGTTGCGGATTTAATTGCCATCCCAATGTGATTTGAGGTTGCTTGTCACATCGGCTAAAAGCCAGTCAGGTAAGGATAACGGGGTTCCTTGTATGCTATGATTTGCTTCGTTCAGTGTACCTGTCGTTGATAGTGTTGTTGTATTGTGAATGTTGCATGGTTGATATGAGATGTTGGTAGTTATTGTGCCGATGTTGGCGATGTCCCTTTTAGTTATGGTGTTGGGCATCAGTTGGTTTCGTGACCGGAAGTTCTTACTCGAGTTATTGATTGATTGAGGACATAAGGTGAAATCATATCCCTTAGTCTGTCTTGTTGGTGTAGCTTGTAGTTTGGTAGTAGTGTGGTTGAGGACGAACACTCTTCGTGAATTCCCTTCTTATGATAATGTCTCTTTTAATTACCCAAGACTGAGATGAATATCCCGTAATATGGGACACTATATTAAAGGAAGGCCTGTGAGATATGATCACTGGCAAAAAGAAAGTATGGCGCGCAAGTCGAGTTTATCGTGTTTGATTGGGTCTAATCTGTCTCGTTTGAGTCTGCATTGCACTTGATTTTATCTTGAGATTTTAATGGCTTGTATTTTATTGATGTTTATCTTGGTTGTTACTTTTAATGTTCACTTGCATAGTCTGTCAGTCGGTCAGTCCTGTCCATAAAAGTTTGGAAATAATGTTGTTCTGTTGGGCCTTAAAGACGCTCAGTCTGACAAAAAAAAATATTGTTTGGCTGTTAGGTGATGCTGCGCTATTTATTAAACTCTTGATTCTTTGATATCGTTGGGTTGATTATTATTCTCCCAAGGCTGTCGCATCATTTGTGCATGTTAATCCTCGTGTTATCTTTATTGGGCAATGCTCATTCCTTATCTGTGTTGTTCAGGTGGTAAGGTCAAACTGGGTGAGACATTAGGGAAGGGGAAGTAGAAGTTGGCTTGATTTATAAAAGGAGCCATGAGACGGTGTCAACCGTGTTTTGGGGATCTAGATGTTTTATATTAAAACTTTTGTTGTGTTTATGTTGAACATTTTAGTGAAATTTTTTGTAAGGATGCCCTTTTGAAGCTTTGTGTATATAAAGTTATGTATCTAGAGTTGCTTTGTAATCCAGCGGGTTATGTTGTGTTTATGATTGACAACTCAGCTTCGATAACATCACTTGGGCTGAGGGGTATCGCACGCCGCGCTTTTTCGGTCTCTATTTTGTTTTTAGTGATTTTTTGCCTAAAGAACACATAACATGTAAAATACAACAAGACACACCCTAAGTCAATTTATTATTTTGGTTTGAACAAGATAATAGGGATCAAGCGGCCTACATATCCGATTGGACTAATAGGAATAAAGAGCCCCGTAGTTTGACTCTGGTCCTACGAGAAGTAGTCTACTATTCGAAACTTAGACTTAGATTTAGACAAAGAAAATGAAAATACTTCTTGTGGTGCACTGCCTCAAAAAAAATCGCAAAAATTGATTTTATTTAGGAGTCGCCATTTTATTTAATAAGAAAAAATAAGAAAAAAACCTGAAATGACTAAAAAAAATGTCCAAAAGGATGACAAAATTATTGAAACCTGGAAAGGGATCTGGGGATTAAGTTACGCAATATGAAGGTGTTAGGCATCCGCCACTCCCTTTCGATCTCTACTTCGTTTTTCATGATTTTTGGCCTTTTTAACACGTAGCATGTAAAACAAGACTCAACCTAAATTAACTTTTATTGTTTTGGCTTGAACTTGACAACAGGGGTCAAATAGCCTACTATCCGATTGGACTAATTGAAATCAAAAGCATCGTAGTTAGATAGTGGTCGTAGAGAAGTATTCTACAATTTGAATCTAGATTTAGACAAAGAAAATAACTAAAAAAAGACTTTTATTGTTGTTTTTGAAATGAAATGCGACTACGGTAAATGAGAGACAATCTATATGATTTCTATCCTAAGAAAGCTGATAAAGATTACCTTGCGATACATCTTACCTTGATGACTTGGTGATGTTCTTCATGGTATCCATGATTCGAGATGGTAAATAACCATATTGATCCTCTGCAAAAGACCGTGTATCTTTGAGGAGACAGGTAGCACAGTTTATGGAAGATATAAATTCATGAGAGTGTAGACCGCACATGAACGACTGTATGTTAGGGAAGAAATTCTCTAACAGAGATATTATTGGAGTATGATGGAACAAGACTGCATAGAGCATGTAAAAAAGGTGCCATAAGTGCTAGGTATACTCCAATCTGCAACACCTCCCTCTTCGATAGTTATACAACATGACATCTCCCTAGCCCTTTAACGTTTTAGGAATAGATGTGATAAAAAAGATCAATTCTAAGGCTTCTAAAGGACACCAATTTATACTAGTAATGAAGTGGGTAGAAGCTGCTTCGTATGTCGTGTTCAATGCCAGGAAAGTGACTATTATGTCTGGACCAACATTATTTATCGGCATGGAGTGCCTAGGGAGTTGGACAACGAGTTGTATTTTGAAGGGAAAATCACAGATTTGGCTAAAGAATATGAATAATCCGGCACTGCTCATCACCCTACTGTCCACAGACCAATGGGGCTATAGAATCCACTAATAAGAACATCAAGAACATGCTGAGTAAGATGACGAATTCCTGTAGAAGTTAGTTGGATAGGCTTCCCTATGCCCTCTAGGGCTATAGGACATCAGTGAGAACATCAACCGAGCCACCCCATATTCACTAGCTTACGATATGGAAGCTGTCCTTCGAGTGGAATTGGAAGTAGATTTTTTTAGGGTACTGTTGGAGAACTATTTAGCTAAGAAAGATTGGGTGAGACATTGCTTCGAAGAACTAGCGCTGGCTGATGAAAAGAGGTTGAAAGCTCTATATCACATCCAAGGTTACTATAAGCGGATTGCCCGAGCATTTAATAAGCGAGTGAAAAGACGTGGCTTGAAAGAAGGAGATTTAGTACTAAAAGAGAATATCAGACAAATTTGAAAGTCGTGAGGGAAGTTTGAACCCAACTGATCAGTCCCTATATCAAGCAAATCATGATTAGAGGTTAAAATTTATTAGTCAATTTATATGGAAACGAATTGTCACAGTTAGTCAATTTGGACCAATTAAAGAAATATTATCCGTAAGCTAAAATTGTAAATGAACTAGGAACAACCCTATCCTCCCAAAAGAACACTATTTAGCACACAAATGCTAATGTAACACATAAGATAGAGGTACGTAGGCAGCCTGTAGAGGTGTCTCAGGTGTGGTCAAATTTTGATAAAAAATCTTTTATTTCACTGGCTATAATATTGACTAACATTCTTAAGAAAAATAAAAAGAGCCCGCTAGGATGAAAATCCTGCAAAGGGCAACCTAGGCAAAAGTTAGGGCAAAAGAAAAACTTCTAGGTCCCATTAGCATCCTAAGAGTACTAATCTACCATAACATTGTTATCTTCCTTGAGGAAGGACGATCATCTTCATCAAAAAAAATGATCGACCTAAACTTTTGCATATCCTTTTTATAAGTTAGCCTAGGAGATATCGGAATTACACCCTCTAAAATTTCTACCTCAAACACTGCGCCTTAGTCCACTTTCTCGATCTTCGTGCCCTCGCACACTCCACGATATAAGCATCTATTTCGTCTTCATGTTCCGGAGCAGTTTTCATGGCCAGTGGTTTCTTTTGGTGTTTCTTCTTAACAGGCAAAGGACTGCACTTTCAAGGTTCATTAATGTGCTGAGACCGTTATCAGATTTCCATTCACATCAAACTTATCTTTAAAAATCTGGGAACCGATCCAAGACTACCAAATCTAGGTGACCCAAAAACTTCTTCCTCAGCTTGGGGACAGTTAAAATATTGCACTAAACTCTGAGAAGATCTACCAGAGTCAGACAACTCATACCCCAAGCCTATTGTAGCACAAGAGGCCAAAACCAACTGATGTAATCTTCAGACAACAATGGAGTGATGGCGTTCGTACCATTGACTAATGTTTTACCCTCTAGGGAGCGTTTAAAAGAAGGAGGAGGACCCAACCTTAAGTAACAGCCTTGATCACTAAAGGGCTAAGATCTCTCACCACAGCAGCAAAGTTATTGTAAAAGTTTGAAACAGTTTATTCATAACCAAACTACCCTAGAATTAGACAAGAAAAGTAGAATGACGAAGACCGCGAATAGACAGACACAATGATATCGTACAGTCTTCAGAATAGGTCCATGGAGCTCCCACCATTGTATTGGATATCCTTTGTTTCCCGTGCACAGAAGAAGTGAGTCTAATCATCTATGCCAGAACAACCCTCAAAGAGCAAGCGCCGAGCACAGAAAAAGTAGGGGTGATACTTCACCTCAGCATGTATAGCTGTCAGCTTCTTGTGATCCAGAAACCACATGTATAAAAGCAAGGGGCTACCCCTAAATACAGCACTCAGATCCCTGCCCAGCTTGGTAATTATAGTTTCAGTTACCACTACCAGACTCAGGGTTCTCCCTTTCGAAGACACTTGGTTTAGCAACTCAACCAATCCCATGTCAGCGACTGCTGGGCCCCACAATATTAAGATATTTAGCCACCAGACATAGTCCTAGAGCCGCCACTAGACCAAAAGCATATCCAGACCATGGTCCTCAGGCCTGGCAGAAAAATAGTCTATCATAGGAGAAAGCAGAATATGCTCAATTCGGATAGATGACTTAGCCCACGCTTCGTTAACTCCCATTAAGCTCATGCGAGACAGAATGTAACCATCTTGAATGACCGAAATAACAATGGGTAAATTGGCAAGGATATCCACCAAGGCTGAGAATTCTTCGTGAGATGGACATAGCTCATCCAAGCCAAATAAAAAAACATGATCTTCATTGTCCCAAAATTTACATGCAGCCCAGAGAATATCTTTATAGATAACCACCGTCCACAAGCTCATGACTGGTTTCAGGCAGAAACGCCTATCCAAATGAATAAGCTCTACCTTGTTGAAGGAATAAACAAAAGCTAGGAATTTGAGCTTGAAGATCGTGGCATTATTCTCTAAGGCCACCAGGACTTCTTCTTAGAGAACGAGAGTCGAATGCCCCCCTGAATGACGAGTCCCAATTATATAAGAAGAGAGCCCTAAGTTGTACAGAGATATGGTTCAAAATTAATAAAAATCTAAAAAACTTAGCAGACAAACTCGGGTGGTTTTTGACAAACCGGCTAGTTTTCCTTTTGTTTGAATATTTATGAAAGTCAATCTCTCTGATCAACCATCCAGTTTTACCGAAAAAAATTGATTTTTCTTCTAATGAATCTTCTAGTTTTACTAGAAAAATTAAAATTTCTCCTAATCAACCATCCGATTTTACCAGGAAAATTGATTTTTTTTTTCTGATCAACTGTCTTGTTTTACACAAGAATTAGATTTTGCTTCTGACTAACCGGCTAGTTTAAGACTCGAATTTAGAAAATGTCATAGTCAACACTGAATCACTATTCGGTTAGTCAGTGCTTGTGAAGTTCTGCATAGTGTGCCTATTTTGAGGCTAAATCGTGTTCCTGTTTTACAATTCAATCCAATTCAACCCATTCTTTTACCCTATCTCCATCCTTTTGGTGCAAGTGTGTGAGCATACATAAAAAATAAATCATTTACATCGGAATTTCTAATCAAAATCTCAACTAAAAATAAAAAAGGGAAATTGTTGTGCATTACAATATAGTTTGATAAAGTGATCCTCTAATGAATTCTCAATCCTACCCTAAGTCAAACTAATCAGGCATATGTGCATCAACTCCTCTGGATCTTCTTGGGGGTAGGCTCCTCCTCGTTGATGGATCGCGAAGACTCTTCGTCTCGTTCATACTCCTTGTACTCGGGATGAGTGTATGACTCCACTACCAAAGGCTCAGTCGATCCAGGCTTCCTATAGGTCTTGCAAAATACAGCCGCAACCCTGGAAGACCGATGTCTCAATTTCCTCGAGGGATTGGTTGGGGCTTTTCCCTTACTTTCTCTAGCAGCCTCATTCTCTCCTTTGGTGGTGCATACTCGATTTGTGAACGAACCTCAAGAAAACCTAACTAGTCGCTTTTGTCCTCCTCTGAAACTCCGCAAAAATTTGTCCTCCACTCGACCCACCTCTCTACAGTAGTATCGATGACTAAGAGTAGGCACCTCCGTTATCCCAGTAAACGCCCATACACCTCTATCAGGTCTCGCAAGGTGGATATCCTATCCTTGAGACTGTGCATTATAGTAGGCATCTTCCAAGTTTGAGCTCTGAACCTGTAGTAGGGAAATTCATAGGGCTACAAATTAAGCACATCCAAGATTCAATTTTACCGTCTTGACTTGAGTAAGCTCTGTAAGCCCAAAGACTTGATCCTTTTTCTGTGGCCAGGGATTGGTTCTGTCTCTTAGTCTTGCCCTTAAAAAACACAGGCATTGTCCAGAAAGGCAAGGGGATATCCTCCGTAGACTCATCAGCGTTCTTACCCTTACTCTTCTGATCCTGCTCCATCTTTGCCCGCTGAATCCTCCTCAGCCACTCCACAGTCAATAGAGGAGCCAAGTCTTCTCTTACGAATGCCTCGTAAGTATGACGATCATTCGGCCATCTCAAGGAGGACATATCGATCCCCCTGGTTAGACTTTGCCTCAACCCTTGGTCTAGAGTCCCCGTTTGGTACATCTCGAGGGGAAGGTCTGTCGGGATGCGAGCCTTGACATCTATATGATACTAGAAGAGCACCCACTTTCTCAAATAAATCTCCTCCTAGAGTATCACACCAGCAACACTTGGCATGTGGTGAGGCAACTCCTCAGGGTATGACTCTACCATCCCTCACTTGGATAGGGATGCCTAGAACAAACATGTTATGAATATTCATGAATTTGCCTTATTGAGAATTCAAAGACTACGACAAATACGTGACTCATTGGGTGCTGAGTCAACGCGTTAAAGCTCTCTCGAAGGCTCGGTCTCATCAATGCACCCTTCCCCTAATCACGGGGCAAACGATCCTAGAACCTTGAAAGCCCAAACCTGTAAGTGAAAGTAAGATGTAAGCATGGTGTCCATCACATAAGTTAGGGTAATCAAAAAAAGAGTTAAAGAGCATAGGCATACCTCTCATATGTCATAGTATCCCATGAAGCTCGAGGACTGCCCCCCTGGGACACTGAACCCATCGAATGATACATATGAGCCATGGCTGGAGTACCCCAATCGTACTCTCATATCCTCCAATCTCTTATAAAGCCCACAGACATCGCAGCTACACTGAGTTATCCCTATTGCTGAATAACTTTTCCCCCAGGACGTACAACAAAAACCCTAGATGTAATGATCAACAGACGCCCCATTGGCCCCTCTAGGCTCATACCCTCTTACTAAGAATGAAGGGTACCGAGAAAGATAGAACTGCCCTTTTTGTAGGATGACTTGAAACCAAGTAACCGAACCATGAAGTTCCGGACATTCTCGAGATCATAGGCCTCCCTTGAATGCAAATGTCGGTGTATTCATAAAATTGTACAGGATAAGTGTGGCCTTCCCGAAGGGTAGGTGGAATGTGTTGATGGAATTACACCAACGCTCTACCAAGCACAAGTGATATTTTTTGCTCCGGATAAAAGCATGTAACCCGTTCAAAAGAAGTTAAATTTTTTTAGCGATACTTATTTCTAGTTAAACTCGGACCAGTATGTAAATAATATTTTGGTAGAGATTGTTATGGAGTTTCGATTCCAATGTTTAGTGCAAAGTGGGATGGTTTTTGGATTTGAAATGTTCTAGAAAAATAACAAAATGAAGTGAGATTATTTGACCATTGTTGGTTCAGGGAATTGTTTTTTGCAGTAGAACGAATTGGGTAGTTTGATTCTCTTTTTTGGTTGCTTTGCCCTACATCTAATGGGAAAAAGTTAGATATTTAGCCGTTGTCAACTGGATGGAACATTGAAGCGCAATAATGTTACATGTGATCGCCCCTACTTCCACAATGATAATAATCCCGAGTGGTGGAATTCCAGGTCTAAGTCAGTAAGACCAAACACTGACCGCAACATACCCTTTAAGTTGTTATTAGACTGGAACTTTCTTACTATGATGTTTTTCATGCTAAACGATTATTATGCCCTTAAAATTGTTTTACTCATATGCTTTATTACGCTTTATGGTTTTATTATTTTATAGAATTAAATTTCCTTCTTTGCCTTCAGAAACGATTATTAACGTACTCACATTGTATCTCAGTAAGTTGTTATTCATTAAACTGAATTATTTTCAGATGCTATGGTCTAGCTAGTTTGGTCACTGGTTACTTGTTGAGCACGTGGAAGCTCTTCCCTTACTTAATATTTCAGGTTTAAAGCTTAAAGTGATGATAAGGATTGTGGGCTTGGATATCTTTAAAGGAGAAATGCCGTGGACTTTTGGGACTTCATTAGTTGATTATGAGTTGCATTATCAGTGTTATTATTATAAGAAGAATTGTACTAAAATTTTAAAAGCAGTTTTTATATTTTGAATTGTAGATTTAGTTTTCGCTACGCTTTATATTGGTTTTTAGCAAGCATGGCTAGGCAGAGTCCTTGATAAGAGTCCAATGTCCTACAGTCGGTCTCACCTGGCTCATCTGCCCAATTGTGGGTACCTGTCGTGATGATAATAGATAGAGAATGAGCTGAACTAAATAAACTTTATTCGGAAGAAAATATGATTCAATCTTTTTCTAATATCCTTATAGTATTAATAATCTAATTATATGCATTTAAAAGTTCTACATTAGCAATATACCAACAACATAAGACTTTCATATATTATAATTTTTGGAAACACCCTCTTATGCAAATTTCATACGAGAATATGAAAAACATAAGGAAGAATTAAAACCTTATGATATCTGAAAACAAATGTAAAGAAAGTTTAATTTTTTGCACCATGTCTTATCATGTTATCTTTTAGCTACAAATAAGGTGTGGACAGGCATGTGAGGTGTAAAAATAGGCGCTCAATAAATTCAACATAAACATAGGTACTTATATAAAAGAAAACAACCCAAATGGTCCCTATACTATAGGCCGTTAGGGGGTTTTAGTCCCCGTACTATGACATTCGTATGAATAGTCCTTCAACTATTCAACTTTAGCCAATTAAGTCCTTGTTCCCACGTGCCTTTATTTTTAGTCGTAAGTGTGCCACACGATGAGGGCATTTTTGTCTTTTCTCATCGCATTTTAGCCTCCACCACCGTCCAAACTATTTTTGCAGTCAATCACCATTCAAACTGACGAAGACGCCAACCGCCAACCACCAACCAAACTGTTGTTGCTGCAAACCACCACCATCCAGCGTCGCCCCCACCACCATCATCCAAATAACAATCGCCTCTCTGGGTTTTGCCGTTGTTGTCTCTTTGAACTAGGGTGTATGTGATGCACACAAAAAGTAAAAAAAAAATTTTGGCACCGGCCTTTCGACACTGATGGCCGGCTTATCTTGAAAAAGGAATACAAATCACCACCTCAATTGATTTATATCAACCACACTTGTAAGCACAAGACAACATAACAAACACAAACATGCAAAGTTTAAAAAAATGGGATAGATCTGTTAAGGATTTACTCCTAATCGGTCTTCATAGCTTATGGGAAGGAGATGATAGGCAGTGAAGCTCAATTGTATTTGGTTGTTGATAAAAAGCGTTGTGATAGGTGGCATGGTGGATTCGGTGACAATGGCAGCGGTTGTGGGTCTTGAGGTGGTTGATGTCTTCCGGTAGTCGTGCCTGGTGGTTGCCGATTCTCACCAAAATGATGGCTTTGGATAAGACGATGTTGCTTTTAGATGGTGGTGGTGTGCAGAAAGGTTGTGGAGGTGGTGGACATCGACGATAAGCAGCGGTTAAAATGGTAGTGGTGGTCGGAGTTGCTCTTGATATTTAAGAAGCAGTGGGATTCAAGGACAATAAGGGGGTTGCATGTTCAATTAGTGGTTGGTAATGGTGGAAGGGTGGTGGCAATGACGACGATGGTGGAAGGGAGGTAACGACTGTGATGAGAAAGAAGAAAGCATTAGGGTTTAGGTTATACTAATGTCAAATGACAAGGTAACCCTTAATAAAAAAAATTTTAGTTTTTAAGGGAGGGAAATTTTATCAGGAGTCTGAAATGCGAGGAGAAAAGAAAAAAATTGCCTCGACCGTTGGGCACACTAACGACTGAAAATAGACACACAACTATTAATATGAATTTGAATTTACAGGGACTAAACCTCCCGAATGGCCCAAAGTTCAGGGACCGTTTATGCTTTCTCCTCTTTATACAATATAGTGGACAAAATATAAGTTAGATTGAGCTAATTTAACCGGTGTTCCTCTCTTGTGAGTAATTAAACTCTAAAACATTTTAAAGCCTACCTTAATGATAAATCAAAATATTATGACTTTAAAGTAACTTTTATATTTCTAAAGACACCCCCTTATATGGAAAGTGAAAACTAGATATCTAGAAGATAGAACTACAAAGAAAATCTAATATGATATTAGTGATGTTGTACTTAAAGTTTTGAAAACCTATATTAGTGATGTTGTATTTGAGAATAAATTTAACTTAGTAAGCATGTTTATTAAATAATTTGTTAAATTTTGCTTATTTTGTTCAACAATTTACTTAGTACAAGATTTTGAGCTATCATATTCACTCATGTTGATTAAACTTTTTGAACCTTATATTGCCTCATGAAATAACTTTTTACAAATTTCTATATATTCATTTTTTTTGGTAGATTCTGTTTGCTATTAAAAGCACCATCCGATCTTTATTTTATAAGTCATGTTGGTTAGCTTTTAGAAGTTGAGGTAACATGTAGTTAATGTTATGGCGTGCCATTAAAATGTATAAATTATTTTCAAAGGTATTTACACAAGACTAGTAAAAATGTCTCATGCATGATTCAAATATGTTCTCTGCATTCTTTTATCAGTGGAGTCTGCTTTTTTTTTTTTTTATCTTTTTTTGTTTCTCTATATAATTATCAAATCAAATTTAATCACATGCACAATAACATTGTTCATTTGTATCGCACTAGAAGGATTGATTTATTTTCTTAAAAGGAAATTCATCAATTTAAAAATAAACGCGACTAACTTTAATGAAATAAACACGAGAATATAAATTGTACAATAATTTTTTTTATACAGTTCAAATCTTCTAATGTAAATAACTTTTAATAAGACTGTTGTGTATTTGATAGAAATCTTGGACAGAGAAATTGTTAATGATACTTCGGTAGCGTTTGAAAACACTTCAAATTTTGATTTTCTGTTTCCAAAAAAAATAAAAACAAAAAATTAGTTTAATTTTTTTTTAATCAAAACAAATGGATGTTTGATTACTCAGTTTTTATTTTGAGTTTTTTCTTTGATGGTGATTTGCGGTGGCGGTGGTGGGGTGTGGCAGTGGCCGGCGGTGGTGGTGGGAGGTGGTGTTGGTCTCAAAATAAAAATCAAAACTGAAAATCCAAAACTTCAAATGAGAGTTTTCAAAAACAGTCTTATTTTAAAAACTGATTTTTAAAATAAAAAAAAAAATAAAACTGTGTGTCAAATGCGTTTATTTTGTCAAGTTTGTAAAATTAGAGAAAAAACGGAAAAAAAAAAAAAGAATTCAAACAGAGCCTTCATAAGTGTCGCTTTTTGTGACAAAATGAACAAAATCGGCAAAGTCTTGCCTTCATGATCAAACGGATATGGTCCGGAAACTCGCGAAGTATCAAACAGCAGCAAACCACATGCATTGTGTCTATGCCACAGAGTCCATTAAACCCGATAACACCACTCTCTTCCCATGTAGAACTTTTGGTAAGTAGATAATACTTATTTCCATCTCCATTCCGTTCACACAGGCATTTCTACGAACAACTGCTTCATGGTCATCGCATTTTATCTCAAAATTCATGTTACATGGCTGTCATTGTACTCTGCTCCTCGAGCATCTGCTGTAGTAATTTCAAGTACTCAATTTTAACTGATTATAGAACATGTGTTTCTAGTCGTGATGGGTCACTAGGAGGAAGGAAATTTTGGGATCTGAAGGTTTATCCATGTCGGTCTATGGAGAAATGGAAGAAATATAAGAAAAAGCATGTGGGTTTTTATTGTTTTGTGATGAAATGTGCATATCAGGATTTGGTGGTAAATGGAAAACCAAGAAATGGCATTTCTCCCGAGGAAGTTATTGAGGTTTTAAGGTCAATTTCGGACCCGAATCAAGCCTTTTCATTCTTTAAACTGGCCAGTGAGATGCCTAGTATTGTTCACACTACTGAAACATGTAATTACATGCTCGAAGTCTTGACGAGTCATAGGAGGGTCAGTGATATGGCTGTTGTGTTTGATTTGATGCAAAAGCAGATAATATATAGGAGTTTGAGTACTTATTTGACTATATTCAGGGCTCTACATATTAAAGGAGGGATAAAACGAGCTCCATATGCCCTTCAGCAATTGCGAGAAGTTGGGTTTGTTTTGAATGGGTATTCGTACAATGGGCTAATACATTTGCTTCTCCAGTCGGGTTTCTGTGGCGAGGCTTTACAGGTTTACAGGAGAATGTTGTCGGAAGAGATTAGGCCGAGCCTCAAGACGTACTCTGCCCTCATGGTAGCTTCTGGGAAGAGAAGGGATATCGAAACAGTCTTGAATCTGTTAAAAGAGATGGAAAGTTTGGGATTGAGGCCAAATGTGTATACATTCACTATATGCATTAGAGTGCTCGGGAGGGCGGGGAAAATTGATGAGGCATATGGAATATTGAAGAGAATGGAAGATGAGGGCTGTGGCCCTGATGTAATTACGTACACAGTTCTCATTGATGCTCTTTGTAATGCTGGAAAACTTCTTAGTGCTAAGGAAGTGTTTGTAAAGATGAAATCTAGCAATCATAAACCTGACCGCGTTACTTACATTACATTGTTGGATAAGTTTAGTGACCGCGGGGACTTGGAAACTGTACGAGAGTTTTGGAGCGAGATGGAGGCTGATGGATTTGATCCAGATGTTGTTACATTCACTATACTTGTTAATGCTTTCTGCAAAGTTGGGAAAGTAGCTGAAGCATTTCTTATGCTGGATGCCATGGAAAAAAAGGGGGTCTCGCCGAATCTTCAAACTTATACTACATTGATATGCGGGCTCTTAAGAGTGCATAGATTGGATGAGGCATTGGATCTATTTGATAGTATGGCTTCTCTTGGTATGGAACCAACTGCTTACACATACATACTTTTCATCGATTACTATGGGAAGACAGGAGAGCCTGATAAAGCTCTTGAAACCTTTGAGAAGATGAAAGTTCGTGGAATTGTTCCTAACGTTGTTGCGTGCAATGCATCTTTGTTTAGTCTTGCAGAACTGGGTAGGATTGGGGAGGCAAAAAATGTTTTCCATGGACTAAGAAATAGTGGGCTTGCTCCAGATTCTATAACCTATAACATGATGATGAAGTGCTATAGTAAAGCAGGCAAAATTGATGAAGCCATTGAGCTACTCTCTGAGATGATGGATGCTGGTTGTCATCCAGATGTGATAGTTTTGAATTCTTTGATTGACACACTTTACAAGGCTGATCGGGTAGGTGAGGCATGGGCAATGTTTTGCAGAATGAAGGAGATGAGGATATCCCCTACTGTTGTAACTTACAACACATTGTTGGCTGGATTAAGAAAGGAGGGTAGAGTTCAAGAGGCCATTGAATTATTTAAGAGCATGATTGCAAATGATTTCCCTCCGAACACAATTACTTATAATACACTACTAGATTGTCTCTGTAAAAATGAGGAGGTTGATTTGGCTTTGAATATGCTGTATGAAATGACAAACAGAAAATGCATCCCTGATGTTTTTACTTACAACACTGTCATATATGGATTAGCCAAAGAAAACAGAATTAATGAAGCGTTCTGGTTCTTCCATCAGATGAGGAAAATGCTCTACCCCGATTATGTAACTTTGTGCACCATAATTCCAAGCGTTGTTAAAGATGGGCGGATTGATGATGCTTTGAAAATCACCGAGGACTTCGTTCATCAGGTCAGGAATAAGCCAAGTATCCCTTTCTGGAAAGATCTAATGTGGGGGATCACAAGTGAAGCTCAAGTGGAGCATTCCATTTCATTTGCTGAAGGATTGGTGTCTGCTGGAATATGCAAAAATGACTCAGTAATGGTTCCTCTTATCAAGGTTTTGTGCAAGAAAAAGAAAGCCATTGATGCCTATGAATTATTTGAAAAGTTCACAAAACATTTTGGAATTCAACCGACACTAGAAGCATATTTTTCTTTGATTGATGGTCTTCTTGATGTTCATCTTAAGGAATTGGCTTGGGGTCTTTTTACAGAGATGAAGAATGCAGGTTGCGCTCCAGATACCCTAATCTATAACTTGTTGCTTGCCGATATTGGGAAATCTGGAAAGGTGATTGAACTTTTTCAATTGTATGAAGAGATGCTCTGCAGAGGATGTATGCCTAATACCGTATCTTACAATATACTTATTTCTGGTCTTGCAAAGTCTAATAGTTTAGAGAAAGCTATAGATTTGTACTATGATCTGATGAGTGTAGGTTTCTCTCCCACTCCTAGCACATATGGTCCTCTTATCGATGGCCTTCTAAAGGTGGGAAAGCTTGACGAAGCAATGAGGTTCTTCGAGGAGATGAAGGATTATGGATGCAAACCTAACACTGCTATATACAATATTCTTATAAATGGATTTGGAAAAACTGGGGATGTAGAGACTGCCCTTGAGTTGTTTGATAGAATGGTCAAAGAGGGAGTAAGACCGGATTTGAAATCCTACACAGTACTTGTGGATTGCCTCTGCATGGTGGGGAAAGTCGGGGATGCAATGCACTACTTTGAGCAATTGAAGTCTGCGGGCCTTGATCCTGATCTAATTTCTTACAATCTTATGATTAATGGCCTTGGGAGATCACAAAGAGTAGAAGAAGCTTTGGCTCTTCTTGATGAGATGAAAAGTAGAGGGTTAACTCCTAATCTTTACACCTACAATTCTTTAATACTCAACCTTGGGGTTGTTGGAATGATCGAAGAAGCAGGGACCCTGTACGAAGAACTTCAACATAAGGGCATCGAACCTAGTGTCTTTACATATAATGCTCTCATTCGAGGGTATAGCCTGTCAGGCAATCCTGATCGCGCATATGCAGTGTATGAGAAGATGATGGTTGGCGGCTGCAGCCCCAACACTGGGACATTCGCTCAGCTCCCTAATCAATCTTGACAATTCATGGGCTGTTCTTAGCCTCATTTTGCTGTATTCGAGATGTATTAGGTATGTCTTCCTTCCGAGCCTTTTCCATTGTCATTTATAAGAGCCAAACATTTCAAAGTTCTGTTTAAATGTCCACTTCTACTTTTGTAAACTGCTGGGACATTATGTCAGTAGTTATTCTGACGACTTTCTTTCGTCAACTCAGCTTTGTTCATTCTTTGTTGCTTGGCATTATATAGGATCATATCGGCATTACAGTGGCTGTCAATTCATTAGTCGTAGCCTATATGTGTCTGCGAGTTTGGTGGAGGTTGATGCCATACACAGTTCCTGGTCCACAATAATGCCGTACAAAGTTGAGGTCAAGTCCTCCAAACTGTTGCATGTGTTGTCTGTAAGTTATCCAGATATGTAAGTATTACGCTTGTGATGTTATATACATTCTAAGGTGTAATTGATACTTGTCTGATGCTGTTTAAAGCCTAAAAGGTGTAGCAATAATTGTGCAATAACCCTCATCTTACTTGCACTAGTTTCAATTACTATGTGCCTGTATCCATGCTAAAAATATGTTACGCAGACAATCGATTAAGTTTTTGTAGCTATCTGCCCCAATTGGCTATGATAACCTGAGAAGTACGTAAGTGAACTCCCGCCACATGTAAAAGTTATGAAGACTGAAGAGAATTTCAATTCTTTAGTTGAATCCAGCTAGTTGCACCTGTAAAGAACTATAAAGGAACTTTGCATCTTTAGAGACTGCCCAATTGAACAAGGGTAAATGTTTTACCACTAGCAAGTCCTTGAGGCAAATAAAGACTATGAAACATTAAATTAATGCTTTGAGACGAATGGAAGTTAATATGAGAACTTGTGCATGAAAAGGAATTTTAGTATATTTCCTGCTCCCTGTTTTTTTGCTTTTCTTTAGTATTCTTTTCCAGGTGTCCAAATTCGAATAACCTCATTCTTCAGAATATGTTTTCTGTTAAATGTATGTGAATACATATTAAGTATGCAGAGAGCAAGTCCCAAGTTTTTTGGTTTAAACTTCCAATTGCTAATGAAACGGAAGAATTGGCCTTAAGAACTCCCAAGCATTAGCTTGACTATGTCGTTGTCACATTAAGCAGATCTTCCAAGTCTAACATTTTGCAAATGGAGTGAATCTTGCGTCATTATGCAAGTACCAAACTTTTCATCTTCAGATCCTCGCAAGTATTCTTAACTCCCTGCTTGATTTACCGTTAGAAGATAAACCTTCAAAACTCAAGGACATTCGGAGAAGTAAATAGGGGATGCAGAGATAAAAATAAAGACGAGACTTGAAGCCTATATGCAAGGCACTCAAGGAGGCAGGCTTGTAATATTGATCATACCATTAAATTAGAGCATGTTAGAGGAAACGGAAGAAAAAGAGAAAACATCTATATGGGCCTAAAGTACAAGCTTAAACCCATCAGGGCTCTATACTAACTGTAAAGAGCATTCTAGACATTTATGGCTAGAATCTAGTAATTTCTATATTTGTCTAGTTATAAGTTATTAGGACTCTTTTTGGAAAATAGAGAACTTTTTGAGTCTGATAATCTTCTCATTGAACAGGGGCCACATAGGAAGAAAAGTAACCTACATCCTTAATTTTAGGACCCAATTAGGTACCATAAAAGAAGGGATTAGTTACAATCAGAATCCTAGCTAATAAAACCTAATAATAGCTTACATGATCTGAAATATAACGACCTAATATACAACTAAATAATCAAAGAATCAATTAGACTTAAATCATTAACTCTAATTGAGGAATTTACACCCTGAAATCCTTCACTCCCCCTCAAGCTGGGAGTCAATGTTGATCATTCCCAGCTTGGAATTCAAGTTGTCAAAATTCACTTTAGGTAAAGCTTTTGTGAGAAATCAGCTGTTTGATGAGTTGAAGGAGTATAAACCATTTGGATGATACCTCCTTCAATCTTCTCTCTGATGATATGTCCATCAATCTCCACTCGTTTGGTCCTGTCATGATGAACATGATTTTTAGCAATAATTGATAGACGTTTGTCACAAAAGACTTTTATTGAACCTTCACATGTAATTTTTAATTCGTCTATAAGTCTTTTAAGCGATTCACAAATACTAAGTGTTGTAGCCCTGAACTCAGCCTCAGCACTGCTTCTAAACACCACGGATTGCTTTTTTACTTCTCCAAGTTACGAGGTTACCCCAAACATATGTGAGACCTTGAGTGTACCCATAAACAGAGTAGTAAGCTTTCCATCTTAAGAATGATTATAAACAGAGTATGTTCTGGTTGACCTTAAGTGTACCCATATTTCTTTAGCAACTCTTTTGAATCAGTCAAACTAAGCTCTAAGGAATTGCTTGAAACCATATAGAGATTTCTTCAGCTTGGACACTTTAGTGCATTTTCCTTATTCTCAAAACCAGGAGGAATTTCCATGTAGACTTCTTCTTCTAACCTTGCCTTGTACCTTTCATTACTCCCATTTGCATTATACTTTACATTAAAGATCCATTTACAGCCACTGGTCGTTTTCTTCAGGAGGACTTGAAATATCCCATGTACCATTTTTATTTGGGCACGGATTTCTTCATCTATGGCATCTCTCCATTTTGAATTGCCATAACTCCTTGTACATTGATTGGAATTTCAATTTGCAATAAGTTTGAAACAAATGCTTGATAACTTGGGGAAAGATTGTCATATGAAACAAAGTTAGATATGGGATGTTAGGTGCAAGACCTCACTCCTTTCCTTTGGGCAATGGATTCTATCAAGATCATTATAAAATACATAAATGGAATTGGATGAGTTTTCAATATTATCTGATTCTGCGGGAACAATACTAGGGTTAGGATCCTGACAAGGCTCACGAAGAATTGGGTGCTCTACCTCTTTATCTCTTGGCTTCCCGGTATAAACAACATTTTTACATTTCCCTATATTCTGAGCATGAAATTGGGAGGAGATTTCTCCTCTTGAGAAGTAGAGTCCGTGTTGTTTCCAAGATTGATGAGAGAGATTAAAGGAAAGGAATCAGTAGGCTCATTATGGAGATGCCAAAATTGATATTCATCTTAGCTAGTGGCAGAATTCTCCCCCTGAGTAGAACTTTCGGGGTAGAAAGATTGATTTTCAAAAAAGGTAACGTCCATAGTATTTTAGAGTTTCTTCTTTTCATGAGAATAGCACTTATACCCTTTTTAAGATGAAGAATGGCCAACAAAACGCATTTGACAGCGTTTGGATCTAGTGTACCCCTAAAATGTGGTGGAATATGAACAAAAATAGAACAACCAAACACTTTGAGAGGTAAATTTGATATAAGATGAGTAGAGGGGTAAGAGTGAGTGAGAACCTAAATAGGAGTGTTGAAGTTCAGCACTTTTGATGGCATTCTATTAATGAGATAGGCTGCTGTAAGGATAGCTTCCACCAAAATTTTTGGGAAGATTTGAGGTGAATAAGAGAGCTCGGCTATTTTAAAAGATGATGATTTTTTCTCTCAGCTCTCCCATTTTGTTGAGGAGAATCAATGCAAGAACTTTGATGAACAAGCCCATTTTTTAGCAAGATAGTTGCCTAAGGTAGAGTTAAAGTAGTCTTTGGCATTATCATTTCTTAAAAACTTGGATTTTGGCTTGAGACTGATTTCGAATCATGGAACGAAACCTTTTAAAAATAGCGACAATTTCAAATTTATCTTCCACTTGAAATATCTAAGTTACCCTAGTATGATCATCCACAAAATGACAAACCACCTTGTACCAGAGATATTGTGAATTCGAGAAGGGCCCCAAATATCACTATGAAAAATAGAAAAAGGATGAGATGGTTGATGTGATTGCAAAGGAAAAGTATTTGTAGTATGTTTTGCCAGTTGGCAGATTTCACATTTGAAAGAGCTCGGATTTTCATTCTTTAAAAGACAATTTTGCAAGGTACATATTGGGGTGGCCCAATGTAAAGTGCCATAACATAATTGGATTATTATCATGACCAGAGACAAACATTAATCCCTATTGGCTTGACTCGTCGAAACAGAATTGGAAATACACTGATTTGTCCGAGTTTGGTTCACAAGGTTGCCATCCTTTAAGAGATAGAGGTCCACACACTCCTTAGCATTACCAATCATCTTCCCTGAGTCCTGATCTTGAAAAAACTGTGGGTAGGGAAAAATTAGCAACACAATTCAGGTCTTTGGTGAGTTTGCTAATGGACTATAAGTTGCAAGATAATTTGGGAACCAAGGGGACATAATCAATAGAGCCAATTCCAGATACAGTGGACAGAGAGCCATCAACAATACGAACTTTATAATGATTAGAGCATGCTGAATAAGAAGAAATTAGAGAGATATCACCAGTCATGTGATCAGAAGCCCCTGAATCAATCACCGAATGTTGCTTTACTCAACCTTGCTGTTAAGAGCACTTGGAAACATACCTTTTTGGGCTAAATAGTTCCTGATCTGATAACTTGGGGATGGATTTGTGCTTGGTTGAACATGTTCGGAACAATTTCTCCTTGCTAAAGACAACATTTTCAGATATTGGTTTCTCCTCAGTAGTGGCAACATAACCATGGTTTTCTGATTGAGGTTTCCCTAGTTTCCAATCAACGCGTTTGCCATGGATTTTCTAACACTTCTCGTGTATGTGTTCAAGACGACGACAATGATCACGCCAGGGTCTTCCTTTGTGAGGCTGGTTCCATTGCCCTGGTGGTTGGTTCCATAGGCAGCAAGTGCAGCACTTTCACCAGAATTTTGAATTCCTTGTCTTCCAATCATGATCTTTTTTCTGCTCTCCTCTCTTCTGACTTCTAAAAAAGCTTCACGGAGAGAGGGCAAAGGTTTTGTTCCAAGGATTCGTCCTCTAACCTCATCAAGGTCTTTGTTGAGACCTAGCAACTGTTTAAATATCCTTTCTTTTTCCACAATTTGGTCATACTTCTTTTTATCAAGTTGACAATCCCATGTAATTTTTTCAAATATATCTAACTGTTGCTAATAACGAGTAAGAAGATTACAATGTTGAGTTACAAAGACATCACCTTGTTGCAGATTATGTAGAATACCTTTGATTTCAAAGAGTTCTGAAGTGTTCTCATTATCTGAATATGTCTCCTTCACATTCTCCCAGATTTCCTTGGCAGTTCCCTAGAACATGAAATCCTGGCCAATTTCAAGATTCATTGTATTAATGAGCCAAGACATGACCATGTGGTTCTCGGAGTTGCATTTTTTGTAGTTGGGATCATTCTTTGATGGAGTTTTAGTGGTTCCAGTTATAGTCCTCTTTGCCTTTGCCACTACTGAAAACAAAGACTGATCGAGACCATTGGAGGTAATTAAGCCCGTTGAGCTTGTGCCTAGTGATGGGAAGGATCGAACTTTCAGAATTTCCGTGAGTCCCCCTCCACCAACCTCTGGAACAGAGGAGTCGTTGGAGGAAATGCTGATTTTGGAAGTCATCGCACCACTCGCTGATGACGTGCAAAGATTCGAAGAGGAGAAGGTGGCTGGTTTTCGCAAAGGTCGGGGAAGAAGGCTGATGACCCACGCGGAAGGAACCAGCACCGAAGATGTGGAAGCAAAGGTTCAGAGTTCTGGCCCTGATACCATGAAAAATAGAGAGCCTTTCTACTCTATGACAATCTTCTCAGTGAACAGATGCCGAGTATACATAGGAAGAAAAGTAAACTACATCCTTAGTTTTAGGACCCAATTAGGTACCATTAAATAGGGTATTGATTACAATCAGAATCTTAGTTAATAAAAGCTAATAATAGCTGTACATAATCTGAAATATAAGTACCTAAAATACAACTAAATAATCAGAGAATCAATTAGACTTAGATCATTAACTCTAATTGAGGAATTTACTCCCTGAAATCCTTCACTTTTTATTACTTGTTGGTCTACTATCCTTCTAGTAATCTTCTAGATTCTTCGGTTCTTCCTGGTAGGAGAGGTCTTCAAATTTTGTCTACATAAGCAAGCATTGTAAGCATAATTAAAGGAGAGTTGAATAATAGAATTTCTGAAACAGATTTGCTTTTCCTTGTCAATGGTGAGACTTTTTCTTCTAGGTGAGACTCCTAGAAGGCCTTAGTGAGACTCTATGGTTTCCCTATCCTTTTCATTCTACTTTCTTATTTTGCTTGAGGTTTATAAAGCACCAAAACACTGTCCACGGTTAGAGTTCACAGCACCCCAAACAACACAAAAACATATCTTCAATCCAAAACCCCTAACCCTAGCTTCTCAATTACAAACCCTATGGACCTAAGCCCTAGCCACCATCCTTGGTTATAGGACAGCCTTAACTACCCTTGTTAAGGTTCGTCCTTTATCAATTTTGGTATGAGAGCGAGGTTGTTTCTGGCTGCTAGTTTCATGCAATGGCCGCAACTTTTGGGCAATTATCATCATGCGTTATGCAACAGAGGAAGTTTCTGCCGTTCAAAGATTGCTTCAAAGGCATGAAGAAGAATTTTCTAATATTAGTAGTATGAAGTTCGATAGCGCAAAATCTCTTGGGAAGAGATGAAGGCCATAACAAAGCAAATAGGGGAAAAGCTCTTGGAAATAGACCAAGGCCAAACCAAAAGTAAAGAAACTTGCCATGACCCCATGTCTCAAAAGTTTCGATCATGAACTGTTACAATGGATAGATTACATCTTGAGGCCGATCACTTCTATGGTGATCAGGTAAATTATCTCGACTGGATTTTGCTTATGGAAAGTTACTTTATTGTTGTTCTACTACGAAGAATGTGAAGACTCACTTTGCAAAAGGAAAATGTAAAGGGGGAGCACAATGGTGGTATAAAGTTGATTGCTTTGCGATGAATATCAGATCGACGTTCTAAGCCACCAGATTTCAACAGATGTGGATGACAAGATCTTCCCAGCTACGGAATGTGCTAAATCTGAATATAAGGACGACAAGTAACAAATTCTGGTACCGTAACTCTTACGAGAGTAAAATCTGTAAGATAAAGGTGCTTAATAGAATGATCTCCATCCATTATGTCAATTACGTCTGGTTATGTTCAGTATGCTTTATGCATCTGAACATTCACGAGGAAACAATCATTGAAGCAGATTAATAGCTGTAAGATATGCCTGGTACAGATCTACTCTAAGAAGCTATTCTCTTAGATGTTGAATTAACGAATGCAAAGGATGAAAAGGAGGAAGAACAACTCGAAGTACTTCAAAGTTTTCCAATTGCAGCTTCATCTGCTTTACCTATTGCATGAATCCTACGGAGCAGAATGTGCCTAGAAAGGAAGCTATTTGGGAGCCAAACATGTTGAAGGCTTTACTTATCTCATGGAATTCACCTCTAATTTGAAAGATCTAACAAGAGCGCCTCCTAAAGTGATTAAAGTATTTGTAAGGTATTCTATTGGCACTAAAACTGTTACAATGTTTTGAGGATCTGCTCTTGTTGATAAATGTTGAAATAGTTGAAAACTAACAAAAATCATTTAGGTATCCAATCTCGAAGAGTATGAAGTATAGCAAGAGATATCGGAGGCACAAATTTAACCTCTAGGAGTAGTATAGGCTCAAACTCGTTGGAGTCGAGTTCTTTGAAGCCAGGGGGAATTGATAAGGATCAGACCCTTAAAGCTAGAGTATATTCGTGGAAATGGCAGAAAAAGAGAAAACATCTTTATGGAGTACAAGCTTCAACCCATAAGGCCTATAATAGTACTTCCGACCGTTGAGGGTATTGTAGACATTTATGCTAGTTCGTAATATCTACTTTTGTATAGTTATAGCCTATGTTGCATTTCTTTTATTAATAGGAGTTGGCCTGGTCTTCTTTTAGTAATCTTCTAGATTCTTCAGTTCTTCCTAGTAGGAGTCTTTACGTTATTTCTATATGAGCAAGCAATGTAAGCAGAATAGGAGGACAGTTGAAGAATATAATTTTCGAAGCAGATTTGCTTTTCCTTGTCAATGGTAAGACTCTATTGATTTTCTTCTAGCTGAGACTCCTAGAAGGTCTTAGTGACACTATAAGGTTTTCCTATCTTTTTTCATTCTCTTTTCTTATTTTACCCAGGTAATAAATTACCAAAACACTGTTCATGGGTACTGTTCACAGCGACCTAAACAACCCCGAAAACTATATCTTTCAGTTTAAAAAGCCTAACCCTAGCCTCTCAACTATGAACCTAAGCCCTAACCCACCATCCTTGATCGTAGGACAGCCTTAAATAATACCCCTTACTGAGGTCCGCCCTACATCAGTCTGTCTGTAGTGTTACTCACAACAAAAACAAAAAGTTTAGGGTGAATTGCACTAAACCCCCTGAGATTTACACCCGAGTCTCACAAAGGACCCTAACGTTTCAATTTCAACAACTAACACCCCAACTTTGCATTTTCGATCCAATTGGACCCAAAATCGATTTTCCGTTACAAGAGCTGTGGATGGCCGTTCACCTTGAGGGGCATTTTGGGTAACCAATATTTGGTGCTCTCCCTCTCTCCATCTTCTACCCTTTTCTTCCATGAACCCACTTCACTCGTTCTTCGTCTCTACACAACACACATCACTGCACATTTCACTCACACACACATACACACAAATGTACAATCTCACGACACACAGTGATACACACACAAGACATATATAAACACACGCACACACCCACTTGTACACAACTCATCCCTCCCACACCCACTACCTCACGGCAGTGGGTTTTTTTCCCCTTCTTTTTTAACACACTTTACACACACTTATGCACATATATATAAACACGCAAACACATACTCACACTCACACAAACTCGCGCACCTATCAGTCGCACACAGAGTCATGCAAACACACCTGTATACACACACAGGCACTCAACACACACCTAACTAACTCACGGCAGTCACCCAATTGAACCCACTGCCGTCCCTGCTCCTACGAACAAATTTTTCATGGAATCACACACATATATACACAATCGAGCACACAACTCACAAACTCACACACCTGCATCTTGGCAGCTTCACGCACACACTTATATATACATAAACGCACGCACACAGCACACACAAACACAGCCACAATACACCCACGACAAATGGTTTCACTCTCTCTCTCTCTCTCTCTCTATCTCTCTTCCAAGCACCCACACATACATAGCCACCCATACAATCACCCACAGCACATACTAAAACCATTCTCGTCTCTTCATCTATTATACACTCACACTAATGGCTGCATTGCAGCCCTATTCCACACCCCTAACCCACTTTCACGACAGTCCACCCGTGTACACCCACTCACGACATGTTTTCTTCCATCCAATTCCTCCGGTCGTCTTCTGATGACCTTGTGTTGTGGAGGCATTGTCACGGCGCTTCGCTGGTGACCTGTGCCACCAGATTATGTGCACATGACTCTGTGTGTGAATGGGTTGTGTGCGTGATTGTGTATGCCTCTGTGTGTGTAGTGTGTGCATGTGCACTTTGTGATTAGGGAAGATGCTGGGGGGTGCATGATTAGAGGGGAGGGGGGCACCACCGTGTGTGGTTGAATCTGTGTTTCAGTGTGTGCGTGTGTGTGCGCGCGCGCTCTCAGAAGAGAGAGTGGCGAGAACAACCATATTTTCCCTCCAAATGCTTTCATTTTGTTGGTTACCGAAAATGCCCCTCATGGGCGACGGCCATCCACAGCTTTTGTAACGGAAAATCGATTTTGGGTCCAATTGGATCGAAAATGCAAAGTTGGGGTGTTAGTTGTTGAAATTGAAACCTTAGGGTCCTTTGTGAGACTCGGGTGTAAATCTCAGGGGGTTTAGTGCAATTTACCCAAAAGTTTAAGTAACTATTTGTGCTTTGTAAAAATATAATGGAGAAAAAGAACTTTAAGAGTTTGAAGAAGATAATAGGACGACATCCTTAGTTCTGACACACATATAAGGTTGTTTGCATGATATATATTGGATCTACCTGGATGTGTAAGCTGCTTCATTCTAAGATTCCAGGACTTGAAATTTATATTTTTGGAAACAATACTTCTTACTTTTGAGGTTTGACCTCTTTATTTCGCAGAAAAAGTAAAATAAATTACGAAAGGACAAAGGGCATACACTCCAACCACTTTACCTACCAAATTGAAAGTAGCTAATTCAAAGATACAACCGTACTGAATACAATAGTCAAATGACACACACAACTGCAGCAAGACAAGGGTGATTGGCTTTCTTATTTGGTGGTAGAGAACCCTTATAAGTATGAAGGTATAATGACTGTGCAATTTAGTCTAGAGTTTTATGAAAACCTATTAGGGTTTCTTAGTAATGCAACTTGGTCTCTTATATCTAAACTTAACAGAGTATCAGACCCCTACAGTTCTGATCTTAGAATTTTGAGAGTCCAGTGACTAATTCCGAGTTAGCTGCCAAAGCAGCATACCATTGTATGCCCTTCGCCCGGTGAATGAGTTTCTGTAGGTTATACATCATAGAGTTTTACTCGATCTTACAGTTTCTTTTATGGTTTTCCAGTTAGCATCGTTCCTTGTTGGTCCTTTTTTCATTTTGGTCAAAGGTGCTTTTGCGTCGGACGTGTGTCTGTTTCAGTTCGTAGGTGTCCCTGATCAAATAATGGGTCGTCTCTGGTTTGTGATCGTTTTTTTTTTTCCGTTGGTGGTCCGGTTTGTTCCAGCATGTGGATTGGTTTCATTCTCCATGGTGCAATCCTTTCCTTGCACTATCTTGTTCCAATCCTTTACAGATTTGTAGTTTGCAATCGCGGCGGATGACGATGATGGGTTGTTAGTGGATCTGGTTCAGTTTGTGCCTTGATCCGGGTGGAGATGATGTTGATGTTAGTTCTTTATGGATCCGTAGTTTGAATATATCAATTGTGTAATGAAACATGTAACGATTTGACGAGACCAGCATGCAACAGTGTGGTACTGGTTGGTCTGTCATGGATGGTGGTTTGTTTTGCTTTCTGACTGCTTGCAGATGGGTTCTTGATGTTTTTGTTGAAAAATAAACTTGATTTATTTAGTTACTTTTAAGTTAGTGCGTCAAGTGATGTAATGTTAGTGGTGCATGGTGAAATTAATTAAGTGCATTAGTATTGGGCTTAACGAGTGCCTGTTAGTGGTGGTAGTGTGTTAATAAGTTATATGAAGTAGTGGGTGAGTGCTAGTTTAATTGCATGTCTTAAGAGTTACTTTGGAGCACTATAAAAACTCGTGTACTCTAATCATTATGGTAAGATGTAGAATCATGCAGTTGTAGGTAGATAGCAAACGTATTGTATTCTCTTCTAATACTCTCCATTGCTTCCTTCATATCTGTGAGTGTAAAAAAGTGAGTGACCCTTTATCTCCAACATGGTGGTATCAGAGCCACAATGATCCGGGTGGACATTGTGGCATTAGCATTTTAGAGCCTGATGTATGGTGTTTGGGAAATTGATGTTCTCAAATTATATCAGAATGAGGAGTGTCCACTCATTTGATCTCAAATCATATGTGTGTAGGATGTGGTCGGTAAGAATTACATGGTAGATTGTCCAAAGGAGTTCGACAAGAGAAACATGAAAAGGCACTTGGAGTCTTGCAAAAAGCGATCCATCAAAAGATTTGGGTTGTGTTGGAGATTCAAAATCTCCAAGTTATATTTGGCAAATGAGCGAGGTCATCGCTTCCGAACGTATACGTTTTTTCTTATCCAAGAAGTATTGGGTACAAAATTGGGAAGGCGATGAGTTCGCAAGCGAAGATTGTGAAAATCTTGAGGAAGAAATCCCAATCGAGGATGAAATCACGTTCTACACTTCTGGAGCCAAAGAAACAAAGGAGACAAAGGAAGGATGAAGAAGAAGTCAAGGGTTTTGAAGCTAATGAGGGTGAAGAGTTAACGGATAGAGGAGCAATTTGGAAATAGAGAGGAGACAAGGGTTTTGAAGCTAATGAGGGTGAAGAGTTAACGGATAGAGGAGCAATTTGGAAATAGAGAGGAGATTGAGAATGAAGCAACTGAAGAAATTACAGAAGCAAGAAAAGTGAATGACGCTAAAAATGGTGATGACGATGCTAAAAATGAAGAAATGGACGATCGGAGCATTAATACTTCAAATTCTGTGCAAAAGAAGAAACTGTGTTGGACTCATTTAAACTTGAGACCTGCGATTTGGAGAGGTAATGGACATTTCTCATGTGGTTATGAAATTGAATTGGTGCCCGAAGAATATATCGTTAAGGATGACATTTTGGCAGTGAACAAATAAGGAATATTAGTCTTAACTTTGGCATGGAAAATATGTTGACTAATACGGGTTGGGCGAACACGGAGACGTTCTTTGATCTAGAGGAGCTGCAAGAAATGTCTAAAGATAATTGTCGAGATCACTTACGCAAACAAGTAATGATAATTATGACAAGTGCAACATGAAAATGGTGCACATGCATTACACTTAATAATTATCATCCGACCAAGCCCCCAATTGCAAACATCACTTGAAGTCATTAATCAAGTTTAAAGGGGGTGTTGAAAATTAAACATGATTTATTTAGTTGCTAGGTTGCATTACATGCAAGTTAGTGTGTCAAGTAATGTACTTTTAGCGGTGCATGATGAAGTAAGTTACCACTGCACTGGTATGGTGCTTAATGAGTGTGTTTTAGTGGTAGTAGTGAGGTAATAAGTTGTATGAAGTAGAGGGTGAGTGCTAGTTCAATTGCAAGTCTAAGAGTTTCTTTGAAGCACTATAAAAACTCATGTATGCCAGTCATTTTGGTAAGATGTAGAGAGAAGAAGTTGTAAGGAGATAAAGTGGAATGGAAGGATTTTATTCTCTCTCCTAATACTCTCCATTGGCTCCTTCATATCTGTGAGTGACCCGATTCAACAGTTTTTCCATTGGTCTCTCGTGGTTCTCTGTCCATGACGGCAGGAACCTGTGGTGGAGATCCTTTGACAGCGGCAAGGTAGTTGCTACTGATCAACATATAAAGATCTGTGACTGTTTGATATAAGTCCGTCATTCATGGGGAATCTGTTTCGCTTTAGGTGTTTAAACATATCCTTTATCATTTTTAGGTGATGTGCCACTTGAATTTGCTTTTGGGTTCCGTTTGTTTTGGCAGGAAAGTATAACAGAAATAAGAGAGAGATATCAGTGGTAGGTTCCTTGAGTTTGGTCCATTATGTTTTGTCCATAGATATCTCTGGTGGTCTGTATGTTTGCTTGATGATGGAAGTATGTCTGCAATTGTGGACTTATTTGGGCCTCTTTCTGGTGGAGCTTCGGGTGGAGTTAACTTTGGCGTATTTTTTTAGATTGGTCTCTTTGGTTTCTCATGGACCCAAGGGACAATGCTGGTTTGGTGTTCTATGATTGTGGAGGTGTTTGCTGCGTGGTTTGGTTACGAGCTCGCCTGTTATTTGTCTGTCTTGGAGTTCGTTTGCTGCTATGTTTGTGCTACAAGTTGAATGTGTTTCAATCTTAGGGGGAGAATTAAGCTGGTGCTGCTCATTGGATTGGTACTTCGTATTCGGTTGAACATGTTCTCAACCTGAGCAGGTGAGTCCCATTCGCGGATACGTTCCTGTTTGACTGCTTCGACGGTTGATCGTGCTTATCATTTGGTTCTAGAGAAGGCAGTTGCATGTATGTGTTCTTTGTGCCTGGAGTTTGGTTTATGTTCTTTTTGTTGGTGGTCGTTTGGTTCTTTCAAGAACGTTGTGCATAGGTCGTTTGTCTTGTAGACCTATTGACAAGGTTTGGTCCTTTAAGGATAGTGCATATGAGGTCTTTTGTTTGATGACTTTAACAGATCTTGCACGTGGGGTCCTTCATGTTATGACCTTCAATGACACTTGCACGTGGAGTCCTTTGTGCTCGGTAAATTTTCCAGAGTGTTTGCACGTGGGGTCCTTTGACCTTTCCACAACACTTGAAGTGGAGCATTTTTATAGTTGTGGCTTTTCCATCACATTCAGTTCTTGCAAACACATTTGGATTTATTTGTAGTGTCATGACGATGACCTTCCTATGGCGGTGTTCTTTCAAGGCTTTCACTTATTCTTTTTTAGTTTCATTTGGGATTAGTTATGTTATCAAACTCATTTAGTAATACTAGCATGAGTTTGAGGGTGATCGTTAGAGAACCTATACATATATGAGCGTGTTATGGTAATGCCTTTAGTCTAGGGTATTTTGTTAACCCATTATGGTATCTCAGTAGTGCAATTCAATCTCGTTTTCAAACTTAACAATTGGGTATCAGAATTTGTCCAACCTTTGGTCTTCCCCTGCTAGTTCTTTGGGGTCTAAGGTAAGTTATTTGCTCTGGCATTTTTCTGCCTTAAATCTCTGTAGGTATTGCTACCCATGTTAGCTCTTGATGCTATAGACCTGGTTTGCTTGATCGTGGCTTGTCCTTTTGTTTTGGGTTTCTCCTTCAGTTGTCTAAATTGCTTTATGCTCACAGAGAAACCTATCAAACGTGGGTTCTTTCGCAGTTTTGGGTAAAAGCATCCAACTCAAAATCATTTGCCAATGATGGGTTAGGCATGCAAGGCTGATGTGTGAAAATCTTGATTGTTATTTTTCGACGTGGGATTAAATTTAAACGCACCCTTCATGTGTGGGCAAACTTCTATTGCGTGGGCCAAACACTCGGATGAATCAGAATGAGTGATGGTGAATTTTTAAATTGAATTGTCCGGTAAGTGTGGATTGACCCGCTCTGAGACCATGTCAATGCATCAATGCAAAACCAATTGGCAACGAGGGGAGAAACTGAGAAACCCACAAGGCTTATATGTTGAAGAACTAACTATCATTCCCCAATGTGGGATTTATATCTCACAAGTTCTTTAGTTCCCTTACATGCGAATTTCTTGTTCTTGATGCTCGTTGTTCCTAGATTGGTCTGCCCTTTTAGAAGGAAGAGGATATGGGTGACAATCAAAGCACAAACCCATTAATCAACTCAGATCCGCCCACTTAAAAGCCAGCCAAAATTATCCGTTAACTAATTGGGTCTTCGTGGATGAGTTATTTTTATAACCCAAAACCCGTGGGTTTAGATGTATTATAAATGGGTGCCCTGCCCATTTAATTTTGTTTTGGCTTTTCCAGATAACAATCTCAACAAGGGGAAATTGTCTTGGCTACACCACGAGACGGACCAACCATGGCTCCTCTGACTGTTCTGTCACTGAATGCACATCCTGCCGGGATGATTAATCCTTTATCGTCGCCTTTGCTGCAACACTAAAGGATACTGAAGCCACAATGGCAATGAGAGCCATCTCTCAAATGTTCCATTGAGGAGGAGCTAGATCTCTAAATCAGATCTGACCATCTGGAATAAGTATGTGGTTTTGTGGGGTCCACGGTGGTGGTTTTTGTGGGTGTGATGGCGGTAACAGTGGCGGGGCAGTGGTGGTTGATGTCGATATGGTGATGGTGGACCAGTGGTGGTAGTGGTTGTGGTATTTTGGTGGTGGTGGTTGTGGAAGTAATGGTTGTGCCTGGTGGTGGTCGTGACCACTCGCTGTGGGCAGTATAAATGGGATCGGTGGTGGAGACCACAACTATGTGTGGAGGTGGCAAAGCTAACCGACAATAGTGACATCAGAAGTTGGTTTCGGTGAAATTGGTGGTGGTGGAATAGGGATTCTGTGATGGTGGTGGTGGCGAACTTTGGTTTTGGTCTAGGTGCGGTTGAATCAAGTTTGGTTGTGTCAAAGAAATTGGTGGTTGCTATTTTATGGTGTTGGTGGTGGTCGGCAAATTTTGTGGTGAGGGAGGAGAGATGAGAGAGAAAACAAGCAAAGAGAGAAAGAGGAGACGGCGAGAGAGTAAAGGTTGATTGTGAGTATGGCATAGTGGCTGTTGGGTGGCTGTGGTTTGTGTTTGAGGAAGATGAAGTGGAGAGAGTGGATTAGATATGGGTCATTATTGGGTCCAGTGGGTGAAATCAACACAATTAAGGAATGACCCAGTTGACCCACAACTAAATGGGTTAGTCACCGGTTATACCCAACCCGTTTAACCCTCACTCAAACCCAACCCACCCCTATACGTTTTCATCGTCTTAGTGAATGTTTTCTTTCTATGAGATATACCGACCTACCAAGGGAGAAAAAGAAAACAGGTCACTGTATGCTCCTCAATTGAAGGAACTTTTTGGAGGTTTTGACCAAAGCTTTATGCGCAAAGAGAAATTTATTTCAACAGCAAGGGATTCCTGAGATCTAGATTTACATACGAAAGTGTGAAAGTTCCACTCTTTCCTTAGACAATTGACTAGTGCTACAGGAAGCTTTGCCTTGCAGACTGCACATGGTTAATGATTTTGTTATCCCAGCTGATGTATTTGCTACTTGAGTAAGGGAAGCCAGAAGGTACTTCCAAGTTCCAAGTGTTGTCAGGTCAGATATACGAAATCTACGAGGGAAACACGCTCGACTTCTGTCAGATGGCATGTGCTACCAACTATTGCAAAAGCCATTGCTGATGGGGGTAACGCAGCAATTGCACTCAAACTCGATCAAGCTTGAACGCTTCAAACTGAGCCACGCGCGGGCTTAGTACAGAGATGCTGGCCTCTGTGGCTACCTCTTCATAGCCAACATTATCCTTACCTCCGCACCAGCCACCAGGAGGAGACTTCAACCCCACACCTCGCACATGATTCCACTTCTTGGACCGCTGTACTACCAGATAATTTTAACGCAATTGCTGATGGGAGTGGCACTACTAATTTTCTTGAATTGGTTCAAGCGGGTGCATGTTTCAAGCCTCTCTAACAAACCATAGTTGACTGGATGCTGACTTGACTTCCTTTGAAAGTATAGAGCACAGAAATAATGAAAGTTTTGGTCATGCTTCAACTATCATTATAATTTCAAACTCTTCTCATCCTAACCCTTAGCCTTGACAAATGAAAAAAATGCCTATGTCCAACACGAGATGACCTGTATTCAGCGGTGTGGGATGTATGTTCAGCATGTACAAGTTGCTTCCTTTTCCCTTTTTCTTGGTTGCACTTATTGGATGGGTAACAAAATATACAGGCACACAAGCAACATTAAGAGGTAATAATGGCTAAGTTGTACCATTGTCACAAGTAGCCTTCTTTGCTGAAATGCATTCTGAAGTCACATTCTGCATTTGCATCTCTCGACTTTTATGATTTATTTTCTAACTGATGTAGATTTCCTTGCAAATTTATGGTCAGCTCTAGTTTTGGTTTGGTTCTAATTTTCTTGTTCATTAAATAGATATATTATGCACGTTGGACAAATGGATGCAAGTATTATATCACATTCAGTCGTTGCGTTAACATATGTGAATTTTATTACTTTTACCTCCTCTGGAAACCAAAAACACTTATGACCAACCTCAACCAAAATATTGAAGTGATGTGATATTACTGGTTCATGCCAATTGTATGCTAACGTGATATCAAACACAAAAGTATACGGGAACATATATCGTATACTGCAGTATTTGAGGGTTGGTGATCAGAGAAACCAATGCAGGAAAACGGATGTAAGGCATAAATGATCATTAACGTGCAATAATCTGACAGTGGCGTCTTGTACTGTTACTACGTATTTGATGGGACCTCATTTTTCATTCTATGTATTGTTATATTTGTAGACACTTTGTTTTTGTAGGCTTTATACATTTAATAAGTTACGAGGCTTTATTAGGCTTTTTATTATTGTTGTTCTAGGCTTGATAATTGTAGTAGGCTTAATTCAATTAGCTAAGTCCAGTCTAGTTAGTCCAGTTTAGGTGGTCCAATCCAGTTAGCCCAGTTTAAGTGGTTCAGTCCGGTTAAATGGTCTAGTAAGTTCGGGCTTAGCCAAGTCAAAGTTTAGATAGGATAGGAGGTCTAGTGCTTGATTTGGATTAGATTTGTTGGTGCTTCCTAAATTCATGTTAATCAAATTGGAATAGGTGTTCTTTTCCCTCAAGAGTTGGTTTAAAATCACATTAGCTGAGGGAGGAGACCCGCCGGTTCCCAAAGGAACCGACCAGTAAGTTAGTGGCCATAAATCAACTGGCCGGTAAGGGCAATTTGGACTTTTCAGCCTATTTCAGTATATCTCTTAGCAACGATAGGCACGACCAAATGGTCTCCTCCTGCATTTCTACTGCCTGCAGACCTCTGTAAAAAGGCCCTCTAGCTGCCCCAAAAGGGAGTCTCACTTGGAGAAATTCTCCCTGGAAAGGCTGTAGAAAATATGTGGGAAATAGACTAGCAAGAGAGAAAAAAAGATAGTAGATTAGAAGATTCAGTTTTTACGTTTGTTCGAATTCTTAAGTGTAGCCAATTCATCACATCGTGGAGAATCTAAATCGTTAACCGGGTCTTCCAAGCAGTCCAAATCAAGAGGTATCAATCCTTTCCTTTTGTTCTTTTCGTAGAGTAGTTGAGTCTTAGATTAGATATCTTTTTCCCGCGACCAAGTTTCTGTCTGCATAAACATCAAACTGAAAATCGGAAAATGGTTCTGTCACTGCAAGAAATTGGTTAGGATTAAAAGTCTAATCAGAATAAAACTCTACTAGAATTATAATTCTACTAGGTATAGACTTCTGTTTCAAATAGACTTATAAAGCAAGCAAAAGAGTTGATCAATCAGAGTTCTAAAGCTTTCAGCAAAAGAAGAAATTGAGTTGAACTAGATCCCCTAAAGTCGGTTGAACTACAATAGTTCTGATCCTGACTTGTTTAGTCCGGTACATAGGCCTTGGACCCTCGATGTACAAACCAAACTTGGGATTACTTTAAGTTTTGTTCTTGAACCTGTTTATTTATTTATTTTCTTAGGATAAATATCTGAAAATCACTTATAACAAGTTAGAGATTGTTAGGGTATGATGGGGTGTCTAACAGCTTCCGTCATATAAATTAGTCCCCAAATCCAAATATCCGGTTTTGTGAAATTAGAAGCTTTAATTGAAGCAGAGTTGAATTTTGGTTTTCTTTTTTTCCCTTGTTAACATGTAAATTAACCCCAAAAAAATAATATGGCGACTCGAGTTAAACCTTCTAGTCCTTTCGGAGGCAATTCATCACAATATTAATGGATGTTTGTCTTTTTTTCTTTTTTGAATCTTAAAATGGTCTATAGATCCTCATCCAGTTCATATGAATGTTTAACTAGAGCATCATGACACTAATGGAGTAAATGAAGGGCCATCGCAGTGGCTCAGATAGCCACAGGTAGTTGTCTTAATTTATATTTTATCTTACTGAACACCCTCACACCAGTCACCAGGAGTTGTTAGCAAGTGAGAATCATAAAGTCTGATATGTTATTGGATATCTTACGGTTGGAGGGTCTCGTGCTAGGCTTTACAATGTTCACATGAAGCTTCAATGAATTTGACATTGTAATGGTCATTCTCATAGTGTTGCCCCAATGTATAGTCTAAGCAATAGCCTTGGAAGCCTGCCTTGACATTAATTATTTCGTTCGTTATACACATGTCTGTAGTGTCTTCTGTTCCACAGGGGATAGTATTGAATAAGTATTACAAAAGCTGAGATCTTTTTGATTAGACACCTCTTTATTTTAGTCGGTGCACTCCCCAACAAATTCAGGTTAACGAAATGACTGATCTTTTGCCCGGTTTAGCTTTTTCGCAGCTTGCAATGTCGCTTTGTCTCGTGGTTATTCAGAATGCACAAAATACTGCGGGGCACATCTACCAACATCAGCAGCTACTGCATCAACCATCAATGGGGTGGGACGCTAGACATTGGCAATTTACATTTCTGTACAGTATCAGTAATGCCGATTTTCATTTATAACATGGTTCGGACCAAATTATAGCAATCAAAAGATGGGCATCATAAATCGCTGAGATTTCTTTCTTAGGAAAGTCGAAGTAGCAATAAAGATCATCAAAGAAGTGCGGATAGAGAGTTACAAAAGAAAGAAGTAGCTTTTGAAAGTGTTGAATTGTCTACTAGAGATTTAAGGCCTTGTTTTGTTAGCCGAGTATTATGCCAACTCCAGTGAAGGCTGTCTTGCTGATCTGGGTAGCCTTTTCTGTTGTTTCTGTCAGGTCCTGTGTATACTTGTCATGAAAGCTGCACAGTAAGGCCACGTTTGACGCGATTTGTTTTTTCTCTTTTTTTTCTCAGTTTTAAAAATTAGAAAAAAAAGTGCGTTTGGTAACCATTTTTTTTTCCTTCTCCAATTTAAAAAATCAGTTTTTAAACTGAAGAGTAAAAAAAAAACTCCAAAAACTGTTTTTTTTTTTTTGAAACCACCACCACCACCCTCCCACCGCCGGCAGCCACCTTAGGTGACCACCGGCGGCTGCCGACAGCCACCTCCGGCCGCTGGCGACCACCGCCAATGACTGTCGGCAGCCACCTCCGGCCGCCGGCGACCACCGCCGGTGACTGCCGGCAGCTACTTCCGGCCGCCGGGGACCACCTTCAGCGACTGCCGGCAGCTGCCGCTGGCCACCGGCGACCACCGCTAGTGAGCACCGCCGACCACCACCACCGTCGACTACCGCTACGTCCCACCACAGCCACCGCAAATCACCCAAAAAAAAAGTTAAAATAAAAAGGGTTATCAAACACCAAAAAAAAAACAAGGGTTATCAAACATCCACTTGTTTTTGTAAAAAAAAAAAATTAAGCTGCTCTTTAAAAACTGAAAACAAATTTTTTTTTTTGTCAAACCAACCCTAAGAGTGGGGTTTGTGAATGAAAGCTGCTGAGTTTCTTTAAGTGATTGGTAGAAACATCATACAAGACGAATACGATAACATAGGCCGTCCTGGTTGCGGCATCCAAGAGCTCATTGCCACTCGGCATGGATCTATAGCATTCGAATGAGACATTGGTCCTTGCATAACATGCAAAAGTTAGTGTAAATTTCAATCCGACCATTTGCCTTCGATTTGCTGTAGTTATTATGCACAAATTAGTGAGAAGTTACTACTACAGCTGCTGTCATTATATATACAAGTCGCCGTGCACACGCAATCATTCATTGTATTACTTGTAGAATATACTTCTCCAGTTATTTATAGATTGTAACTTATTTTGGCTTTAATGTTTGTATCTTGCTCCTAACTTATAATCCAGAGAAGCTACTAACAAATAAACATTTTAAGCTTTTTTTGTAATTTATGAACTATAAGTGGCAATAACAAAGTCTAATTTTGGTTATTGCAATCATAAATGACCTTTACTAAAGAAATGTTCGACTAAAATTTTACTGTTTAGATTTTAAAAAAAATCGGACAAAGGCTACTTTGACATGTACCAACGAATTAAAAAAAACCAAATTGGAAACAACAAACAGTAATAAAATTGCTTCATCAATTTTTTGTTGCTGCAATCATAAGTGACCTTTATTAAATAGATATTTGACTAAAATTTTACTGTTTAGATTTAAAAAAGTTGAACAAACTCTACTTTGACATGCACGAATGAATTTAAAGACCAAACCCAAACAACAAACAAATGTAAAATGGCTTCATCCATGCATAAGATTCAAAATAACAAATTAAAGAGTTTGGTTATTACATTCCTTTTTTTATGGTGTTTAATTGAGTTGATGACTTTAAAGGTATGTAATCCACAATTGGAACTGCTGTATTAATGAATAGGGCTAATTACAACCATGTCCCTGAGGTTAGGGGGTAATTACAGTTAAGGACACAAAGTTTCAAAATGTAACACTTATGTCCGTTGACAAACGGAATACAAAAATACTTAACGGTTCTGACAAAAAGACCAAGTTGCCCCTAAATAAAAGTTGAAATCCTGATTTGCCCTTGGGACCACCCGCCAACCCCCTCCCCCTTCCCCCCAACCCCATTCCCGCACCACCCCTTCGCATATGCCTCCCTGTCGTCTGTGCCTCCCCCTTTCCCTTCCCTTTCCACTTCTCCAAACTTTATCTCCAGATCTGCCGCCCACTCCCTCACCCCACGCCGCCGGCAGCCCAAGCCCCCTCCCTCGCCCTACGCCGCCTGCAGCCCAGCCCCGTCCCTCGACCCATGTCGCCGGTAACCCAAGCCCCACCTCGCCGCCGCTGCAACAGATCTCCCCACTGAGCAAGCCGCAGCATCGGGAGCCCCCTCTCCCCTCCGTCGTCACCCTCAACTGTATCAAGGACACCACCTTGAATGTCCTCCTCCGCTCGATCGCCTTCGTCGTTGGTCTGCCGGATCTTTCGGGAATCGGACGGATCCGGCTCCTCGTCGATCTCCACCGACAGATTGGTTGTGGTCGTTGTCGTTAGCCATTGATTAAGGCGGTGAGTTGGATTTGTTGGGTCACCGATTGAGGTGGAGAAGGGGAAGTGGGATGGGGGAAGAAGATAGGAGAAAATGGCTGCCGGCGGGGAAGGGACGGCGGGGAAGAGAATTGCCGGCGGTGAAGTAATGGCATTTAAAAAACCCTAATTTGAAAAATAAAACCCTAATTTGAAAAATGAAACCCTAATTTGAACAAAGTAACCCTAATTTGAAAAATTAGGGCCTTGAAACCTTAATTTGCAAATTAGGGTTTCAACAAAATCCTAATTTGCAAATTAGGGTTTCAAAACCCTAATTTTAATTTTTTTAAAAATATTCAGTATATACAGTACAAGGGGCAGTATCGTCATTTTAAAAATACGTATTGAAGACATCATAAAAAAAATACACTTTTTGGACGGAACCCTGACGGATGGACACGGGTGATACATTTGAAACACTTTTGGTCACGGAATGTTACATTTTGAAACTTTGTGTCCTTAACTGTAATTACCCCCTAACCTCAGGGACATAGGTGTAATTAGCCCTAATGAATACAGGGAAAAAGTGAAATTGCCAAGGCCACAACTAATGTTGCATATTGTGCAACCATGTTCTCAGTGCTGAGCCCAAATCATTTATACATATCAAGGGTACAAATAGTAATGCATTGTGTAGAACTAATAATGCATAGTGTACAACCAATAATGTGTTGGCAGCAATAGTCTCTGGACTACCACACCCACTACCCGCCACAGGCCAACAACCGTAGCCACCGCGATCCACCATCGCTGGCCACCACATCTCCGCGAAGACAAACCGATTGCTACATCTGAAACCGACTAAACCACCTATTGCACACCTACAGCCACCCACAACCACCAACCCATAGTATTAAAGGAGCAGGTGCACCTAAGGCGCAAAGGGTCCCTGGAGCCTAGGTGCAAGGTGCAGGCACGCGTCTTTTTGAAGTGAGGCACAAAATAAAAATAAATAGATATTAGTGCATTAAACCAATAAAAACACGTAAAAAATTTTAGAACATGACAATTTAACAAATTTTGAACACTAGAAAAAGTTTCAGATTTAATGAAAAATAGTTTATCCTAAATGAATATGACAACGTCATCTTCATCATTAGTGAAGGCTAAAGCAACTATATTTTCCTCAAAAGGGAATCATAGGCTTCAAGTCTGGTAGAGATTCCTCCTCAATTTCATCTTCTTTGTCTATAAGGTGAAATGAAGTAGTAGATTTACTTAAAAAAGAGTAACAATTGGAGACATGACGCACAATGAACAACAATCCATTGATTAGGGATTCAGAATTTTAGGGGTTTTTGTGGTTTATATATTGATTTATTATGTTATGAAATAAAGAAAAAATAATGAATGGTTGAGATTATGCTATGATGCAAAAACCAAAAAAGCAGAATTTTTGGGCTTTTCTTTGCGCCTCCACAACCACCTTGCGCCTGGGTGCGCACAAAGGAGAGTTGCGCCTAGCCCTAGGCGAGGCATAAGAAGTGCGCCTTGCGCCTAGGCGTGCCTTTGATAACACTGCACCAACCTCACGCCCACGACCATCAGCTGCCAACAAGCCACCACCGCAGTCACCAGTCCCCATCACCGACCCAACATTGCTGGTCACCATCTCTATGTAATAAAGCAGATCCGTTATAACTCCCTGCTTCACTGCCAAGCACCATATCGCTGCCCATCACAAACCCAATGCCCCCACTGCCCCTCCTTCTGCCTTTCAAGCCTTAAACACCCCCACCACCACGGAAATGTCAATACTCCCACCGGATCTAATCACCTACCTTACGCCTACGACCACCAAGCTCCTGTCGCACGTCGAGGGCCACCAATCGATCACCCATATTTGGCCTCCATCAATCGGCCCGCACACGACCACTATCGCTCAAGAATTGCCATAAGGCATACATCCACACCGCTGCGCCTCTCTTCGACAGCCCAGCACTGCTGGCCACCCACTACTGGTGAGTGTAGACGTCCATCCACGGCTAATTGCCCAACCATTGCCAATCACACAATCACGTTTTCTATAATCTCGGAATCGTTAATGGAGAAGGAAATGTAGAAAAGGGGAAGGGGAAATGCAGAAAAGTAATAGAGAGTAAAAATAGAAGACGTCAACACTGTCATAGAGAGTAAATTCAAGGATCACAAACTACAACATGGCATTAGTTGCAATGGTTTGGGACCACACAACTAGGAAGAGAAGGAGCACATCAAATAGTGTATTCGACAGTTACTGCCAAAGCAATCTATAATATGGAGAAATTTAATTGATGGTGCATTTTGTTATCATTTGGTTCAAGTATCATTAATGGAAAATGAATTTGTACTTCTAGTCTGAAAGAAATTTCTGGTGTCGTACTTTCAAAACGAATTTGTGATCTAATATTCAAAAGTTAGTTTTACCATGCTTTCAAAATGATGTTGTCTTGATCGATTAGTTATTGCCACCTTCCTCAACTCATCAACACCAATGCCATCAAAGTGCTTGGGGTTAATGGCATAAAATCAAGAGGTTACCCAAAAAAAAAAACTTGATTTTAAGCGGCTATACCCATGCCAAATTTCTTTTAACTCACTTATAGTGACGGTTCTTGGGGCACAGGTCTACGGTTACATTGTAAGGATATGTTTAATTTTAGAACCCCATGCCTGCGGCTGATATCGTAAGGATATGCTTACCCCGTAGCTAACCTAAGCTATACCTACAGTACATTTCGTAGTTTTTTTTTAATTTGAAGCCTATCCCTATGGTTTATATTTTAGGGATTAATTTTAAAATTTTGAAACCAAACCTATACCTACGGTTTTTTTTTTCTGGGCTAAATTTTGTTCCATTATAGTAACATGCAAATTCAATTGGAGTATTATAAACATGTTTTGCAATTGCATAAATAGTGCAATATTACATAACAGTAATCCTGTGCCCCAAATTCGATACAAAAGCGTCAATCTCACCACTCAATTTCAAAATTCATCATAAGATCTCAATATCAACCTAGATACTATATACATCCACCGACATTAGATGTGAATCACGAACAACTCATGGGAACTAGTCCTTATTCGCAGGGCTTACATCTTGCTCCTCACCATCATAACCATCCTACAAAATGTAACAAAGCCTCATCAATGACTGAGAGGTTGTATCAATGACTGAGATCAGTGTGCTTCAAAATGGACAGTGTTGATCGATAACCCATGCAAAATAGAAAACTATGTACAAAAGAATCCAAATAATCAAGAACCAAAAGTTCAAGGCCAACATATATTCTAATGGAACCAATTCGCATTAACTTGATATAATTCCAGGAGTAGTTACATTCTGATAAAGTAAATATCAGAAAACTCTCAGAACACGTCTGAATGAACAAAATAAGAAAAAAAAAGAAGAGAAATAAACTACGAAAACTGGTCAGTGCAAGATCCAAAGTGCTTTCACAAAACAGCAGCAAACCTATAACAATTGGTGACTAGTCACAAACAAAGAACAAGTACCTGGAAATATTCGAGTAACTAACCAGAGAATCCCATAAAACTCGGAATATCAACTTTTCATGTGTTGTAATGTTTTATTTCAATGTACTTATGAATGATACATAACCTGGGAGTTGTTCGCGGTGTGTGTCTCAAAAGACATTCATTGATGGTGCTTGGGAGTTCCAAAGCACACTCTTGTTGATAATTAACTGCATGTACTCTCTCTCTCTCTCTCTTTGTGTGTGTGTGTGGGCTATGTCCATATATATGATAGGGGAGGTTTTTAAGAAAAAAAGAAGTTGAAATGTTTACGAATTTTGAAATCGTCATGGCTCACATCTCATACTAGCTGACATGTGTTGTCGCTTTGGTTTCTCCATCACAAAGATACATTTGACAACTATCAAATGAACCTTCCCGTTTATAAAGTACTAGACTATGCATGTACATCTTAATTGACCTTTCATCCATATGTAGACAAATGCTTATTGTCGTAATAACTCTACAACAAGAAATATTGTCCTACAAAAGAATAAGTGACCGAATCTTGCCTATGTTGAAAGGCCTCAAATTTTGAATCTGTGTTTGAAGGAAATTGGCCTCGAACTCCTCCATCTTAGACTTGAACTCGTCCATATTAGATTTCATATTGTTGAGTTCTTTAAGTTGAGACTTCATGCCATTAAATTTTTCTAGTTACGAATTCATGTTGTGGAGTTCTTTTAGTTGAGACTTCATAGCATAAACTTTAGCCTCTCTCTCTGCATGATGAGCTCTTCCATAACGCTTGGAGCAGGTTTGGCATTAATCCTTCTGTTTGTGCCAAAGATGTTCGTGATGTTGGCTCCCAAACTCATGCAACAAACTCTGTTGTGGCCATCTTTACCACAAGTTTGTGAAAGGATATCGTTGCGGCCGGTACCAAGTATATTGCTTTCATCTCGAGATATTGTAGTAGCATCTTGTTTCCTCTTAGTCTCATCCTACAAGAGAATAATCAATTGAAAAGTTACCATTTATGCATCTGTGGGAGTATTTAAAATCCTTACGTTGTTTATCTCTTTGAACCTTGTATAAGTAAGTATCACATGAAGCAAACCATCTGACAATCATCTATTTTCCTTGTGTGAGAAGGGAAAACAACTTGACACTAGGAATCAAACAAAATCTCCTGTGTTTATGTGCATGTCTATGTGGCACAAGGCTTTTTTGCGCAAGCCACTTCATCAACACATTTTGCATGACAATGAAAGAACCACTCCACTATGCTAAATGCAAGAGCCTATGACCAACTTGCAAACAGATTATAAACATTGTAATCTTGAAAACATCTGGGTACAGTTCATCTTATACCTTCTCAACCACCAAATTGACTTTACAGATTCTCTCTACCTGTTCAATAGTACCTTTTGTGCAGCACCATGCTGTTAGGGCAGAGAGCTCTCTAATACTTTTTTTTTTCATTTTTTTGAAGTGAGCCTTTACTATGAACAATATGGTCCATACCAAAGCTTTATGGGGTATTGGGTATCAAAATTTGAATATTTATAGATGGGGAATAATAAACCTTCACTTGTCTTTCCCCTCGATCCTATCGAGTGATGGAACAAAAAAATGAAAAACTTGTTCCTTCTTTTTCTTTTTCAGTTGAAGTAAAATAAATCCATGAGAAAGGGCATGTCCCAATTGTCGAATTACCTATCAAGAATAACTGTTTATAAAATCAGGTGAGTATTGGCCCTGAGTCCATTACACAAAGGAATGCCCACATTGTCCACCGAGTCAACTCAGCCGCCATCACCACACAATCAGCAGCCCATAGCCGCCATTATCCAGTTACCTTGTCGTCGATGACACAATTGATTGTCCACAACCTCCAGCATCGAGTCACGTTGCCACTATCATCGAACATCTTTGTTGCATATAAATTCTTTTGCAAATATTTTCGAAATGGAATCACACTTTCTTACACAAAACAACAAATATTACATTATAGTATACATAATAATATGTTACAAAATAAGTAGGACAAATCTCACTAAACTATAAAATCAAGTCAAATTTTTATCCTAAAAGGTTGATTAACATCTCTTGGAACCAGTAGCTCGATGCCACAGGCCTCACGACACATAACCCTTAGGAATAATTTATAGTACCATCTGTGTTTGCATGCACTTGCAACAGAGACTCTTAAACAATCCTCGTGACTTTTCTCTTTCACAACTCACACAATATCATAATATTTAGAAACTAAAAATATTGAAATGTATAAAATAATTTGGTCTAACATTAAAGAGTGAGAGCTTTGTGATGTTTTTTTGTGTCCTAAATAGCCTTGTTTATAAGGGGAGAGGGAAGAAAACTTTGCAGTAAAGGAAACTTAGCTAAAGGAAACTTAGGGTCGAAGAAAGCTCTTGAAGCCAAAGGTTGACTTCTCCTTCGGCTAAAGCTGGCCGACAAAAGCAGGAGGGTCCATGTGTTTTGAAATAAACAATAAAATACAACAATATCCATATGGCGTCGCTACATTCTCCAAGTTGATCTGGTCGCCGTTGCTCTTCCTCCGTCCATCTCGCTTAGGGCACTTAATTATTGTTGTTTTGTACTTAATTTGTGGTACTTCTCTCACTCTAATCCCTAATTTTATTTTGCATTTTACTATTGTATTTTGATCTTAGTGATGAGAGTAGTGAGTCATTAGACGGTTGAATACTTATGCAATGATATTTGAGTGTTCAATTATAATTGGGTATGCATTCGCCATCTCATTTCTTATGCACAAGGAAGATAATGTGTAGGAAGTTTGTTCACCAGGACATAATTAGAAAGCTTGTCAACAAAGCCTTTTACATGTTGGCCTAGACCTGAATCTTTCAACTAGTATGGGTATGCGTCCTTAATGAGTTGCAAATGGAGTATGTTGGTTGTCCCTTGGGATTTCAACTCCATTTACTATCTTCCAAAACCCCATGTATCTAAGCCGCTTCTTAGAAATCCCTTAATGATCGATACAACAATCAGTCTCATGTTCTATGTAGGATTTTTCTGGGAAGAATTCTTCTTCTGAGCATACATATTTACATAACAGAAATCTTCATATGTCCGAGACACATACGAATTGCCTTTTAGTAAACTTAATTAGCACTTATTCATGAACTCTGTAGAAACTATCAGATTGGAAGTTGATGTATACAATTGGATGGAGCTGGAAGTTGATGTATACAATTGCTACAACACTTTAGATTAATTGGTATATTAAGTGTAAGGCACACATACATGAAGACGTATATAAAAGGCACACGTACTTAAAACAACAAAACTATACGTTTTGACGTATATAAAACTTCAAATGTTATTCTTTGTTACATAAGATTAATTGATGGGGAGGCAAAGACATATATTAATGATTATTATAGTGATAACTCTTTGCAAAGGATCGGGAAGATGTGGAAAACTTTAAATTATATCTTAAGCGTAGATACTACTTGCCCGATGAGACGGATGAGGTGCAATTAAAATATCGTTATCATAGAGTTGAGGAGGATCAGTGGCCCATTCTCATGAAACTAAGGAGGATCATAGTAGGAGGGCAGTGGTATAAACTGACCACAATTTCATACCCTAATATATGCATATACATGTGTACATGCATATGATTATGTGTGTACTAATAGAACTTACAATTCTTTTGTTGTGTTTGATAAATTTACAGAAGAAAAGTAATAAAAAAGGTACCAAAGTTCGCAAAAAGGAAAAGGCGTTGCTGAATACAAGTGGGCAAAAAAGCCACCCATGCGCCTTTCAAGAAGTACCCTGCTAAACCTTTCTCTTCATCTCCCTTTTCATTTTACAAAGATGTGTCTTGAACAAAAGTTTCATGTTTAAAATATAGATTTTCGAGGAGAAAAGGCAGGTCTCATATTTCCATGTCTTTCTAGAAACACACTTGACAGAAGAAAAAAAAAACCTGTTGATAAGGAAGTAGCATAACCGAACACCAAGCTAAGAACGTGAAACATTTTTTTTTTTCGTTTGGTGAACCAATGGATTCTTTGCAAGCACATGAAGCAAGGATGCATAAATCAATTGAAAAAGCGAGAAAAAAAGCATTTCCAGCAAAGGGGGAGTCATAAAGGCAGAATGACGAATCAAACAGAAGAGTTATGGTAGGAAGGATCTCATGGCAGATGTCATGGACGAGGTGCAGGGCGAGTCTATGGGTCCTTTTACAATCGATGAATTGAGTGTCATCGATGCCACATGTCCGAACATATAGCAGTAAATACTGACAGCAAGGAGAAAATATTAAGTTATGCAAGATGAAGAGAGCTGAAAAGGAAAGTAAGTTATTCACGACATGTTTTGATTCAACTACTACTAATGAAAGTGAAGTTTAGTTCTTAGACAGTGGCTACTCTAATCATATGTGTGGAGTTAAATCAACATTCGAAGATATTGACAATAAAGCAATTCAAGTTGAAGGAAAGCTAATGTAGACACTCCATTTTTGTAGTCTTATTTTATATTTCTTATTTGTTTTATTAGGCTTTACTAATAATTAAGTTCTTTATTATTATGGGGTGCAGTAGGCCTAATAATATAATGAGCCTAATCTATTTAAACAAGTCCAATATCCAATCTAGTCCAGTCAGTTTAGCCCAAATTAATTAGGCTCGATATATTGGATAACTAGCCTGACTAGTTAGGATTAACCCAAGTTTGGTTAGAGTCAAGAGGGCATTTGACTTTGAGACTTAAGCATCAATTTAGTAAACAAAGTAATTGGTGTGAATGTAGGAAGTGTTTCCCGAATCTGGTATTATCTCTTACAGTTGATTAAGATAATTACCTTTTTGAAATTTCTGAAAATCCTATTCTAAATTCAGGAGTAAACGGGCCCGGTTTTACCTAACCGGCCGACTAATTGACTTTTGTTAATCTGCGATTCTACCACACATTCTGACTTATCTCCAGCCTTGCAGATTGCCATAGCCAATCTTATCACATTCTACGATCTTGAGCGATGTAGGGCCCTTAGCCTTCATTTTAAGGGTTATGAAGCTTTTTCTCCCTAGAGCTTTTATACCATTTCTCTTAGAAGTGGTAGATCATCTCTATAGGAAATTTAACACTTTATATTCACGATTAATATTGTTGCATCTTTTATTCACCAGAAAGAGTTCTCAAGTCTTCTAACCAAGCCCATTCTCGAGGTATGTTTACTGCTTTCTAAATTAACTTAGATTATAATGGTGTATTCTATCCCCGCGATCACATTTCTATTACATAAAAAACTCAAAAAGAGTCTTTTTGTTTCATTCCATAGTTCGAGTCTAAGATCAAAGTGTAGGTCAATTCCCGTCGGGCGAGAGTCAACTACGACGACTTTCATTCTGGTTAGCCTGACCGAATACGTAAGCAATTTCACCCCTGATGAGTTCAAGCCAAAATTATAAAGATAATCTTAGGGTGGTGTTTATTTCATTTTACATGCTTTTAAGGCCAAAATTCAATTAAAATGAAGTAGCGAAAGGGTGTGGCAGGTGCCTAACAACTTCCTATTGCGTAACTTAGTCCCCGAACCCATCTCCCAATTTTTGATAGACTAGTCGTCCTTTTGGGCACTTTAGAGTCATTTTAGGGTTTTTCTTGTTTTTCCTATTTTGCTTAAATTAAATAAGATGGCTCTCCAATAAGTCCTTCTTGTTTAGGATTTTTTCTGAGGCGGTTCACTACAGGTACTATTGCTATTAAGAGAAGCATGGTAATGTGCAATTTCTACATAACGTTTACTTCATTCCTTCCTTGACTCATAATTTGCTTGTTTGGCAGTTAATAGTTTGTGGCTATTCTATTTTATTTAATGATGGTGCTTGCATGATTAAGGATAAGAAGTCAGGTCATATTATGGCCAGTGCTTGTACGACAGAAAACATGATATTTTGTCTTGAAGTTTCTATTGTAGAAAGTAAAGTTCCTGTTGCAAGTGTGCGGAATGCAACAAATCTATTGCACTGTGCTATGGGCATCTAAATGTCAGATGATTGGAGTTACTGAGTCAAAAAGGCATGGTTCGTGTTTTGCCTAATATTAATACACTTGATGAATTATGTGAGGGTTGTATTTATGCGGATCAATGTAGAATGTCTTTTTCCATTGGAAAGGCTTGGAGGGCTACTAAGTGTATTGCATTGATCAATGCTTATTTATGTGGGCCTATGAAGACTAAATCATTTGGGGGGATTAAATATTTTATGTTATTCCCTGATGATTATAGTCGTATGAGTTGGGCATTTTTTTTTTTCTAAAATTCAAGTCTGAAGCACTTGAGAATATTAAGAAACGTAAGACAAGTGTTGAGAAACATAGTGGCAATTCAAAGCTCTTTCTAAAGATAGAGGTGGTGAATTTACATCTAATGAGTTTGATACTTTTTTTGAGAAATAGAATCCATAGAGAATTAATTGCACCATACACACCGGACCATTTAAGGTTCTACCCTTTTGTTGGGAGAATACCTATATTGGCCTATAGCATGTTGGCAGGAAAATCAACCAAATTCTGTAAGCTAAATTGGTAATTTCTCAAAGAAGGGAGACTTTGATTAACTAGTCGATTAACCGCGTCTTAACTGCGTCCTAACCAGATGGTTAGTTAGTAGGTGCATTGCTTGAAAAATTCAAAACTGGCTAGTTAATACCCTAGTCTACCCCACTGATAGTCGGTTTACCCTTATGTTGACCAGATGATTAGTCAGAACTTGTTTTTTGCCAAAAAAATCCCAAGAAATGAACCCTGATAACAATGCCTAATCGGCCGGTTTACCCACTCGGATGACCGGACTGTTAGTTAGAACCATCCCTGCTCTAGATTTGTTTTTTCCAACACACCCTAGACCACTGACCAACTGCGCGGGTTAACCTCCCCAGTGATCAGACTATTAGTCAAACCTTTCCATGTTCCATAATTTTTTCAAATCAAACCCTAGACCCACTATCCAACCCGTCGGTTAACCCCCAACGTTATATACCAGACAGTTAGTTAGAACCCTGACCTTCTCTAAAAATTCAAATCCTAAACTTCCAACCCACTGACCAACTGGCCGGTTAACCCACCGGGTAACCAGACGGCCAGTCAGTACCCCACTTTTCTAGACATTCTCCTGAAAAATCATTAACTGGACGGTTAACCAGTAAGGTTAACCAATGTCTAATTCATGTACGGGTATAGATAAAGCCGATTTAATGTTTTGTGCTCTAATTGTGTGATCCTATCTAGGCTATAGTTTCGTAGCTTGAGTCTTTTTTAACCCTTAATGTAAGTGTTAAAAAAATTCAAAGTTTTCAAAAAAAAATTTCTTCTCCCTCTTAGAAGGTAATAAGTCCCAGGACCAATCCGTATGGTGACAAAAATTTTCCATATCCATATCCCTATATATCTATATCTATCTATATATATATGTATGTATTAATAATTAGGATAGAAAAAAAAAGAAGATATTTATGTCTAGATATGGTAAGTAAATAAAAAAATAAAAAATATATTGAAAATATTTTTTGTGCTTTTCTTGAAAGTTGACAAAGCTCTGGCATCGGGACCAATCCAAGGATTTTGAGGCGCATTTTTTGAGGGGGTTCACTACACCTATATACAATGAATTCCTGGAAGAAAAGCGTAGGTACTATAAATGGACCATGTCCACCAGCTGTGATCGTACCAGATATTGATGAGGAAGGAACGTAAACCATTGCATTAAGGTTTTAGTTTTTCTTCTTTTTTACTACAAGTAAAACAAAATCCTTCCTCATGTCCTTAGAACTGCTCATCCCTTACGCCGATGTTCGTGTGGTGTTTTTGTAATAAAGACACCGCCCAGAGCAGTTTGTAAAAAAGAAATATGTGATACGAACATCCACTACTGCATGCAATTCTGGCACTAAAAGACCACTATGATATTGTAGACCTATCACACACAGTGATCATTTAAAGATCTCTTTCCGTTAAAAGATTTACTACCAGAGAATATTGGAGTATCTTAGACCTTTCCAAGAATCAGTATATTAGAGTGCTTATGATTGTAATTGCTTCCGTCCTATTAAGATTCCTTCATGTTTTCACAGAGGTGGGCAGGTTTCAAAGGCTCGCTTGGGACTTTGCAACAACTTTAGTAATGGGCAGATTTTAGGACTTAGCAACTGTGGGCACATTTCTCAGTTCTGTTTTTGTAAAGTTGTTTACGAGCTGTTTGCGTTGCTGGGCAAACTTACTAACGATCGTGCACCTATGACACAACCGTTGAATAGTGTGGGATCTTTTTTGCCTTTCGAACCTGAGGACTTCGCTAAAAAGAAAAACTAACGGATGATAATATGTTGAACTGATAAAAAGACGATGTGCCCACTGAGATTACAAAGACAATTCTTACAATACAACGAACACAGTTTCTACAACGTACTGGATTTTCTATCGATACAACACAGATCATCTAACAGGCTATCTGAAGAGATCTAAACAAGCTATTTTCCTAAACTAGTTTTTGTTGAGGGATTGATGACCCTTTTTCTGTTACCTTGTACCTCCTTTTATACTTGCATCATTCGTAACCGTCTTCTTTCTGTAACTGCAATTATTTATCTTTATTTAGGAATAACTTCTCAAACCCCACAATCGATCGTTTCTTCCGACATCTTCTCAATCATGCTGATAGTGGCCTACTTCAGAAACTTCTTATTAACTGCTTTTGCTTGATACGTTTGTTTTGACACCATCGATCTGGCTGCTCTTTGGCAGTTTCCTCCTTCTTGTAGGGGTTATTCAAATATTTTGTTTCCCGCATTTCTTTTTTCAATTACTTATCTCTTCCTTGTAATTTAGTAACCGATGGTAACCATAACAGTCGTGCCTTCTCCACTTTCTTCACTAATGCACTTCTTTGTGGTTATCATCATGCCACGTGTCTACATGCTATTTGTAAAAATATTGGTGCCAACATTGTCCCCCTTAATTCGTGGGACGTATACAGTAGTGCAAATTAATCTTGTTCACCTTAACTTCTGATACTTTTAATACCTAGCTGTTTTATCAAAACTGCGCTTAAATTGACTTTTGTTTGCTCTTTATTAGAGTATTTTCTTGATTACAGCAACCCTTGAATTTCTTGTTCCTTTTTTGCACTTTTTCAAAATCATGGTGAAGAGAAGAACTATTCCTCAAGGTGATGAGGGTGAAGGAGTCTAGTGTCCTCCAAACCCTCAATGGGGTGTTGGTGCCCTCGTGAACCATGTTGATGCTATCGACTCTCGTGTTTTGATTCCTTATAAGAAACGTCCAAAACCTATCAGTCCTCACATCTTAGGCCCGTCTTTTAGGGTTTGTCCCCAACCCTTGAAAGGATACCCAGTTGACGATTCAGATGTTGCTCAGTTTGCCTTTTCTGAACGATTAGATCTTCGCCAACTCTCATTCACGCTGATTGGGCTTTGTGGGTTAACTGTTTGTCAGCTTCCTTCGCCGATCAATGGAGGCGGCAAGGTATCTTCAAATTAATTCACATGTCCAAAACTCCTCCTAAAGTGGATCGATGGCTTTTATCTAGTTCTTTTTGCTTTTGGTCGACTACCACCAATGCCCTCATGTTGAAGACCAAAATGATGGCCCCTACCCTTCTCGATGTATGTGCTTTAACAGGCCTTCTGCCAATTGGCAATCATGCCAATGCCTTGACCTGTCACAACCCTACCAATTTGACTCTTGATGTTTCTTCTTCCAAATATTCTGAGACTTTTGAAAGACATTTTCTCAGGTTAAAGAATGCCAACACTTCGCCCGATTTGAAAAACTTAGCTATTTTTCTCTGGATGTGGCTTTCTCGTCATGTATTCTGTGTCTCTAGCCTTTCGCTAAACAAAGAATATATGAACTTAGCGATCAATTTAGCTCATGATAAGGACTATGCTTTCGCACCTTTATTGTTGGGCATATTCTATAGGTAGAGAAGAAGATTCATTGGAGTATCGGTGGTCCCTTTTGGCTGGTTCAATTGTGGTTACAGGCTTACTTTCCAGAGTTTGCCCCTTTTATCCCTACTCGACTCGATACTTTTTTCTTGACTTACGGGCATCACCTTTCTTTGGGTGGGATCTGGCTACACTCCTTCATAACCCGTTTTCGTTTCTTTTTTTTATTTTAATTACTTCAAGTATGCACATCCCTTCCTTGCCAGAACATTTGGACCTAATTGATTTAGGACCTTTCCACTCACATAAATGATGCCATGTCCATAGAGTCCCAAGACTTTGTTCAGAGAATATGTGCTAGCTTTCTTTGTCGTCGATTTCTTCACGTGGGAGGTCAGATTACTACTACTCCTTCAGGAATTTGTGGGTACGAGCGATATACCCCTTCTCAATTTGGACAGTAGTTTGGATTAGTACAAGGGGTTCCCACCCATTTCTTCATAGACAATGGTTTCTTGGAAGCAAAAGAAAGGATAAAGAGGATCATAACCAACCATATCAAGAAGATTGATAAAGTTGTTGACGAATCAATGGACAGTTTTGTTATGTCCAACTTTAAAATTCATACTGCCATATCGGTTGGTCCTTTTGATTCTTGGTATCAAGACAATGTTTCCAAATTGTATGATTGTATGGTCCGTCTAGCCCTAGACAGTCCTTATCGTCCAGGTATCTCTCTTTATTATTATTATTATTATTATTATTATTATTATTATTATTATTATTATGCCATCTTTTACTGCCTATAATAACTTATTTATCATGTCCTGGTTTATTGATGTAGGAGTTAGCAGTCAACCTGTCGTCTCCTGGAAGAGGAATCGATCCCCTTCTGTAGGGGCTTTCGGATCAACTCAAGGCAGGAAAGGAATTAAGTGATTTTTCCGAAGATATGTCCACAGAGGGGAGGGAAGAGGTTGAAGTAATGGAGGAAGATAATGAAGAGGATGATGTTCCTTTTATTCAACAGAGAGTAGCAATTTGAGAAAGGAGAAGGCAATCAGAACACGTACCTGGTGACTTTTCTTTCAACCCTCAATCAAACGAACCGATATTGGCTATTTTGTCAGCTTAAAATCTTCTTTGAACCCAAGTTTGAACTCTTTTGTTATTGTATCACCTTCTGACAACAAACTTCTAAAGAGTATTTGACTGTAGTCCTACTTTATGCAGTTGATCAAGTTGTTAGATCATCCAATAAGTTGATCACTGAGATGGGAGCTTCTGCGAGTGTAGCTCCTGAAGAGGAAAAAGAATCCTCTTCAGTGCCAATCGATCAACAAGAGGCTCCTCCAAGTGCTCCAGCTGATTCAGTCACGCCTAAACCTTAGGCTATCAGGAGGAAAAGTATTGCTCACAAGACTCGTTTCAATGCACGGACCATGTCTTTGAAGGTAAATTCCTGTGATACCCCGAATGTATCGAAAAAATTATTTAACATTAAGTTGATTAATTAACCAAAATTATTTTATTGAGTGGCGTTAATTAAGTGACAAGAATTGGGAAGAGGTGTCAGGGTAGCTTTGGGGTCAAAGTAAAATTTTCCTAAACTAGGGGGACAAAAGGGTAATTTTGGAAAACTTTGGGGGTCAATTCATAAATTTTGAAAATATGCCCAGATGCCAAGTGTTAAAAGGATTTTTGTTACTTGTTACCACCTCATGCTAGGGTGGCGACTAAGTTAATTTAAATATTCAATAATTGAGGGGTAGAAATTTGGGTGAACAAAAGAAGGGGGAAAAAGAAAACAACAAAACAGAGAAGAGAAACACAGAAAGAAAGAAGAGAAGAAACAGGGGGAAGAAGAAAAAGCTCAGGGAGAAGAAAGAAGAGAGAAACAGAGAGGAAAGAAGAGAAAATTTGACAAGGCCTCAAGGTAATCTCTCTCTTTCTCTCTCTCTCTATATATATATATATATATATATATATATATATAGTTGAACTGGGTAAAACTATGTAGTCCAGTGAGTGTTTTTGGTTAGGGGTGAGCTGTGTGTGTTGTGTGTGAGTGCACTATGTGTGCCTGAGTATGTGGTGCGAAGGGGAGTGAGGGAAGGGGGAAGTAGCCGTGGGGAGTGCAGCTGGCATGCATGGTGAAAGGGCTAGTGCCTTGCTGATGTTTGGAAGGAGGAAAGGGCGAGGAAAAGGGATAGGACAGCAGCTGGTGCTGCTGCCGTGTGGGTGCAGGGGGGCTCGGTGATGGAGGAAAAGGGAGGGGGAAGGTAGCGTGGGGGAGGGGAAGGTGTAGGTAGTGGTTGTGCGTGGGTGTGTGGTCATGGTAGTGAGAGAGAAGTGGGGGCGTGTATTAGTGTGTGAGGTTCGGTGTGTGTATAAGTATGTGATTTCGTGTGTTTTAGATGTGTTACGACATGTAATTTAGGTAGTACAAGGGATTGGGAACATTTTGGTGTGGATTTGGAGGGGTGGTAGAATGCACAGGTGAGTGGTGTGAGTGTATTTGTGCGGTAGTGAAGTGGGGAAGACAAGTGTGTGTGGGCTGAGGTGTTTTAGTGTGTGTTGTAATTCAAATAGTGACTGTTTTTGTTACCAAAAGTAGGAAATTAATTTAGGTAGATTGCCTCAAATTTTAAAAAATAGTTAAGGTCAGATTCAGCCAAAGTGCAAAAAAAAGACCCTAATTATTTTTAGGAGACCTGTATCGTGGGAAATTGTCAGATTTTTCTACAGTTGGGAAGGGGGTGAACGGATGCAGGAAGTTTGGAACTTTATGGTAAAATTTATAATATCAATGAACGCGGTTTTGTACAAAAATTTTATGAGGACTCTATAATTCTGAGAAGTTCCATTATTTCGGGTCATTCCAAAATCGTTAACAATTTTTGGCCGAACGAGCTTTTAAGCGCTCGATCCGGACACCAGTTCGGGATTTTTGGGCCAAAATTTTGTAAAATACTTTCTAGCTCAAAAATGAATTCAGGAGGGCTTAAAATAGCATTTAAAAGCACTTTTGAGATATTTCTAATGCCGAGAACCCTTAGGGGCATTTTGGTAATTTGCTACCCGGAGAGGGGTATTTTGGTAATTTTCTCGATAAAGTTTCTCAAAGGACTTTTTAGTCCAGAAAAAGTTGTAAAACACCTGAAAGGTTGTTTTGAAGCTGATTTGGGGCGTTGGGGTGATAGTAAACCCCCAGGGGCATTTCAGTAATTTGCCGCTCAGCGGGGGGTATTTTGCTAATTTTTCTTATAAAATTTTCTGAATGACTTTTAGTTTTGGAAGGGGTGTAAGACACCCAAAAAATTGTTTTAAAGTTATTTTGAGATATTTGTTGGGGCGATGGTTGCCAGGGGTATTTTGCATAAGTTGGGGGTGTTTTGGTAATTTTTCCCTTTAAAATTTTCTGAGGAACTATTTGGTATATAATTGATGTAGTATATCTAAAAAGTAGTTTTAAAGCGGTTTAGAGGTGTTGGTGTAGCGGCCATCAGGGGGTATTTTGATAAATCGTCACGTTGGCACTAAATTTTAGAGAATGAGTGTAATTAAGCGTTCGGAGTGGTGGGAAGTGAGGAATGATGTTAATACGTTAAATAATGGAAGTGATTATTGTGGAGGCATCGATAAGACTGGATTAATGATCAAGTTATTGGACCGGATTAACAAGCTGTTATAAGACGCTATGGACGATTTAATAGGAAGGGGTAAAATAAGGAGTGTGTATATATTGGATGATGACTAACGAGCAGGGTATGATTTGACTACGTGATGCAGCTTGTTACGATCAGAGATTGTGAGTTGCTTCAGCTATAAGCCAACCAAGTAAGGACAATGCAGTTCTGATATACTAATTCATTGTTTCGATTAGCATGCCATGTTGATGACATGTTGTTATATTCTTGTTGTTATGATTAGTCATCGGTAGTCATTGTGACCGGTATATGCTTATTTGAATTGTACTATTGAGGACGTAAGGTAGAATAAGTTCCCTTAGTCCGCTCTGTTGATAGAATTTAATGAGGATGATGGGTGTCCCAGTATGCTATAATTTGATTCGATTGGCATACTTGAAGTTGATGATGGTGTTGTGTAGGGGTTATCTTGTGGTTGTTGTGAGATGCCGATAGTTATTGATAGCCGATATCTCTTCTCTTTGAGAACACTATTGAGGACTTGTGGCAAAATTCTCCCAAGTCCGCCCTGTCGTTGATGATAATGTTGTTGAGGTCGTTGCGTGTTATTGTGAGATGTCGGCACTTATTGGTAGTCGACATTCCTCTTATGTAAGAACAATGTTGAGGGCTTGCAGAAATTCTCTCCGAAGTCTGCCCTGTTGATGATGTTACGTTGAACTCTTGTTGTTAGGTCTGAACACCGGTTGATATTTTGATCCAGTATTCCTTGTTGAGTTGTGTTGTTGAGGACATAAGGTGAAATAAATTTTTCCTTAGTCCGCCCTGTTGAAAAAGTCCTGCTGCTTCGTTGTAAGGTGGTTAGGGAAAGCACTCTAGATGAGTTCCCTTCTTGTTGACAATGTCTCTTCTGTTTACTTGAGACTGAGATGAACATCCCATAAAATGGGACATCAATATGAGGGGATGGCCTATGAATTATAATCACTGGCCAAAAGAGGATGAATGTCACTCGAGCAGAGTCTGTCGTGTCTGGTCGAGTCCTGACCGTTGTGTCCACGTGCATTGCATTTGATTTGATTTTGATGTTGATGATTTTAATGATTTGTATTTCAATGATGTTTATCTTTAAGACCTTGGATTTCGGGTTCACTTGCATAGTCAGTCAGTCTTGTCTATGAGGATGTGGCAGTAATGCTGTTCTGTTGGGCCTTAAAGCCGCTCAGTTTCACGAAAGAAAAATTATCGTTTGACAAATTTTGTTGATGTTAAAATTTATTGACTACTCTTGATTCATTGCTATCATTGAGATAATTATTATTTCTCCCAGTCTTTTGAATCATTACACGATACTCCTCGTGTTGTCTTTACTGGGCGATTTGCGCTCATTCCTTATGTTGTATTGTGCAGGCTGTAAGGTTGATAAAGGAGAAACTTCTAGAAAGGAAAAAAGAAACAAGTTAGAAAAGTTGAGCAAGGGGATCAGTTGTGCGAGGTAAGACAAGCTAGGAATTGTGGGATAAAGATTGAGTTACGAGATAGGTTGTTAAGAGTCCTACGATTACAGTCGTATATTAGGTTGTAAACATTCATGTTGTTTAAAGACCTGAAAGTCTTCCACTGTAGTATGATGTATGTTTATAAGAAAATTTTGTAAGGACGCATTTTGGAGCGTCTATTAATGATGCATGAGTATGAGGATGTTGTTGCTCTGTATTCAGCACAGGATTTTGAAGGTGATTATGATCGATAACTCAGCCTGGTGATGTCACCAGGGTTGAGGGTGTCACAATTCCTCCCTCTGTTGATTCCTATATTTATTGCTAAATTTCATTTTTCACCCTCTTATTAGGATTTTGGTGCTATTACCATTGTTTTGACTCAGGAAAGTGCCAGTAAGGATGACAATCCTGACAATGTTTCCTTCAATGCTCCTGTTGGCGAAGCAATTGATACAAAAGCTACTAGTGACAGAGGCCCTCCAATTACAGTTACCCCTTGATCAGCCTCTCCATCTCAATAGGTTCGTAAGCATTTTTAACACTATCACTATATTAAGTAATTCACACCTTACTGTCTATACAGTAGGCCGATAAACCTTGGGATGTTTAGGATGAGGAAGATTCTGATAACAGGCAATCATCATTCCAATCAATCGGATAATACTTTTTTACTTGCCTTTTCAGTAGCTGAAACCTGTCTTCCAACTGGAAGTCATTCTCCTGTTGTTACAAATCCGGTCAAAAGCTCTGAACCTACCCCTACACCATCTAGCCATACCACTGTTGTTCATTCGATGCATGTGTCATCAACTTTCCAAATTGCCTCTAGTTCCCCATCGATCACTCAGATGGTAGCAGAGGCCATAGGCACCCTAGCTGCTCGGCAAACAATTCTTTTTATGCCTGTTGTTGATGACATCAATCAGAAATTTCTACAACTTCGGATGGCCATCAATGTTTTTTCTTGGTTTCACCTTCTATTGACGTGGATGTTGTTCTTAATGTTTTTAAAAGTCTGCTCAGCCATTGCATTTCTGATGTTTTGGCTATAGATGATGCCTTATCAAAGATGAACGGCCTGATCGACACTCTTGTTGATAATGCATCAGCTCTGAATGATGTCCAGTTAGGTCTAATCTCTACTCTGAAATTTCAAATCTCACTTATATCTGCCTTTTGGAAGTAAGGCTTGGGCATTAAATCTAATGCCCAAGTAGTGGACCGAGATATCGATGTTTTAAACACTCAAATCCAAGAGAAGCATCAAGTTAGTTTTCAGATTTCTAAGGAGATTGAGGAGATTAAAGCAGAGAAAAAGGAACTGGAGATGAAGATAATCGACTTGATAAAAAAGAACAGTCTGTTTGAATGGCTAAGTGGTATTTATCAAGAGGTTGTCAATTTGGCTATAGCAATGGAAGAGCCTTTGAAGAAACGAGCTAGGACTCATTCGCAGCTCGTCTTTGCAGACCAAATTATTTCTAAGGCAAAAAGTCAGTGGAAAGAAATTCAAATTGCCTTCGATGTCTGATTTTTCTGTTGTGTAAACAATTATTTCTTCTAGTCAACTTTTTCTTTTAGACTATTATTTTGTAATCAGATTGTTTTTCTTAGATTGTATTTGCAGTTTTCTTTTTCTATCTCACATTTCTTAGCCTTTATTAGGCTAATGCAAACTATCTCTATCGATTGGTTTGACTCCTTCCAACATGGAAGGGATGTATTTCTTTAGATATTGGTCGTGAATCGGCTTGGCATGCAGCTGTCCTTCTAACGATTTTAACCGATATGCTCCGCCTCTTAAAACTTCATGAATTAAGAAGGTCCTTCCCACTTTGGTGATCATTTCCAAAATTTGGGTCTTTTGATCCTATAGGTAAGATAGTTTTGCACACTAACTCTGTTTCTTGAAATGTTTTTGGTAAAACCCTTTGGTTGTAAGATCTAATTACCTCTAGCTTTTTAGCATGTAGTTTATGTAACGCGTCCAATTGATGGTCGTCTAGCTCTTCCAACTCAATTACCATAGCTTCATTATATTCTGTCACTGGAATGCTATTTTGCATAGCTACATGGAAAGATCTTATTGTTATTTCCATAGGTAATAGAGGATCATGCCCGTATGTCAAGGCATATGAAGTTACCCCTGTGCTAGACTTCGGGAAGTTCAAAATGCCCAAAGAACTTCTGATAGCAACCGATGCCAATCGTTTGGGGTATCTTTAATAGCCCTTTCCATGATGTGCTTGATAGACTTATTTGTCGCTTCAGCTTGGCCATTTGCTTGTGCGTAATAGGGGGTGGAGTTTATTATTTCAAACTTGTATTCTTTAGAAAACTCACGTATTTGGCCCCCAATGAAAACAGTACCTCTATCGACGGTAATTGTTTAAGGTAATCCAAATTGATGGATTATGTTTTCTTTAATAAATGTGATTATACTTTCCTGTGTAACTGTCTTCATCGGCTTGACCTCTGTCCACTTTGTAAAGTAGTCAGTGGCCACAATTATAAACCTGTGCTTCTTGGATGAAGAAGGATGTATTTGGCTAATCAAGTCCATGGCCCAACCCCTAAAAGGCCATGGTTTCACTATCGATTGTAATTCTATGCACAGGAGGTGATCGAAGATCTGGTCTAATTGGTTTATATTGAACGAGTATTTCCTCAACATAGGTGAAGGATTCAGCTTACTTGGTTGTCTAGAGGGCAGTCTAATAGGGTTTTTGACTTTGACCATGGTTTCACACGTAACTGGTTTTTTCCCAATCATTTCTGCAGCATCCATTTCTAGATCGATAGGATCTTGATAATAAGTTCCTATCGAGGAACTCTTCTTAATCTGCTCTTCCCTCAATAGAGTTTCATATTGGGTTACCCTGGAAGATAACTCGAACACATTCTTGAATTCCATTCCTTCGAACTTCTTCCTAATTTTTAGATCTAAACCATTGAGGGCCAAATTTGCCAACTCAGAGCATATGAAAATGACATTTGTTTTTTGAAGCTTTAAATATTTCTAAGAACTGCTCTGCACTTTCCTCTGAATATTGCTTCAATCTAGCCATATCGGTTAGAGAAATCTCGGGTTCCATTTTGAAGAGCTGAACATGGAATAAAGCTTCCATGTCCCTGAAAGAAAACAATGAATTGGTGGCAAGTTTGCAAACCATGAAAATACCACCCCAGTCGATGAGTAATAAAACCACTTTAACTTAATCCAGTCAATTTGACCCAAATCTCCACACTGGAAGGTAAACCTAGCAATATGCTTGAGGGCCGATTGATTTCCTTCGCCATACAGGCCGAATTCTGGGACCTTTACCCTTTTAGAAACTTCCAGTTGATCGATATCATCAGGGTATGGCTTTCGATATAAAGGCTTATCGATATGCCTATATCCCTGGCGCATTCCAACGTGGTGGAATTCATGAGGTAGTTGCGGTACAAATCTGTACCCAACGCTCTATTGTTTATCTGACCGTTATCGATCGTCTCCTCGAACATAGGATTTTCAAACCTATTAATCCTTTCTGGGTTCCTCCTATGAGGTGGGGCGTATGTACCCTCGACTCCATGGCCACCATGGTACTGACAATTTTTGTTTCTACGAACCCTAATATTATTAGGCCATGTAGCAGGGTTTTTAGTCCCACTCACTCCTGCTTCTTTCCTATTTGGCCCATTTTTTCCCCTATCGATAGGTGCGAGAATGTACCAGCCAGACTTCTGTGGCTGATTCAAACTTAAACATTTGGTTGTTTTACAGCATTTTCGATCCTTATAGAAGAACCATCGATCTCTAGTGGATCATTATGACTGTTAACAGAGGCCTTCCCGTTTTGTAAGTTTAGATTTACCACCTTAGCGATAGAAGAAGTTTGTTTTTGGATTTCTCCCGACAGACCTTTGATCATTTCTCTTTCAGATGTATTTCTTTCCTCTGCCACTCGCCTCACTTCTTCTACTATCTTGGAGCCAAACTAGCTCTGCTCACTGACCAATTTATTCAAAGACACATTTTGATTCTCCAGAACAATAAAAAATCGAGACACCATGTCTTTAAACTCTTGTGTTGATGAACTAACCTGATCCATCATCCGCGCCAAAGTTTGAACATTGTGGCCGATAGTCAGCATCCCCATGTTAGGACTCCCATCGTTACATGAGCTTCCCATGTTGGTATTTTCTGAGTTTTGAACGTTGGTGTTCACATTCTCATTCTTGTTCATGCCATTAATGGCTTGAGTATTCCTTGTTTCTCCCAAATTGTCACCGTTGTTGTTGGTGTTTAGAATTTCAGTACCATTAGTGGTACTGATTTGCCTCACAACATTACTTCGTGTGCTTGGCATAGTTTTTTTTTTTTAGCTACTAGTGTTTCACCGGGCGTGCCAATGTTTGCACTGCTGGACAAACTCATTATCGATCGTGCGCCTGCAACACAACTGATGAATAGTGTGGGATCTTTTTTGCCTCTCGAGCCTAAGGAATTCGCTAAAAAGGAAAACTAACGGATGATAATATGTTGAACTGATCAAAAGACGATGAGCCCACTGAGATTACAAAGACAATTATTACAGTAAAACGAGCGCAGTTTCTACAACGTACTGGATTTTTTTATCGATACAACACAGATCATCCAACAGGCTACCTAAAGAGATCTAAACAAGTTATTTTCCTAAACTAGTTTTTGTTGAGGGATTGATGACCCTTTTAATGTTGCCTTGTACCTCCTTTTATACTTGCATCATTTGTAACTGTCTTCTTTCTATAACTACAATTCCTCATCTTCATTTAGGAATAACTTCTCAAACTCCACGATCGATCATTTCTTCCGACATCTTCTCAATCATGCTAATAGTGGCCTGCTTCAGAAACTTCTTACTAACCGCTTTTGCTTGATACGTTTGTTTTTGTCTCCACATTTGTTTTGACACCATTGATATGACTGCTCTTTGGCGGTTTCCTCCTTCTTGTACGGGTTATTAAAATATTTTATTTCCCGTGTTTCTTTTTTTAATTACTTATCTTTTCCTTGTAAGTTGGTAAGAGACGGGTTACATAACAGTCGTGCCTTCTCCACACTAATGCACTTCTTTGTGGTTATCATCATGCCACGTGTCTACATGTTATTTGTGAAAATACTGGTGCCAACACCAGTTGAATCTGCTTCTTTCTATCTCAGTTAATTTTTTTGTGCACATTTCAGGCAAAGTTGCATCAGGCAGAAGTTCGCATGACACGATGTTTGAAGATGTTGTGCCACCAAAGAGACACGGTCACCTTCGCACCCAGGCATATAGGTGTTACTGAGTCAAAATTAGTCAAATTTGAGGCCCTGAAGAAAATCACTGATGCTGGTGGTGTGGAGAAAGCAAACAGGAGAAGCGTGTGGGGATGCACGAGATATGCCGAACTATCAAGTGTATGGGGGTCGATTTGACATGTTTGGAACAATATATTGTCTAAAACCAAAAGGTTTGTGTTATTTATTGTGATAGGTCATGGATGCATCGAGTGCTCACAACATATTGTCACAGCCTGACCACCAACTAGACAAACAGCCTCACTAAAGTCCCTACTAGTCGCATTCACAAACAGCCCTGCTTATTGTCGTCTAGCCATCAATGGCCGGTGCAAGAGGAGGTGACTACAAACACTAAATCATTTATTATTGAGGTCAATCAATTTCAGTTTTACTATGTTCAATGGAATTTGATTGTTGTTTTCATGAACAGTCTGAGGTCATCATCAAAAGAAAAAAAAGGTAAGAAAATGCAGAAAGTCGGGTGAAGTAAGCTAACCGGTGTGAATATTTAAGGATGCCTTTTGCCCTAGTTAGCTTGTCAGTTTAGTTTAATGTAATTAATGAGAGTGTTTTGATGATCTATTTACAGGTAGGCATAAGCATTGCTCACGTACTTTCCAAGCAGAGAACGGGTCTTTTTCGCTTCAACATTTCAAAGCAAGTACGGGCAGATGGGAGTTGTTTGTAATTGATCCACTGGAGGAAGTAGGTGGGGTGAAATTGGGACATGAAATCTGGGAAGTTCCTATTGAGAAAGTGATGAAGCCGGCGGCTAAGTTACTCGAGAGGCCTTATAAAGAAGGCTGGGTGCTACTTTGAAGAAGGCTGTGGCATGACGAGTTGTTGATGCATATGTTTGCAAGTACTTTTTAATAGTTTTGTAAGTAAAATATCTCTCTTTGCCGAAGAAGATCCTTCTCCTTCCCTTTTTTCGGAAGAAAAGGAGGATCTGGACAAAATGGATGAAACGGAAGAGATCCGAGTGAATGGAAGGGAAAAAACAAAGGATGAATTCCATAGCCCAGTTTATAAAATTTATTACATTTCCCCTCTCTTCTGTTCACACAACACAAACACAAACACAAACGCACACACACAAGTGCATATGTGACCCACACTAATCAGCATATCAGGTTCTTGATAGCAAGGGAAAAAGCGCCATCGTGAATGGAGCAGTTTTGGAGTGTTGAATTGGAGCAGATTTAGAGTGTTGAATTGGAGCTTCATGGATGGTTATTTTGGAATATAACTTATGAGAATTAAGATTTCGTGGATCTATATTTAGGTAAGTTGTTGTTCCCACCCTATCTTGGCTACACCTATAGGCCCACTGGGGGTCCTAATTCTCATGACACGTCGGCACATTCAACGGTCAACTTTTCAACGCTCACAGGCCGGTCAAAGAGTCACATAATCACTTCACGTGCATTTTCCCTTTGAGAAGCAACCTTGGTGTGCTTTCCCCCTTAAGGGGGTCGGCCACCCTAGGGGGTTGGCCACCTCGGGGGGGTTGGCCACCTACCATGACGATCGACGACTGTTGCTCACGGTCTCACGTCGTAGTCACAACGATCGTCGCTCGCCACAGCGCTCCGTCGCCGCGATGACCTTTCGCTAGTCATCACGCTCTGTCGCCACGACAACAGTCGCTCACCGCCGCGCGCCATCTTTACGACTCTCATCGCCAGTGCGCCATCTCCGCAACCTTCATCGCCCTCGTCCGCACGACAGCTCCGCTACTCTCGTCGCCCGCACACCATCTCCGCGACCTTTGTCGCCCTCGCCTGCGCACTAGCTCCGCGACTCTCATCGCCCACACACTATCTCCGTGACCTTTGTCGCCCACTCCTAAGCGCCAGCTCCGCGATTCTCGTAGCCCACACACCATCTCAGTGACCTTCGTCGCTCGTGTGTTCGCACCAGCTCTGAGACTCTCGTTGCCCGCGCGCCATCTCCGCGACCTTCGTCACCCGCGTCCGCATGCCAGCTTCGCAACTCTCATCACCTGCACAACATCTCCGCGACCTTCGTCGCTCGCGTCCTCGCGACAGCTTCGTAACTCCCGTCGTCTGCGCTCCAACTCCGCGACTCTCGTCACCCGCGCCCCATCTGCGACCTTTGTCGCACGCGTCCGTATGACAACTCCGCGACTCCCATCTCCCGCGCACCGTCTCTGCGACCCCCATTGTCGGCGCCCACTCAACGCTCTCTACAATGCTCGCTCAACACCAATGGTCACATGACGCTCATCACCGACCGTGCGCAGTCGTCACGACGACTGCATAATATCATCTAAGTATTGCTCCGCAAAGTTCGTCGCCACTCCCGCGCACCCCTTCTCATGTTGCGTGCCCCCGGCACCCCGTATGTCTCTGCGACGTTCGTTGTTGGGCCGCGCACCACATCCATGATACGTGCCCCGGCACCAAGTGTTGTCTCCGTGACGTTCGTCGCCGCGCCTGTGCGCCATTCTCATGAGACGTGCCCCCGGTACCAAGTATTGCTCCACGACGTTCATCGCCGCGCCCATGCGCCATTCTCATGATACGTGCCCCCGACACCAAGTATTGCTCCGCGACGTTCGTCGCCGCGCCCGTGCGCCATTCTTATGATAAGTGCCCCCGGCACCAAGTATTGCTTCTCGACGATCGTCGCCGTGCCACCTTCATAACACATGCCCCAGCACCTGGTATTGTCTCCAAGATGTTCGTCGCCGCTCCCGTGCGCCACTTCCATGACATGTGCCCACATCGCCGCCCGTGCGCCACTTCCACGACATGTGCCCACGGCACTAGTTATTATCTAATGCTGTTGGCATCGTGCCCATGCGCCACAATCATGTTGCATGCTTTAGGGGGGCTCCGTTCGTAGTGTTCCGGCATGAGGACCCCTCGCAGCAGGATGGACTCACAACCTTATAATCATCGCAGTCACGGGATGGGTTCACAACCTTAAAGCCATCGCCGGCATAATCAACAGCGGGATGGGCTCACAACCTTAAAGCCATCGCCGGCACAATCACAACAGGATGGGCTCACAACCTTAAAGCCATCGCCGGCACAATCAACAGTGGGATGGGCTCACAACCTTAAAGCCATAGCTGACACAATTAACAGCGGGATGAGCTCACAACATTAGCGGGATGGGCTCACAACCTTAAATTCATCGCCGACACAATCAACAATGGGATGGGCTCATAACCTTAAAGCCATCTCTGGCACAATCAACAGCGGGATGGGCCCACAACCTTAAAGCCATCACCGACACAATCACAGTGGGATGGGCTCACAACCTTAAAGCCATCGCCGGCACAATCACAGCGGGATGGGCCCACAACCCAAAAGCCATCACCGGCACAACCTTAAAGCCATCAACATCACACTTGCGGGGGGCTCCGACATGAAGACTTCCCCGCAACGGACTCTAAGCACTGAGCGGCGACCATGACCACTCATGTTACTGTTGATCGTCGACACCACCAGGGCAATGACCCCCTAGTCACTCCGGCACGGGAGCATGTCCTCGGAGGGCATCGCGCCTAGTCCGCCTGACAGTTGGCTACAGGGGCAACCCTCACCGCTGTTAGGTTCTCTGCACGTCTCTTGAACGCACCTCGTGGGATTCAGTAAGGGCTTAAACTGGTGGCTGGGGCAACGGGCTACTCTGATCATGCTACTGCGGCGTGATCAATCTCCTCAGACGGGTAGAGAGATGCTGCAAGGGTAGGGCAGCACGAACTCGGGGACCGACAGTTCAATGGAGAATCAGTACTTTGGACCCCCTCTGGCAATGTGTCGCTCCCAAGGGACGACACATGTCAACTTATGACACATGCACATTTTTGCCTGTAAATAGTGGACTTTGGAGCTTATTCAAAGATTTTTCTCTCATTTGGCATTTTCACTTTCTCTCTCTAAAAAAGCCATTCTCTTTGAAATTCTAGTGAGAGAAACACAGTTGGACTTCTGACACTGGACTCTTGATGCTGCACCCTTGACTCAGACTGTCAACCACCGGCCCTGTTCGTCGTCGCCCTGCCTTCGCGGCGCTGCCAGCCCTCGCGACCTGTCTGGGGAACCTTGCTTTCAGCCCTTACTCCATCCTTGTTGTCTCTCACTTTACCTACCTGGAAGCTGATTCAGACTGCATCATTTGTGACACCTCCATGTTGCAACGAACCCTATTCCTCCGGCAACAATTGTCCTATTGACTCATTTGTTCAAATACATGTGCGACTTTGGAAAAATAAATGCACGAACTTAGTTCTGAAATGCCATGGCTTTTTATTTCGTCCAATTCATAGCTATTAACGTGAATAAATCATATGTTGTATGGTTTGTACAAGTATAGTTTGTGAGAAATCAACCTAACTTACCAAAAAAATGCATTTTTCTTATTTCCACTTTTTATAATAAAAAGACTTACTTACATAACGTAAAAGTTCACACAACATGAATACGCACTTACAAATGACATTTTTCCACGCTTTAATAAATGCCACTAGGGGGGGTTTAAGAGTGCTTTAATGCCATTAATTATGCGACATTTGTCTATGCCTTTAATTATTTGTATTGGTTTATGCGACATTTGTCTATGCCTTTAATTATTTGTATTGGTTTTTTTGTATGTCACATACATAAGGAACGCTGCAAAATTCTTTCGTGATATAGAGACGACGGAGTTTATAAAACTAATCTTTTTGCAATTTTATAAAACTATAGACGTGCCGGATTTTATAAAACTAACCTTTTTGCAATTTCTGATATTAGCTGTTTTTATTTACGATGAATAGCTGACCCACCTCTAAAAGTTGCATAAACACTAAAATACCTATTTTGTGGCATTTTTATTTTTGTCCTCTAGAGGTCGTTGGAACCAAAATGAAAGAAGAAATTGATATCCCCAACAAGACAACGAATTCGGACAATGCTTGCGGTCCCATAATTAAATAGCAATATCGCCAATGATATTAAACAAAATGAATAAATAATACAATGACCCCTATGAATAATTCGGACAATGGTCTCTGGTAACCCATAATTAAATAGCAATATCGCCAATGATATCAATCAAAATGAATAAATAATCCAATAACCCTATGAAATGACTCATACCAAAACAAATCCCACCAGGGCACCCACTGCCACCATGAAACCACCGTTGAAGCTGGTGGCTCCGCTCGACGGCGCAACAGCAGGACCCTCGACCTCCGCGGGAGAAGGTGCAGGAGATATACTGTGGATACCCCTGTGCTTATTAGAAATGACCACCACAATCAGCTTCTGGCCTTTCGCGCAGTGTCCCTCTGCTCCGCTGATAAAGTAGTAGGGTCCTGATTGCTCCAGCTTCACCTTGGTGTTCCCATCCTTGTACTCTTCTATTGGACTGGAAGTATTGCAGTTCACATAGTCTTTCTTGGTCACTTGCAGCACTGAGTCCTTTTCACCATCAAATTTCCACACTGGTACATACAAAAATTAGTTGAATGGTACAGTATGAGAGACAACAAATTAAAAGATTACTTGACGACTACCCAATATTATCATAAGTGCAAGTTGATGATCACCCAGATACATCCCGGGCCCAGAAGAGAAGAAGTGTCTCCAAAACCAATATCATGAATGTAAATCTAAGACCACCAATACCGTCCCCAAGATTTTGTGTCCACTTTGAATTTGAACGACATCTCAAGAAATTTTGAACAAAGGGTTACCCAAGACTCAAAGCACTTGTTAAATCAAAATGAGGGCGCATAAATGATGTGTAATCATTGTGTGTGTGTGTTGGTGGGGGATAATGTACAAATGTACCTAGAGAGTCCCCAACTAGGAAACGAGAGCTTTGTGCCCACTGGTTGAGAGAGTCAGCTTGAGAGGAAGGGACGGTCCAAGCGTCTGGTTTGCCTCCGACCAAGTAATCTTTAGCTTCTGAGAAGCTGAAGAAGCAGAGAAACAGGATGACCAGTGAAGACGTAGATCCAGCTCTTGACAAACCAGCCATTGAATCGAAAGAAGCTGCGGTGAGCTAAGAAAAAGCTATTGGCTGGTGTGTGTGAGAGAGGAAGCAAGCGAGACGAACCGAGATAGAGAGAGGAGGCGATGTGTGTGGTGGTAACGGAGCCTCTGTTTATAAAGAGTGGAAGGGAAGAGTAAAGTAGCCGTTAGGGAAAAGGTTTACGGCGACACCTGGGAAGAGAGTGCTACCCTTTTTGTCGGGTAGCGTAACGGTTAGTAAATGGTGAAAAACAGTTCACCCCAAAAGGACGATGAATTTGATATTTAAGTAGGGGGCATCATTGTTAACGGTCAGGTACATTGCATGGTTCACTATTCTACTTGACAAACCAGAAGAAAATTAGAAGACTACTGTAGTAAAAAAGGATAAAACTAATAATGGGGAATTAAAAGTTATATGAGTAAAAATGTACATCGTGGGAGAGCAACACGTGTCGCCACCGGAGAGTTCCAAAACTGCCCCATGACTCTTGGAGATGTAGGAAGTGGCATTTACTCACTCTCCCACTCTCCCATTATGGGTAATAATCACCCATGAATTTTCTTAACCCCCCATAAAAGCTACAAAACTCTCCATTAAGGAGACGTAACTGACCCTTTAATACATTCCATAAAATGGAATAAAAAAGGAGAAAGAAGGTAAGTTCTGACTATCTAATATTTTTAGATCCTCTCTCATAGTTGTTATTGAATTAAGAATCGGAGACTCCTCGCCGGACCCCCCCTCCCGGGGTCTCGGCGCGTCACCGTTTGCTCGTGCTGTGTTTTGCAGGTCTGCTCGTGTGCTCGTTTGGTCCCAACCGATGTTCATTCGGTCCCGTTTAATTTTTGGCCATAATATTTTGGTGCCATCCGTGGGACCGACTAGCCAGATCTTGAAGCAAAGGGTAAACCTCCAACAGCACTGGCAGCGCACCTCCAACAGTTAATCGTGCAACAACTGACCACAATATTCAGACCGGCCGACCTTTAAGTCTGGCGAAGCTCAGCCAGTTGTCACGCACCACCGCCGCTATTACAGGAATAGCCTTCGGGCTACCGTGGGTCATCAATCCGGCCATTACAGCCCGTCACCAGAAAAAATAGCAATGCCAAAGGTGCTACAGCAACCAAGGACAGTGGTGGCACCGGAACCATGGTCTCCATTGCCAATTCAGTGGCCATCAGCAAAGGAAAAAGAAAATTATAAGTTCAACATCGCACACAATTGCCGATGTTTCTATTCGGCTATGCTTCGGCAGCTTTGGACCACACTGCGCACAGTGATAAGTTCACCCCCAGTCATCGCTAAACGCGCATCCACGGAGTCACTAGACTGTCGCCCTTTTTCATGCTATCTAATAGCAACCACCGCAAAACGAGAATGGCCCGGCTGCCACGCCACGGCGAACCACAAATCTTCCATCGCAACTGACCGCCGAGTTGCTGGCACCACCCTGGCCAACTCCCCGCAAATTCCATTCCGTCCAACTCCAAGCCACAATGGGCGCGTCAAGCCATCAACCAACCACACAAGCAGTGGCCATCTACGATGGCACCATTGCAACAAAGAGAGAGAGAAAGAGAGAGAAATAGAGTTAAGAACACTCACCGGAGACATCCATAGCATTGGTGTGTGCACCGGTCAATTACTCGTGGAACATTCCACAACAAGTTTTAAGCCACGCCACACGATGAACGCACCAAGGTTGTCGCCATCAACAACCTAGGTGACGCAAGCTGCTGACAGATTATTGGCCGTCAATAGTAGCATCGCACCACTGTCGCCGTGAAGTACTCTGTACAATAGTTCACGGATAACATCAACAAGCATTAACAAACATGGTTTTTGACCCATCACCATGAATCGACAGACAAAAATCCACCTGTCATTGAAGAATCACAGTACGTGGTGACATTGTCGTCGTCGGTATATCATCGCCGTCGTCAATAGACAGCTGCTATAGGAAAAAAGAAGCCTCGGTCCATGACGGTGCCACGACAACCACCCTAATCGGCTTCTCAATAATTACCACAACTGGCACCCCCTGATATGCTTCCCCAAAGGGGCAACCGGAATGCCTCATCCTTCTTGGGTCACCCCTGCCTCAATCGGATCAAATGCCACTGAAGCGGCGACACCAAGGAGCTGTCGGGGGCGACACCTTCTCCTGTCGCCCCTACCTCAATTGACGCCTCCACCTACAACAATCATTGGTGGGCATCTCCACCACTTACACAGTTACCGTGGAGCTGCCATAGCAACAACCCATAACCAAAAAAAAAGGTAGAAAAAGAGTAGAGAGGGGAGAAGAACCGCAGCCGAATGCCACAGTCTACCATGCATCCTGCCGGGATCAACGTATCCGACAGGCAATATGATGCCGATGGAACCACACAAGAATGGCTATTACCTTGCTGTCCAAGGGCTAGCACCCTCGCGAGAGTCAAGATCTACTCCACTACGACCAAGTGCAGCAACGCCGCCACCGTTCTACTCAGAGTCAAAAATCGCACCGTCGCAGTTGCCAGCTCCGCCGAGAGATCGCCGACGGCAGAACCAGTCAACACCACAGTTAGCCACGCCAATCGCAGACCAACCACTACATATAGCGATCAACGACAATCGTGCACACCGTAGCCACTGAGTGGCGTGCTTCAACCATCGCTCCGGCAACTTACCAGCGTCACGCCCGATAGCAGTTCCACCGACATACACGCCACTGCCATCACTATTCAGTCCAAACTCCTACCGCCGTGACCATCAGCGCAGAGCCTTCGTCTGCAATGAAGAATTCCCAAGAAGTGGTTGGATCTACCTCCCTCTGATCCAAACTGCCGGCATAAGGCAATTCAGGTTGTGGCGGCGCTTCGGCGGTTTTCTGACTGCCTCTTTCGTGAAGGATAAAAAGTTCCAGCCATTAACTAAATAAGTCAGGCGCACTCTTTCCTTTTTAAAGACTTGAGTTTTAATCCATAACTATGCATATTTCTGGTTCAGGCCCACAATCAAGATTTATTTGAATCCTCTTTTGTGATATATTTATGCATACTTGTTTCTTGAAAGCCTGCGCATGTGTAGCCATATTCGTCACTAAAAGCGTGTATAAACATACTTGTTTGTACAAGGGCTATGATTTTAAGCGCCATCACAGTTAACATACACTTCTGTATTGCTTAAACGCTTTAACGTAGACGTATTTATTTAATTCGGCCTAGCATCATCCCATTGCTTAAATCGGCTAACACGTCTAGGTCATACAAGTGATATAAGTTGTTACAAACCTCAATTGCGTTAGTAAAACCCTTTGACTGTCTAACCAAGAGGATAATAATGGTGTCACAGAGTATGATCACTACTCTCAGTTGAGTGCTTTGGTGCTAAAGCATAGTTGCCTTAATCAACTCATACGCTCTCGTGCTATATTTTTTCGTGATATGTTTTCTCATTTGCGAGGGTTTATAACGCAACCCACTTTATACTTGAAGAAAATTCACAGACCATGTTGCTTTAGTTACGCTAAGAGCTTTAAAGGCAGTAACATGCCCGCCAAGTGTCACATGTTGACTTGTGATATGGAGACGCACACGCTAACACTAATATGCTAACCGTGAAAGTTTCACAGCCTATGATTATAGCTTTGCTAGTACGTCTAGCAAATTTGAGATCTCGTGCCCGTATTCTCATTTGCCACACTGTTGCACATTGCTACACGGCGTATTGACAAAATGCTGAACTGTCTTTATTAGTCATCTAGTGGCATCCTGCTCTAACGGTCTCCACATTTGCTACTTGCTTGGACAAACCATGGTCCCCTTAACTATATCTGCTCATCTAACTGAGTAGACAAACCGCGCTCCCTAGCTTTATCTACTTGTCTCACGAGTCAGCAAACAACTGTTCTTTTTACGAACATGCCCTACACAGTGACTAAGAATCCATCTTTGCATCTATGCCTTCTTGGTCAAGGGGGCTTCATGTATATAATACTACGACCACTCTTGCACGGAGCCTGCACTCCCCCTCATACAATGGCCAAGCAGTATGACCAGCTCATCACCACTCATGCCACGTAAGAATCTATCAAGCAGTTTCAAGCCTTGGTCAATCGTTCCTCTCAAATTTATCGAGCACTACAAACCACCACCTGTCAAAGGCAACCTATGAAGTGATGCTTCACCTAACCTTCTCATCATTACGCTGAGAGCTTTTGCAACCAATGTCCAAGGTCACCCGAACGGCAAATTCAAAAATAATATCGCCTTGTGCATCACGAGAATGACCAAAACCGTTGTAATGACCACACACTTTTTCTAAATGATGAGGAGCGTCATCATTCCAGAAATAAATAGCCTAAAAAGAGTTATTACAAGGCTCACTCGTTAGTACCTCAGTCGGGATCTAGCCACTTCAGGCCTGACACTTTGAAAAGCTCAACATCGCAACGCCAGTTATCATTCGACACACCTTCACTAAGGATATTTGCGTTGGTCTAGCCTAGGACTCGTGCTCATCTCTATAAAGATTCACCTAAACCTTGGCCCAACTGAGCACTCATACTCCTTTCTCGAGGAAGCCTCACAGAGCAGAGATCCTTCAAATTCCTATCTCACTGCTCGTCGAATAGAGCAGAAGAACTCCAATGGACTCCTACATTGTTAGACCGAGCAGATGAGCTCCTTTAGGCCTCTCAAAGTCTCTCTTGCTCAAAATAAAATAAAGTGAAGAGAAATGAAATGAAATGAGCTCTCCTTATATAGAGATGTTATTGTAATCCAATAGCCAGGATCTCATGATAGTTGGGACAACTAACATGTGGCGATAATCGACCAACATAATAGGGGGCAAGTTACCCTTGTACCCCTTAATGGAAACGACAAAATCGAGTGGACACGCTACTTCACTCGAATCCTCTATAAAGTCTCTACAAATCTCTCTACTCGTCTAGCGGAGTAGATGAGCTTATTTGAGGTCTAAGCCTCTGCTCGTAAAATTGAGCAGACGAGTACATTAGACCCCCAATGCCTCTACTCGTTCAGTGGAATAGACGAGCTCATTTGGTCTTAGCCTCTGCCCAGCAGACGAGCGCATTAGACCCACGCCTCTACTCTAGCCGAGTAGACGAGCCTCCTTGGTCTTAGCCTCTGCCTAGCAGACGAGCGCACAGACCCATGCCGCTTCTCTAGCTGAGTATACGAGTGCCTTTGGTCTTAGCCTCTGCCTAGCAGATGAGTGCACAGACCCATGCCTCTGCTCTAACTGAGTAGACGAGCGCCTTTGGTTTTAGCCTCTACTGAGCAGACGAGTGCACAGACCCATGCCTCTGCTCTAGCTGAGTAGACGAGCATCTTTAGTCTTAGCCTCTACTGAGTAGAAGAGTGCACAGACCCATACCTCTATTCTAGCTGAGTAGACAAGCGTCTTTGGTCTTAGCATCTGCGGAGCAGACAAGGGCACAGACCGGTGCCTCTACTCTAGCTGAGTAGACGAGCGCCTTTGGTCTTAGCCGCTACCGAGCAGACGAGCGCACAGACCCATGCCTCTACTCTAGTCGAGTAGATGAGCGCCTTTGGTTTTAGCCTCTGCCGAGTAGACAAGCGTATTAAGACCCATGCCTCTGCTCTAGCTGAGTAAACGATCACCTTTGGTCTTAGCCACTGCCGAGTAGACGAGGGCATTAGATACATGCCTCTACTCTAGCCGAGTAAACTAGCACAATAGACCCATGCCTCTACTCTAGTCGAGTCGACGAGCTCCTTTGGTCTTAGCCTCTGCCGAACAGATGAGCGCATTAGGCCCATGTGTCTGCTCTAGCCAAGCAGACAAGCACATTAGACACATGCCTCTGCTCAAGCCGAGTAGATGAGCTTCGTGAAAGAATCCCTCTATTATATAGAGAATCCGTCCTGGACAGATGGATAAGATCCCATGGTAAAGAACAGACATGTGGTGCCCATCGATTAATTAATAAAAGGGTCAAGTTTACTTTTATACCCCCCAAAATTAACCACGCATCTACTCGCCAGGCCGAGTAGACGAGCTGCCTTACAAGGCTCACTCCTCTACTCGCCAGGCCGAATAAACGAGTTGCCTTACAAGGCTCATGCCGAGCAGACGACCACATTATAGCCTCAATCTCTCTGCTCGCCAAGTAGAGCAGATGAGCACCTTTAGAACCTTTAAGCCTCTGCTCACCAGGACGAGCATACGAGCATATTAGAGGCTCTCAATCTCTTCTCGCCAACTCGAGTAGACGAGCACCTTTAGAGCCTCTAAGCCTCTGGTCGCTAAGCCGAGCAGACGAGCACATTGGAGTCATCTCGCCAAGTGGAGCAGACAAGAGCCTTCAGAGTCTCCTAACCCTCTGCTCGCTAGGCTGAGGCGACTAGCACATTAGTCTCTTTGCTCACGTAGCCTAGCAGAAGGGCTCCTTTAAGACTCTTCTCGACCAGCTGAGCAGACGACTACATCCATGCTCTCTACTTAGCCAGTCGATTAGAGGAGCAAGTTTAAGGCCTCCACTCGGCTAATTGAGTAGGCGAGCCCTTCTAAGCCTTGGCAGGTCGGGTAGGCAAGACTGCCTTTGCCAAACCAAAGTTTCTGCACTCTACCAATGTGCAAGAGATATCACTTTTGATTCAAATTCCTAACGCGGAGCATCCTTTAATAAATTCTAAAATTCGATGGTAAGTCAATTATCGTGCTTCCACATTCTTTCTCAGAAAGAACATGGAATGGGGGGCAAATGATATGGGTAAAAATATACATCGTGGGAGAGCGAGTTCCGAAACTGCACCATGACTCTTGGAAAGGTGGGAAGTGGCATTTACCCACTCTCCCACTCTCCCATTATGGGTAATAATCACCCATGAATTTTCTTAACCCCCCATAAAAGCTACAAAACTCCCCATTAAGGGGACGTAACCAACCCTTTAATACATTCCTATAAAATGGAAGAAAAAAGGAGGAAGAAGGTAAGTTCTGACTATCTAATATTTCTAGATACTCTCTCAAAATTGTTACTGACTTAAGCATCGGAGACTCCTCGCCGGAGCCCCCTCCGGGGGTCTCGGCACGTCACTGTTTGCTCGTGTTGTGCTCTGTAGGTCTGCTCGTGTTGTGCTCTGTAGGTCTACTCGTGTGCTCGTTTGGTCCCAACCGATGTTCATTCGGTCCCGATTAATTTTTGGCCACAACAAAAAGCACGCTAGTCTTTGTGAGAGAATTTGTATTACCATTCAGCAAGTTACACACAAACATGTTTAAGTCGTCTAAAACACATTCGATCATTTTAAAATCAATTTCAAATGTTCTTTTTTAATTGGGGTGGATCGAGAGAAATGGGAGAACCCAACGATATGAGTTGAAGTAAAAAAAAGCACCAGTCATCAGCTCCACATGCTCCAACCCTTTTTTGAGGGCCTCAATTGTAGTGGGTTCCAAATGCTGGCCTCTTATATATCTCCTAAGTCCTTATCTTTCGTGGTGGTTCTACTATGGATCAAAGTTTCATCTCGTTTTGGGCTTTGTTGGCAGAGGGAATGTTGATATGTCACCGCTTACGTTGACATTCTTCTCTTTTCACCATGTGAATTTATTTATATTCATATAAAACTAATTTTAATTACTTACTATTATCATTTAAAATTTTTCTTATCAGTTTAAGGTTAAATTTTGAATTTTTTGTTGTTGTTGCAATTTGAGCACCTTAATCAAGTTTCTATAATTATTCTAATTAATATCTTATTCCACAACTATTCCCTACATATTTGTACAAAATCAAAATCTCTCTGCTTGCCACGTGGTATATAAGAAATGCTAATTATTTGACACGATATTCTCTTTCCTTTTAAATTTTTTTTCATCAGATTAAGTTTAAATTTCGAAAATAATTTGCAAATTATAGAACCTTAATGAAGTTTTTAGAATTATCATGGTCTCATTAATATCTTATTCCACAACTATTCCCCAAATATTTGCACAAAATCAAAATCTCTCTGCTTGACACGTGACATATAAGAAATGCTAAGTATTTGACACAATATTCTCTTTCCTTTTCAATATACTTCTATCTCATATATTGTTATATTTCAAGTGTTAAAAGCTACCTTTCTCTGCCAAACTTTACAAGGTTAGTAAACATCACTCTTTCTTCTGTTATATGTTTATTACGATTAGTACATTCCTATTAAGAGCTTTTGAAGGTTTATCCTATCTTTGTTTACATTTTATTTGGTCAACTTATTGTCTGTTTCCATGAACTGGCACGTGACGATATAACATTTTCCTGGAGTCCAAGAGTCTTTATACCCGGCGCACTCGAGTACACTGAATTACTGTTCAACATCAATTTACAATGTTAAGATTACAATAATCAGGACAAATAAGGTCCATTTATTTTGATGTAAAACCTTCAACCATTAATAAAATTGCTTCCTTACCACAAAATAAAAAAATAAAAAACTTAGGGTTCGTTTGACAATTTTTTTTTTTGTTTTCAGTTTTTAAAGAGCAGTTTTTTAAAGAGTAGCTTAATTTTTTTCTTATATAAAAACAAGCGGGTGTTTGATAACCCCCTTTTTTTTTTTGAGGTTTTTTTTTTGGTGTTTGGTAACCCTTTTTATTTTGACTTTTTTTTTTGTGGTTTGCGGTGGCGGTGGTGGGGCGTAGCGGTGGTCGACGGTGGTGGTGGTGGCCGACGGCCAAAGGTGGCTGCCGGCAGTCACCGGCGGTGGTGGCCAGCGGCCGGAGGTGGCTACCGGCAGTCTCTGGCGGCGGTCGCCGGCGGCCGGAGGTGGCTGCCGGCAGTCTCCGGCGGTGGTCGCCAGCAGCCAGTGGTGGGAGGGTGGTGGTGGTGGTCTAAAAAAAAAATCAGTTTTTGGAGTTTTTTTTTTTACTCTTTAGTTTAAAAACTGGTTTTTTAAATTGAAAAAAAAATGGTTACCAAACGCTCCTTTTTTTTCAATTTTTAAAACTGAAAAAAAAAAGAGACAAAAAAAGAGTGTCAAACCTACCCTTAGCATGCTCCTTAAACTGTATGCGTCTCTCAAACCCTTCCTGCATTCGTGTAACTTCGTTTCTATTAATTAGCCAGGTTAGTTTTCTTTCCCCTCTTGCAATTTTGGTGTCACTTCTTCCTAGTATACAATGATTCTCAAAACTCATGATGTTATACTTTAGCTATTAGCATTTATGTTTTCTTCTTTCATCCCTTTTGTTTATGGTTAGTTTGGCGCATAAAAGTAGAGTTCGTTCTGCCCTGTAAAATTATTTCTGTCTTGGTAGGTTGTTTGTAATATTATTAACTTTGTTACATATCGTCAAAAATTTGAAACAAAATATATTATGGTACTTTTCATAATTATCTTTCTCTCAAAATTATATCGAAAAATTACAGATCTTTCACACTTGCTTTTGCTATAAAAAGATGTATTTGAGACAAAATATTGACGACGAGATGTGACGTGCATATGATCTAATAGACGTAACCTTTTTCATTTCTATTAGTTTCTCACTCCCTCTCTCTCCCTATCATTCTCGCGGTGCCTGCTACTTTTTCATTTCATTATTTTTGTCACATTTTCTTCATTTTGCGGTAACCACGAAGGAAGCCACAACTCGCATTAGCTCTTTACAGCATATGGGTGATTCTTTGAATGATTTTTCCTGGGTAAAAAAGGGTTTCAAGTGGTACAGGACTACATCTACCGAATGCACTTGCATCTCAAGGTATTTTTGGAGAACGGCATACAATATATATAGTTTATTGTAAGCTATCTAATTATTGTTTTGCATTATTGTTTTTTGTTCCCCGATTCAAGTGGAGGAAGTTCAGTTCATTTTTCATATTTCACTCTCCAGTTGTTATTATAGGCTTTTAGTTGATGGCTTGATGCGGTCCTAGTCCTAAAACAATAACCCAAAACCTTCCATAAACTCATGCACTCCTCTTTGGTGATAGTGACCCTAGGTCATGGACCTTTCTTCTCTGAGTTCACAGATGCTTCCGGGATAATCCATGGTTGCTGCGAACCATGCAAGGGTTGGTCCAACCAAGAAATATGTGGTAGCATTTGTACAAATAAGAATCCCCTTCTCTTTAATGTCGTTTAGGAACTTTTTTTTTTATTTTTTTGTCTATAGTGAAATGTAGTTATTGATTTTTTAATTCTAATTTTATGTGGCACTTCTCAAGAATTCATTTCCGTGTACAACACACGCTTAAAAAATTAGTATTTCAATTGAAAATGCAAAAAGAACAAGTTGTTTCCATATTTAATTTAGGAATTGAAGTTTTTCAGTTTAAATGCACGTATTACGACTTACAAAAGTAATTCTCCTTATTTAATGTTCCGAACTTTTTGAGAGTTTTCATATGAGTTTTATTATATCCACAGTAATCCTTGTAGGAACCAATCAGTAGGCGGCGTCCACGAGTAACTTGACCGTCCCAACCTAGAACTTTAAATATGGGTTTTGATCAGAATTTAACCTAGCCCAATCTCACTTAGCCCTAGCTTCTAAATAAAACTCGGGTCAAATCCGCCACTGTAGGCCTGCCCGTGGGTCACGTTGACCATCCCAACCTGTCCAGCCCAATAAAAGGTGGGTTCGGTTAGGCTCCAACCCACCGTGGTAGGCTAGCCCTACTGGAATTAAATTGAAAATTATAATTAATTTTAAGAGAAATCGGTTAAATCCAGTGTGGGCATGAACACATCAAACAAGAATGAAATGGCTAAGATCCAAAAAAAAAATAAAAATTGATCACAATTAAATCCAAGCAAGGTGAGAGGCTAAGCTTAAATAACAAAAATAAACACCGATGGATTACCACCAAAAAAGCAGATTAATGCCTGTTGATGCAATCTTGGATGGCATCTTTCATATGAGAACTTTTGTCGATAAAATCTTGAAGTACTTTTCAACTTTGTTCGACCTCCAATTGACTCTACTCAAATTGTTTTAGACTAATCGTGTTAAGCTCTCTAATTTCACTACTGAGGTTACGTTTTTAAAACACAAATCTATTTACCTTTTTTCCCTTATACATAAAGTCATGAATAGAAGTAATAAGGGTCAAATACACGTAGGTATTCTGAAACTACCACAAAGTCTCATTTAAGGTCCCAAAGTTTAATTTTTACACATAAGGGTCTGTAACTCCAAATTTGCAATAAATAAGGACTTCCGTCCACTTTCTTAACGATTGAGGCTTTTCCGTCGTGGCCATTTTTGGGTTTCCATATTTGGGTGTTTAATATAAAACTCCTTGATTTTGGAACCCTAATCCATTGTAAGAATCTCATCTCTGGCCAAACTCCCAGAACCACCTCGTCAACCCCTTGCCTGTTACAAGCCTTCACCACTTTCTCTCTTATACCAATCTCATCTCTCTCTCTCTCTCTCTCTCTTTCTCGATCTTTAGAGTTGAGCCCTTGTATGGAGACAATTACCCATCTCAATTCAACCACTAGAAACCCCAATCCTCAAAGTTCAAATGGCCACCGAGGCCATTCCCAATTTCCAGATCCCGACCTCATCCCAGTCTCACACCCGCCCAATTTTCACGTCGAAATCGAAGGCTCAGCGGCCCATGACGGCCTCCACTTCTGGCAGTTCATGAGTCCGGCTCGATCGCCGGCATGGTCTATTTCTCCGTTTATGAGGTTTGCAAGAAGGCAGTTCTCCGGTGGGAAGCGGAACACTTTAAAGGTGGGTCAAGAGATGGAGATACCACCGATCTGGTGGTCTTCGGTGATGGGTCTACGCTGGTGGTCCAGGTAAGATACTGTCGATCTGGTGGGCCTTGGCGATGGGTCTGGCCGGTGGGTCAGGTGATGGAGCTCCGGCCAACTTGTGGTCCCCGGCGATGATGTTGCGCCAGTTATTGATGGCGAATATGTTAGTGCGCCACAGTGGTTGTGGTATTGGCACCGGTGGTGATGTGAGGAGATGGTGCCGGCAGTGATGGTGATCTGATGAGATGAGACGATATGGTGGTGGTTTGACTGTGTTGATGCTGATTTAGGTGATTTGGCTTCTTTGTGTATGCTAGATCGTTGGTGGGGCTTGGATAAGTGCCGAACTAGGTAGGAGGAGATGAATGAAAATTTGAAGAAGAAGAAGAAGTAAAAAGAAATTAAAGAAGAAGGTAAGAGAAAAGTTGAAGAAGAGAAGAGAAAAAAAATTAAACCTGTCTGGACAATTTTACCCCTGACAGAAAGGCCTCAATCGTTAAGAAAGTGGACGGAAGTCCTTATTTATTGCAAATTTGGAGTTACAGGCCCTTATGTATAAAAATTAAACTTTGGGACCCTCAAATGAGACTTTGTGGTAGTTCCAGGGTACCTATGTGTATTTGACCCAAGTAATAATTTTTGAGTCAAAATCGGGCTATGTCTGTTTAGGAATAGGTTTGTCCAGGACCAATCTTATTCGTGCTGGCTCGATTAACTTTTGAGTTAATGTATTTTTAATGTATAAACTATGTTCCCAACTTATTCTGGTCGCACCCAAAGGGCCCACTAGGGGTCCCGCTTTACACATCGAACCGGTAAAAGTGCGCACACTCATGTCACGTGCGTTTCTTGGGTCGCACGCCGTAGTCACCAATTATTTTAACGTTAGCGTGACTCACGGTACCACGTTCGTCGTGCCGCGACCACCTAAGTACCTTTTTCACCAAAAACATCGACCGATGGCGCAACCGGAGCGACGGGGTCAAGGGCAAAGGCCTTGGCCAACCTCGTGGGGTCTGCCTCGGCCTCCATGGGGGGTTGGCCTTGGCCTTCCCCCCCCCCCCCCAGGTTGTTCACTCTTCCCGTAAAGTCCATTTCGCGCTTTGTTCGCATCATACACTTCGTATGTGACTTTGGCACCTTGTTCATCACGTGGGTACGATTCACGTCGACACGCTGGTCGCAATGCAACTTTCGGATTTGTCTTTGCCATCAAAACACCTTCCGTCGGTGCACCCGAAGTTCACCCAAAGGGGGAGCAGCCTTGGCCTCCCTTCATGGGAGTTGGCCATTGGCCTTGGCCACCCCCTAGGGTTGGCCTCGGCCTTCCCAAGGGGTCGACCTCGGCCTCCCCAAGGGTGGTGGCCTTGACCTTCACCCAATTTTGGCATATGGCCTCCGCTCCCGCGCGCACTTGTTTTCTCAAGTCTTTGTACCTCCGCAATGTTTATGGACGTTCGTACATGAACCTCGCGACGTCCATCGTGCATCAACCTCGCGACGTCCGTCGGGCCTCAACCTCGCGACGTCCGTCGTGCATCAACCTCACAATGTCCATCGTGCCTCAACCTCACGACGTCTGTCGTGCATCAACCTCGCGACGTACGTCGTGTATCAACCTCGCAACGTCCATCGTCCATCAACCTCACGACGTTCGTCATTCATCAACCTCGCGACATCCGTCGTCCATCAACCTCGCGACGTCCGTCGTGCATCAACCTCGTGACATCCGTCGTCCATGCGCATACCGCTCCCGCGATGCCCATCGCCCAAAGTCCCGCACTACCACCGAATGACCCGTCGCCGACGACCGTGTACCATCACTCCCAACTTTGTCATTACGACATGTTGCATTCTTTATCTTGTTATGACAGGTACACTCAGCTCACATACCGTCTTCGGGACACCCGACGCGTGCTTGTGCGTGCCGCGCCCATGCGCCATTCTCATGACATGCGCCCCGGCACCAAGTATTGTCTCCGTTACGTTCGTCGCCGTGCCCATGCGCCGTTCTCATGATCCGTGCCCCCAGCACCAAGTATTACTCCGCGACGTTCGTCGTCGCGCCCGAGCGCCATCGTCATGATACGTGCCCCTGGCACTAAGTAAGGCTTCGCGACGTTCGTCGCCGCACCACTTTCATAACATGTGCCCCGGCACCAAGTATTGTCTCCGTGACGTTCGTCACCGCGCCCATTCGCCATTCTCATGACATGTGCCCCGGCACCAAGTATTGCTCCGCAACGTTCGTCGCCGCACCCATGCGCCATTCTCATGACATGTGCCCCGGCACCAAGTATTGTCCCACAACGTTCGTTGCTACGCCCTTGCGCCATTCTCATGACATGTGACCTGGCACCAAGTATTGTCTCCGCGACGTTCGTCGCCGCGCCCATGCGCCATTCTTATGACATGTACCCCGGCACCAAGTATTGTTCCGCGACGTTCGTCGCCACACCCGTGCACCATTCTCATTGAAACCAATAAAACAACCCTAGAGGGGGGTGAATAGGGTTTTTGAAAATTAATGGGGAATTTAAACTAAGCACAATCATAAATCTCAATCAAACCAAGTAATAATTCAATGAAGATGCTAACTGAACAATCTCAAACAATTAAAGAGCAATAAGTAAAGAGATTGAGTTAGAGATACTTGACAAGGAGATTTAAATGGTTCGGCTTGAACTACCCTCAAGCCTACATCCACCTCTTCAAGGAAGTCCCTTGCAAGAGCACTAGAATCCACTAGCAACAATCTTCTTCCGGGTCAAGATCAAAACCCTTACAACACTTGGTGATATCCACACACCAAGCACAAGCCTTGAATCCACAAAGCTCACCCAAGACTTGACAAACCCAAGCCTTGATCACAATCCTTTTACAAAGATCAATTGTGTACAAAGAAACCTTCTTGAAAGGAAATGAGTACAAATGAAGCTCTAGTACAATAGAGAGATGAGAGAATTGATGACTTGAAGAATGCTCACTCTCAATCAAAGAATTGCTCACAAAGATGCTCTCTTTAATGATGTAAAATCATGAAGATGAAGAGAGAAAAGTTTAATCTATGAGCCTTGATGTTTCTCTAATGAATGGAGGCTTAGAATGTGGTTTCCATGGTGTATGATGAAGCCCCAAAGCATTTATATAGAGAGCAAATGAAATATAGCCGTTAGAGACAAAAAGTGAGCAAAACTGCCATTGCAGTCGACTGTATTACCAATGCAGTCGACTGTAATCCCTCTAAAATAGCCGTTGGAGTTTTGTCCTCGAAAATAGCCGTTGGAGCTGAATTTTGACCAATGCAGTCAACTGCATTGGAATGCAGTCGACTGTATTCAAATGCAGTCGACTGTATTCAAATACAGTCGACTGGATTACCCTACTGCCTATCAGCTGCCTCACGAAACCCCCTTTCCTATTTTGGGCATAACTTTCTCTAGAAAAATCGGATTGAGGTGCCATTTTTTGCGTTGGAAAGCTAATGAAAAGTTTTATCAAGATATGAAAAGATTGGCACCAAAATAGTTTTTGAAAAAATCTGAGTGAGCTCCAAAGTTCACTCATTTTCAAGAACCACACTTGTGTGAAAGGTTATGAACTCGCATGCATTGCACAAGGTGTCCTAAGGTCTTTTTAGGTCATAGTCATCAATCCAAGCATCAAACCAAGACTAGTTACATAATAGTAAAGATCAATCATAATCGTAGTAACTTAGCCTTTGCATTCTTTCTTGCTCTTTGACATAGGACTTGATGAAGCTTCCATAGTATGTCCACTATAACTTTAAGCTTCTTTGGCTTCAATCCATCTATCCAACTTCTCAAATGTGTCTTCATGAGTGTCATATATATATATATATATATATATATCTACTAAGAATCCACTCAAAGCACACATTAGAACATAATCAATGTGTAGTTATCATCAAAACAGGATGTAAGCCTAGGTTATCCAACCATAGGGCTAACAATCTCCCCCTTTTTGATGATGACAAACATTGATTCTATATAGGGTAAAATGTATCATATGATAGTCAATTAAGCACAAAAATCTCACATAGAACATTCAATCATTTCTTGTATACTCACATAGCAATTAAGCTCGTAGCTAGCTTCCCTAGCTAAAACAAGATATGCTCTTCCTCTAATGTTCTCTTAAGAACACACAATCACATAGCACATAGAATCAAGATTTTTCTCCCCCTTTGTCATCAACAAAGAGACAAGGGTATGTGTGTGTGAAGAGATAGTTATGAGCAAGATAATGGCATGAGGTGCATATAACTCATGAACTTATACGGATGACATCAAGAGTTCCTTCATGATCTAAAGAAAGATAGGCAATGTAGCTCAATAATCTCATTTACTTCATGCATTTTTCAAGAGTAACAAGATAGTATGTGATTCAAGCATGTAAGCTTCTATCAAGTTATCATATACATATTTCATCCTAATATATGCTCCCCCTCAATCAATGCCAACAATATCCAACAAACACAACTAAATGTCTAACCGAGGCATGCTCTTCTTTTGGCATTACCAAAAGGTGCGTGTGTGTAGGAATGGCAATGTGAAGCATTAAGATGGCATAATTTCAACATGGAATTTCCACAAAGCAAATGGTGGTCATCAACAATCAATATTTCCAATATAAGTGCAAGAGGACCATACATCGTCATCTAAATCCTAAAGGTATCCAAGATTATAACATAGAGAAGTAAAAAATCAAGGACTCACAATTTAGACCATAGTTCGCATGAATTCTCAAGAAGCAAGTTATTTTATAGATTTGACAATTTAAACATACTTGATAACATATAAGTTTAGCACATAGCACAATGATGAGAAAATCAGTAAGTTTTACCCTCTTGGTGAATTACCAAGGAATTGAGCTCATGAGGGATCATTTTGTAGTCCCTTTTCTTTTACAAGCTTTGAGGCTCTCACTACAAGAAAACAGGGTTTTAGCGACGGGGTAATCCGTCGCTAAAAGCCAAAAATCCGTCTCTAAAAGAATTAGCGACGGATTCACCGTCGCTAAATATCCCTCGTATAAAAGCCCGTCACTAATAGTTTAGCGACGGAATTTTTAAATTCGTCGCTAAATATGTCATTTTTACCGACGGATTTATTTTAATTAGCGACAGATATTTCGTCGCGAATTATATTCTTTAGAGACGGATTTATATTTTTGAGACGGAATATTCCGTCGCTAAAAAACTTATTTAGCGACCGAATATTCCGTCGCTAAATAACTGATTGTAGGAATACTTTAGCGACGGAATTAATCCGTCGCCAAAAGACAATTTTTTTTTTGAAATTTTTTTTTTATTTTTCAATTACCCAAACCTGTAATACAATTTTCAAATCTCAACAACAACACGCAATAATCAATACAGAAAGAAATATATATATAATCAATTATAAAAAAAATTTATAATAAAAAAAATTCATATATGTACAAGCCGGGAACCGGATATAGCCGGTTATGAGAGGGGAGAAGAGTACAAGGCGGGCACGGGGGGGGGGGGGGAAGCTAGGAACGGGCACGGGAAGGGGCTCATCAGGGGTTTCCGAGTCCCGGATCTGGATCCTGCTGATCCGGGGCCGGGGCGGCCTGTCCAGCAGTGCCCTGCTCCCTGATCATCCGGCACACCACTGCAGCAATGCGCTGGATCTCCTCGTCGTCCAACTGAGGCCGAGGAGCCGGTGTCTGTGGAGGGGCAGCAGGGGGTGAGGACGCTCCTATCAAGGCGTGGTAGACTGACCGAAAGGGTTGAACCCATCGGTTGCCAGACCAAGTCTAACATTCCGAACTTCCTGAGCAAAGACTGGATGCCTGCGGTCAAACTCCTTCCACGCCTCTCCATCAGCTGGGTGTGTCAGCACATCGGCATCGTTGCTGCGAGTCTCACGGTGAGCCCTCATATGTTCAGCTGTACTGGAGGAGTAGTACATTCTCTGAAGCCGTGGTGTGACCGGGAAATATCGCAATATCTTCCATGCAATGTTTTTCTTCTTCCCTTTGTCCGGTTTGTACCTCGAATGATCACATACCGGACATAATGACAAATCCTTATTCTCTTTCCAGAATAATACACAATCGTTATTGCACGCATCTATCCGGTGATAGCTCAACCCAAGTTTCCTCATCATCTTCTTCGCGTCATAGTACGACGGCGGTAGCTTTTCACTTTCGGGCAGTATTTCTTTGATGAAGGTAACAAACTCGTTAAAACCTTTCTCACTCAGCCCGTGGTCTGATTTCAACTGTAATAACCTGCTAACCGCAGACAGCCGTGTGTGTTTCGGAGCTCCATCCCACAGCGGCTCTTCCGCAGCTCTCAACAACTCATAAAACTGATGAGCCCCCTCGTTCGGCGGTTGTGGACTGTCGTTACCCCAGTCAACATTAGCATGCCCAGCATCCATAATCATATCTCGGAAATCATATCGTGCCTCCTCCCTAACTTCAGTTTGACTAGCCAGGTTGGACGACAATACTATCGTTTCCCCGTGCTGCGTCCACCTTGTGTATCCACCCATAAAACCGTACCGACGAAGATGCCATTTTACTTCAATTCTTTTTCTCCATGCAACAACTCACATCTACCGCACGGACACCTTATCTTATCAAGGTCAACATGTGCAGGATGCGCATAAGCGAAGTCGAGAAATTCGTCAACGCGACACTCAAAATCTTCAGCATTCTTCCTTTTCATCCAACTTCGATCGACTGACATGATGACTGAATTATCGTACTGTATACCACCTTCAATAATGACCAGTGATTAGGCATTGCCGATGTAAATATCAATGCATGAATGTTACAACATGTCTACATATTTCCCCTCCACTCTTGACACAGGTAGTGGTCCTATCCCATTCAGAAAAGCACATGTTTATAAAACAGTGAATAACTCATGCTTAGTCCGATGTCTGTGGAAAATTCGGCAGCACCTCCCCGCATTTCTCCAAGTACACCACATCGATTAGGTGTTCTAACATTCATCTAACCTTGCTCAGGAAGGTTTGACGGATGTTAGAACACCAGATCTGTATGCACCCAGAGAAACACACGAGAACGTGTACCAAATATCCACGACATAGAACATAAAGCATGAGTCAAAATACTGTTTTATAAACAATTAGCTTTTCCAAACTGGACATCCAAAGGCTCATTACAAGGCATTACCTTGTAATGAGTACCTTTGAACGGGAACTAAGGGTTTCTATGCATGCATGTGTTCAGAAATTGATAAGATATGCAAGAATCTTTCCGAAATATCAAAACTACAGAATGATCGTTGCATATGTTACCAATTCCACATTAAATAGAACTCGTTGGCAACGAGTTAAACCATCTCGTTGCCAATGGACTTCTCAAAACAACAATTAATATAAAGAAGGCAGGGTTTGTAAACAACGAGTAATTGAACCATCTCTGGGCAACATGGAGTAATTATGGGATGTACAAGGGCTAATTAGGGCTAACTGGGTTATTAGGGTTAATTACGATTATTAATTATAGCTGATTAGGGTTAATTAGGACTAATTAGGGTTATTTAGTCCTAATTAGGGTTTAATTGTGCCGAGTAGTGATGATTAGTCCTAATTAGGGCTAATTGGGCTTAATTGGGTTATGTTAGGGCTAATTAAGGTTAATGAGGGATAGTTTCGGATAATTATAGCTGACTAGGGTTGATTATGGCTAATTAGAGTTATGTAGTCCTAATTAGGGTTTAATTGTGCCGAGTAGTGCTGATTAGTCCTAATTAGGGCTAATTAGGCTTAATTGGGTTATGTTAGGGCTAATTAGGCTTAATTGTGCCGCGTGTCTGACACCTCCGGACACGTGTCCGACACATACCGACACGTGTCCGACTCCTTTGGACACGTCCACGAAGCCTCCGGACACGTGTCCGACGCCCACCGACACGCACCTCCAGACACATCGGCATACGTTAATTTGTTTTTTAAATGTCGGATACCGTCGATCAGACGTGCTGTCCGTGTCTGCGCTAACTAACAGGTATCTCAATCCAATTGGGTCCCATCCTCCGTCAACAACCTCAATTCTCAATTCTCAAATGCTCAATGCAATAAAAATTAACAAAAACCACACATTCAATCCAATTGGGTCCCATCCTCCGTCAATAATCTCAATATCTCAAATGCTCAATGCACAATTAACAATCTAAAATCATCAATTAATAATCGTAATTACTTCAAATGCACAGCTAATAACCTAAAATCATCGATCAGTAATCACAATTCTAAAACGCACAATTAACAACCTAAAATTATCAAACAAATGATCAATGTTCAAATGGGAAAAAAATGTTCAAAATTCACATATCCGATGCGCTTGAATTATTTCAATTTAGGGTTCGATTGTATTAGGGCATTCAATTTAGGGTTCAATTAGGGGTTCTATTGATTCAATTTAGGGTTCAGTTGATTTGAGGCATTCAATTTAGGGTTCAATTAGTTCAATTTAGGGTTCGGTTGGATTAGGGCATTCAATTTAGGGTTCAATTAGGGTTCGGTTAGATTGGGGCAATCAATTTAGGGTTTAATTAGGGGTTCAATTAGTTCAAATTAGGGTTCGATTCAATTAGGGCATTCAATTTAGGATTCAATTACTTCAATTTAGGGTTCAATTAGGGGGTTCTATTGATTCAATTTAGGGTTCGGTTGATTTGAGGCATTCAATTTAGGGTTCAATTAGGGTTCGGTTAGATTGGGGCAATCAATTTAGGGTTTAATTAGGGGTTCAATTAATTTAATTTAGGGTTCGATTCAATTAGGGCATTCAATTTAGGATTCAATTACTTCAATTTAGGGTTCAATTAGGGGGCTCTATTGATTCAATTTAGGGTTCGGTTGATTTGAGGCATTCAATTTAGGGTTCAATTAGGGTTCGGTTAGATTGGGGCAATCAATTTAGGGTTTAATTAGGGGTTCAATTAGTTTAATTTAGGGTTCGATTCAATTAGGGCATTCAATTTAGGATTTACTTAGGGTTCAATTATGGTTCAATTACTTCAATTTAGTGGTCGGTTGAATTGAATAAACAATACAGAGGCTTTCTTATCCTGATGTCATGCAATGGCCCATAATCTATGACCTTTCAGCGTCACCATGATCTATATCGGTGTTACAGACTAACTACCGAATATGGTTTTCTTCCCTACCTCGTCAAGAATTAAGAAAAATTAGAGATAACAAGTTCAAGTTCTTCAATAAGCCAAGATCCGTCTGAACAACAAAGTGAATGACATCATAAATAATTCAGATAATTTAGGGCAATTGACAAATTAACAAAAAATTGAACCTAAATTGACATACAAATCTAAATAATTCAGATAATTTAGGGCATGTAACCTAAATTGAAGACAAATTAACAAAAAATTCAGATAATTTAGGACAATTGACATACAAATCTCAAGGTGGGTACGACGGCGCCGGCGTTGGTGGTGCGGCGGCAGTGGTGGGTTTCCTTGCGCGGCGACAGTGGAGGCTTTGTGGCACGACCGGAGTGCAAGGCTTGGTGGCGCGGCGTCGGGTGGGGGACGGGAGTGTCGCCGGAGCTGGGTCGCCGTAGAGAAGGGTCGCCGGAGGTGAGAACGGCGGTGGGTGGGAGCAGAATTTCAGAGAGAGAACGGGGAGAGAGAAAGAAACCAGATCTGAATTTAAATGGAGGATCTTTAGCGACGGAATAAGACCGTCGCTAAAACTCCGTCGGTGAATGTCTTATTATAAAGACTTTTGCGACAGAATTTTTAGCGACGGTTTTATTCCGTCGTTTAAATAATTTTAAAAAAAAATTCAAAATTACTAATTTTATAAAAAATATTTAGCAACGGTAATTCCGTCGCTAAAAGTCCGCCGTTAAAACTCCGTTGCAAAATACTTTTACCGACGGTGTCTTCCGTCGGTAATAGTATTTTGCAACGGAGTTTTAACGACGGTATATTCCGTCGCTTAAAGACATGTTTAGCGACGGAATACCTTCCGTCGCTAAAACTCCGTCGCAAAATACATATTTTCTTGTGGTGTCTCCTTATTTGTTGTAGCATGTCCAATCTTGGAATGCTTACTCCCCCTTAAGATTTAACTTGTTGCTCCTCCTTCTCAAAATTTTCTTGGAGCCTTCTCCTTGTTGCTATTTGCCTTTGCTTTGAACAACCTACAATCACAATTTAGGTCTAACTTTTGGTACCCACATTTTCTTGGGTCCATAAGTGTTAGTCTTAGTAACGTTAAGAAACTCTTTAACAACCCATATTTTCTTTACACCACTAATATAAACAATTATACAAGGACAATAACTAGTCGTATGCCCTTTCTTGTTGCACCAACCACAATGTGTAAAAGGTGTGCAATAGTTCTTTGGTTGTCTTGGAGGAACATTTAACCTAGTTTGTTGTTTAAAAACTTTAGGAGGCAAGGTGAAGGGATCTAATCCAACACCGCCTTTGTTTAGGCCAACTCTTTGGTGTCCAAGCATGACATCCAAGTTGTTTTTACCATCAACAAATTTTTCAAGGCATTTTTTTTCAAATCACAAATCTCAAGATTTAAAATTTCATTTTGTTTTTCTAAAATTGAAGTATCACAAGAGATTTGTTTTGTGCTATGAATGTTCACAATCAATTCAACCAAATCATTATTCACATGCTCTACATATAAATGGCTAGATATGCATTCATTCTTGGATGCAACTCACAATAATCACTTTTTAAGTCATCTAGTTCTTTTGAAATCGCATGCACTTGTTTTCTCAAAGCACAATTTTTCTTGGCTAATTTCATGGATTCTTCATATAAAAGAGCATAAGCATCATGAATATCATCATTGGAGCAATTGCTATCACTGTCACTATATGAAGAATTTACCTCATCATCTTTTCGAGCCATGAAGCATAAATTTGCATCTCCCTCATCGAAATGACCACGTTCATCTCCATTTGAATCATCATCACTACAAATGATGGCTTCGATTGATGTCTTCATGGAGTGCTTCTTTCTTGACCCTTTCTTCTTCTTATTCTCCCATGAAGTAATATCTACACTTGAATCATTCTTGCTCTTGTGTGAGTTTCCAAGTTTCTTAATTTTGAGAGACTCATTGAATTCCTTTGCAAGTAAGTCCATTTCCTTGTTATTCAAGTCTTCTTCCTCTTCACTTGAAGATTGATCCATCATTGATGAAGCTTTAAGAGCAATGCACTTCTTCTTCTTCTTTGGAACTTTTTGCCCGAATGATTCAAGTTGCATTTCATATGTCATCAAGGAGCAAATTAATTCATCCAATGAGAAGGTATTGAGATCCTTTGATTCTTGAAGTGCGATGATTTTTGCATCCCATTCTCTAGGTAATGACCTAATTACCTTTCTCACAAGATCACCGTTAGAGAAATCTTTTCCTAATTGTTTCAAAGTATTAACAATTTTAGTGAAACGAAAATTCATTTCCATAATAGATTCATCGGAAAACATTTGAAACAATTCATATTCTCCATGCCATAAATTCATCTTTGAATCTCTTAGAAGAGAAGTCCCTTCATGAGTGACTTGAAGTGTATCCCACTTACTTTTAGCCGAATCACACATAATAACTCGATTGAGTTCATTTGTGTTTAGAGCACAAACAAGACAATTCTTAGCTCTAGAATTCATGCAAAGCATATTTCTATCATAGTCATTAAATTTGGATTTCTCCTTTGGCACAAGCTTATTCCTAATCCTCTTGGTTGGAACATAAGGGCCATCTTCAACGATTCCCCACATTTCATAATCTAAAGGTTTCTAAAAATACTCGCATCTTAATTTTCCATATACTATATGAAGACCCATCAAAAAGTGGAGGTCGAGTAATAGAACTCCCCTCAAGACTAGGAAACCCCATGATCTTTTAACTCTCTAGGTGTTAACCAAAAAAAAATCAAGAGCCGAGGCTCTGATACCACTTGAAACCAATAAAACAACCCTAGAGGGGGGTGAATAGGATTTTTGAAAATTAATGGGGAATTTAAACTAAGCACAATCATAAATCTCAATCAAACCAAGTAATAATTCAATGAAGATGCTAACTAAACAATCTCAAACAATTAAAGAGCAATAAGTAAAGAGATTGAGTTAGAGATACTTGACAAGGAGATTTAAATGGTTCGGCTTGAACTACCCTCAAGCCTACATCCACCTCTTCAAGGAAGTCCCTTGCAAGAGCACTAGAATCCACTAGCAACAATCTTCTTCCGGGTCAAGATCAAAACCCTTACAACACTTGGTGATATCCACACACCAAGCACAAGCCTTGAATCCACAAAGCTCACCCAAGACTTGACAAACCCAAGCCTTGATCACAATCCTTTTACAAAGATCAATTGTGTACAAAGAAACCTTCTTGAAAGGAAATGAGTACAAATGAAGCTCTAGTACAATAGAGAGATGAGAGAATTGATGACTTGAAGAATGCTCACTCTCAATCAAAGAATTGCTCACAAAGATGCTCTCTTTAATGATGTAAAATCATGAAGATGAAGAGAGAGAAGTTTAATCTATGAGCCTTGATGTTTCTCTAATGAATGGAGGCTTAGAATGTGGTTTCCATTGTGTATGATGAAGCCCCAAAGCATTTATATAGAGAGCAAATGAAATATAGCCGTTAGAGACAAAAAGTGAGCAAAACTGCCATTGCAGTCGACTGTATTACCAATGCAGTCGACTGTAATCCCTCTAAAATAGCCGTTGGAGTTTTGTCCTCGAAAATAGCCGTTGGAGCTGAATTTTTACCAATGCAGTTGACTGCATTGGAATGCAGTCGACTGGATTGGTAAAAATTCAGCTCCAACGGGAATGCAATCGACTGGATTCAAATACAGTCGACTGTATTACCCTACTGCCTATCAGCTGCCTCACGGAACCCCCTTTCCTATTTTGAGCATAACTTTCTCTAGAAAAATTGGATTGAGGTGCCGTTTTTTGTGTTGGAAAGCTAATGAAAAGTTTTATCAAGATATGAAAAGATTGGCACCAAAATAGTTTTTGAAAAAATCTGAGTGAGCTCCAAAGTTCACTCATTTTCAAGAACCACACTTGTGTGAAAGGTTATGAACTCGCATGCAATGCACAAGGTGTCCTAAGGTCCTTTTAGGTCATAGTCATCAATCCAAGCATCAAACCAAGACTAGTTACATAATAGTAAAGATCAATCATAATCGTAGTAACTTAGCCTTTGCATTCTTTCTTGCTCTTTGACATAGGACTTGATGAAGCTTCCATAGTATGTCCACTATAACTTTAAGCTTCTTTGGCTTCAATCCATCTATCCAACTTCTCAAATGTGTCTTCATGAGTGTATATATATATATATATATATATATATATATATATATATATATATATATATATATATATATATATATATATATATATATATCTACTAAGAATCCACTCAAAGCACACATTAGAACATAATCAGTGTGTAGTTATCATCAAAACAAGATGTAAGCCTAGGTTATCCAACCATAGGGCTAACACTCATGATACATGCCCCCGGCACCAAGTGTTGTCTCCGTGACGCTCGTCGCCGCGCCCGCGCACCACTTCCATGACATGTGCCCCCGGCACCATACGCACTATGTCGCACCCATGCGCTGCGCCATCTCCATGACATGTGCCCTCGGGCTCCCTGTCACACTACAGTGCCCTCGGCACCTTACGCACTCTGTCGTGCCCATGCGCCGCCCCACTAACACAGACGTGCCCCTGACACCTTACTCACTCCGCCACGCCCATGCGTCGCTCCACTGATACGGCCCTGCCCCGAGGCTCTCTGTCACAATGTCGTGCCCCCGGGCACCATACACACTTCACTGCGCCCGTGCGCCACTTCCATGACATGTGCCCCCGACACCAGGTATGGTCTCATGACAGTCATTGCTGCCCATGAGCCACAATCATGTTACAGGCCTCCGAGCATCACACTTATTCACCACACCATGCGCCCCTGCCGTGGACGTGGAACATGCTTCAACCTACTCTCCAAAGTGTACAGCATTCCGGGGGGCTCCGTTCATAGTGCTCCGGCACGAGGACCCCTCACAGCGGGATGTACTCGTTACCACAAAGTCATCGCCGCCACGAGATGGGCTCGTTACCACAAAGTCATCTGCGTCAATCACGGGGAGCTCCGTTCGTAGTGCTTCGGCACGAGGACCCTCGCAGCGGGATGGACTCGTTACCACAAAGTCATCGTCGCCATGGGATGGGCTCGTTACCACAAAGTCATCATCGCCACGGGATGGGCTCGTTACCACAAAGACATCGCCGTCTTCATTCCGGGGGGCTCCGTTCATAGTGCTTCGGCACGAGGACCCTTCGCAGCGGGATAAGTGACTCCTTCGGGACACTGTTTTCGCCAGGGTGCCTGCGTGACTGGCCTACGTGCTCCGATACTGGGGGATTGCGTCGGCACTCCTATGGACTATGACCCCTGGGTTATTCCGAGACGGGAGCAGGTCTTCGGAGGGCATCGCGCCTAGTCCGCCTGGCAGTTGGGCATCCGGTCTTCCCCACCGCTGCCAGGCCTGTGGGACTCTTCAAGGGCTTGGATTGGAGGCTAGATCAAGGGGTTCTCTGGCCACACCGACACTGTGGGAGCCAGTCTTTCCAGACAGACAGAGCAATATTGTGCGGGGCAGGCTAGGTGAATATGCGAATCGACAGTCCGTGGAGCACCGGCAGTTGTGGACCCCTCGGTAACGTGTCACTCCCGGGGAGCGCCACGTGTCGCGTGATGACATCATCATCTCAACCTCTATAAATAGTGGTCTCAAGAATTCATTTAGACGGTTGGACATTTTTAGAACACTTTCACTTTCTCACTCTAGGATCATAGAGACAGAAACACACAGGACCCTGACTTTGGACCTAAGCATCGGACTGTGACTGTCGTCGTGTATTCATCCTGCGCTATCGCCCTAGTAGCACTGCCACCCTCAAGCTCTGTCTGGGAAGCCCTTGATCTCTGCCCTTGCTCCGCTCTTACTGTGTCCCACATCATCACACTTGGCATCTGACTCGGACTGCATTCCTTGTAGCACCTCCACATCGATTGCGAACCCACTTTCCTTGGCATCAAACTCAAATAAGCCAACCTAACTAGCCAACTCGACCTGAAAATAGTTTCTTTAATACTCCATTCATGTTACAAAAATTGATTATATTTTTATTTTTGGTCGTCCTACAAAACTTATTCATTTTTCAAATTGAGAAAGGTTTTATAGGTATTTTAATGTATTTGCTATTTTTTATACTTTTTGATTGTATTTCTCTTTCAACATTTAACTTTTCACCGACTCCCTTTTTTCTGTTGTGTACCACTTTCTTGCACTCTTTTATTCTATTTCTCTCTCTACATTTAATTCTCCAATAACTCAATTTCTCTTTTTCTTAACCTACTTTTTCCCTCTTCTAAAGAATTAAAATGGAAAAGGCACAACATATAATTTAAATTCTTAATTTGTGGAGTAGAAAAAAACAGGAAAAGAAAAGGTGAGTTTATCTGTTACTTGCTCACACCTGTTACTTGCACGAGCGTACACGCGTAGGACCGAACTCATACCGGCTCACTTGCTCTGGTGTGGCGAACACTCTTAAGAAAGACCTCAAGCAACTGCCACACGCAAGACCGTAGAGTTGGGTGCTGGAGACTTGACGGAGAGAAAACAGAAGAGAGATGAGCCCAGATGACGCCTCCAAGAGGCCAACGAGTCACAGTTCTGGAGGTGTACCTCACCGGGCGCGTAATTGGCCCTTCAGTCCTCATGCCATGCATGGCCGTTGCTTGTTTGTTGATAGCTGCTGCCATCGGCTACTTTGCCTTGTACCGCAGGGATAAGGATAAGCCTTTATATGAGAAGAAACCTCGGATCCGCCGTGATGTTGTCGCTACAGTGGTGGTCCAACCGGAGGATAAGCGCAAGCAAAGTTTGTAAAGGCAATGAAACTCCTCATTTGACTTGTCTAAGGTCTTGGTTTTAGAATTTCACCAGCTTGTCTTTGATGCTTGATTCACTGACACTACACTGATGGAGCCTATATTCTAGAAATGTAATTGTCAGTGGATTCCCAATATACATTTACTCGGTGCTCATAGGACATTGAGAAACTAACAATGGATTGTCGTCAATACTAGTTGTTTGGAAAACTCACATTAACAGTTTACATGTCTAATTAATGGTGTCACTCTTAGCGTGGTAAGTCGTAGAAGTTCCACATTAAGCCTGGTATGACAAAATGTGGCACATCCGGATCCGGTGGAATGGTGGAGCGGAAGCGAGCCTATGCGCTGCCTTCATGCTAGTCAGTTGACAGAAACTTATGCACCCGTGGTAGACTTGTACCTCAGCATCAGGTCATCGTTACGAGGGTCTTGTGTCGTATCATTATTTGGTGCCCTTCTTTTGTTTCCGCTGCAGACCTGGAATACTACTGTTCCACTCATGGTGGCAACAAACAACACCTCCCAATTGATCGTTTCATGCCTCAGTCAATTATTATACTGTGGATACAAGATTGTTCTCCCAATTGAACTCTGTGATTCTGAGACTAGAAATGGTCGCTAATGGTCGATACAATCTAGATTGTTCTGCCCATAATCTGGCATATTACCGTTGAAAAAACAATAAAGATAGCACCAAGTAGTTGGCGTCGTGGCAAAACCATCACCAAAATATGCCCCATGCGTGAGAGTCAAAAATCATAGCAATGCGAAAGACGTGAAATTTAAGTGACACGGTAATCCTGATCGACATTCGGTATGAGTAGTACCGTTTTGGTGCTTAAGCGTTACCCTGCTGAAGAACTATTTCCTTAAGAAAGTAGAGCCAAATATGCGATAAATGGTAATATTGGGGGCACAAAATATAGGTGTAGAACACAAAATCTGAGTCCTTCTCTAAATATTACAGTAATGAAATAAGAAAGATATCACTGATACATATAAAAATCAATCTGGTCAATCGGAAGGTGGATATGATCTAACTAATAATCACAAATTGTCACCAAATAATTACGCCATTCTTCGATCAAAACAAGAAAATAATAAAGCAACTGAAGATGTACAAACATCTAAAGAAGATCAGTTTGAAAAAAGAAAAGAATCTACCTATTCCTGGTTGACCACAACGAGTGCAATATGCAGCACCGAGTCAACTCGGAAGGCCCAAAGCTGAACAACCATGCCTTTCTCCAAACCATTCTCCACCAAAACGGAGTTCCAGTTCCTCAGCAGATTGTACGTTCCGTTTTTGCCCATTTCCCACTTTGTCAGCTTAAGACCGCGTTTGGCCAGCGTCATTGGCTCGATTAATTCCACCGCTACCTCCCTCTTCGAATTCAGGGCCCTCGTCTCTTCTGCCGTTAGAAACTCCGTCGAGGTTTGGGACACCGGCATGGAAAGACGGCCGTGAATTTTGCTGACGTCCGTCTTGAACAACTTCTTCTGAATTACCAGAACAGCCTCTGAATCTGAACCCCCCATGTCGCCAATGAGTTTCTTGAACTTCTGAGGCAACCCTAGAGGATAATGCCGCGGTAAAATCACTTCGCCGGGCGTTTCTTTCTTTACCGTCATCTTATTCCTCTTCTTCAGTGGCTTTTCTTCAGCAGAAGCGTCACCAAATAACTTGGGTCTCAGCAGTACTTTACGCTCACCGGCCATATGAAAGACGAGAGTGTATGGAAGATCTTGATTCTTGTGTGTCGCAGGTCTATGGTCATCAATTGATATGCAGGAGGAGATATCGCCATCGCCATCATTATCAGGATCATTGTAATCACCAGGTGGGCCTGAGGGAACGAACTTCCTTTTGCCGGAGAACGATCTTTTACGCTTGTGCAATGGGAGGGGAGGGTCTGGAAGAAGATGAATCTGGCGGTGGTTCTTGGATGGATTTTGATCGTGGTGAAGCGTGGTTTCGATCAGTTGATGATCAGGATCAGGATCATGATCTTGACCATGATCGTAGTAGCCGAGTAGGTGCAAGATAGCCCTGATGTTGTTCCTGCTGTTTCTCTCTTTTTCCTCATTACTCAGCGCCAAACAAGAAGACATCTTTGGTTTCTTCTCTTGCTGCTTCTTTCTCAATGCTTGGGTGGCAAGAGAACACCACCACCATGCACTACTACTACTCTCTCCAATGGCAACACAAAGCTTTCAGAGAAACCTAGAGAGAGAGAGAGAGAGAGAGAGAGGAATGCAAGAGATTTCGTTTCCTGAATCGAAGTGAAGTTAGGGTTACTAAATCTTTGGGTTTTAACTAGTTTGTTTGGGCACTAACTTTTGCGTGCGAACGGCTGTAACGGCTGTAATGGCACACCGGTGGATCTGATTATGACCAGCTGGCATAAGCAAGCCTTTGATTATCCTGCGTTCATGAGATCTGACGATCAGCTTCATGCCACATCATGCACTTTTGTAAGGGTTTCCCAATGGTAGTACAATGAGAACATATTATTATAAAGTAAATCCTTGATACGGAGTTTTTTTTGTAGAGCAGAGAAATCTTCTTGTAGCAATTCTTGCTCCACTTATCGTTTTTGGCTTACTAAGGTTATGTTTGACACTTTTTTTTTTACTCTTTTTTTTTAATTTTAAAAATTGAAAAAAAAAGAATGTTTGGTAATTATTTTTTTTTTCAATTTAAAAAATCACTTTTTAAATTTTAGAGTAAAAGAAAAGGAAAAAAAAACTCCTTTTTTTCACTTAATTTTTTTTTGAGACCTCCACCACAACGCACCCACTGCCCACCGCCGCCCGGCAGCCACCTCAGGCCTCCGGCAGCCACCTTCGGCCGTCGGCAACCACCACCGAGCAGTGGTGGGCGGTGGCCACCACAACTGGCCGGAGGCCACCGCCGGCAGCTACCGCCCACCGTCGCCCGACAGCCACCTCTCGTCGCAGGCAACCACTCCTACCGGCCACCACCGCCAGCCAGCAGCCACCGCCGACAGCCACCTCCAACCACCAACAGCCACTGCTGCGACAATCACTGGCCACCACCACCGTCGACCACCGCTACGCCCCACCACCGCCACCGCAAATCACCCAAAATAAAAAGGGTTACCAAACACAAAAAAAAAGGGTTATTAAACACCTACTTGTTTTTTTTTTTAAATAATAATAAGCTACTCTTTAAAAACTGAAAATAAAAAAAAAGTTTTGTCAAACATAGCCTAAATTCTTACTATGGAGGTCGGGTAATCAAAAATTGCTTCACTGACTGCAACTTTTATCATCTCATACTTTACTTTTCATTGATTGCTCAACTGACTGCTAATTTCATCATTCCATACTTCATTTTTCATCGCATGCACTTCACTTTCATCCTTAAAGATCAAAAAATGTCACAACAAAAATAAAAACATATTGTTAAAGATCATTAATGGCAAGGAATGAGTGTAAGCAGTGAATGGGATGTAAGCCGCAACGAATGAAGTACGATTTGTCAAATCCATGAAACTAATAACAACCAAAAATAATATTAGCTTTGGAGTACATTCGGACAATAAATCTTTTCACCTTTGGCTCCTACTCGAATTGTAAGAGCCTTCCTCCAATTCCGTGTATGATAACAATTAATAATCACTAAATGTTTCTAATAACTTTTCTTTTAACACTTCTAAAGATAATTTTAAACATTACTAAATAAAAACCACTATAAATATTTAAAGACAGTTGATTGTCGTTATATAGAGGATAAGAATAAGATTTCTCCAACTGGAATAACAGCCAAATATTTTCTCCAAAAAAAATTGAGCATTTAATATTATCTTTGCAATACATCCAGACAAGAAATCAAACACCGAGAAGCAAATGCAGTAAATGAGAGGAGTAGTAGTACTCGAGTTATAGGAAATTTCAGTCAAGAGCGGAACAAAACAAAGAAGGCACCGAATGCTGCGGAATTGTGTCGCGGAGCTAAACGAGCTGTGGAAATTGAATTCCAGAAAGAAATTCCCCCAATGATTTCCCAAAGAATGTTCAAACGGAACGCAAGCTCCATAACCACTTTTGTTTCATAAAGGCACTTCCATTATACAAAATAGATAGATAAAGAATACTACTACAGTAGTCGAGCTATGACCAGTCACTGTTCAAAAATGAGTACAAACAGCCACATCCGCAAGGTAGACAAAAACCTCAGTAGCAAGACATACCCTCTCACACTGACTTCTTTCTCCCTTGGCAAGGACAAGCCTAGCGTGTCCACCAGTTGGCATTTGTCAATCGATCTTCACAGAAGAGTAAATGAGCCTTGTGAACCAAAAGCACGCGTAGAAGCCAATGGTGCCAGTTAGCACGAAAAATGCATAGGAAGCAATCAGCATATACCCAAAGTATAACACCCCAGAAACCGGTTTGGTGATTTCGAGCTTAGTGAAGAAGTAAAAAGTAGCATAGAGGAAGAGGTACAGCGCTGAGGAGCCCGATGTTAGATACGACCTCCACCACCACAGGTAGTCCTCACTGCACAACTGGAAGTAGCAAAGCACAATGGTTATTTCGGCACAGGTGACAAGTAGGATGACGAACACTATAAAGAGGAACCCGAAGATGTAGTAGAACTGATTCAGCCAGATCGAGGTAAGAATGAAGAATAGCTCAATGAAAACAGCTCCAAAAGGGAGAATGCCACCGATCAATATTGAGAAGATGGGATTCATGTACCACGCCTGCTCAGGGATCTGCCTCGGGATTTTGTTCGTCTTGACGGGATCCTCGATTGCTGGCTTTTTGAACCCAACATAGCCGCCCACAAGCACAAGCGGGACAGATATCCCGAACCATAAAAGGACCAAAACAAACATTGTCCCAAACGGCACTGCACCTGACGATTTCTGCCCCCAGATGAGCGCATTTAAGACGAAGAAAAGGGCAAAGACTGTGCCAGGAAACAGGAATGCAGTCCTCAGAGAAATTTTCTTCCACTCTGTTCCTTTGAACATCTTGTACAATCGAGCAGACGAATAACCAGCAAACAGTCCCATGAAAGCAAAGAGTAAGAGCATGGCTGTCATCAGTGAACCACGATTTGAAGGGGAGAGGAAGCCAAGGACAGCAAACATCATAGTAACAAGCAACATCCCAAAGAACTGAACACCTGTTCCAACATAGACGCAAAGCAAATCTGGGTTACTTGGGGGCCTAAAAACATCCGCATGGACTAGTTTCCATCCTGTTTCTTCTTGGGCCTCCTCCTGGGTCTCAAGTTCGTTGTACTTGGAGATGTCACGGTAAAGTGTCCGTAGCATAATCATGGCTACCATGCCAGAGAGGAAAAGAACAATCATCAAAGAATTGACAATTGAGAACCAATGGATTTGGTCATCATTCATCAGAAGATAAGTGTCCCATCGGGATGCCCACTTCACGTCACTCTCCTGCAAGGCAAATGGTGAGTCGTTAATGAAGAAGCTACTCGATGGAACGAAAAAGCCACCCAGCAGTATCATTTAGATGTGTTAGATAATATCAGATCAATCTAGAATTGTTAAGTTTTAACTTTTAAATAAGAAGTGATTAGTTATCTTTGGAGATAATATTGTTAGGTTGAGTTATCTTTAGATTTTAAGTTTTTAACTATCCACTCCACCCATATGTAGGTGCTTGTACTCAACCAACATTTTGTGAATGAAATCCTACTTTTATATTTCAATATGGTATCAAGAGCAGGACGATCCCTGTTTCTGGTTTGAGAGTCCTCTAAGTACTTCCGCGTTTAGGCCGACGGCCTCACGCCGTTTGCCTGGCCACACATGTTTATCTCTCTTTTTTTGCTTTTATTGCTTATCTAGGTACAATAAACTATCATCTGAAGGCTTTTGGTTTGGTCTAGTAAGTTATTCGACATCCCATATTCGATCCTAAGCACAAAAATATCTTTGCCAACTAGCTGTGTTTCTCTACTTTTCGCTACTACTCCACCGAAGAGTATATAACCTTTCATACTTATGAATTGTCTCTCCGACATATAATTTCTATCTAATTCTCTGTTTCTATATCCATCTTTCCAAATAATTAGAAAGCTCTTACCTTATTTTTTCGTTCTTTCTAATTTCTAAATCTATTGATTATCTCATTCTTCTCAAAGAGCTATTCTCTTTAAGCTCGCGCTTTTTTGTGCTTACGCACTTCTTGTTGCAATTCTGATGACAACCTTTAATCCTATAGATATAGATGGACAACTGGCTTACTTTTCATTGGCGTATGGATTATAATGGAAAGATCTCTAATGCTACTAGAGTTGCATGCACTATGGAGCAATCATGAGAAACTTATTGCTAGACATATGTGTTTCTTATTTTATTGGATTGAACTTTGTAACCAAACACATGGAATTTTTTATTCAAAATACCATGTGTTTTGAGGGGAGATGTTAGATAATATTAGATCAATCTAGAATTGTTAAGTTTAAATAAGAAGTGATTAGTTATCTTTGGAGATAATATTGTTAGGTTGAGTTATCTATAGATTTTAATTATCCACTCCACCTATATATAGGTGCTTGTACTCAACCAACATAAAGTGAATGAGATCCTACTTTTATATTTCAATTACGATGCATATGCATTAACAGCAAATAAGGTTTTAAGTCTTAATTGGGAAATTATAAACGGTAGAATACAATTATGTGAGAAATTTAGCCTAAAAGTAACAGGAAAGGGGAAAAAAAGATCCAAAGGAAAAATATTCTATAACACGGAAGCATAGATCACCTCAAACTCAACGTCATATGTGAATATGACTTCTTGTTTATCTTCAACTTCTTGGGGTGAGTTGGAGCTAGAAACTGTGCGTTTTGCATGGGGATCGCAGGTTGTTAAACGAGTATTCTCATTCCATTGTCCTTCATATTCATGCTTCACGCTAAATGAGAAAAGGAACCACAGCGTCAAAAAAATTCTAAGCAAGAAGAAGCATTGCGAAAACTGTAAAGGAAAAGGAGGCCCCATGAGAACCAACCTGAATGGCTTGACCTCAAACCCCACAATCCTTGCCGAGTCCGTCTGCACATCTTTGTGATACTTGACAGTAAAGATCAAATGGTTGTGGATAAAAAACTTTTCGTCCTTGCTCTGCAAATGATAAGTACGCAACATATAAGCGTGAGTAAACATGGACCAATTTTCCTGACAACTGATTCACTTACACCAGAATATTGCCCTTTGAGGCCAGCGTGGAAACCCAGCTGATAAATCGGCAGCGCTTCTTGATCCACCCTTCTGATTGGGACGACCAAAGGAAGATTATCTAAGATCCTGTCACATGCAAGGAAGACTTGTCAGGGAAAGGAGTTATGATGCACCCACAGAGCAAATTTCCTGGAAGTTAGCATAAGGCTTAGATTCACAAGAAATGTAGACCTACATGTTCACTCGATATTCGTCATCAATCTTCTCTTTAAATTCCTTTGCAGTTTTGGCATCAAGTGTTCGCCGACAAACAATATTGCACATTTGTGGTTCCCTCATTTTGAACTACAAAAAATACAGTTCATCAAAGAAGGAACAACCATATACATTTAGATAGCAACTCATCAAAGATGTACTGACCACGTAAGGCGAGTTCTCAATTCGATCACCACGAAGTACTTCCCCAAGATTCTCTCTACTGTCCACTATAGACTTTGGACGACAATAAGAAAGAGAGTAGTATGAGTAAGGAAGCTGGGTCTTCGTTGAGGTCAATTTGTTCACTTTTACATTCAACGGATCTCCCTGCATCCAACATCAAACAACAAAAGATTTCAAAACCAACCTATTGACGACTTGAAGACATTATAGTTTAACTCAACAGAAATAGGTACTAAGTTAGTTCAAAAGTTAAATCTAAGGCTTTAATTATCTTCTGGTCATCTATATCAGCACAAAGTTTGCATCTCAAAACTTGCGATCATCTATATAATGGTTTTACGAAAAGAACATTGAATGGAAAACTTCTAACATTCCTTTAGACCTAATTTGGTAGGATGGCAAAGTGAAAGGACGAAAAAGAGCAGGGAAAAGCGAGGAGGGAAGGAAGAATTTTTTATTTGTTTGGTAGGACAAAAAGGGGAGGGGAATTAGGAGGGATGAACTTTTCTCCTAAGCCCACCATATTATTTCCATCCAAAACGGATGATAAGAGAGGAAGAGAGTATGTGACTCGATCATCTAACGTTTCTAGTCTCCTTAAATGTCTACACTCAATGCATATTAAAATGGCAATCTAGTGATATTACGGAAGTATTCTCCTTCCGCTTTCCCTTCCTACTCGATCAAACAAAACAAAAGAAAGGCAACGTCCCCTCCCTATGATGACATATTGTAGAGATGATACTTCTTCATTTTCAGGGTGGAAATGGGCAGAAACGTGTAAATTTAATGAAGTTACATGCTTGAAATTTTTCAAGGAAAAAAAGAGGGAAACAAAGAACCAAGTCTACAATGGATACGAAATGCCAAGCTGTATTGAAAATGAAAAGACACAAATATAATTCTAAGTTACACAAGGAGCACGAGAACCAGGAAGCTCCTGAGGAAAACAGGAGAAGAGGTCAAAAATAAGAGAGATACAACAAAACAGGGTAAGATCACCCTCTAGAGTAAATGTCAAAAGGGATTCCAATTTTTGCGTTCCACGAAAGAAAAATTTTCAGAAGTAAATTACATATCCATTACTCTTACTTTGATTCACATGTCCAACCTGTATTCCACACTCTTTCCGTTACGGAGGGGCGAATTCGAGCAAAACAAACAGGGTCCAATGCGCCAACGAACTTCCAAGTGACCCATAAGTTACCCCAAATACTTTGTTGATGAATTTAACCATCCAGAAGGCCGTACTTAAAATATAAAATCCCATAATGCTTTTTACTGTTTTAGATGTTTGAAATACACTTGCATATTACCACCGAAACAGCCATTGAAGCTCCACAGCAAATGCTTAGTTGATGCAAGTTAGTTGCTTCAAGATAGGGAGTAAAAGTAGTAGTAGCTCAAGTGACAGACAGAAGCAATAACAGCATTGTGGACCGAAATAGTTAAGAAGTAAAAGCAAGAACTATGAACAGCAATGCTTCGATGCCTTTTTTCCCCTGGTTGCAGGGCATATGGAACAAGAAACCAATGCTACACCCTCATTGATGTTTCAAATCCTGTTCTTAAAACATGGCATACCATGGCCCAAATAAAATCAAGAATCTTCACTTCATTGTAAAATTAGTACCTTATACACAGTTGACAGCCAATTTAGCAAGAGTAAGAGGAAGATACAACCCTCATACAAACTACTGCCTAGGTCAAAAGTCAAGATATTGCTCAAGATCTCAACCTAAGCGTCTGATTTTTGGTTGGACACAATGGGGCAAGATACGGGAGGTAGAAGAGGACGGGTGTTGAAATGTTTAAGCAAATTCAAGAGTCCAAGGTTGGCCGAGGCAATAATAGATATTTCATAACATGTACAAAGGCTATATACATATATATAGATACATACGTACACACACACACACACACACACATATATATATATGTGTGTGTGTGTGTGTGTACATACAAGGGCTAGTCCGGATATAGCGCGGCATTTAATCTAGCTGATCTGGTGGCGGGCCGTCCCCGTGACAACGCAGATGGTCCAGATTGACTTTTTGTAACTAGCCAAATAGTCCAGCTTTTAGGCAGTTTGAACAACTTTACTGAAATACCCCTTATTCTCCAAAGAAAATTAAACTTAACTACAAATTGCCCAAAAGAGGCAGTTTGTAGAGACAAAAGAGAGGGCGAATTACCGCGGTGTGTGTGCCTGCGTGAGTGTGGGTGGGTGAAAGGGGGCGACAATATGCACGCGCGCGTAGAGGTGTGTCAGGATGGGTGACATGGGGGACAACTTTGTGTGTGTTGGGGGTTGGGAGGTGACAGGGGAACCAACCATAGGGGGATGTGGGTGGGTGTTTGTGTCCTGGGTTTGTGGGGGGTGTGGGGGTGTCTACGGTTGGTGTGCGTGTATGCGCAGGTGGATGGGTGTGTGCTGTGGGCGGGTGGGTGGGTGCTGGAGGGGCGACAGTGTGCGTGTGTGGGTGTCGTGGACTGGAGAGGTGTTGTGGTTGTGGGGGTGGGTGGAGGGAAGTGGGAAGTGGAGGAGGGCAGGTTGACGTGGCGGTGATGCTGAGCTCTAGGAGAAAGGCGGAGATTTTCTTTATTACTACACAACTTGAATTTGATTTCAAGAATTCACCACTTGTTGTGTTAGTTATATGGGATAAAAACAAGTGATGAAAAATACATTACCAAGAATTTTAAATAAATTCAATACATTGCTTATAAGATAGTCATCTATAATTTATTTATTTTTCAAATTGTTTTTCAATTTCATATGGCTTTTTAATGGTGATTACTAAATTTCAGTGATACGTGTCACTTAGTTAGTATGTCGCACCAAAACTACCTCCATAGCAAACAATTTATGGGGGCTTAGCATTATATTTTGTATAGATGTGAAAGATTGAAGCAAGCTCCCAGATATGAAGCACCAGATGATAAATGAGCAAAATCCATTGCAATAATCAAGCATCCTGAATCAAACAGAATCTTCTAGAAAAGTGTGAAGCAAGTTAAAGGTCCACTGTCCTACTTCCATGAAATTCACCTATGTTCTTGTAGTCACAAGAAACAACACCACCAAAGTATGCAACTCATATTCTGAAGAGCAAAAACCACTATGTTTGACTTCAGAATGCCGCAGTTTGGATTAATTTGGTGTGGAAAATGACAAAAGTACCATCAGAGGAAGTTTAGTGAGGTATTTCGAGCGGTGATTTCACCGTGGCAAGGCATTTGAAAATTCATTGTTCGGAATCCATTATTTGGGATTTGCTTAAAGACATTTGCAAAATTTTAGGAGGTATTTGAAAAGGGGATCTGTCAGTTGAAATAACAGGACCCAGACTAGCTTTTTTGTCAAATCCCCACATTGAACTCTTCTTTCTTCTATAGACTGTCATGGATTGTGAGCTCCCAAACTACGTCTCACTTCCGGGGGCACGTGTCTCAGATAACTTAACCGCTAGCCCCGGAAGTAATTTTGCACCCTATTCCATTTGTGATGTCATTATAGAGTAACGGCTGTAATCATCACCAACAAAGATCTAACTGCCCACCGCTTAAATCAAAATAAGCAAGAAAAAGGGTTCAAGAAATCACCATAAGTAACACTAAGAAGACGGCAGAAAATAGAGATCTGGGAGATGAGTGCAGATCGGGAAGTACACGATCAAGATAGAGCCTAAGAACAGGTAAGCATGTTCATAGAACACCAGAGAGAGAGAGAGAGAGAGAGAGAGAGATGACCTTTTGAAAGTCCTCGGGGGCGACGCCGGGGAGGTAAAAGCAGTGAGCGTGGTGGACTAGGAGCAGAAGAGCGGCGGCGGAGATCCATGTACAGATTGCCATGGACAGACAAGATCGTGCCATGGCTTGCTTGCTGTCTCAGGGAGAATGAAAAATGGGGTGAAAGAGAGAGGGAGGGATGGGATCTATGCTATGGGCGTTATCTGGCTGTGTGTGTCGGTGGCGCGTTACAAGAACATCATCTGCAACCGAAATGGAGAGACGAGAAGGTGGGGGATGGATCCACCCGATGGGACTGCGGTTTGGAGCTTCCACAATTCCGCTTGTTTACATTTTTACGGGGTGAAGTTTGGGCCCCACTTAACTTTGACTTGTCACAAATAACACCTTTCGTAAATTTTATATTTCCTTGTTAGCGCATAATAACGAAAGTATCTTTTGTGTTTTTTTTTTGTTTAAATTGGAGAATTTTTATATTAGAAGCAGAATAAATTTCTTGGTTACAGGAGTAGTTAGACTACTATCCATGAAAATAAGATAAGTGAGTGGCATAAAATATAAATACAACCAAATTGAACTACGGGTAGTTCAAATTATAAATATTTACATAATAAGGAGCATCACTCCAAGGAACAAAGTAGGAGGAGCAAATAAACAAAATCAAAAGATGCTCCTCTGAGTCTCGTTTATCCAGGCAACTGGGAGTGGCTAATCTAAAGATGGTGAAAATCTTTGATAGCAAAACGGATATCCTCCATCAGACCAGCGTTTGTGGCTGTCTTGTTCCTGCTAAGTTGCTATAATTCAGAAATTAGTAACTTATAGTCAAACTTGAGATGCAAATGAGTAACATTAAGACTAGATAGCCATTTCAAGCATATGAGAAGACCCTTTCAGTTCGCCTCAGAATAATTATTTGAAGGAAAAATGCCTTCAAAATTATTAGTAAGAGAATTCAAAGAATCAAATAAAAGGATCTGAAGACTGCAATCAAAGGAAGCAATCCTGAAAATACACTTCATATAAGCGGAGAAGGCGGGGATTCAAAGACTGCAAGAACATAAAAGGTCAAAGACTACACTCGGTTCATGTTTGGTACTGTCGGACACTTGAAGAGGAAGCCTTGAATTGATCTTAGGTCGGTAACATAGCCAAATACTTTTTCCGAGGATCATTCTTTGGGTAGAAATAAACCGAATGTTCCAGATTTCATGATTGAATAAAAGCTTGTTGCGGTTGATCCAAATAAGCCATAAGTTAATAAGAATAGTGTTTATGAGATGGAGAAGCTTTGAAGAATTTGGAGTTGAGATCCAAGCAATGAGCCACACTTTAAAGGCTTCCAAGGTTAAGTTGTTGGGTATTGAGAGGTTGATGGAAGACCAAAGAAGGGAGGTTTGTTGGCAAGAGAGAAAAAGATGATCTGCTAATTCCTCAGAGGAATTGCAGAGAACACAATTATTATGGGGTGAAATACCTATATGGGATAGAAAAAGCCTTAAGGGTAGACGGTTCAGAAGTAATTGCCATAAGAAAAAAAATGATCTTAGCTGGTAAGAGAAGTTTCCATAAGGCATTCCACACAGGTTCACGAGAGGATGAAAGGCTGTTAGTCCTAAGAACCCTTTGAGCTGTTTGATCAGAGTATAGCAAATTGTAAGCATATGCTACTAAGAAATTTCCAGAAGATTCTGGAGTCCATATCGGCTAATCATCTAAACCCTGTAGCAACACATGAATACCTTTGATGCGAATAGTTATGGAGCTTGGGAAGATGGAATCTATTTTCTAATCATTCCAAAGAGTCGAGTAAATTAAGTCAGAGACCAAACTAGTTCTTGGTGCAAAAGGGATAATAGAGGACAGGCTTAGAGGATGATAGTTTGGGATCCAGAAGTCTCGCCAGATATCGACATTAAGTCCATTTCCAATATGCAAGAAGATGCCCTTGTTTAGAATCGAGATGCCTGCAAGAATGCCTTTCCATGCCCAAGATGACTTTGTAGGTTTAGTGGCGTGGAGGAACTTATTCCGCTTGCAGTATTTAGCCATGAAGACTTATGTGAGCAGGCAGTTTGGTCTGAGCAGGATTTTCCAACTAGTTTTTGCAAGTAACGCAAGGTTGAAGAGCTTGGTGTCTTTGAAACCTAAACCACCACAATGCTTGGGGCCACAAAGGAAGTCCCAACTAACAGGGTGCAGAGCTTTCTTGTTATGTTGTCCAAACCAAAAAAAATGAGCTAAAAATAGAGTTGATCTGCTTGCAAACATATGATGGGAAGATAAAAGATTGCATGTGATAAACCAGAAGGCTCGAGAGAACTGAAGAAATGAGTGTAGCTCTGCCTGCCTTGTTGAGTAGGTGACCTTTCTAGCCTGCACATCTTGACTGGACTTGATTAATGAGGTTTTGAAAGAGAAGTTTCTTGTTTGTTACAATATCCAGAGTAGTGCCCAAGTACATCCCAAAATTTTTTTCTGATTTGATGTTAAGACAGCTGGAAGCGTAATCAATGATAGTTGTAGGAGAGCTTGGGCTGCAGAAAAGCGAAGACTTGCTGAGGTTGATAGCTTGACCAGATTCCATGTAGTATGTATCTAGAATGATCTTGATTACTTCACAATTAAGGTAGTTAAGCTTGAAAAAAAGGAGAGTATCATCGGCAAACATAAGATGATTGATAGAAGGGCCAATTAGGCTTGCTTTGAGACCGCATCATCCTTGAAGCTTTTTGGCTTTGCAGAGAGCTGCAGATAAGACTTTTGAATAGAAAAGAGGATAGGGGTCGCCTTGTCTAATGCCGCATTTGGGATGAATCCGCTTTGATGGTGATCCATTGACTAGGATGGCAAAAGAGACTGAAGAGAGACATTACATGATGAGGCGAACCCACCGGCTGGGGAAACGAAGTTTGATGAGAACCTCCTGAATGAAGTCCCATCGAAGAAGGTCAAAAGCTTTACTCATGTCAAGTTTAAGCCCTGCGAGGCTAGCAGAACCCTTGGTTTTTGTTTTGACGAGTTTAGTGAGCTCTTGAGCTGGAAGGATGTTGTCAGATATAGCTGTCTTTAACGAAAGCATTTTGGTAGAGGGAGATGATATCAGGAAGTATGAGTTTGATTCAATTTGCAAGCACTTTTAAGGCAATTTTGTAAATGGTGTTACATAAGCTGATAGGTCTGAAATCTGAAGGGAGAGTGGGGTTTGGTTTTTTGGGGATTAAGGTGAGATAAGTGAAATTTATCTCGGAGAGAATGTAACCTGAATTGAGAAAAGAAAGAACTCCAGCTGTGAGATCATTTTTCATAACGTCCCAAAATTTCTGATAAAAAACAGGTGGCAAGCTATTCGGCCCCGGAGCTTTCAAGGGTGCTAAGTTAAACAGAGCTTCTTTTATTTCTTTCCCACATAAAGGTCTATTGAGGATGTCAAGATGCTTCTCTTGAAGGACGGTATCCACAGCATTTACCAAGGAGACTTCAAGAATAGACGGCCTAGAGTGCAAAGGCTCTTAAAATAAGGTGGAGAAGTAGTTTTCAAATGTGAGCATAATGTCTGCCTCCGAGGTACACCAAGTATTGATGTCATTGAATATACTTGTGATACGATTAGCTGATCTACGAACACGGGCGGAGGTGTGGAAGAGCCTAGTGTTTCGGTCACCTTCTTTAATCCAGCTAGATTTCATCTTTTGGGCCCAGAAGAGTTCCTCACAGTCCAGAAGCCATTCAAGATGTCTTGAGAGAGATATACTTGCCTCTACGGCTGACGGGTTGGGAAGGTTACCTTGGACCTCACAAAGTCGTTGTTGAGTTTTTAGAATTTGCCCTGGAATTCTTCCAAAAGTCATAGGGCTCCATTCTCTTAGCCTTTTCATGGTGAATTTTCCTTTCTGAACAAGACAGTAGAGGGGGGAGCCCACATAAGTTGATTGCCAAGAGCATCGGATTTGGTTGTGGCAGTCAAGGTGGAGCAACCAAAAGGCTTGGAATGCTTTGCGTATACGAGCGCGAGACCATAAGGGGTAGTATCTAAGAGGATAGGGCGTGGTCAGATATCTGAATACCTAGATTTTGTACCGTAGCTTGAGGGTAAAGATTTAACCAGCTGGAATTTGCCATTGCTCTATCCAATTTTCAAAGGTACAAAGGTCACTCAATCGGTTGCTTGTCCAAGTAAATTGAGGTCCCATCCAAGTTAAGTCAATCAGACCCAGAAGAGAAATAAATTCCAAAAAAGCAGGTCGTCCAGGAATGATGAGAGCATTGTTTCCGGATTTTTTTGAACTAATTTTGACTTGATTAAAGTCGCCAATGATGAGAAGAGGTCTCGGGTGCTGAATAAGAGTCCGAGAGATGTTTGTCCAAGTTTCTCTTCTCTGACTAAGATTAGGATGACCATAAATAAAGGCACCAATCCATGAGCCATCAGGGGGGCAGAGATATGAAGGAGTAGGAGATGTGGATTCGAGAAGAGGACTAAGGCCGCGGTGGATGGTTTCCACGCCAGCCAAAGGCCTCCACTAATGCCTCTTTGTCCAGCCGAAGACAAAGGTTCAAAACCAGAGAAAGAGGTAAATCCTAATCTAGAGAAAAGATGAAGAACATCGAGGGTGGGGAGAAGGGTTTCTTGAAGAAAAAGAAAATCAGGGTTGTGTTTTTTGATCAAAAATTTGGCTGTTCGAACCTTTCGGCGTTGACCTAAACCCCTAGGGTTCCAACAAAGGATTCTCATTGCGGTATCTTTCGTTGTTACACCACAACCAAGGTTTTTTTTTTTTTTGTGAAATATAAGAAAGATGTATACCAATTCAAAGTATTAGTAGGATGACAGTCCAACTTTATAAGCATGATTAACCACAATCCATTTAAGCATATCGACGTGTCAAGATACACCAACATAAAATGTAACAACAGGATTGACTACCACAAGCCACATAGTTTATGTACAAACATGAAGATTAAGTACCAAAACTATTCCACCACTCTCGATATACAAAAGAGCTATTATAGGCAGTATAATATGCTAGATGAGAAGCCAAATCCTATTGTCCATTCACCCGCAGCATGCGCCCGCTTTTCTAGCCTTACATAGGTCCAAAACAATCATGATAACATGCAGAGGGATATATATATATATATATATATATATATATATATATATATATATATACATACATACATAGATAACCTATCAAGATATCCAGAGCATAGACTGAGGTGATATCAATAGCATAAAGAAAGATCCAAATACAACATGTTTATCTATATAGGCTAGTACGGCCACTCCGGATTGTTGAGTTGCTACACCAAATTCCATAGCAATGTAACAAGATATTAGCAAGGGGCTTGATCCGCACGTGCAAGGAAGTTGATGTTGCAATTCATATACACACATTTTTCTCCATTGGGACTCGCTAAACACTTATTGTTTAGTATGAATGTTAACATACCTGGTGTGCATAAGATATCGTCAACTAATATCCAGATACAATATAAGATACCCACCGGAAAGAACGGACCAGCTTGAAAGATAACCTCATTCCTTTTCCTCAAAATAAACCACAGGGTAACAAAGATCCACAAAAATGCCAATGGTCTGGCCAGCCAATGTTGAATCCAACCCAACGCTGTCAGGTTTGGTAAATTGCAAAAAAATAATACTTATTGGTAGATCAAACCAAATCAGTCGGACATATGGACAATGTAAAACAAATAATCATCAGATTTGGAACACATCAAGCAAAGTGGGCATAGCTCTATGCCTGGTAATGTCGTCGACGCAAAGCAACTCGTAGAATTGCCATAAAAAGGTGACAATTTTTTCAGAAATGAGAGTTTCCAAAGTTTTCGCCACATGCTCTTTGATTATGTGCCTGTAGTGGTACGTCGATGATGCACCGAAGAAACACTTTGCATATCTTATAACGCTCATAAAAAATATGCGGCATGAACTTTAAAATCTCCATCAGAAGTACTAGTCCAATCTTGTGAATCCTCCAAACTATTTTTACTTATATGTGTTTCCAATCTATTCTTGTCACACCCAAGGGCCCACCAGGGGTCCCGTTTTTGAGCGACACATCACATATTCAACAGTCAACTTTTCAATGCTGTCGACCGGTCAAAATGCGCATGCTCAAGTCACGTGTATTTTTCATTGACTTTTTGCATGACTAAAATTATTTTTGTTTCCAACGTAGCGACGTCGGCGCTACTAACACTTAGAAAATGTTCGAACATGGACTAAGCGCAGGGGTGGACACACGTTGGGACAAGGGGGGCTGAAGCACCCCCTGACTTCTGGGGAAAAAATAATTTTTTTTTAGGAATCGCACTGACCCCTTTCCCGAGATCCCGTTCCCCGAGACCCGTTCCCAATCCCCGATACCCCATTCCCTGAGAGACCCACTATCTATCTCTCTCACGGTCTCACCGGCGACCGGTGGACAGTGAACCGACCGGCGACAGATCCTACCCACCTTGACCTTCAGTCCTTCACTCCCCTTCACTCCTTTAGATAGTAGCTTCGACGACGACGAGGGACGATGGAGTGACTACTATGACATCGTGAGCCCGTGACTGAATGACCAGATCTGAGATCTTAACCGCCGAGGCGCCGATGACCTCTTGAAGACTTGAAGAACCAGTCGGCAGTCAGTCCAGTCACCCTTGATTCCTTGAAGAACCAGATCTGAGATCTTGTCATCTTGACCGTCGATGACCTCCCGCAGTCCCGCGCCGACGCCGGCTGCTGCCGCCTGCCTGCTGGGGCTTGGGAGTGCCGAGTGCTGGCTGCTGAGTGCTGACTGCTCACAGCTCCCTGCTGCAAAATTATCTCGTAAACTGTATAAGTGTGTGTGTCTGCCTTATTGCCTTAAGCAGTTAAGCCCTTCGGCCCCTTCCAGCTTCCACTGCCTCACTGAGTCACTGGACATTTAGTGACAAAAAATAGTGTGAGGCTCTTCAATTTTTATCATTTCTTTCTTGCTTTTGATCTAAAATTTTGTACAATGGTCAATGCTGCAACATACTGCTTCACTGCTTCTAAATTCTAATAATTTGTACAATTATGCAAAATAAATAAAGAAACAAAGAAAAGAACTTATTTCATTTTATACTAAATGTCTAGAATACCTTATATAGTTATATTGATCATTGATGTCTTATGTCTAACCAAATAACCAATGACTATTTGTACAATTTCATTTTAAAAGCTCAGAGTATAATTTGTAGTTGTATTTTTTTTTTGTGCTTGTAAAAAGTCTTTAATGACTCTCGTGAAACTTAATAATACTTTTTGTATGCTTTTATAAGTGCACTTTGTTTTTAATATTATTTTAATAAAAAATTTGATAACGGACATATAATTTTTGCACCCCCTGAAAAATATTCCTGATTCCGCCCCTGACTAAGCGTGCCTCCACCCTCAAGAGGGGTCGGCCACCTTACCTCTCGGGGGGGGGGGGGGTCGGCCACCCCATGCTCAAGGGGGTCAGCCCTTTGTTTGCATGAGGGGGTAGGCCACCTTACCCCGGGGAGGGGGGTTGGCCACCCTATGCACAAAGGGGTCGGCCACCTTTTATTTGTACAGGGGGTCGGCCACCTCGACCTCGCATGTAAGAGGGTCGGCCACCCTCTTGGGGGGAGGGGAAAGGTCTGCCACCCTAGTCACGGGGGGTGCCACTGACATCTTTTTTGCTTAACTCATTCACGCACTACAGTCTATAATGCCCAATCATCACCACGACTGTACGACACCCGTATGTCGTCGCCGCAATAACCATCGCCCGCGCCCGCACGCCATTTCTGACACTCTGCCATGCCCATGCCCATGCCTATGCGCAGCGCCGCTGATACAGTTGTGCCCCATGGTTCTCTGTCACACTACAGTGCCCCCCGACACCATGACCGCGCCCATGCGCCACTTTCATGACTTGCCCCCGGCACTAGGTATTATCTTGCGACGGTTGTCACCGCGCCCATGCACCACAATCATGTCTTATGTCGTTGGCATCATGCCCCGTGCGTCACAATCATGTTACCGGCCCCCAGGCACCATATTCATTCACCACACCATGCGCACCCGCCATGGACGTGGAACATGCTCTGACCCACTCTCCGGAGTGTGCAGTATTCTGAGGGGATCCGTTCATAGGGCTCCGGCACTAGGACCCCTTGCAGTGGGATGGGCTCGCCACCATAAAAGCCATCATCGTCTTCATTCCGGGGGGCTCTGCTCGTAGTGCTCCGGCACAAGGACTCTGGCAAGCGGGATAGGCTCATTACCACAAAGCTATCACCGCCTGGGGTGACCTGCATGACATTAGGCACGCCTGAGCTGCAACCACGTCCACTCGCATTACCGATGATCATCGGCACCCCCAGGACGATTACCCCCGGGTCACTCCGAGACGGGAGCAGGTCTTTGGAGGGCATCGTGCCTAGTTCGCCTGGCAGTTGGTCACATGAACCTTCCCTCACAGCTGTTAGGTTATCTCTGTGTCTCTTGATGTACCTTGTGGGATTCAGTAAATGCTTGGACTGGTGGCTAGGGCAACCGGCTTACTCTGATCATGTTGTCACAGTGTCTTCAGTTAGAAAAATGCTGTGTGAGGCAAGGTAGTGCGAATCTAGGAACCGACAGTCTGACAGAGAATCGGTATTTAGGGAAATCCTTATGACGTGTCACTCCCAGGAGATGACACATGTCAGCTGATGACACATTGATGATAGGTGCACCCTTTTCCCTATAAATAGGAGATCTTGGATTTCATTTTCAACAGAATTCTCTCACTTAACACTTTCACTTTCTCTCTCTAAAACTATTTTCTTTTGGAATTTTAGAGAGAGACACATGCGGACCCCTGACATGCGGACCCTTGACGCGAACCCTAGCTTAGATTATCGGCCGCCAGCCCTATTCGTCTTTGCCTTGTCTGCGCAGCACTGCCAGCCCTCACGGCCTGTTTGGGGAGCCTTGCACTCTGCCCTTACTCCACCCTCACTATCTCTCACATTGTACATCTGGAAGCTGACTCAGACTGCAGCCTTTATGGCACCTCCACGTAGGTACGAACCCATTTTCCCTTGCATCATTTTGGTTACTCCACTGGGGAGGTGAGCATCATACTACAGTCTGCATATCTTCTAAACTTGGACATCATGCATGTACAATGGAGAGCTACCAGGACAACCAGCAAGGTCCCAACCCTACTATACAAGAAGAACACCACCCTGGTGATCAGAAAGAGACTAGCGCCACGCTACTCCAAGACCAGCCACCAACCACTACACCTGACATGCAAGCGGTTGTAAGTGCAGCCATCCAGCAACTTACTCTGACCATCACCAATCTGCAAGATTCGCAGACCACTATATTAGCCACCATCATGGAGATGCAAAAATCCATACAAGCATTGGCCTCGCAGCAGGCCGCTCCATCAATCCAGTCTTCAAGACATGGGCAGGCTCTTGACACCGCCCAGGGCCCAATGTTGCGACCACCGCAGCCTCGAGTATCCAAACCCTTGGCGGTCGGACTCCCTACACCCTTGTTACCCGTAGCCGATACATCTCCTTTTACAGTGCCATCCCGCAGGCTGCCCACGGATCTTGGGCCAGTGTTGTAGTAGATTCTCCCCACTGTCAAGTCATCCTATCCGGTGCAGGCAAGAAGCTCCTCTAAAACTCATGACTCCATCGAGATGGAACCTAATCTTTATCCACCTGAGCAGCACCAAACCACCGGCCAAGTGGTGGACATGTCTCGCCTACCCACCCATACCCCTGCACAGCTGCCCTTACCAGCCCCTATCCTATACCAACCCTCCCATGGACTCCTCAACCCGGCTTACAGGTCATGCTTTATACCCCAATGATATCGCCATCACACCCTACCCCTCAAGTACAAGCAACCAACCTTTGTGCTCTTCAACAGACGTGAGGGCAATGCCCGTGAGCACTTGACAAGATTTTCAGGCTCATTGGAGCAGTATGGTCCGAGCGACAGTTTGAAGTTAAGGGAGTTTCACAAGTCACTCACAGGCTTGTCTTACACTTGGTACCACCAGATCCTTATGGGGACTATCCACTCATGGACAGACATGGTCCAGATGTTCTTAGACAAGTTCCATTACAAAGCTGAACAGGTCACTATTATTGACATTGCAGGCATACGCTAGAACCCGGGAGAAGACTTGAACAAATACGTGCACCGCTTCCATCTTAAATGCCTCGAGTGTAAGGACTTCAGCAAAGATGAAACCTTGGTCCCGATATGCATCAAGAACATGTGTGATGTGTATCGGGTCCACATTGAGAACTTACAGTTGAGGTCATGGGGACACCTCAAGGAGACTACTCGCCAGACTTACGAGTCAGTCGATCCAGTCAAACCATGGAAGCCTCGCTCGTAAAATGCACTTCTTGCCACAGCCGAGACATCCAGAGTTCAGAACAATGACAACAGTTGCAGCGGCTACAAGCATCAATTCCACGAGGGGGACCGACGCCATGACAAGAGAAGGCAACGAGAGCCTACCCCCCAATATCCGTGTGATCTTAATACAGTGAAGGAGCTTTTGGCTGAGTGGGTAGCACATGACAATAACTTTCAATTGCCACCGATGTGGATGAATATCATGGAAGTAGACAAAGTTAAACCCAACTACTGCCCCTACAATCAAGCTATGAGGCATCACCTCAAGGATTGTAATGGACTACGAGACATTTTTACGAGGAAGGTCGCTGCGGGTGACCTAAAGCTCTAAAAAAATGATGATGTGCGTAGACACCCCTACCCACTGCAACACCACAATAACAGGGAGCACCAGGTCCTCCTGGCTGTCACTGACCATGTCGAGCAGTCATCCCCGAAGCCCAAACAGAGACCATACCAATGGTCGTGCCTCCTCCAACTAGTCAACCAACGTCCTCATTTGGGCAGATGACGAAGATCAAAAGCTTTTTTTTTTAATGAAATGGGGTTTTCACCCGCCGCTCGGACCTATCTTTCCAACTGCTTGATCGAGGTCACCATTGGCCTCGGTCCCGAATGCTTCGCTGCCCAGGCTGAATTACGTCACATTCCTTCCACTACATTGGTCTTCTCAGACGAAGACTCACCACCGGTCGAACATCATAACCGCCCATTATTTTTAAAATGTACTGTTAATGGCACGGGCTTCTATCGTGCCTTGGTAGATTGTGGTGCCTCGGTCAACATCATATCCCTTATCACTTTGCAAAGGGTTGGCATCCCCACAAGAAAAATCATACGTAACCCGATCTAGATCGTTGGCTTCGGGCATAGTCACCAGTCCACTCTCGGCCATATCATTGTCGACCTCATGGTTGGGACTGTACGTCGCAACACTACATTTCATGTGATAGACAATGAGCCTGCTTTTCATCTCTTACTTGGCCAACCATGGATCTATATTAACCGAGCTATTCCCTCGACGTACCATCAGTGTGTGAAACTTGTGGCCGGTCCTGCGGGACGTGAGACAGCAATGACAATCCCAGCCACCTGGGCTCTCTTTTAATGTGCTGAATCATATTTCGCTGAGGCCTCTTTCTTTACAGAACTTGCCGAGGATGGTGAGAATGCCACTCACATCCACTCGACCAGGCTGCCAAACTGGGACGAGATTTGTGGAAACAAACCTCCTAAGTCTAAAGCCAATTAGAATAGTAAGATCAAGGCATCGACCTCAGTGACACCGCCTGCTACCAAGACTCACTTCCCGTCGTCATCCCCCCAAAATCCAAGAAGCAAAAGGCTGAGCCGGCCTTTCAGCGCATCATCAAAGACGGCAAAGTCATCTATCAGTTATGACGGTGCATGGGGGCTTCAGGTGATCCGTCATCTGACCCTCTTGAACTAGACCCACATATGGAGAACGAATGGTGTTGTACGACCGAGTGCTATCGCCAGACCCCGAGCTCACCCCCAGTGTTGCTCCATTGTGTTATGAAGATGGCCCCCAACCACAAGCTGAAGAACTCGAAGAAATTAACATGGCTGACCCGGGGGAAGAACCCCAACTCACTTACATCGGCACTAAACTCGCCCCGGGTCGACAAGAGGACTTGGTTACCCTTCTTCGCAAATATCGCGATGTGCTAGCATGGAATTATGATGAAATGCCCCGGGTTGGACCCTGCCCTTGTCACCCACCACCTCAACATTACTACCGGGTTCATTCATGTCCGTCAGCGTCTACGGACCTTCCTCTTGGAACTCGAGTTAAAGATCAAACAAGAGATAGAACGCCTTCTGTAGGCTGGCTTCATTGAACCTATCACTTATCCTATCAGGCTGGCCAACATCATCCCTGTACAAAAGAAGAATGGCCAAGTCTGAGTTTGTATTAATTTTCGGGACTTGAACAAAGCGTGCCCCAAAGACAAGTTTCCATTGTCCAACATTGATATGCTTATCGAGGCCACTGCCGGTCATGAAACCTTATCCTTCATGGATGGTCCGCCTACAACCAAATTCGAATGCATCCTAACGACTGTGCCAAGACAGCCTTTCGAACTCCCATGGGCAACTTTTGTTGGAAAGTCATGCCTTTTGGCCTTAAGAATGAGGGTGCTACCTATCAACGGGCCATGACCGCCATCTTCCATGACACGATATACAATACTGTGGAAGACTATATCGACAATCTCATCATTAAGTCAAAAAAGGAAGGTGATCACCTCACTGACCTTCGAGCAGTCTTTGATCGTTGCCACCAGTATAACATGCGAATGAACACACTGAAATGTGCCTTTGGTGTTTCCTCCGGAAAATTTCTCAGCTTCCTAGTTAGTCGATAGGGCATCGACGTTGACCCATCCAAGGCCGCCTCCATCCAAGAAATGCCGCCTCCCAAAAACACCAAACAGTTGAAGAGTTTCCTCGATAAAGTTTCTTACTTTCGCCAATTCATTCCCGCCTTGGCCGAGCTCATCACACCATTACAGCACTTGACATGCAAGAGCGCACCGTGGAATTGGGATACACCCCAACAACTAGCCTTCGAACAAATCAAGTTGGTCCTCATGTCCCCGTAGACCATGGTAGTGCCACAGCGGGGTATCCCACTCCTACTCTACTTGACCTCCATGCCCAGATCCATTGGGGCTTTGCTTGCCCAAGAGGTGGATGGGGTGGAGCGTCCTGTTTGTTACCTCAGTAGAATGATCAGGGCACCCGAAGCCAACTACTCCAAGCTCGAGAAAAATTGCCTAGCCTTGGTGTATGCCTCACAGAATTCAGACACTACTTTTTGGCGCACCAGATCATACTCGTCACCAAGGCTGATCCGCTCCGGTACATGCTCACCCGCCCTGCCTTGTCTGGCCGACTTACCCACTGGCTGTTGCTCTTGGCTAAATTTGGTCTATCTATCAAAAACCCTACCGCTCTACAGAGTCAAGCCCTTACATATCTTTTGGCCTTCTTTCCATGCCAACACTACAAACCGACCTTGACTCAATTGCCGGGTGAGGAGACAACCCTGATCACTGACGTAGATGACTTATGGACGCTTGAGTTTGATGGTTCAGCCACCAGCAAAGGTCCCGACAGAGCACCCCTCCGGCAAGGGGGTACCGGCATAGTCCTTCGGAGCCCAGATATCGTTATCACCTTCCTCTCCTTCAAGCTTGCCTTCCCGGTATCCAACAACGAAGTCGAGTATGAGGCACTCATCATTGGCCTTATGCTCGCCATCAGTACGTCGGCTAAGGCCTTATGTGTGAAGAGAGATTCCAACTTGATCATGAAGCAGGTTGACGGGGAGTTCGCGGTCAAGGAGTCAGGCTTGGCACCTTATCAGGCCTTGGTGCAACACTTGGAAGGAAGACTTGGCCATGTTTAATATGAACATCACAATAGGTGCCACAATAGACATGCGGACAGCTTGGCTACTATCGCTTCAAAGATAGAGGTTGATGGAGAAAAACGGATGCTAACTATTATCAAGTAGACCGAACCCTGCACAACATTGAACTTAAAACCAAAGGACGCTAGGGCCGACGATTGGAGGGAACCGATCGTCAACCAACTCAAGACATCATCCCTCGCTCATGCATCTATTCACATGGACTATTTGATGTTGGGAGATGTCTTGTACCGACGATGTCTCGGAGGCACTCTAGCCCAGTGTTTGGCACAGGGAGAGGCACGGCATAAACTTCAGATGGCCATCAAAAGAGTTGCGACCTCGATGGTCCCCCTTTATACCGCCGCCTGGAGCGCATGGGTCTCTTCTAGCCATCCATGGCCAAGGATGCTTCAGATATACAACGTGATTGTCCCGCAAACCTATATGCACCGGACAATGTGAAAGCTTTAGTGATCATTATCGAGGGTGACTGGCGCCAGCCTTTTATCCAATACTTATCTCATGGGATTCTACCTCATGACCGTAGCTTGGCTCGATCCATCAAAGGAAAATCGATCAGGTATTTTGTGACGGGATTTTGCAAAGGTTTTTTGGGGCGCACCCTGCGATGCTTGCAAGGCGCCCAGGCCGTGGAAATGATTAATGAAGTGCACAGTGGTGATAGCGGGGAGCATCAAGGATCTCAAAAGCTATATTTAAAATTGCTAAGGTTGGGGTATTATTAGCCGACTATAGAGTCTGACTCTATCTCTCATGTCCGACACTGCCAACCCTGCCAGCAGCACACCGACAGAATGCACACGCCCGCGTTTGACCTGAGCATGATCTTGGCCCCCTGGCCATCTCACTATTGGGCTCTCGACCTCATCAGCCCCATCCACCCGCCGTCCAGACGTCACTCATGGATTATGGTTGCGACTGAACGCTTTACAAAGTGGGTCGAAGCCATACCTCTATGGAGAGCCATGGGAGGCGCCATTTTCCAACTTTTCTTGCGTGACAACATCATCTGTCACTTCGACATCCCCCGATGTATCATATCTGACAACAGCACGCCGTTCATTAATCGAGAGGTTTGAGCTCTTATGGAAGGGTACAACATTAACCATGCCACATCGACCCCTACTATCCTTAAGGTAATGATCAAGCTGAAGCTTCCAACAAGACTGCTCCGCCTGCTGTCACAGATGGTTCATGACGCCAGCGGGTTATGGTCTGAAAAATTAAGTCTCGCACTTTGGGCTTACAAAACCTTCAAGCACACAGTGACGAAGGCCAACCCTTCTCTCTCGTCTACAGGGACGAGTGCGTGGTACCAGCCGAGATCGCGGTGCCCTCGGCCTGACTTTCTCTAAATAGCAGTCTCGGGGAGGAAGTAACCAGAATGGCAGCACTTGACGGCCTTGACGAAAGATGAGCCACGGCCCTACGCCGCATGAAGAAATATCATGAGCAGCTCACAAAAGTCTATGGGAAGACCGTCAGGCCACGCTCATTTATCGAAGGTGACCTTGTTCTCTAAGCCGCCAAACATGTATGAGCCAACATGTCGGCTCCTAAATTCAAGCTAAACTGGGAGGGCCCTTTCACGATACATGAAGCCCACGACAATGGCTCCTACCTCCTGCTCAACCCCGATGACAGTCAGATCACAGCCCCAGTCAACGGCCGTTACCTGAAGAAGTATTATGCCTAGTCAGTTGCGGAAGTGTTCCCCCAGCCCTACCCGCCCATAACATAGCACACTTGATTACCTAGCATTTTTGTATATGCATTCTTATTTATAGACTTGTAACCTTTGTTGATTTTTACAAGTTTTCACTCTACGTATGTAATGGCATTTTGGCCCAGGTCCTATCAATGCAAAGTCATTATGTTGCTTCCAATTCTGTTTGCCATACACGTTCTCATTTTAACCTATGGTCACTACATCACTTGTTATGGACGGGAAGGGGGGAACATTCATAGGTAGACAACATACGCAAGACATTCAACCACGGCAAAAGCAAACAAGCACAACATGCAACAACAAGGATGCTGACAACGTGGTCGCAATACTAATATCATCAAACTATACATGTACATCAAAAGTTTACCGGCCATTATCGGGAGCTACAAATACAACAAAATAAAAAAATACAAGCTACAGAAGCCTAGATAACACTAACACAGTAGGGTGGGAGCTGAACGCCTGAAGTGTCTGTCGCTCAGCCCGCAACTCCAACCATCCAGCATCAAACTCAGCAGTTCTAATTCTCGACCCTCCACCTCGCCACGCCGCCTCTATAGGTCAGCCAACTGCCTCTGTAAGTCAACTAGCTGCCTCTGTATGTCTGCTACTCGCGTGTTAATTCCGACCAACTCCCCAGCAATCTCTGACCGCTTCGACTCTAACCATGTCCGTCGCCTCTCCAGCAACGTCTCCTCCATGCGCACAATGTCTATCCTCTCCCACACAGAACCCTCTCACTCCTCGACCTAAGGAAGTCCCCAGCCAATCCAACTGTAGGCCTAATGATGTAAACGGTATGAACTCTAACAGTGACCAAGCAATGAACTATGTCGTCCAACCTGCCGGTGGAACACAAGCAAATGGCAGCAACCACTCCATAAACCCAGCATCCACCCATATCTACAATACTAGGTTCTCTACAGTAACCCCTTTGAAAGTCTGTGGGAACGCTTCCTTCACCAGCTCTAGCTGGTACACCATCTCGACAGGTAGCTGGAGATCCTTCCACACCGCAACATCCAGTTGCCCACTCGAGGACCCTCTACTCACTTCTCCGGCTGCTACTCCACTACCACCCATTATTGGAGTCTCCGGCACTCCACTAGCCGTATGCGTACCAATAGTAGCTGAGTGCATCGCTAGCAGAGTAGCACCAGCCTTGATCACTGACCCCAAAGATGTGTCATGTCGTCGCTCTACAACCGACTGAACTGGTGTCTCCTGCTCGTGAACCGGGGCTACAATAATAGGCTCAGGCTCTACCGCGTCGCCACGATCACCTACCATGGCCTCTGTCTCCATGCGTGTCCACCATTCGCCACTAGCATCAAACATCAATGTATCGCTCATCGGTTCGCCGTATAGGGCCTCCACTGTCCCCTTGGTGACAAGCAATGGACTGAACCTCCCAGTCACCCTGGCCCTCAACGTCTCGACCGCCTCCATCTCATCGCCATCAGTTGGCCCACCAACCTTGGCTGCCATAGCCTCCTCCACCTCGGCATAGGCGTCCGCCTTGCTGTCCTCCTCGATAACTTCCTCATCATGCTCCTGTCAAAGCAGCGTCAGTTCATATACATCTATAATCATATGCAAACCACGTTGATAACATAAAAGAAACCACATAATCAAACCTCAGAAACCACATGCAGCCTCTTTGACCCTAATATGCGTGGGGCTGATGTACCTGCACTAGCCTGGTGAGCCGTCTCCATCATCCCCACTCGCAGTGCCGACAGGGGACCCTTGCCGGCCCCCGGCACCTGCACAACCAGCTCCCCATCACGGTCATCCCCCGGGGCATTTTCATCAGGCCCCCCGATATCCTCATACGCCTCCTTCTCTGAGCTCGTAACAGAGCTCCCGGTCATTAGTGCAGACATCCCTGACTGCCTCGCGACTGTAGCCTATATCAAGCTCAATGCTCAATTACATGCAAACACATCCACCTGCTGACGTGTGCCTGACGGTTGTGCCAACCATCCCGCCCAGCTCTCTCACAGCTGTTCCCACCAATGTGCATACTCTACTGTCACTGCCCCTGCTACCTTTATCCCCTGGCCGCCTCCACTCTGTCGTCGGTGCCGGCCCCTCGCGGACTCTGTCATATCGTGTATACCCGAAAGTGGTCGTCACACTCCAGGGGCTGCAATATCCACATGGGGGGCTCTAAGTCATAACTGAATGCCAGCGATAGACGGTCTGGGCTGTACCTCGCCACATAGTAGCAGCACTCAGCGGGCTTCCCGCCATCATCTGTTAACACCGAGAGCTTCTCCTGGTCAGGCCTGTCGTCACCTACTGCACGTGCAACCATGGTGGCACCCCATATGATGCATGCATATCCAGATACAATCGCCGCAAGCATGTCTCCTATCTATCTATGATCTGCGCCAACGGGCACTCCGGCCTCCTGATGCCCGCCCATGCAAACGCCCACGACACGCTGCACCACAGAGTAACCTACCTACCCGTGTCACCGTACCCATTGTCAGTGACGGATGCTTGAGTGGTTATCTTGTCGGTCGATAATCTGGAAGGCACTCATATAAATATCTCTACAGGAACATCCAATCCATGTACGTCGCCACCTGATAATGCCCATGTGGCATCTTCACGTCGTTCACAAACTGATCTAGCCGTGAATACAGCATGCCCAGATATACAAGAGCCAGCCCGACATGCTTGCCCTACACTATCCGAATAGCCAGGGGAAACACCCTAGGGGAAATACCGTCCTTCAGTGTCCCCTCAAACATATATCTGCAAGCACAAAGCAACTGTTATACATGGCAAGAGTAACATACAGCATATACAAGCATACAATAAATCGACAGTACAAAGCTTACCTCGACAAGAACATAGCTAAGAATGCCACCATCTTGTACCGCTCATTGCTGTAATATGGCCCCGTCACAAAATGGGCGGCATTCCTCAGCTTCTGTCCCGTCTTCGCCTGCACCGTACCATAGAACTGTCAGAGCCACCCACCATATGTCCTCTTTTGGTGCTTCCTCATCTCAGCCAGGATATCTAGTAACTGTGTCTGCAACAGCCATTCCTCACCACTCAGCCGGGTCACCCCCGCATCCACCTCCCCGTGCATCGACAGCCCTGTCAGCATCAGCACATCGAGTAGCGTCGGCCCTGATCTCTCTGAACTCGATCACAAAGGTATGTGACTGTGTGCTCTACCTCGACAGAAATAGGGTCATACTTGGCATATCCTTATACAGCTCCAGCCCCTCGCAGTAATATCAATCACCGGCAGCAACCCCAGCGACTCAACACCCCCGCCCGCTCTGGTGACTCCACCATGTGCTCGCACCAAAATTCCCACCCTATTGGCATCGCACTATGGTCCTTGAACACCACAGGCGACCAGAGTATATTCTCCCTCTCAACCAACAACGTCGGTATGTATCTCGGCGACATCACAGGCGCCACCTCCCAGCTCGAAGCACGCACATATGGCGACAGAACCTGTAGCTCCTCTCCCATCGATGGACCACTCCACGGCGTCGTGAAGGCTTCATCAGCCACCCAGATGGCCAACTCCCTCCACAGCTCCCGGTCAGTCACACAAGGTACCACTCCCTTCACCCCCAACAGTGTGTTCATCTAGTCCAGCTCCGGATCATATGTCTTCACACTACCATCGTTAAAAGTTAATGGCACTCCTGACTCTGTGGCAGGCACTAGTGCGACATCCTCTACTGGCAATACCGGAATCGGTGCGGTCATCATACCCCGCGACAGTCGCTACACACTAACAGCTGTACCTCACGACTTTGCCCACATCTTCCACCTAACTTTCTTCACTACTGGCGTCAATTCAGGTTGCGTGGCCGCGCGTTGGCATGTTGGGCACTCTGGGTGGCCAACCCCCCTGGTGTGGCCGACCCCCCAAGTGTGGCCAACCCCCTCCTTCCCTTCTCCTTTCTTCCCTCCCCTTCTCTCTTCCTTCCCCTTATTTCCCCTTTCCCTTGTCCCCAACGGCCGAACCACTTCCTCCACTCACCCCCGCCGAAGCACCCGCACCCGCGGCATGCGTGCCCACCAACATACCTTGGGTGGTCGACCCCCCTAGGTGGCCGATCCCCCTCATGTGGCTGACCCACCCTCCCTACCCCCCCCCCCCGCCGTGCCACTGCCTCTCTTTTCCCTTTCTTTCTCCCTTTATTCTTCTTTCTTCCCTCTCCCTTTGCCTTTCCCTTCCCCCATGACCCCCGCCGACCCCATGCCCGCAGCCAACCCCTTCCCCTCGCTGACCCTCGACCTCTTTACCTTCTCTTACCATCTCATCTCTCCTTTCTTCTCTCTCTTCTCTCTCTCTCTCTCTCTCTCTTCTCTTGAAAGTGTGAATGAGTCTTATGTAAGACTCAACACACTCTCTCTCTCTCATTCTCTCTCTCTTTATATATGGGTGGGCCAAGACACAAGGGCCCAAGGGCTTACTAGGGGTCCCGTTTTTGCGCGACACGTTACATATTCAACGGTCAACTTTTCAACACTGTCGAACGGTCAAAATGTGCACGCTTAAGTCACGTGAATATTTCATTGACTTTCTACGTGACTAAAATTATTTTTGTTGTCAACGTAGCTACGTCGGCGCCACCAACACTTAGAAAATGTTTGAACATGGACTAAACGTGCCTCCACCCTCAAGGGGGTTGGCCACCTTACCTCTCGGGGGGAGGGGGGTCGGCCACCCCATGCTCAAGGGGGTCAGCCACCTTGTTTGCACAAGGAGGTCGGCCACCTTGTTTGCACAAGGAGGTCGGCCACCTTGAGCATGGGAGGTCGGCCACCTTACCCCGAGGAGGGGGGTCGGCCACCCTATACACAAGGGGGTCAGCCACCTTAAGCATGGGGTCGGCCGCCCTCTTGGGGGGGGGGGGGAAAGTCGGCCACCCTAGTCACGGGGGATGCCGTTGACACTTTTTTTGCTTAACTCATTCACGCACTACGATTTACAATGCCCACTCATCACCGTGATCGTACAATGCCCGTTGTCGTCCGTGCGTCGTCGTCGTAATAACCATCGCCCGTGCTCACGTGCCATCTCTGACACTTCGCTGCGCCCATGTGCTACGCCGCTGATACAACCGTGCCCCTGGCTCTCTGTATTGTTGGAGTTATAAGGATGGTATGTTGGATGGGTTAAACTAGTACCTAAATGAACTAGTCATTGTACATATACATATGTAAATCGTATCGAGTACTGCTCGGGTGGCGTTGCTATATTGTACTTCTCATGTTCAATGTTTTCTGTTTCTCTTTTATTGCAACTGAAGTGTTTTGAAATAATTATTGATTCAAGGGATTGAGTTGATACTCATCCCGATGTTTATATTAAAATGCCATGGTTTTCTTTGAAAACCTATTTAAAATGATTGTATATAGAAAATCATTTGAATCATTCTGTTTCTCCTTTTTAAAAGTTGTTATTTGGTTTAAATGTAAGATCCTCCGAAACATTTTTTTATTGTTTTAAATATTTGATCGACCTTACTGGGCTCTCGAAAGCTCACTCTCTTTTGACTTCTTTTCCGCAGGTGATAGCCAGCATTAGGTTGAGGTTGCCTGCACGGATTAGAGCGGAATGAGAGAAATTAAATTAAGCGTAGTTAGTGTTGATCACTAGAACCCCTATGTGGGTCAACATTATTATTTGAAGATTTTTTTGAACTTAATTTTGATGTTCTAATTATGACGGAATTATTAGGACTATGATTTAATTGATGGTTTAGTTACTCTAATGGCTTGTGGTAACATTTTGATGAGTTTGAGGATATTCTGTTTTAGTGTAAGTGATTGAGTCAGTGTTAACGTTCCAGAAATTCCGGGATGTTACAAGAGCTCTACCCCTGTTGCACGTTCTGACTTTAGCATTGGAGCCTCCTCTACCGGAACACCCCTCGGCGGTCACTCCGTGTTCAATTTTGTAGGTCCACTTCCCTACTGTGGTTCTCGATCAACATTCAAGAAGCAACATTTTGGCACCATCCGTGGGACCGACAGGGAACATGGCCAGACAACCATCTTCCAACGCATTTTTGGTCAGTTGCTCGATTCACAATCGGCGAATGTGATTCAGTGGCTCTCGCTGAGAGGACCGACGTTCAACACCATCTCATCGATATTCTAGCGATGACCTGGTCAATGTAACTTCTGTCACACCCTAGATGAGTGACGGTCCAAGGGGAAATCGTTATCCAACTCCTACGCTAAAAAGGGGAGACCTTCGTCACCACCTCAGTTGAAAGCTCTTCAAAATGCCAAAAGCGGATTTAACAAGGGAGATCCATGAGCTCAAGGAGTGGTTAGCACTTTACAGAAAACGCTTGAAGTCATGGTTCTTATGGCTTCCACGAACCAGACTCACTTAGATCCGAGTGACCTCTGCCTCAGACTGACCTCAAGGTCGAGTTATGGCCAGAAGTATAGATCAGAGGTTGATCCGAGTTATCGGCCCAAAAGGGAGGCCGAGAAGCATGTTACCAGGAGCGATTCATGCTATCGGGGAGAGACATCAATGGAGGATATCACAGATTTGTCTCCCATTCTGGACAATGAATCTCGTGGTCGCCACTGTGTTGACAGAGGACGAAGCCTCCAATGACGGGTTCCCCATCAGGCATGGGAAGTACGCCCCCAAGGACAAACTTCTCATAAAACCATCTACGTACTCTAACCAAACGAATTCTCCCCCCAAATGGGAGATTCTGGGTACCCCTCTCTGAGGAGATCAAAAAGGCAAAGTTGCCTCCTAATTTTTGGATGCCGCAATGTGATTTGTATGATGGGAATAGGGACCCTAGGGAGTACGTTTACCAATTTCAGACAAACATGTCATTCATCTAAGTTTTCGACGCTATCATGTGCAGGGCCTTTCTAACCACCTTGAGGAAAGCCCCGCATGCGTGGTTCAAGTCCCTACGACCAAGATCAATTCACTCCTTCGCTCAACTTTCTGATCTATTTCAAAAACATTTTGAGTAGGCGAACCAAAAGGAAGAACTCAGCAAGCCTTCTCAACGTGGTGCAGGAGAGGAACGAATCTTTATCACAATATTTGGGACGATTCAATGCGGTGACATTGGAAATCGACAGTTTAGATGAGTCGGTGAGTATACCGCTTTTTTAAGCGGACTTCGACCAACTTTTAAATTTGTATTTGTGGTCAACAAAAGTCCCCATGTGAGCATGAGCGCACTGTTAGACAAAGCCAATAATTGCATCCAAGCCAAAGAATATTTGGAAGCATATAAGGGACATCGAGGCAACAATGAGCAAGAGCAAGGGAAGCGACCCGGTGATGATAGTCCTAGAGCGGGGAGGAACTCTAAAAGCTCAAGACGAGATGAGTGGCGCCCCAAGGAGCTGTTTGATATAAAAAATCTGACGCCATTGAATGCCAGGTCGTCACAGATTCTTCATGAGATAAAGGATAAGGAAATCCTAGAGCGACCGGACAAAATGAGGTCAGCATCGAGTAAAAGAGATAGGAATTTGTGATGCTGGTATCACAATGATCACGGCCACATCACGGACAGTTGTAAGTCGCTCAAGCATGCTATAGAAGCTTTCATCAAGCGGGGGCCTTTGAAGAAATATGTTAATAGAAGAGATGACAGAAGGGAAGTCACTCCTTTAATAGGAAGAGAAGAAGCGCAAGAAAATGCGCTCGAGATTCGTCCGAACAGGGGCAAAAAGCTTACACGAGAGAAGTGTACACCACTGTTGGACCATCAGCTACGAAACAGAAAACAGAGCCAGTCCTGAAAATATCTTTCTCCCAGGAAGATGTTGGGGACACCTAGACGCCCCATGATGACCCACTAGTGGTTACACTCCGAGTAGGCAACTTCGGCGTGAAGAGAATCCTCGTGGATAACGGAAGTTTGGCAGAGGTCCTCTTTTATAAGGCATTCTAGAAAACGAACATCCCATTCGATCAACTGCGTAAGATAGACACACCCCTATATGGTTTCTCCAACCACCCTGTAGTGTGTGAGGGAATCATTGCACTACCCATTGCCGTGGGCACCCCCCCTCGACTCAAGCAAAATTGATGCTGGATTTTGTGGTGGTTTGTGTTCCTTCAACTTACAATGCAATCCTTGGCAGGACAACGCTAAACCAGTTGAAAGCAGTGGTATCAACATACCACATGAAAATGTAGTTCCCCACTGAACACAAAATTAGGGAAGTCAAGGGTGACCAAGTAGTGGCTCGGCAATGCTACATGGCGTCATGCCAAACCAAAAACAACGAGACCCTTGTCATTGAAGATTTAATAGATTAAACGAAATTTGAAAGAGGCAAGCCAGCTGAAGACCTCTTAGACATCGAGATACACCCCAGGAATAAGGAAAAGATAGTGAGGATTGGAATGGGGGTGGAAGAAGGTCTCAATCTCAAGCTTGTTAGCCTTCTACGAAGTTACTCTGACATATTTGTGTGGACGGCATTTGATATGCCCGGAATTGATCCCCAAGTGATCATTCATAAGCTGACCATGGACCCGCTTAAGAAGGCGGGCAAACTAAAGAAGCGGACCTTTGCTCCGGAAAGGCAGGTGAAAATAGAGGAGGAGGTGGATAAATTGTTGGCAGTCGGATTCATCAGGGAGATTTCTTACACCAATTGGATCGCCAATGTTGTGATGGTACAAAGTCGGGCGACCGTTGGTGCATATGTATCAACTTCACTGACCTTAACAAAGCGTGCCCAAAAGACAGTTATCCACTTCGTAGGATCGATATCCTCATTAATGCCACCTCGGGCCATGAATTTTTAAGCTTCATGGATGCCTATTTGGGGTACAATCAAATTAGGATGTCTGAAGACGACATTCCCAAAACCTCCTTCATCACAGAGCGAGGACTCTACTGCTACAGAGTTGTAACGCCCCGAAATTTAAATACGGAAAGCCTTATAATTATCAGAAGTCTCCCAAACGGTAAATCAGAGCATGCACTAATAATTCCCAAAATGCATCAATATTTGACATAGGGGCCCAAAGCTTTTATACAATCCAAAATTTTCTCCAACACGGAGTTTCAAAACAAAACCTAAATAATACCAACTTATCTTAATTGTTACATTTAAATGTCAATACTAACTCTGAAATAAGGCAGCTAACCCTTGGTCACACAGCTAGCCCTTCAAATCCAAAATCCCACCTATTAATCACCTGAAAGCAAAAACAATAAGAGAATGAGCCAAATGCCCAGTATGGTCGCTCAAAGGACCAATCAATTGGAAACAAAAACATATGAGAAACGGAATTTTAGAGGTACAAAATTTTTCCAACAGAACGGATAATCAAACCAGATTTCGAATGTCAAAACATTTCTGAATACAAAGTCAGACACAAAAGTTTCAACGAAACGGACATCAAATCAAATTTCAAATGTCAAATCATATCTGAAAGACAATATTTTAAAGGCACACCAGTTTCGACTGAACAGAGGTCAGACCAAATATCCAATGTCAAAATATATCTGAGTACGGAGACAGACACTATGAGATCAAATGTCAAAATATATCTGAGTACGAAAACAGACACTGCCAGACCAAATGTCAAATATCAAAATATATCTGAGTACGAAAACAGACACTAGAGAGCCATTCAGAAAGTGGTCACATACGTCATTCCTGACATATGAGGCCGGTTCAGAAAGTAAGATCGTGATCTCTAAGTCAACTCTCTTGAGCTAGCCCATGTTTCACTCCACGTGGGTAAGTCGAAAATAAGTCACATACACAGTGACATGGCTTATAAAATTACCCAAAACAAAAATCTCAGAATAACCATTATTAAATATCGAACATGTCAAACCATATTCAAAGGCTTCAAAATAACATTATCAAATAACGGACTTGTCAAACAATAAGTGGAGTTCCCGAAATAATGACGATCATAAATCACTGAAACGAACAATATCGATATGTCAAAATACGGAGGTCAAATAAATTCGACAAAAAATTGATTTTCCCAAATCATAACATTGAAAACGAGTTATTCATAACTATGGTCAAAACAAAGGGAAAAGAACGTCACTTAACTCAATTCGAAGAAGTTCAGATTTCAAAAAGAAACTAAAGACTCACATGAGCGATTGGTCCATCGCTGATTCAAATTTTCGAAAGTAAACCCTTACCTTAATCAAGCCTTTTGAGAGCCACAAATCCTTAAGCTCCTTCTTAGAGCTTCCAAACTTTCCAAGCCTTCTTCTCTATGTCTCGCAAAAAGGAGAAGAAATGAAACAGAGAACCCAAAAAGGCTAGGAATGAAATAAAACGCTATTTATATGGGACAAAAAAAAATCAAGTTTGCATTCAACCGAAAATAGTTTTCGATCGACTCAATCCTTCAGTTGTGAAAATGCCTTTCCCAAAATCTTGAGATTTCATTCAACCGAAAATCACCTTTAAGTCGACCGAAAACACCCTTAAGTCGACCGAAAACACCTTAAATAAATATAATTTTAATACGATCGAAAAAAATTTAATTCAACTAAAAAGTACTATTCAGTTGACTAAAAGTTACTGTTCATTTTTAAAAAAGAATTAGTTTTCAGTCGACTAAAAACTTCAGTAGCTCATTTTCTCACACAATCTTTTTATTTGAAGTAAAACCCATTTTCATTTGAAGCCAAACTATTTTCATTCGACCGAAGACAAGTTTTCATTCAACTTGAAACTTTTAAGTCGACCAAAAACTTCAGAAACTCTGGAACACCATTTCCCTTCATTTTGATTCGAATGAAACCACTTTTCATTCGACCAAAAATTTCAGAAACAAACCCAAATCATTTTCTCAATATTATCAAAAAGACCACAAATTTAATTAATAAATAATAATTTCACACAAGAAAAAGAAAATGGTGTTACAAGAGTCATGCCCTTTGGGCTAAAAAACGCGGGAGTTACATATCAACGCTTGGTCAATATGATCTTCCATCACTTAATTGGAAAGAATATGGAGTTATACGTGGATGGCATGCTCGTGAAAAGCGTGAAAGTGGAAGCTCATGTCGACGACCTCAAGCAAACCTTCGACATCCTAAGAACTTACAAGATAAAGCTAAACCCACTCAAGTGCGCATTTGGGGTAGCGTCCAGCAAGTTCTTAGGATTCGTGGTTTCTCAATGTGGCATCGAAGCCAACCCAGAGAAGATAAGTGCCATTCACGCCAGAAAACCACCTAAGACAATCAAACAGGTGCAAGAACTCACAGGAAGGGTCGCCGCATTGGGGAGATTTATGTCCAAATCTGCGGAAAGATGGTTGCCCTTCTTCAGGGCCATCAGAAAGGCAAAAGATTTTGTCTGGACAAAGGAGTGCTAGAAATATTTTAAAGACTTGAAGTGGTACTTGGTGTCTCCTCCTCTTCTCACCAAGCCACTCACAGGTAAAAATCTCTTCCTATACTTAATAGTTAGTGAAGTGGCAGTTAGTGCGGTCTTGATCCGAGAAGAGAACGATCAACAAAAGCTTGTTTACTATGTGAGCAAGGTTTTACAAGATGTGGAAATCAGGTATCCACGAATTGACAAGATGGCCCTAGCCCTCAACAATTGCATACAATCACAGTATTAACAGACCAGCCTTTGGGGAAGGTTCTGCAAAGCCCAGAGGTGTCTGGAAGGCTGGTCAACGGGTCGATAGAGTTGGGGGAGTTTGATATCAAATACAAGCCCCGCGTCTCAATTAAGGCCCAAGCCTTATCAGATTTTATTATTGAGTGCACTGTACTAGAAGACCCCTCACAACTCGTTATCTCCGAAGCTTCAGACCCCTGGCTCCTTTATGTAGATGGCTCATCCACAATAGGTAGCAGTGGATGAGGTCTTATCTTAATCAGTCCAGCGAAGTTTGTTATTGAATATGCCCTTCGTTTTGACTTCCAAGCATTAAACAACAAGGCCGAGTACAAAGCGCTTCTGATGGGGATAAGACTAGCACACTCGTTGAAAGTAGATTCTCTCTCCATTCACAGTGATTCCCAATTAGTGGTGAACCACGTTTTGGGGGAATACGAAGCCAGTGATCCAATACCTTCAAGTTGTAAGGACTCAGGCAACCAGATTCAAAAATTTTACTATTCTTCAGATACCATGGGATCAGAATGCTCAAGCAGATTCCTTATCAAGGCTTGCCTCCACTGAGGTCTCGAAATTCTCTCGAGCAGTTTATATTGAACTCCTCAAAGAAAGGAGTATCCATCATATGACGAAAGTCGACGCGATAGACCAAGAACCTTGTTGGATGGATCGGATCCTACAGTACCTCACTACGGGAAGATTACCCAAAGAGCAGAGTGAAGTGTACAATCTTGCCGCCAAAGCTTCTTGGTATGCACTTGTCGATGGGGCCCTATACAAAAAGTCCTTCAGCTTACCACATCTCAAATGCTTAAGCCCTAGATAAGCAGATTATGCATTGTGGAAAGTTCACGAAGGCATTTGTGGGCAACATTTGGGCAGAAGAAATCTAGCAAACAAAATCTTAAGGCAAGGTTACTACTGGCCGGGATGCAAAATGATGCTGTTAATTTTACAAGAAGATACGACCGATGCCAGAAGTTTGCTTCACTCTCGCATACGCCAGCAACTTCGCTCAGCATTTTAACTTCTCCAATTCCCTTTGTGATGTGGGGAACGGATCTTCTGGGCCCATTTGCCATGGCAACAGGCCAGCGCTACTTTGTAATAGTCGCCATCGACTATTTCACTAAGTGGACTAAAGCCGAGCCGATGACTACCATAACATCGGCAAAGTGTGAAGAATTTTTCTAGAAGAACGTTGTTTGTCGTTTTGGGGTCCAAAAATCCTAATCACGGATAATGGGAAACAATTTGACAACTCCAACTTTCAAAACTTCTGTGAAGGCCTTTCTATCAACCTCCGCTTCACGTCAGTGGCCCACCCCCAATCGAATGGACAGACGGAGAATATGAACCAAAGCATTCTTCAAGGTTTGAAGAGAAAGTTAGATGAAGCCAAATGGGCATGGGTGGATGAGCTCCCTAAGGTACTTTGGGCATATCGAGCAACACATCATTCCATCACGGGGGAAACTCCTTTTTTACTATGTTTTGGGATGGGGGCACTCTTGCCCGTTGAAGTGAAACTCCCAACTGTTCGGATGTTGTAATTTTCTAAGGTAGAAAATGAAGCAAACCTTCATGGGAACCTTGATCTCTTGGACGACGCGCAGGCTCAAGCCCTAGAGTGATCAATCTCAATTAAGCGGAAGGTTACCCGGCATTATAATCGAAGAGTTCACACAAAGTTGTTTCGAGTGGGAGATTTAATTCTCCAAAAGTTGGAGGTATCAGACCCAAAAGTCACAATCGGGAACTTATCGCCAAACTGGGAAGGACCCTATCGCATATCGAAGGTGATCAAACCAAGTGCTTACTCCTTAGAGGCACTTTCTGGGGATCCGATACCTCGAACTTGGAATGCAGAGAAACTACAGTGGAATTGTCAGTAGTGTCTTGTAGAGAAGCAAGGGGGGGGGGGGGGGCAAGTAGAGTAGATTTTGGTAGTTGATAAGTTAGAAGTTTGGCAGTTGATAAGTTAGTCAAATGATTAACATGGATGTATTGTAACGCCCCAACTTAGGGTTATCTCAACCCGGCTGGAGCATTACAATACAACAACTAATCACAACTTCTTGATAATACAACTCATTCTACAACCACTTTGTAATTAAACCATATTGTACAAAACTAAAGAGTTTACTTTTACAAAACACACCTAGTAAGCTCTCTACCAGATCTCAGAGTTGACATACTGCTCTATTCAAGTACAACTTAGTTCATAAATGTACAAGCGTCCCCTTGTCCATCTTCTCACCGTGCCTCACACCTTTTCCTTGCCTTTCGAGGGGGGCCGGCTCCTTGATCTAAAATATTATGGGTAAAAACCCGTCAGCCCACTGGCTCAGTAAGATAATCAAAGACATTTAATGTAACTTTCAACTCAAGAATATTGATAAGGCATGCTATTACAATTCAATCATATTAAACAGTTCTTAATGTGCACATAACACAGATTACATGTTCACACTTAGTTGAGCATCACAAAAGTTTACCATTCCCGAATTCAGTCCCATCAATAGACCACCCTTATGTCACGACACCGGGATATAATATCACAACCTTTGCCTTGGCCAAAGGCAAAGTAAACGAAAATAATCGAACACCGATACTGCCTTGGGTAACAGTCGGAGATACAATCGTTCGACTTATACGGTGCACCGCTATTCAAACACAATCAAATCAACCCCCAATCATTGAATGGGGTAACATAATAATAATCAACAATATATCAACCATCCCTTACAATGAAGGGATGTAACATGCTCACGTACAAGAAAACATATCATTGCATACATGTGGTTGTTGTATTCTACATTTACTTGCACTATATAACTTAAGTATCAAATATGTAGTCACCTTCATCATGTAACATCATCTTCGTAACATCTTGACCATGTAATATAATCATTTATATTCAACAAATTAGCTTCCAATATAGAACTTAACAAACATGCCCAAAACCATATTCTAATCATGTCTAGTTTGATATAATTTCATAATTCACACGTATCATAACCTATTTCACGTTTTTCATAACCTCTAATATGTTAAACATGAATAGATTCACTTATGAACAAGTCTCTAATAGGTATTCAGAAATTTGGCAAAGAATTCAGACTAAAGAATTACGCTAACATGGCATATATCCATATTTATGTCTTAAAAGCCAATTAAAAAGCTTTAACTATCTTACCTTAAATAAGAGATGAAAGAACCAAATTTTTAGATTTGAAATACCTTCAAAATACTCCTCAAAACATGTTCGAAACACTGTTTGAAGCTCATATAAACTTTCCAAATTAACTGCTTAAGGTTCCCTTTAAAAAACAAGCCTTAATTCTAGATTTTGTGAGGTTTTTTGTTGCTTTTCTTGCACTTTTCTCTCAAAAACGAGGTAAGAAGATTCAAGCATGTCAATTAGGTCTTTTAAATGAAATTAGAAGCAAGTACGAGGTGTCAAGTGGAGGTGAAGAGGTAGAAAAGTTAAGCACGATGAGGCTTTAAGCATGTGGTGGCAAGACACGGTCGTGCCACTTAACAAGCATGACAATGCTCAAAGGACGAGGTGGCAAGACACGGTCGTGCCACTTAACAAACACGACAAGGCTTAAAGCACGACGAGGCTTGAATCACGACGTGTTGCGATAATACGTTGACACGTCACAAGCATGAGGTGGCACAATTCTTTGCAAAAAAAATAAAATAATTCAGAAGCAGTCTGGTCAACAACCGATTACTCTCAACTAGAGTTTTCACCGCCTCACATAAAGTGATTTATCTAATCATGCTTAAATATGTAACCAAAGCATGTTGGGTTCTCACATGTATGAATCCCATTGTAATTACAGCCTTTTTAGTTTAGTAATGAAGACTTTTCTTTTCAACATAAGTGCATGTTTGTCGAACTTTTGCTCAAGCAGAGGTATTTAAATAGGTTCTTAAGAATGATATAAATTTAGATGCCCGAGCAGCAAGACTGCGTCCATCGCTCAAGCAAGTATCACCCAAGGTGATAGGGCAACACACAAGTGTTATCTGACATAGACTAGCTTTAGTTCTGGCTCGAGAAATGGCAAAACCTAGTGGGAGTTCATCGCCCCACCTTGTCTTGTTAATTCGAAACCTAGTTGAGCGTGAGTGTGAGGCTTCTTTGTCAGCCCTTAGCTAACAATAAGGGCTCGTGTTAGAGTAAAAAATATTGCAAAATGTGAAGGATGAAAACAGAATTGCGAACATAAAACACACCCTTCCAAGGGATGGTGAAAAGATACATATTATTAAAAGTCCCCTAGGGGCAGCAAGAGTACTCAAGTAGCCATAAAACAAAATTCCAAAAGAAAGAAGACATGAGCCAAGCTATCCTAAGATGCAGGAGCATTCCTAGGCTGGACACCCTTCGCCCCTGAAGAAAAAACGTCTCTTATTTTGGTAGGCGCAACAGTTTCTCCTGATGGTGACCTAAAGACAGGCACATTTATGTCATCCAGAGAAAGGTTGGGATACTTGGCCAAAGTCAGCTCTTTGGCCTTTTGGAAACCTTGTTCGAAGATCGAAAGACCATCCTCCGTGCGCTTCCACAGCCATTCATCCCCAGCTGTACCTTCCAGAAATGCTTGGATAGCCTTGTCCCCAATATCAGCTTCAGCTTTCTTGAACTGCTCACATCTCTTCTCCAAACAGCTGGCCTTGGTAGACAACTCCATCTTCTCCGCTTTCAAGACCTTGATCTCCTTTTCAAGGTTATTAACCTTGGAGAAGGCATCTCTATTCTCAGTCTCCGCGTCGAGTGCTACGTCCATCGCCAATTCAAACCTTGTGTGCATTTGGCTACTATAGCAATAGGCCTGAATAAAAAAAGAGAAGAAGGCAATCATGCAAAGGAAAAGAATAAAGCTAAGTAAGAATTCAAAGGGAATAAGTGGGTTACATTATAGGTGGCTTGAACGTGAGCCATGGAAAATGCTTCATGAGGTTGGTTCTCCAGAATTGCCTTGTCACTAGGTAACACCCCATGAGCCAGATGTTGAGTGGAGATGTGTGAGCTCGGCATGCCAGAATCGCCTCTCTTAATCTTCCATCTTGGACGAAAAATAAGGTTTTTGTCTATGGAAAGGTCCTCAATCATGAAGGGAGGCACGGAGGAATAGCATCCTGAGGTTTCTTTATAACAGGAGAAGAACTTTTCACATTTCTTCTTTCCTTTTTCCCTTGGAAGCTTTTTGCAGAAGTCATATGAAGTCACCTTTTCCACCTTCACCCTTACCAGACATTTCTATAAAAGTAAAAAGTAAAATGAAGGCTGTGTCAGTAGATGCAATTCAAAGTTGGCAATAGAAGCAACTGAATGAGAATAGTCTACAGATTCTACCTAAACTCAAAGTCCTAGAAGATGACGTCCCCGTCGCTAACTCTGAAGCTCTACCCCTCAAGACAACACTGAATTCTACAATGGGGTTTGGACGAACAAGCATAATAGGGGCAGGAGGAATAAGCCTCCAATTCCGCATTTCTTGCTCTGTAAGAGGTTCGCTGATGTTTAGACCCCCATCCTCTCTATGTGATCAATAAGTGTCTTTATGAGGGTGTTGGGAGCTAGAAAGCCTTTCTTTTTCAGTCTTTGCAAAATCCCATTCCATTTCCTGGGGAACTCCCATTTACCACTTGGGCATTGTATGAAGAAATACCTAGAGTGCCAACCTTTATTGGATTTGCGACCTGCTTTGATCACCCTAACCCTGTTGTGGATGTAATACCATCCAACACTTCGAGCCACGTTCTTTAGGAAACATACCTCAAGGTAGAGCCTCATAAAGTCATCCCCTGCTACTTGATACCCCAAAGTCTACACGAAGGTAGATCAAGCCGACAAGCTTTCTCCACCTATTTGGAGCCAGTTGACCGAGGGCCATTTTTTAGTAGTTAAAGAAGGCAATGGCAAAAGGATGCATAGGGATTCTATAACCAAATTTTATTTGGCCTTCATAAACATTTGTTTCAAGATCCGTGCCATAGTTGGCAGCCTCTTGGAGTGCTGGAACCTGAGCAGAGTATGGAGGAGGCAACGGAAATTCTTCCAAAGGCTCTATTATATCCTTCTTGGTCATCTTATTCCTCTTCTCGTCTGAGGTAAACAAGGTATCTTCATCAAACAACTCCTCGTCTTCATCCTTGATATCCCCTAGTGCATTCCTACGAGGGAGCGAAGTGCTAGCTTGTGGGTTGGAGGTTCCTGCTCTACTCCTAAAGGTTGAAGTGCCTACTTGTGAAGATCTATTTTCTGATTCACTTTTTAGGGGACTCTCTGTAGAACTAGTTGACGCGGATGAAGAATTACTCGACAATATGGAAGACATTCTGTATTGGAAACCTAATAAGGAAAACTAAGAAAGGCCAGTAAAGTGCCAAGCAAAGAAGGAAGGGAAAGAAGAACTTACTTACTTGGTAGAGCCGAACCTGAAGAGAGTGAGTAACAGAGGACAAAGGAAGCCTAGAGGCTCAATATAAAGAAGGTGCTTGACTAACCACCCCTAAATTGGTGGCAATATTCATTGCATCTGCCTGGCATGATTATCGGAGTAATAAATGTTGAAATTTATTCGGCAACTGCCTTTGCTCGGCACTTAAACATTTCCAGAAGAGATTGAAAGACCCCTTGATAGTCTACGCCATGTGGCCAAAAGGGGTAGAAGCACCTTGCCTCAAGCTCGCCCAAGCAGATTACCTGAGTAGGGTGCTCAAGCACCTTGCCTTAAGATCCACCGAGCAGAGCTCTCGAGCAGGTTGCTCAAGCACCTTATTGTAAGCTCGCTCGAGCAGGCTGCTGAAGCAGAGCTACCGAGCAAGGTGTCAAGCACCTTGTCTCAAGCTCGATAGAGCAGACTGCCTGAGCAGAACTCTCGAGCAGGGTGTTCAAGCACCTTGCCTCAAGCTCGTCCGAGCAGATTGCCAGAGCAGAGCTCTCGAGCAGGGTGCTCAAGCACCCCCGAGCACAGCTCCTGAGCAGGGTGCTCAAGCACCCCCGAGCACAGCTCCTGAGCAAGGTGCTCAAGAACCTTGCCTCAAGCTCGCCTTAAGCAGATTTCCCGACTTGAGCTCCCGTGTAGGGTGCTCAAGCACTTTGTCTCAAGCTCGCCTGAGCAGAACTCCCGAGCAGGGTGTTCAAGCACCGTGCCTCAAGCTCGCCCTAGCAGACTGCCTAAGCAGACTGCCCGAGCAGAGTTCTCAAGTAAAGCACCTTGCCTCAAGCTCGCCTGACCAGAGCTCCAGAGCAAGGTGCTCAAGCACCTTACCTTAAGCTCGCCCGAGGAGAGCTCTCAAGCAAGGTGCTCAAGCACCTTGTCTCAAGCTCGCCCGAGCAGAACTCCCAAGCAGGGTGCTCAAGCACCTTGTCTCAAGCTCGCCCGAGCAGGGTGTTCAAGCACCTTGCCTCAAGCTCGCCCGAGCAGGGTGCTCAAGCACCTTGCCTCAAGCTCCCCCGAGCAGAGTTCTCGAGTAGGGTGCTCAAGCACCTTGGCTCAAGCTCGCCCGAGCTGACTGCCTGAGTAAAGCTCCCGAGCAGGGTGCTCAAGCACTTTGCCTCAAGCTCGCCTGAGTAGACTGCCCGAGCAGAGCTCCCGAGCAGGGTGTTCAAGCACCTTGCCTCAAGCTTTCCCGAACAGATTGCCCGAGCAGAGCTCCCGAGCAGGGTGTTCAAGCACCTTGCCTCAAGCTCTCCCGAACAGATTGCCCGAGCAGAGCTCCCGAGTAGGGTGCTCAAGCACCTTACCTCAAGCTCGCCCCAACAAACTGCCCGAGCAGAGCTTTGGAGTAGGGTGCTCAAGCACCTTACTGTAAGTTCTCCCGAGCAGGTTGCTAGAGCAGACTGTCCGAACAAGATTTTCCAAACAAAATTCTTGAGCGGGTCCCTTTTATGATTCCTTCCAAATAATAATAGCAGGGAAGAGATGACTTTAGTTACGTCATCTCGGGTTGATTTCTTCTAGCATTCTGTGCTTTTGACTATTCTAATAGAGCAGTCGAACGCAGGGGGCATTATGATATGGCTAAAAATACTCGTTCAGTCAGATAATAACACGTGGTGAGATTGATTCACAGTCAGCGATTGGCCCGAATTTGAGGGTTGTTCTGGTGATGGAGTTAGAGTCCTAGAAGGGCACTAACGTTATCAAGAAGGGATTGTGATGTGATCCCTAAAGATCCTAACACAACCCAACCCCAAGTGATGAGGTCCAAGGCTCATCTGTCAAGAGATGTAAGTGAATCAGGACTCTTCAATCTAGGCCTACGAAAAGGGGACTACCCCCACGTACGCAGACAAGTTCACACACATGCACTTTTAGTGCACTTTCTGTTATTCAAAGCTCTACCCCTGTAGCACGTTTTGATTTTAGCATCGGAGCCTCCTCTGCCGGAATACCCCCCAATGGTCACTCCGCGTTCTATTTTGCAAGTCCACTTCTCGGCTGTGGTTCCCGATCAACATTCAAACAGCAACAAACATAAAGTCTATATAATGATATGAAGTTCCAGGGTAAATAAATAACAAACGCAGAAGAACATTAGTGCTATACTAAGCAGCAAGTTCAGAACAAGATGACAATATCTCATAAATGCACTTGCAAACCTCTTGTGGGATTGCATCTGTGACTTCACCCTCACAGCCTTCCCTGTAGCTATAGCTCTCCTGCATTTTACTGATTCAAAAAATACAGTTCTCAGAAAAAAAAAATATGCTTTATTTTACAATGCACTGGTCCAGACCAAAATGATCTACCAAATCGCCCATATCCACCATATAATTAATTCTGCTCGTGACGTATTTGTTCACTATACCCATGAGAAAGTAAAAGTTATTTTAGTTAGTAACATATTCATTCAACAAAAACTTTTGCTGCTTGAAAATCAAGTTCGGCTGCTAAAGCCAACACTCTGAGCACTTATATACATGCTTTTCAAAGTGAGTAGTGTTAGAACTAAAGTAGTGAAATCACCTATAAAACAAACTTATCTAACTAGTTATTAGTGCAAATTAAAAGTTAGTAATTATAACTCTTTAAGGGTGTCCTTAAGGATAGTGCCGTTGCCAGCCCCCCATTCCACCACCCATATAGAGTAGCACTGGACTTCTATCATTGTGGACAACGGGCACCATCACCTCTGGTGATTGTGATTCATCATTGGAGGTGCTGTATCCAATTGCTTTCATCTCCTCCACTAATGTAGAGAACACGCTTGTCATAATTACAGATCTGGGTTTCTCTCAATATAAATACCAAATCACAATTTGGCTCTTAAAAAAGTTAAAACATGAGTAGAGATGCAAGAAATAGCAAGATTTACTGATCTAAGAAAGGCAGGAAATTGCATATCTAAGAGACACAAATCCAAGAGACAGAAAAAGCAGAAGAATTACGTGATTCAGAGCAAGAGGAGGCGTGAGCTGGATGGCAACGTGGGCTTGGATGCGCCATAGGCTATATAGCCTATTTTGCAACGGTAGCGGATTGCGCACTGTGATCCTTGGCAGAGGAATGCGATGGAAGAGAGGCGGCTGCGGAAGGCTGCGTTTGGTGATTAGGGTGGTAGGGAATGAGAGGAGAGGCAACAGATGTGTGGTGAAGGGAGAGTGAGAAAGAGGGGAAAGGAAAAAAGGTAAATGAGTTTATCGACGAGGGAAGTCCAAATTATGGCGAAGCCAAAAAGAATTGCTCGTACAGCGGCCGCTAAACGCAATAGTTAAATTTAGCAATTGCCACGCAGATGCTAAATAGCGGTCGCCAAATCTCGGGCCAATAATTTTGTTGACCCTGTCACATTTCACATTTTGCGTACGGTTAACGACCGCTACCATTAGCGGTCGCTAAAGACATAATTTAGCGACAGCCATAATGGCGGTCGCTAACTGCAGTCGATAAAGCCCTATTTTTTGTAGTGATTCTATTTCTCTCTCCAGATTTAACTCTATATCAACTCATTTTCTCTCTCCTAACACACTTTCTTATACGTTTATATTAATTTCTCTCTCCACATTTAACGCTCTACTAACTTATTTTCTATATCTTGATCCACTTTCTTCTCCTCTTTTCTCTTTTCACTAAAGAATAAAATAAAAAAATATATCACTTAAACTCTTAATTTACTTGTAAAAGAAATTAATCAAATTACGTAAAACAAAGAGAGTATCACAAAGTTACTTCACACGCAACTAGTAGCTTAGACGAATACGTGAACCGCGACGGGTCCGAAACTTCGAAGGAGTGAAGGACCAAAAGCACACATGGGCCCGGACAGTGGTCTCCACGTGCCTCTGGAGTGGCGGTACAAAGAAAGAAAAAAGAGGATTAAGAAGGGCAAAAATGTCGTTAAAAAGGGTGACGTGCATAAGAAGCTCCTTAAAAGTCCCTCTTAGCACACAGCAGTTCCCTGTACTCCCTACACACATACAACACTGCTTTTGCTACAAATTTCAGATATATATATATATATATATATAGAGAGAGAGAGAGAGAGAGAACTCTCTATCAGTTCATCGCATCATTCTTGGCATAGGTCAAGGATATACTTGCTAGGGATACATCTCGAGATTTGCACCCGGAAGAAGTATTTAAGACAAAGGCGGCTAAAGTTAATTAAGACCAGTTTTTCATTGTACTGAGAGGGAAAGAAGTGTGTGCCTTTGTGTGTGTTTTGGGTTGGTGGGATAATAGAGATGTGCGTAATGGCATCATCAATGTGAGTCCTGTGAGATAAAGGGGTGGCTTGAAAATGAAAGGGGCGCAAGGCTCGAGGTCTGTGTACGCGTGAGTGTGCTGGAAGGCAGAGTAGAGGCAGTGAGGTTATCCTTTTTCTCTTATTGCAGTCAAGAAAAAATCTGCGTGGAGGGAGAGAGAGATTTCTTGGTGAGGTAGTGTGAGTTTTAGAGAGAGAAAGTAAGCTGAAACCTCCAGTTTCTTGCTTGGCGGGGTCTAAGGCTGTGTGGAGAGCTGTGGTTGACTTGTTCCGGTGGTAATTTTGTACAACTTTGGTGCGTATTTTGGGAAGAAAATGAAGTTTATGAAATTGGGTTCGAAGCCTGACGCATTTCACGCTGAAGGCAACTCTATCAGGTGAGCTGGGTTATATTTTCTTGCTCTGTTTTCCCCATATATATATAGAATCACCCAGTGTACGTGTCTTTTCTGTTTCTAACTAGTCTGCGCGCCTGGATTCCTGGCTTCCAATTTTCCCCCTCTTGCTCTTAAGAACACGATAATAGTTATGAACTGGATCATCTCCATCTGTCTCTGCGTGTGTACGTGTGGTGTGTTCGTTACTTTCTTTTCTTTGTACTCTATTATTATCAAACTTATTATAGTCTCCAGAAGTAAGCTTTCTAACTTTTCCCATGCTTAACGTAGAAAGAAAATTAAGTATATATTCCCCGAAAGATCATTTTTCTAATAATGTGTACGTTATTACCAGAACAAACATGGAAGGGTGCAGACCTAGCCATGGGGTGTTTTTTGGGTTGCATATGATGTCTTACACCATATGAAAGTTCTATATTTAGCTAAATTGTGATAATTGCCTTTATTGTTGCCTGCCTCCCCTTTTTTCTTCTTTTAAGTTTGGGTTGCATAGGACCACCCAGGAGAGCTGGTCCATGTACAGAAATGTCCTGATTTTGACGAGTTTGTGGTCCAATTTTGGGAAAGTCAAGTATGGTCCTAATTGTTAAATTCCTTAACCTTTCTAGTTTGTACGCATCTTTTGTGCAATGCATTACATTTATCGCACCTCCTACCAAAGGGCTAAAATATATGCACATAGTTGGCTGTTTAATTTGAACCAACAATGGAGATATTAAAGTGAAAAAGGAAGGTTATAGTGCATACATAAGATACCGCCCCCTTTTCGTTGGGTAATTATCATTTTGAACGCTGCATAGTCGTGTTGGGAACTTTGATTGGGCCTCGTCCTGTTGTGTTCAGCTGGGTTGTGACTATCTTTTTTAGAGACTAGGGCGTTTTCCGTTGCATGTCCAACAATATAATAGAAGACGTAAAGATTATTTGATAGTTATTTTTAATTACGTATATATTATATACACGTCAATGCCTAGGCCACTTTCGCTGCAAGTGACATGATAGACCTAAAACGAAATTTGAGCTGGTTTTGTATTTTGTAAATATATATACGTGTGTGCAGGGTAGCCATGTTTGTGTACTGCGAGATGCTTGATGTGGCTTTCCATATGCTTGATAGCAGCACAATTAAGTCGGAATTTGACCTCCCTGTTACAGTCTCTTCTATGCCCCTGCATCTTATGTCCTATTCGTGTTAGCTGTAACAAGTCTTCTCTGGGATCTTTGACTCAAAGGGAAAAAAAAAAAAGTTCCCCCGATTGTTGGTTGTGGAACAGTTTGGTGATATTCAGTTGAGCTCCCAATATTGCAGATAGCTTGGTTTTTTAGCATCATCTCATGCCACTCTGCATCATTATCTGATACTTGACGAGTCACTGGCTTCTTGCCTCCTGAAACTGCACTCTTAAAGAAAGAGAAAATATGAAAGCCCTTTGGGTGCAATGTCTGGATATTTAAGTCATTTAGTTTCCGGTTACTGGTTTATTGCTATTTTTTTGCTCGACATGTAAAGATCTGAAATAATGGCATCCACACTCCTAGCGACCATCCGAAAGGCAGATCAATTCAAATCGCCTTATTTTCAAGGCATTAATGTGACAATATAGCATAGAAACCTAATATTTTCTCCTTAAGTAGTCTTTGGGTTGGGAGTCTTTAATTTGGTTACATTTGGTTCTAAGTTGTATCACTTTTGTGGAGTTTTGCTCTTATTAAGAAATGATTATTCTGTTTGCAATGCTAAAAGTAATGCCATTCATGACCCTTACAAAAATGTTTGCCGTTCATTCGATTGCATAAGGCTTCATGTTCTCGCACTTCAACTCCAAAATATTAGTTGAACAGACATAATTGATGAGTTGCGGTGTTATCATTGATCTTTCACCGCATTTATACTAATGCAACACGTAGACTGTGTTTGGAGTATTCTGGTAACATTAGGTTGGAATGTTGTAATACTTTTGTAGAGCCTTAAACTCATAGTTGTGTTCATGTTGTTCTTATTCAGAAAAGATTGTTTGTTCGCATTGCTCAACTTTGTCCTTTATTGGACCCAGTCCTATCAAAAGCACACTTAGGAGCAGGGAGCGTGCCTCGCCTTGGGTTAGACGCAGCCCCTTCAAAGAGGTTCACGCCTTGCAAGCCCAGGAGCAAGGTGGGCATAGAGGCGCAAACAAAAGCGCAAAAAATCAAGTCTTTGATTTTTGCCACTGTGGCATAATCTCAATGCGTTTATTGTTTTGAATTCTTTCTTTAAAAACATCATAAAGGAATATATGAGCCAGAAAAAAAAAAGACCACAAATCATCAATCACTGATACTCTTGCTGCTGTTCATTGTGCCAGTGCCCTGTTGTCGACTGCTGCTCAATTTCACATGGATTTACCTTTATTTCACCTTGTAGACAAAGAAGATGAAATTGAGAAGGAATCTCTACCGAACTTGAAACTTAGGATTTCCTTTGAAGAAAGCATTTTGCCTGGGCCTTTATTGGTGATGAGGATGACATTGTCATGTTCACTTTGGAATAATTACTTCTCATTGAATTTGAAACTTTTTCTAGTGTTGGGAGTTTGTAAAATTACCGTGTTCTGGGATTTTCTTAAGTGATTATAATGGTTTAGTGCATTTATATATATTCATTTTTATTTTGCGTCTCGCTTCAAAAAGGGGAGCACTTTCACCTCTGCCCTGTGCCTAGGCTCCAGGGACCCTTTGCGCTTTAGGTGTTCCTACGCCTTTAATAACAATGATTGTACCGTAAAATGTCTCTTGTTCGAAGTTCTAGCGCCAACTAAAATAGTAATGTAACACATATGCTGCTTCTTGTTCTCACTGGGCGCGGGCAAGTCGTCTGAAGGATATTCTCTGTTGTACTGGTTTTGGTGTTGCCAGTCCATTTTGTTTTTCCTCAGAATTTGGTTATTGCGCACAACAGCACTAGTGGCCCTTCTAGGATAGTGGTGTGCTGAAGACAACCTTCGACACCAGCACCACATCATAAAACCAAATTAAAGATCTAGTTGTCTGGTTGAATTTTTTTGCCGGACCCTGGATACGTGATGCGAGTGTCTTGTGGTTTTGTTTCTCCAGTCTGCACTGTCCTAATATAAAATCCGATCCGTATACTACAATGTCGTGGGCTTTTGAACTTTTTGAAAGCCTCCTTGTTACGTTCTTTAATAGAGAATACGGCGAAAAAATGTTTTTGTATTGGTTTAGATTAGGTGAATATTGGACATCATGTTCGTGTGCAGCAAGTATATTGTGAGTGTCTTTGCATTGTTAAAGCATGATATAAATTGGTGGGTCCATAACTTAATATGTTGTTATCAGAGCTCTGGTTTGACAAGGTCTTGGGCTCAATCCGTCTTGTTGCATTTGAGTCCCCTTTATGTTGTATTCTTTTGTTTGTGCACTTCTGGTGCAATTAGAGGCTTGCATGTGCGGATGAGTGTTAAGCATGATAGACATTGCTGAGGCCATTCTCATACAGCTCAAGCATTTGGAGGAGATACTCATTGATAGAGTTCAGCTAGCAATTTGGACGAAAGATGCTTAGAACTTTTCAATCCCGTAGTCGAGGATATATTTTGAAAAGAGATATTTGGCAGTTAGTTGCAAATAATTGGAGCATGGCAATTGACTTAATCGAAGCGTAAGTGCTTTTTTGACAATCCAATTTTTCTAGTCATCAAATGCAATCTGTTATGCTGTGCTTGTATACAGCTTTTTTTGTGTTTGACTCTTGTATATATTGTGTTCGCTAATGCATTTGCTACCATCCTTAGCTATTGGGTTTTTAAATGGTTCTATGATGACATACTTAAGTAATGCGTGCAGGCATGTGTCATATGAACTGGCAACAGATGTTATCATAAATGTTGGTGCAAAGAAGTTCTATCTTCACAAGGTAATTCTTTTTCTAGAGACCTCATTCTTGTATGTTTGTTTCTAACAGTCAATCCATCTATGCTGGGCTTAACCCAAGTCAGTCTGGTACTTTCATTCACCTTAGTTTGGTTTCTGGCCCGTTTTTGTTTAAGTCACGTGCATTTTATTAGAATGTGTTGCTGTTCTTTCTAGAAAAGGGCTTAATAGTAAATTGGAAAAGGGAAGTGTACTGTCCGGTTCACTTGTGAATCAAAGGGTACACCTTAGTGGCTTGTGTGTATCGCCCGATAAGGGTTTTTTGGTCCATTTACCCAATCTCTTTGTGGCGGCCAGGGCTACATTTTATTCTCTTTGTGCATCTTTTCTGCAGCCCTAGGCCCCCATTCCTATATACAAACAGCCCCTGGCATCCTAATCTGAATCGACAACCAGGCAATCCAAGCTGAAAGATATAACTCTCTACCTTCATTTTTTCTTTTTAGAGAATAAGAACCCGAAGAGAACTCAACCGCACCCATCCTTGCCCCTTCCTGCAATCAAATTTTGGTCCGTGAGCATAATAAAGACCATATTTCTAACATTCAACAAGAAGAGTTGATTAGAATATGATTTTCAAAATCGCAGACTATAATTTAGGTTGTCTCCCCAGGTGTCAGAATTATGTGGTTTAAATCCCAATTTATCTGATCGGATACATAGGTCACTCAACACCTGTTGTTGAGTTCAAACAAAAAATGAGGTTTAACTTAGGGTTTGGTCTTTTTTTATTTGTAACTGGATAATAATCAAGAAAAATCACTTATAACGTGTAGAGACCGTTTTAGGGTATGATGAGGTGCCTACCACCATTTCACCGTATAAGTTAGTAGCGGCATCCAAATCTAGGATTTTGTAGATTGGATAGCTAGGATTTTGTAGATTTGATCTTACATATAAGCTGGGGATGAGTACAAAAGTTAACTCGATAGCTTTTGATACTATCTGTCTCCCCTTGGCTTTTAGAAAGCTATAGATGTGCACCACGACGAGTAATCTTCCATCTTTAGCAAAAGGATAAATGGGATTGGCTTGTTGTTGCAAGGGGTTATATGTCACTAGAATCATGAGATATGTTAATCACATGCAATGTACTTGTGCCAATTGTTTGTAAGGAATTAACAGTTTCATGTGCAGAACCAGTGTACCACCAAATTAGAAAATGGTCATGTCTTCTGGACTGTTGGTCCAGTAGGTTCCCTGTTCTTGCTATTATGTTTGACAATGTGAAAACAGAAGTCTTGGATGGTGATAGATTGGGTCTATTGCTCATGCTTAGAAACCCGATTCTTACTCTTAAGTCAAGACTAACTTATAGAAAGCTTGAAAAGTGAGTGGTAAATGAGAAGAAATGTGGTTTTATTCTACAATTTTTGCTCATGTCCAAAGAAAGGATACTCTTACTCTGTGCAGACCAAATACATGATATATTTTCTTACTTCATTTAGGTAGAATATTTCCTCAGTTTGCCGCAAAAGGAAGAGATTTAAGAAATCTGCAAAATAAGATTAATTCTGAGTCTCTACTTGCTTGGTTTTCCTAGTCTGGTAGTAATATTGTTAAAGTCTGCCCTTGCAGTTTCCTCTTATGTCTAAGAGCAATCGCTTGCAGAAACAAGTATCAAAAGCCAATGAGGAGAATCCTGATGAAATTGACTTGGTACAACTTCCTGGTGGACCAAAAGCCTTCGAAATATGCGCCAAATTCTGCTATGGAATAACTGTCACTCTCAATCCCTACAATGTTGTAGCTGCCCGTTGTGCGGCAGAGTACCTTGAAATGAATGAGGATGTTGATCGAGGGAACCTAATTTTCAAAATTGAGGTGTTTTTGAATTCCAGCGTATTGCGTAGCTGGAAAGATTCTATCATTGTTTTGCAAACTACCACATCCCTACGACCATGGTCTGAAGATCTGAAGGTGGTTGGGAGATGCATTGATTCCATTGCAAGTCAAATATCAGTAGAGACCTCTTTTATTAACTGGTCTTATAACCAGAAGTTGACACTACCTGATAAAGTAGTGAATAATGAGATGAAATTCAAGGAAAGAATTGATTCTGTCCCGAAGGATTGGTGGATTGAAGATATATGTGAATTGGAGATTGATCTTTACAAGCGAATTATGATTACTGTCAAGTCAGAGGGAAGAATTGATGGGATTTTGATTGGGGAGGCGCTAAAGACGTATGCAGTCAGATGGTTGCCGGATTCCATTGATGCTTTGGTATCTGAAGTTCATAACAAGAGGAACAAAGTGTTGGTAGAAACAATAATTTGCTTATTGCCTTCTGATAAGGGTATTGGCTGTGCTTGTAATTTCTTGCTCAAATTATTGAAAGTGGCCGTTCTGGTTGGAGCAGATGAGTCTTTACGAGAAGATTTGATAAATACTGTAAGTTTAAAACTAAATGAAGCATCTGTTGATGATCTATTGATCCAGGCAGTCTCCCCTCAAACTACAACCTACGATGTTGGGCTTGTGCAGTGCCTTATTAATCGCTTTGGGATGAATGAGAAACGTAGCCTGGATTTTGACAGTGGTGAAAGGAAAACGAAAAGAACTGGAGAAGTTGTCTTCGGGTATGGATCCTGGTTAAATGTTGGGAATTTGATTGATCAGTATCTTGCAGAAATTGCTAGTGACCCAAGTCTCAGTCTTACGAGTTTCATCGACTTGTCAAAGTCAATTCCCGAGTCAGCAAGACCAATTCATGATGGTCTGTATTGGGCCATTGATATCTATCTGAAGGTAGACTTTGTACACCACTATCCTATGCTTAATTTTGTCATTCACTATCAAGGTGAACATAGTACCATTTATAAGATGCTGCATCACATACAAACTAGACTCAGTTTCTAGGCTACAGTACACTCTCTAGTATACCTGGAAGTGGAGGCCATCTTAATTGGAGTTAACAATCCGAGGCAGAAAGCAACAGAAATCATGAAGGGATAAAACTTTTCTTCCACTTGTCACATTGTTGCTAATTTTATGAAGTAACCAACCATGAAGGAATATGTATGCATCTTTGTTTTCACTTTCTTCCTCGGGAATTCCAAGATAGGAATTTTAGTTTCCTTAGGACGTGAGCAGACCAAGATGAGTATTCTTATAACAGCATTAGATGAAATTCAAGTACGTAGCAGTGTTGGTTTACAAGGCCTCGTGAATTTACTTGTTCTTCTTACTTGATCAGGAGCACCCAAGCTTGACAAAAGCTGAGAGGAAGGAGTTGTGTGGCCTAATGGATGTGAAGAAATTGGCGATAAATGCGTCCATGCATGCAGCACAGAACGACCTTCTCCCTCTCCGAGTCGTAGTTCAGGTCCTCTTTTATGAGCAGGTGAGAGCAGCTGCTGAAGTCCAAGCCCTTAGCAACAGCATTCGTGATGCGTCACGCTCCGCTTCTAACACTGAAGACGACTCCGCGAAGACAGTTCCAGAACGCTCAATATCGCTTCCGAGACAGACGAGTCAGAGGGAGCTAAGAGACGAGGATCCCTTAAAAAATGGGAAGCTCATTAAAAAGGGTAGCGAGAAGCGAAGAAGTGGTCTGCAATTGCTGCCATCTCGGTCGAGGAGAATCTTTGATAAGTTGTGGGTCGTCGCTAGAGGGCATGAACACGGGGAGAATAGGAGCTCCGAGACATCTGCTAGTTCCAAAAGCCCAATATCAATGATTCAGGGCGAGACCAAGTCTTCTGGTTCATCTTCAAGGAACAGGAGGTACTCTATATCATAAGCAAGAATTTAGGGGCTTATATATGCAGACAGGAAAAACGATGAAGATTCAACCGTGGAAGTGTAAAAATGGCTAGGATTTTGTTGCATTAGATGACGTTTACTCTGCATAGTGAAGATCAAAAAGGAAACTGTAATCAGTTCCTTTTGAGTGCTTTCTACGTTGTCGTAATACAATTACTTCAATTGTATCATGGTTACTAACATATTATGCGTACCAGCTGTCGTGTACACGCGATGCATGTGCGATCCATTCATTATAATAAGTCAAAGTAAAAAAAAATGATTTGATAATATTACGAAGACAAAAAGGCGTACATTTAAATTTACACGTAAGACTTAAACTTTCAAATATCAAAATCGATGTAATATTTTGCTGGTCGTAGCCATTGTTAAGCATGATATGCATTTTAGTGCATCTCAGACAACTTAAATTTCAAAAACATATGGTAACTTAGCCCTTTTTGCTCAAGCATGAATAGAAAAAAGCAAAATAAATATGCTTTTGAATTACTGAAGAATCTCTAAAAATTGCTATCTAAATTAGTCACTTCTATTAACATAAAGGAGCAAGGGACAACATTTAGAATAGGCACTCCAAAATCCATCAAATCATTAACGCTTAAATTGGGTCTGACCCGGCCCTAACCAGTAGGGCCTTGGGCTAGGGCCCGACCTGATTTTTGCATATTTTTATCCGGCCCTGCCCGGCTCTAAAAAGGCCCGGGTCAAGCCCTAAATAACGGGTTAGTTCGAAACCAGTCTGTTTTTTCGATTTTTGGCCCTGTTTTTGGCCATTTTCTGGCTCGGTTTTTTGCCCTATTTCTGCCCCTTTTCTGGCCCAGTTTTTGACTACTTTTTTTTGTTATTGGAACCCTTCAACTAATTGTACTTGCTTTTTTTTTAATCCTTTTTTGGCTTCTGGTAAAGGTACTTCTTTGATTTGTAATTACAAGTGGAGCAGCAAAGATACCAAAATTGTAACTCACTAGATAGGCGTAAATCATTTTCTTATACACAATATTGACTTCTATGTCCTTTCACTATTAATTTGCAGTCATGACAAATATTGAATTGTTTATTGCTCATGTAGGTCTAAAGCAACAATATGCTTTTGAAATTTCTGTTACCTCATGTCTGAGCTTACTCTCAACATTTGAGCTTCTCGCAATTGTTTGCCTAGTTTCTTCTTCTTGTATGGAATCGCTGATTGTGAATTTTGTATGTCATTATATTGTGAATTTAAATGTCATTAATTCTGTAACTCATGCATAGTCTCAAAGGTAATTTTGCAGACAGGAAAAGCAATCTGTTCTAGAAATTTTCAGTTTAGGCAGAAGCCATTTGGCCATTGTATTGAGCTAAATAGTGTACATTATTTTCATTTTTTTTGTTGTGTTGCATATATTGCTCGAGAAATGGTATTAATGGACAGTGTCGCAATACTATTCTTAGTATTATGGTAATGCTGATTTCTTCAACATGGTATGCTTTTTCGCGCTCTCGCTCGGTGTTAAGAAATTTACGTTTTGTTGCTAATGTATTTTTTGACGAGAAAAGTGAGGGTATGGAACAAGGCATGAAAATAGATTATACTAAGGATTATGGTCAAGCTACATGCTATGCTAAAGTGTATCAAAATTTGCAGGATGAACTATTCGTGTAGAAGATGAATCCCACTATACATTCACAGATGTTTTTCAGAGGAGGCTAGCAGCAGACTGCTTGATCTCCACGTGGGAGAAGCTGATGCTCTCATTTCTGGCGATAATATGAAATAAAAAAGCAGCGGGATGAAAATAAGAGGAATTTTTCAAGAGAAAATGCAAAATGCTTGATAAGAGAAAGTAGGAGCAGATGGATTAGATGAAAATGCTTAACTAATTAACTGCTAATCATTCTTGTTTTTCCAAAATTATAAGCTGCTAGTCGCAAGCCCGAATAAAAGGAGGAAGGTCTATCAAAAATTTGATTTCGTGTGCAAGTATTTTCGCAACACTCTCTCTCTCTCTCTCTCTCTCTCTCTCTCTCACGCGCACACACACACACACACTTTGTGTAAGCACTACAAGAAAACAGGGTTTTAGCGACGGGGTAATCCGTCGCTAAAAGTCAAAAATTCGTCTCTAAAAGAATTAGCGACGGATTCACCGTCGCTAAAAATCCCTCGTATAAAAGCCCGTCACTAATAGTTTAGCGACGGAATGTTTTAAATCCGTCGCTAAATATGTCATTTTTACTGACAGATTTATTTTAATTAGAGACGGATATTCCGTCGCTAATTATATTCTTTAGCGACGGATTTATATTTTTGAGACGGAATATTTCGTCGCTAAAAAACTTATTTAGCGACGGAATATTCCGTCGCTAAATAACTGATTGTGGGAATACTTTAGCGACGGAATTAATCCGTCGCCAAAAGTCAATTTTTTTTTTTGAATTTTTTTTTATTTTTCAATTACCCAAACCTGTAATACAATTTTCAAATCTCAACAACAACGCGCAATAATCAATACAGAAAGAAATATATATAATCAATTATAAAAAAAATTCATATATGTACAAGCCGGGAACCGGATATAGCCGGTTAGGAGAGGGGAGAAGAGTACAAGGCGGGCACGGGGGGGGGGGGAAGCTAGGAACGGGCACGGGAAGGGGCTCATCAGGGGTTCCCGAGTTCCGGATCTGGATCCTGCTGATCCGGGGCCGGGGCGCCTGTCCAGCAGTGCCCTGCTCCCTGATCATCCGGCACACCACTGTAGCAATGCGTTGGATCTCCTCGTCGTCCAACTGAGGCCGAGGAGCCGGTGTCTGTGGAGGGGCAGCAGGGGGTGAGGACGCTCCTATCACGGCACGAGCAGTCGTGCTAGGCAGGCCGCGTATGCGGCCTTTCGGCCGATTCACGACCTCCGGCGTATCCAGCCATCGCTTCAACCCCCAGTACTCGCAGCCGTACTAGTGGACGCTGATGGCTGTCCGGACTGCTGCTCGGACCCCCTTAGCTGTTCATACGAGGCCTGCAAAAATAGTGGTTTAACGATATGTTAGGGCATTAATTAACGAAACAGACATTGAGGATAGAAAGAAAAAACATTAACTTAAATAAATTGACTCACATCGATCCGCCGGGCAATATCTGAAATATAGTCGCCCGCCCGGTGCATCTCGTCCTTGTCCTTCTTTCGCACGTGCGTCTGATTATACGTCAGAGCTACGACCTCATCGTCCTCCAGATCCGGGTGCTCGACCGCGTTCTTGTGTCGGACGATGTCGTGTGGCACCGACCCCCTCGTGTGCGTCGGATCTTTGTTCTGTCTGTTCTCAGTCCCGCTCTTACTCTTGGCGTCCCAACCTGGATCCGTAGCCCACCGATCTATCATCTCCCCCCATACACGGTGAGATATCCAATGTGGGGGATATCTCGCCATGTCCGTCATCGGGGCACCCGCGGGCAGCGCCTTCTTCGCCCGGTCCCGTGCATCGTGGAGCCATCGGCGGTAATTCTTGCCGATGTAGGCAAAGAAAGCCTGCTGCCCCAGTACCTGCTGCTGAGGCGTGTCAAACGTGAACCCCTCCTGTAAGGCATTCAATAACACAAATTAACAACATAAAACAAACTGTAATTTAACATTTACTAACGCTGAAAAAAATACTTCACCGTACCAGCCACTCCTCCCATAGGGCCTCCCTCGCAGCGGCATCCCAGTCCTTCCAGTACAGGCGTGGCTCGAAGAATCGGCCCTTCACAAGAACGTCGATCTTCGTCCTCGCAATATTCTCCAGGATCCTGCCAAAGAAGTAATTAAATTAATTAATACAGTTCAAATATAAATTAACACCCCAAAATTTTAAACATAAGGCATGGGGTGATATTTTTAGTACTTACAGGCCCTCCTGCGTGAGCGTAACTCTCTGTTTACGCTGGGGGTCGATGCGTACCCCGCGTGTCGGACCACGGCCTCGTCGAGATCCTACAAAACACAGACATTAATACAGTTCAAATATAAGGCTAGCGAAAATGTACGAAACACCGTTATCAACTATACCTGAGGTAGAACCCACGGAAGATGGAGAATGCACGCGCGTGTGGGATGAATCTACGTCGGGCTGGGGCGACGGCGATGGCTGGGGTGACGGTGACGGCGACGGCTGGGGCTGGGCCCCCGATGGCTGTCCGCGATCACTCTGTGCCTCGTCATCAGTAGGCAATGACGAGGTGGGACTAACCGGGGAGGAAGCAGCTCGACGTCCAGCCCGGCCACGAATAGCCCGTATCCTATCCATATCTGACTTCATATAGATTATATACAAAGACATTAACACGTGAAAAACAATAATTTAGGCATACATCATCATCGGCACTATATATATATATATATATATATATATATATATATATATATATATATATATATATATATATATATATATATATATATATATATATATGAACGGATGTGCAAAAACACGAGAACGTGTACCAAATATCCACGACATAGAACATAAAGCGTGAGTCAAAATACTGTTTTATAAACAATTAGCTTTTCCAAACTGGACATCCAAAGGCTCATTACAAGGCATTACCTTGTAATGAGTACCTTTGAACGGGAACTAAGGATTTCTATGCATGCATGTGTTCAGAAATTGATAAGATATGCAAGAATCTTTTCGAAATATCAAAACTACAGAATGATCGTTACATATGTTACCAATTCCACATTAAATAGAACTCGTTGGCAACGAGTTGAACCATCTCGTTGCCAATGGACTTCTCAAAACAACAATTAATATAAAGAAGGCAGGGTTTGTAAACAATGAGTAATTGAACCATCTCTGGGCAACATGGAGTAATTATGGGATGTACAAGGGCTAATTAGGGCTAACTGGGTTATTAGGGTTAATTACGATTATTAATTATAGCTGATTAGGGTTGATTAGGACTAATTAGGGTTATTTAGTCCTAATTAGGGTTTAATTATGCCGAGTAGTGATGATTAGTCCTAATTAGGGCTAATTGGGCTTAATTGGGTTATGTTAGGGCTAATTAAGGTTAATGAGGGATAGTTTTGGATAATTATAGCTGACTAGGGTTGATTATGGCTAATTAGAGTTATGTAGTCCTAATTAGGGTTTAATTGTGCCGAGTAGTGCTGATTAGTCCTAATTAAGGCTAATTAGGCTTAATTGGGTTATGTTAGGGCTAATTAGGCTTAATTGTGCCCCGTGTCTGACACCTCCGGACACGTGTCCGACACATACCGACACGTGTCCGACGCCTTTGGACACGTGTCCGAAGCCTCCGGACACGTGTCCGACGCCCACCGACACGCACCTCCAGACACATCGGCATACGTTAATTTATTTTTTAAATGTCGGACACCGTCGAACAGACGTGCTGTCCGTGTCTGCGCTAACTAACAGGTATCTCAATCCAATTGGGTCCCATCCTCCGTCAACAATCTCAATTCTGACACCTCATATATGGTGTCGATATGGTGTCCGATACGTGTCTGACACCTCCGGATACGTGTCCGACACATACCGACACATGTCCGACGCCTTTGGACACGTGTCCGAAGCCTCCGGACACGTGTCCGACGCCCACCGACACGTACCTCCAGACACATCGGCATACGTTAATTTGTTTTTTAAATGTCGGACACCGTCGATCAGACGTGCTGTCCGTGTCTGCGCTAACTAACAGGTATCTCAATCCAATTGGGTCCCATCCTCCGTCAACAATCTCAATTCCGACACCTCATATAGGGTGTCGATATGGTGTTCGATACGTGTCTGACACCTCCGGACATGTGTCCGACACATACCGACACGTGTCCGACGCCCACCGACACGCACCTCCAGACACATCGGCATACGTTAATTTGTTTTTTAAATGTCGGACACCGTCGATCAGACGTGCTGTCCGTGTCTGCGCTAACTAACAGGTATCTCAATCCAATTGGGTCCCATCCTCCGTCAACAACCTCAATTCTCAATTCTCAAATGCTCAATGCAATAAAAATTAACAAAAACCACACATTCAATCCAATTGGGTCCCATCCTCCGTCAATAATCTCAATATCTCAAATGCTCAATGCACAATTAACAATCTAAAATCATCAATTAATAATCACAATTACTTCAAATGCACAGCTAATAACCTAAAATCATCGATCAATAATCACAATTCTAAAACGCACAATTAACAACCTAAAATTATCAAACAAATGATCAATGTTCAAATGGAAAAAAAATGTTCAAAATTCACATATCCGATGCGCTTGAATTATTTCAATTTAGGGTTCGATTGTATTAGGGCATTCAATTTAGGGTTCAATTAGGGGGTTCTATTGATTCAATTTAGGGTTCAGTTGATTTGAGGCATTCAATTTAGGGTTCAATTAGTTCAATTTAGGGTTCGGTTGGATTAGGGCATTCAATTTAGGGTTCAATTAGGGTTCGGTTAGATTGGGGCAATCAATTTAGGGTTTAATTAGGGGTTCAATTAGTTCAAATTAAGGTTCGATTCAATTAGGGCATTCAATTTAGGGTTCAATTACTTCAATTTAGGGTTCAATTAGGGAGTTCTATTGATTCAATTTAGGGTTCGGTTGATTTGAGGCCTTCAATTTAGGGTTCAATTAGGGTTCGGTTAGATTGGGGCAATCAATTTAGGGTTTAATTAGGGGTTCAATTAGTTTAATTTAGGGTTCGGTTGATTTGAGGCATTCAATTTAGGGTTCAATTAGGGTTCGGTTAGATTGGGACAATCAATTTAGGGTTTAATTAGGGGTTCAATTAGTTTAATTTAGGGTTCGATTCAATTAGGGCATTCAATTTAGGATTCAATTACTTCAATTTAGGGTTCAATTAGGGGGCTCTATTGATTCAATTTAGGGTTCGGTTGATTTGAGGCATTCAATTTAGGATTCAATTAGGGTTCGGTTAGATTGGGGCAATCAATTTAGGGTTTAATTAGGGGTTCAATTAGTTTAATTTAGGGTTCGATTCAATTATGGCATTCAATTTAGGATTCAATTACTTCAATTTAGGGTTCAATTAGGGGGCTCTATTGACAAATTAACAAAAAATTGAACCTAAATTGACATACAAATCTAAATAATTCAGATAATTTAGGGCATGTAACCTAAATTGAAGACAAATTAACAAAAAATTCAGATAATTTAGGGCAATTGACATACAAATCTCGAGGTGGGTACGACGGCGCCGGCGTTGGTGGTGCGGCGGCAGTGGTGGTTTCCTTGCGCGGTGACAGTGGAGGCTTTGTGGCACGACCGGAGTGCAAGGCTTGGTGGCGCGGCGTCGGGTGGGGGACGGGAGTGTCGCCGGAGCTGGGTCGCCGCAGAGAAGGGTCGCCGGAGGTGAGAACGGCGGTGGGTGGGAGCAGAATTTCAGAGAGAGAACGGGGAGAGAGAAAGAAACCAGATCTGGATTTAAATGGAGGAGCTTTAGCGACGGAATAAGTCCGTCGCTAAAACTCCGTCGGTGAATGTCTTATTATAAAGACTTTTGCGACAGAAGTTTTAGCGACGGACTTATTCCGTCGTTTAAATAATTTAAAAAAAAAACTCAAAATTACTAATTTTATAAAAAATATTTAGCGACGGTATTCCGTCGCTAAAAGTCCGCCGTTAAAACTCCGTTGCAAAATATTTTTACCGACGGTAACTTCCGTCGGTAATAGTATTTTGCAACAGAGTTTTAACGACGGTATATTCCGTCGCTTAAAGACATGTTTAGCGACGGAATACCTTCTGTCACTAAAACTCCGTCGCAAAATACATATTTTCTTGTGGTGAAGTAACGAGTCTCAATGTTTTGTTGGGTCATTCCTAGAAGGTGAAAAAAATCAGACAAAAAGTGAACCGCATAATCGAAATTCAGTGGTAAATGAAAAATATATGTCCGCTCTTGCCCCCTCTCTGCACTTAAAGGTTCTTCCACTGATTCGCACGAAGTTCTTCCCCAGAAACCAATTCAGGAAAAGGCCGACGCATACTCTGAGAATCTTGGATTCAATCGGACTATGGCTGTGGGCAAAATTCAGGACGGGCTCCAACACTTGTCTTATGCTGTTCTCTCAACATCATGCTTGAAAATTTTAAAAATTAATCGCCTTTCTTAATCCTCTCTCCATTTAGTTGAACGTTCAAAGGGCATGACACCATTGGACGTCAAAATGAAGTTCCATAATGCACATGTATACAATTCCAGGTGGTTAGCTAGTTCCATGGTTTTTTGAAAGTGAAAAATAGACATGGACACTGAAAATAAATGCGTTCGATGTTTGGACGATTCTTATGATTTTTGAGGTGCATAAGCCGCTTAATGTTTGGATTATCACTAAGATTTGGGCAATTCAGAACATTTTGAAACATGTTTCACGCTTCATAATATAATGAGATAAATTTCCCACCTTCACATTCTGGTCCACCATCAAGGAACAAATGTGGCCCAGCCTTGAAGTCAACACTATCTTGTTACCGTTCATACTTTCAGGAATTCCAATTCTACATAAATAAATCGAGATTTCTCTTAACATCATCCAGAAGTAGCAAAACCTTTTACCCTCTAACTCCACTCTAATTCTGTAGCAACATCCTCAACATGAATGATGAATGAAGATGGAGGAAGGGAGAGCAGGGACGGAAATTGTAATATCCCGGATTTTTGGATTTTTGTGTAAAGAACAATTAAAAAAATATTTTGATTTTGAATTAAGTAATGGACCTTGAATAATTTTCTTGGAGTCCTTTTAGTAACGAAATTAATATTTAATAGTTTTTGTGGGTAATGTAAGTAGATTAGATATTATTTAAGAAATAGGAAGAAGAAGAAAAAGAAGAATTGATTTCGACTTGGATTAAGATTTTTAAGTTATATATATTGTGATTAAATTAGTAATGAGGACTTTAAATTGTATTATGATTACACTAGCAATTAGGACTTCAAGTTTTATTAGAATTAGATTAGCAAACTATATAAGGGGGAAGATAAGACATAAGAGTCTTCATATTTTTTTAGTGACAATAGAGATAAAAGAGCTATTGCATTCTTTTGGATATTCAAGTAAAAAGTACTGACTGATTTAAGATAAAGAGGAAATTTTTTACGCCATCTTTTTATTTTATGCACGAGAATTTATGTGCTCTATCATTTGATTCTCAAAATATATTTGTCATTGAGCCTATTTTTTATCATCACGCTTTTTGTAACGTGACTAATAATCTTATTTTACAGTCTTGTAATTTGCGTTAAAGACGGTTCTCACGTGATTTATAAAAATCTGTGTTGCTTTTATCACAAAAAGTCGTTTGCAATTACTTTTTGCTCACAGTCGTCCTCTTGTTCACAGCTAAAAATTTATTTCAAAGGTTCAGCGCCACGTGTCTCTTTTTCTATTGATCTCTGACAATTTTTTTTTAAAATTTAAGAACCGTACTCTTACAAGATTTGGGTTTAAAGATGTACCCGACTTCTCCTTGCCACGTGTCTATTTTTTGGTGGCTCCTAGTTCTTTTAACAATAATATGTATTCGCTCGATTTTCGTGTCATTAAGTTTTCAACCAAAAAAATTTATTTGACAATATCTCATTCTTCCGATCTCTGATTAAAGTGATTTTCATTTCGTTGAATTCATATTTTCGTTCTCTCCCCTTTGAGTCAACGATGACTACTTTTGGACTTCAAATGAATATTCAATATATTTATAAAATTACTTTGTTGTTGATATTTGTGTTTGAAAGTCACTTTGATTATCGTGACTTATATGTGGAGCGTCGACTGTGATATTTTGATATGGTATAAGCATGGTTTATGATACTTAATAATAAGAAATTATGTATATGACACTCATAAGATTTGGTGAATATATTTTATATTTGACTTTTTGGTTATGTAACCCCTTTTTGGATCGATTTGTTATTCGTGTGTGAATTCATATTCGACTGATTGGTTATTTAACTCCCTTTTCGGTCGCTTCTATTATCCGCTTGTGAAATTTAATTGAGTTATGTGAATTTTTATTTATTGGTTCTATTCAATAACTCAAATTTATTATTCATTTTTGGTAACCCTCTTTTGGTCACCTTAGTTATTCGTTTATGAAATTTAATTGAATTATCTAGATTCTTGTTGGCTATATTTGATAACTCTAATTTGACAGCCACTTTTTTTTTATTCGTGTGTGAATTCATATTCGACTGATTGGTTATTTAACTCTCTTTTCGGTCGCTTCTGTTATTCGCTTATAAAATTTGATTGAGTTATTTGAATTCCTATTTATTGGCTCTATTGGATAATTCAAATTTTTTATTTATTTTTGGTAACCCTCTTTTGGTCACCTTAGTTATTCGTTTATGAAATTTGATTGAGTTATCTAAATTCTTACTTGTTGGCTCTATTCGATAACTCTAATTTAATATTCATTTTTTTTACCCTCTGGGTGTAAAAACTTTTTACTGGGTAATTTGGGTTTACCCATTTGTTTTTTTTCCTTCCCCTTCCGGGCCAAAAGTAGCACGAAGGGCGAGATGTTAGTACAGCGGCGAGAATTGCTCTGATATTTGATATTGAAAGTAAAGCTTATGATTTCTTTAGACGAAATATTGGTTAGTTAATTTTTTTTTTTACTTTGGTTTAGGATATTTAGTCTGAGAGATTTGTAATAAAGTTTTGAAGTATTTTAGAGTTAAGTTTTTGAGATTTTGATAATTATGTCTTGCGGTATTTTAGATGCTCTGCTCTACCTTTACAATCGTTACGTTATCGACGTGTTTGTGTTTTGGTTAAGAACATGTATGGACTCTCGGGTTCACAGCGTTACAGAAATAGGCTAATAAGGAAGAAATGCAGTTACATGAAGTATAGGGAGCGAGAGACTCAGGTAAATGAAGGTTTGAGGGAAGTGGGTAATAATACTTTACATTCTTGTCCTCGATAATGGATACGTGTCAGTACCTGAATAAGTTTCAGTGTAACACCAAAAGAGTGTTACACCAAAACTAAAAATATTGTTTGTCATTTGTATGGTTGGTAATGGCTTTGCCATCTCTCATAGAAATGTGGTCTGGATTCTCAAAAGAAGTTGTGCTGACCGATATTGTGGCACAACCAGGTTTTGCCTACTCTGCCAATATGCTTTTCAGCTTTATTTATAAGAGTGCCGTTATATTTTATTTTTGATCTCACAGACCTTAAAAATGCTAGTTTTAACCTCGCACATTGCTCACGAGAACAATATATTACGATTATCAAAATATTAAACTATACAACGAGAGTATGTTTCCACCTCATGTTCGTCGCTGAAAAACTAACAACTGTCTTTAAAATATATTTTTAGTAAAAAAAATAAGAAATTTATAAGAGAATGCAAACAATATCTTTCAACTACTTGATAAGAGTATATACACCACTAAACGTTTATTATTTTCCTTAAAATTGAAGTAACACGCATGCAAGAGATAGAATACGCATGCAAGCGGGGAAGGAAAAAAAAGATAATCACTAATATATAAATCAAATTTAAGAACAAAATTGTAAATAATTTAGAGTTAACTTTGTAATTGGTTTATAAAACTAATTGTAAACTTAGATTGTTAAAAAATTATAGCTATTTTAGATCATAAATAAAAAAAAGTTAAAGCAAAAACATTGGAGATGGTAGGAAATAGTTTATAAAACTGAAACGTGAGCCTTTTTACTTTGAATTAAAACTATGAAATTAGCTTGGGTTATGTACAATGACATTAGTGAAAGTATATTCCCCAAAATTTTAGAGTAAAGTGGAGATAAAAGAAGTATGTATGTCTATAAAATTAGTGAAAAAGAGAGATCTATGAGGTAATGGCATAATTTGTGTGTGAGGGAGAGCGAGAATGAGGCGAGAGAAAGGAGAAAAAAATGAATTCAATTCAAACTGAATAGGCGAGAGAGAGAAAAGAAAAGAATTAAATCATAATTAAAAGTTGCGTAAATTCAAAATAATTTTAAAAGTTAATATTGTAAAATTTACATGGCAAGTTAAGAGAGTATCCAAATAAGCTGTGACTGGACAACATTATAACACCTGGAACTTTTATGTGTCGATAAAATTTTATTGTATCCTTAATCTTATTAAATTGGGGTCATTTTGTTATATTAAAGGTTATGGGTAAGCTTGAGATGAGATAATTAAAGTGCAAGGCGTTTTAAGCAAAATTCTCATTTTAGAGTTAGTATATAAAGACTAGTATAATCTCCTAGCCGTAAAAAATTTGGTCAGCCTTCTCTTGGATGTGAAACCAGACAGAGAAAGGGAGAGAGAAGGAAGCTCTAGGGTAATATTTTTCAGGTAAATTCCTAGTCTATTCTCTCTAAATTTAACCATTTAATTGGATATTTTTAGTATGTCATCGTGTGTGAGTTTGGCTTTTTATTGTGTGTGTTTCAGAGGGTGAGATATTTATGGTTTGAGAAGAAGGTTGCTGTAAAACAATATAAGAGTGGGTTACTATTTTTGTTGATATTGCTTTCATTTCTTATCTGATTAATATATTTTTGTACTTTCTGAAAACCTTGTTATGTCCACTCCAACTTTTCGGTTTTAAGTTTTCTTAGAATCTCACGTTTACATGTCGAAAAATAACCTTAAAATCAATGCACTGTAAAAATCTTTCGATTTCTGATAGCCATTTCGATTGCCATAGAAAATTCATTCCTCATTGGTTTTTTTCAGATGATTATACTTCTAGAAACCTCATAAAGTCTACTTTAGCTTTTTGACTTTAAATTTTCTGAGATTTGTTATATTTTCGCTTCAAAATAACTATTAAACAAAACTAGTCTGTGCAGAGATGTGATGTTTCTATCTGCCACTTCGAGTTGGTATAGAGAATTCATTATGCATTACTTTTTTGTGATCCTTATATTTCTGAAAACCTCATCAAGTCTAATTAAACTTTTTTGAGTTTTTTTTTACATTCTTCATGTTTTCTACTTCAAAATAGATAATGTACAATACTAGTTTTTTGTTGAACAATGTTTTTTTCAAAATTACAGATCAGTCCATTGTCCAAAATTTTTAAGCTATTTCTGAGCATATTTGGGCTAATTGCAAAACTAAAACCCTCTTAATTTTAAGAAATCTACATCTTAAAATTTTTTGGAATTTTTCTGGACACGTGAAGGCATGCAATGGTTTTATTTTTAAGGAAAACGTTAGTTGAATTATTTGACATGGCAAATGAACTTAATTTAGCCAAATTTTTTTTATAGTAATCTTATTTTACTAAGACATTTGAGTGTCTGAAATTTTACCCCATTCTGGTGCCGATTGCTATGCTTTTAAAATATAGTCTGTAATGCTCAATTTAAGAAGCGTTTAGGATTTTGAGTGGAAAATCCTCAGGGAGACCCTTTTTGTCTAAAAAACCCACCTAGTCATTGGAAAGGGTGTTTGGAGTTATTTTTTTTGGTTATGTAGTGGTGCGTTACGTGTCGGGGTATTTTGGTAATTCCTCACGGGAGAAAAATTAGCGGTTAGGCATGATTGAGCGTCAACATAACACCCGTATAGTTTATTATTTAGGTTTTGATAAACAAGAGCTAGGACCAGCTTTTAAGCAAGTACTAGAACCAATTGTCAAGTCAGATTATTACTCCTGACATGTTCTTCCGTATACCTTACTTTCCAATATATGTAAATATATACATGATTTTTCCAAAGGAAAGTACTAAAATGTTTGTATTGCTTCTACTTTCGTGTTAAATTGTTTGACGAGAAAATGAGTTAAAAATGCCATGGAATGTTTTTATTCCTAGTGGTTTTAAGATTTGGTTTGTAATGAATGAGATAGCATTCCTGGCTTGGTTGTTGTGCCCCATATCCATTAGAGAAGTTGGATTGTGGGTCCTGGTAGACAAGGCCACACGTTGATGCAGTACTGCTACTCGTGATTCGCTGTTGCGTCCATAATAATGTGTATCCTATGTGGAGGAGGGATTATGGGCCCTAGTGATACACATTAGGGCCCATAATCCCTCTCCACATAGGATTGTGGGCCCCAGTAGGGGGCTTGTACTCTGACCGCAAAAGTTGTCATTAACTGCTATCACTGTCTGATGAGATTTCTTGATGTCTTACACCATTTTAGTAATCTTTTTGTGCACGAACATAAGGATGTATATAATGAGGCAATTTTTCATTATAATGATATTGATTTCCTATTCTCAAAAAGAAAATTTATGGCATATTTTACAACCCTCAAACCTATTTAGAGACACGGTATGTGTGCTTACCAGACCCCAAGCTCACTCTTTTAAAAAATTTCAGGCGATTACCTAGATGGAACTGGCACTCATGAAAATCACGAGGATGTAATTGCGGGAGACGACTGCTAGAAGAGTTGTAACATGCTAGTACTGATTTTGTAATTTGAGAATTTTGGAGCTTAGATCTCTACCGAATTTAAAATTATCAGTGTTAGTTGTTAAATAAAGAATACTATTGGAGATCTATTTGAGAAGCTATAAGTATGATTTTTGAAATATTATGAAGGAGACAGTTTTATATGTTTGTTTGTAGATTCTTGTTTATAGGTTGTCGTAAGGCCTGACAGAACCCAAGGTGGGTGTTCAATAGGCCTGCAGCAGGTCACGGATCTAGCTCATTGGTCGAGAATGACATAATAATGTAATATTTACTTCAAAAACTAACTTTGTTCTTTCTTTTTCTTTTTTTTTTTTAAATTTGGTTTAATCATGAGAATGACATAATAACAAGAGTTTATGCAGACATAAAACCGCGTGCAAGAAATATTATAACTCAACTGAAGATGGCAAATACTACAACACTATTGCAAACTAACACAGTCAAGAAATAAACAACTATGACCTAGATCCACCACTCCTCTGATAGGCCACAGCCACTTTTGCTGGATATTATCATGGAAATAGATCCTTCTACTCGTTACCACTACCGCCGTCGTTTAACTGGATGCAAATGCTGATCCAGTAGATCAGACAACAACTAGAGCCCGGCGACATCAAATGTACCCTGTTTTGGATTGGATTCTGTACTGACTGCAATAGCAAGAAAAATAATCATTTTGAACAAGTCTTAATGTTCATTATGAATCTGCAAACGTGGAGCTCCTTACTAGCGAAAAATTAAAAAATTATGAGTCTGGGTGGAAATGTTTACTGTTACCAGTATTTAGTTGTGAACATAAGAAATTTGAGTTACTATAGATCATAACATGCATGAATAACAAGAGTGAGCATGTGTGCATGCCATGTAAGGTGATATAGGTTATGGTTGAGTGGTCACTGGCTCCAAGTAATTTCAGTAACAAGGAACTCGTGTGATGGTTGTTCTGATCTGAATCAATTATGCTATCCTAATGCAAGTCACTTGGACATGAATACATCTACAATGATTGAAAGAAAATTGAAACAATAGCCTAGATCTAACTCAAGTTCTATTAGATTTGACCCCGGTATGTAAATATCCAGATTGGTTGAATGAATCGGACAAAATTTCAACTAAGCAAAAAGTTTGGAATAAGATATGACCTCTGGCCTATCTGGTTAAGATAATATTGTTTCTAAATCTCCAAATAAAACTACAAATATATAAGTATTATATAATGAGATAAAATTTTCTTAGAAGGAGATAATTGATCAATCACTCCACAAAAGTAGTACCCTCATTTTCTTGGAAATAGCTCTAAAATGGATAGACCAAACTGTACAAAAAAAAAAAAAGCTATAAAGAAAGCAAAGAAAAGATGAGCAAGGGGTTCGGTATTCATAGTTAATGAGATAATAGCATTGATAAAGTAAAGAGTTACAAGGTTTCTGTCAGCTCACTCTTTTCTTGGCTTTACATTTTCTAACATCACATACGTACAAAGTCATGACATACTATGGTTAGGGCTGTATACGTACCATGTTCGAGCCGAACATAGGTTTGTTCAAACTCGTTTGTATAGTTTCATGCCATGCTCATGTTCGTTTCGTGTTCATTTAATCTTCAAAATTTTATTTGAACTCGTTCGCCGTTCTGTTCACAAAACTCGTGTTTGGCTCGAGTTCGTTCATTTATTTGTATGAACCAAACTTAAACTTGAAAACTTGTGTTCTCGTTCAAAACAATTATTGCCAAATGAGAACTACACCTTTAATCCATTTGTCTAACTAATTTTAGGGCTTCCATGTTTAAGCTTTATTAATACTCTAGTTTAGTTATACGCGTTTTGGATTTTGAACATATTATAATTAAGTTATTATCCAAACGAAAACAATTCACAAACACATTTGTGAACACTTTGGAATGTTCATGTTTGGTTCGCTTAATAAACGGGCTCTAAAACTTTGTTCATGTTTGGTTCGTATATCATACAAACGAAAATGAACGAGTTCTTTGAAAAATGAATCATGAGCAGTTCATGAACAACTCGGTTCATTTACAACCCTAACTACGGATATTAAAAACTTTTATAACTATCACAGTTACAAGAGACAACCGAAAAATGCACATGCTACCTAACAAATCAAGAGTACACTTATAATCCTATGGAATCACAACAGGAGAGGTCCTCATCACCGTCACTTCCAAGCACCGTTGAAACCCTGCCACTAAAAAGTGGGAAAAATACAAACAAGCACAATAGGAGACAAAACACCAAAGTAGAGGTCTTAAGCACTCCACCTCACCCCACGCCGCCCCACCTTGTTTACAAAAATGAGATCCCAAATTACCTCAGTCTCAAACCACCCCGACCTCTGGCCCCACCCCACCTCCCTGCTCCCCCTTCCCCCGAGGTCTTATCCTCCCTTCCCCTTCGCTCAAAGAAGGTTGGGGAAAGCAAGTGAAAACTAAGAAACTCTACCAAATGCGCCCAATAACTGTATTAAAAAGCCCTACGCCCCACAAACCCTAACACATGCATGAAAAAGTTTAGGAGGTGCAGTGAGAAGTTTTTTTTTTGAAAATTGTACAACAAATAATCTAAAACCCAAGCAGGATCAGACTGCCGCCGCTGCACTTTTAACCCGTCACCAGCGAGATTTTGACCATCGCCGGTAAAGACTCCAACAATCGTCGGTGAGTGTACTGCCCATTTCTGCCGATGAGACACCTAGCCTTAAAATCGATGCTTCCTCTCCCATGCAGATGAACTGATCAACCATCCACGATCGCATATTATAGAGTGAAAAGATCTAGATCTGACAGGTCACGTAGATATACTAGATTTGACTAGATTGGGCGAGAATGGAGTAAGAAAGTCTATTGTCACCCCATAACACATATATATGAGGAGAAGGTGCCTGGATTGAGACATCACTGTCAACCCACCATTTCTACTGCGGCCAAGCTTCGTGTACTCCTCCCGAAAGACCACAAACACAAAATTTAAGTGTTTAACCTACATGAATAATTAAGTACGTCAGAAATGATTGGTGCCCCACGCGCTGGCGGATAATGCGACAACGAGGAGAGGTGGTGCTTGAAGTTTTAGAAAGAGGTGAAAGCGTTTTTAGAGATGCTTTTCCACAGGCCTTAGTGCCCATTTTCCTTTTTTGTCTATAGAGGTGGTTATATATATATCATATGAATGTTCAATGTCGTTAGTGCCCACTTGCTTTTTTTGGTTTATAGAGGTCACATCATATGAATGTTCAATGTCGTAGCTGTTTTGTACAAACTAGTACTTATCCTTTTCGCGGGGCAAGAAATTAAAAATACGTTGATAGCTATAAAGTCAACGGTCCCATTTCATGGAGAAACACCAGCTCTTCTGAGTTCAAACCCCGAAATATGTACTTGCAACTTGTTAATGCGGAAGTCGAGAAGCTGAATAAGAAAAATGATGAAACAAGAAGCAATCATCAGAAAATTTGTCCTCCTTATCATCCTCATCTACTCAAGCAGTGATCATTTCTGGACAGTACCAGTTGTAGCAAGAGCTCATCATGCCCTAAGTGAGTCTTCAAAGCGTCATGACCAATGCAAGGCATGGCTGGTCCAATTAGAGATGTCAAATGGGCCATGCTTGGGCCGACCCAGCTCAAGCCCATCGGGCCTCCAACAAATCGGGCCGGGCCGGACGAAGGGGCTGCCAACCGGGCCGGGCCTGGTTCTTGGGATATCTGTGCCCGGTCCAAGCCCAGGCCCTAGGCCCAACATTTAGGGCCGGGCTTGGGTTGGGCCCGGGCCCAATTTTTTTTTTTGCATTTTCTTGTTATTCAAGGTAAGGGTTTTTTTTTAATTATGGTAATTTGCTGTTAGGGACGCTTTATTAAAGCGTCCCTAACAACAATCAATGCTTTACTACAAATCTATAGCGACAAGAAGTAACAAATTCTCAAAGTAACTAATTCAGTATACTAAATCAACAAGTTTGGCTTCAAAAAGGTTCTCAATAATGATAAATTCTCAAAGGGACATGAAGTAACAAATATCATCATCATAAAGATAAAAGTCAAATTGTCAAGAAAAACTTCATCCCAAAAGATGGGGGTGGGCACGCGACAGTGCTACCCCTCCCCTTCGCCACTAGCTTCAGGTTCATTGTGTGAGGCTATGCAATGCACATCCGTTGATGGAGCTTAAAAGTCAAGGACAAAGCTACTCTTCTTGGTAAAACTTACACTTAAAAGGAAATACCTTTTGAATCTTCTTTATGCAATCTCTCTTTTAAACCAAATTTTGGGCAATCCGAACACTAGAACTGGAATTAGGTTCGATTATCTGAAGCCCATAGTTGGGCACAGAACAATATCTGTGCTGAAATAGAGCAGATTTCAAGTTCCAGCCCACTCAAATTGTAACATAAATTGACAAAATACAGCAAATGTGGGGTACACGATGCATTGGGGCCAGCAATTTCAATACAAAAAGATGTTGAAAATTTACTTGATCCCATGACCACTAAATTTATAAAGAAAAAAAATCAAAGACTTTAAGATGTGTTATTATTCTTCGCATTACTTAAATCTTCAATACTGTTTAGGGGGGAAAAGGAGAATAAATCCGTTGGGGGGAAAGGGGAAGAAAAGTGAAATTTCAAAAGTAAAGAGGGGGGGCTGAACCGAGCCTGACCCAGGCCGGGCCAAACCCGGGCCAAAACCGGGCCGGGCCTGGCCCAGGCCCTAGGCCCTAAAAGGCCGGGCCAACATTGTTCATCAAAGGGGCCGGGCCAGCCCGGGCCAGAAAGGGGCCGGGTCGGGCTAGCCCGTGGGCCGCCCGACCTATTTGACAACTCTAGGTCCAATCTATCCCCACCGACATGCCTCACCTCCCTCTCGTCCCGGGAGTCCTCTCCACCGGTAACAACATTTTCCCTCCAAACCCACTTTCCCACCATTTTTTGGTTTCTTTAGAGCTAGAGAATCTAGTATCGGATAGTTCATATCTAAAAGTTGTGCTATTATCAAGGGAAGAGGCAATAGAGTTGTGTTAATCCAAAGGGACGTCATCTTTGACAACGATCAAATGCAAAATTTTTATTTGCTGCGTGTGTGTTTTGATTGGTGCAATACCTTTTATTACTGTTACTCATAAAACTAGAAAGAGCAAGGTTCATTTTTTCAGCTTATTACAACTGCGTTTGACTCTGAAGACCGTACTGAAATAGTTTTGAGGTGCTAGATTAACTTGCCTTAATCCATATTCGAACCTTTTGCATTAGTTTGTCGTTAATGCATTCGGAGTAAAATGTGGTTTCAGTGACAACGATCTAGGAAACCAATTTTTGATAACTGGAAAATGATGCAAGCAAAATCCTGGCATTGTAATTTTTCGGAGTTTCTTAAATGTCTAAATCGAAAGCCCATTACTAGAACAGGGAAACAAATTCTTCCTCTGTCATTAAGAAGAATTAAGGATCGTAATGTAAGATCAATAATCGATCATTCTTTTGTTCTTTTTGCATGGTGGATTTAAAGGGGATAAGGGCCGTTTCTTGCAAAGTTTAATTATAACTCATGAAAGTTGGGTCCTTTCATTTTTTTGCTTTGTTAAATATAACTTTTCACAAAGTTTTTATAATTTGATGGGATTTAGGTGCAGTATACATCTCTCGACTTTCTAAAGTATCCTTTGTTTGGGCATCGTTCTTAAATTTAGATCTTAATCTGGAGGGGGAAGGTGGGTTTAGGGGTGGGGGTGGTGTCTCTTCCACAAGTTCTTGGATGCTTAAAGAACATTCATCTGATGTACGTACCAATTTCTGTTTGCTCCAACTTTTCCACGTGTATGTAACAGATGGAGGTGGTGAATTTTTTGTCTTCTATCTGTTCGACTCTTTTCTTTTCCTGATAAGTAGAATATTTAATTAGAACAGGTCCCATCTTTCTTGCATATACGTGATTGATTATCAGCTGATGTTTTCCGATGGTTGGCGGGAAACTCTTCGCGAAAGCTGGACATAATGGCCCAATACTGGCAGCTAATAGCAAATAGCAGTGATCCTCGTTCAGGGGATTATGGGTACTCAGAAGCTGATATGCAAAATTTTGGTGCTAATAAGTGGTTTGGTGTCTATAAAGCCATAGAAAATGCTGCTGATCACAACGTTAGGTCTCAGGTGCACAAGACTTTCATACGTTAAACTCATAATCAGTAAAAGTATATTACTGTAATTATGACAAGCTTACTAGCGAAATGAGACGTAACCTTTTCTGGTGAATTCTCCACTACAAATTTTCACGTAGTGTCGATTGGTTTGTGTGAAGCCGCCTCACCAACTAGCTAATCAGACGCAAGCCCCTCCAAGAAGGAAAATGGAACATGCTGCTCTTTTTTAAGAATTTGCCCCCTAATACGTGTCCTTTGGACCCTTCGCCTGCCTAATCGGCGAGTTAAGGCGAACCCCCCGACGCATGCCTTAAGCTTTAGGCTCGATTGAATAATGCTAAAAGTATGGCTTTTTGTTTACAACTGAAGTAGACATTTTTACTCAACGCCTCTCAATTTCAGGTTTCTACAACACTCTGGAGTATATCCTGATTTCACTGAAGAACCATCTGACCTTGCCTCAGGAAGGCTAAATGTGAAGAGTGTGACATTACCGCTGAGTAAATGGTGGGGATCGGGCATTATTCATGCAAAAGTTTGGATATCGGATTCTCAAGATGTTTACATCGGGTCAGCAAACAATGATTGGAAATCTCTCACTCAGGTACTTTAGGCATGCAGTGTAAGAAAGAAAGCCCTATGCTTCATTGTCACCAATTTCATTTCTCTCTGAGAGCTTTTGCTTATGACACTAGACTGCAATTTTGTGCTCAAAAGTAACGTAGGCTATAGGATGAGATCATTTATTGTCGATTGCATGTTTCTGAATGTCATGCCCCTTATTATAGAGTTTGAGCACTCCTACCTCCTCAATATAAGATGAATTGAGCTGGGTAGTGGTAGATTCTGCCAGAACATGTTGCTTACCGTATTTTGCTCGGCTTGGTTTTAAGAGAAAGCAAAGGAAGAAGGTATTGATCAGACTCTCACCTGCTCAATTATATTTTTTCTTAACCGGATGTGACCTATATTCACTTAGCTTACTTGAGTAAAGCATACTAGAACCTAATAAATCGAAATATAGGCATCAGCCCTTAGACTGCGAGCAGTTTGACTTGATCTTCATGGCGCAATAGTTTATCCTTTGTTTCTAGGGTAGATGATAAGTGGTATCTCTCGTCTAGTTCTATAGTATATAGGCACCTATTCTAAAAGCAAGTATTTCAGCAATCCCTTGCAGTTTGTTTTTGCATCTTAATACTAAGACTGGCAAAAGGTCAGGTTGAAAGCTTCCAACTTTAGTCTGGCCATTTGATTGTCATGGATATCCCAACAGACCACTCAAAATCAAGATAAAAAGGCACCATATCAGCTGCCACCTGAAGATAACCAAGGAGTGGTAAATCAGGTGTATAATACCCTTAGTTGCACAAAGCGGGGGCGGGAACGGGGGCAGGGAAGCGTAAGCACCAAGAAGAATTTGAGGTTGGGAGCGGCTTGAATAAATAAATGCGTAAAGAGTATTATCATTTGTTTAGTATAGTTTACATAGTCAGCAACAATAGATAAGGAGGCTTTAAGGACTTGAAGGAAGAGAGAAATAAGGAATTGACTTGAAAATGGCTTGATTTTCAGGTACTCTCTCATTTGTTCCATGCATCTCTATCCAGCTAATGGGATCGAATTCCCATATTAGCTTGGGACGAGATCCCATGGAGCTCCTAATTTGGGATCGCAAAAGCGAGTTTTCGAGAGAGAAACGTGACCATATTAAGAGTTTCCTACAACTAAGATAATACCAAAGCGCGTGAAGCTCACATTCCAGCTGGCAACAACAGCATTGGCGCGTGAAGAGAGCAAATGGAGGATATTCAGTTAGGATTTCCAGCTCAGGTTTCCATGACGATTTGGAGATACATAGCACTTATGGATGTCATTAAAGGCTGTGATTAGTCTTAATGACCAAGTATCAGTGTCTGAGGCAATTAGGAATTACTTAGCCAGTACATTAACAAATTCCAGTTTTATTGCAATTAGATAATTCCGTAAAATTAGAGAAGAAATTACACTCGGTTGTAACAACTTCTCAGTATATGAGAGAAGTTCAAGGAAGAGAAGAACAAAATGAAAATTTTATTGGTCAATCCATTTTCTCTGTTCCTTCTATCTTCTTCTCCAAGCATTTTCCATTCTTGCTCATTGTTCTTTCTAAATTCTCACAGCAGAAACCTTGGATATCCAGCTGGTTCTAACATTGATAAGCTTGAAAACAGACAGCAGTAACCAACAAATTTTTGCTTTGGAATTTTTTCCAGCCCAACTATCCGTTCAATCTCCGTGTTATGGCTAAATTTTTGACTCAATTACTGCATCAGATTATCAGAATTAAGTGTGGTTTAATCTATATTACATGGACTCTTCTTAGCCAACCTTACAATAAGGATTTGCAATCCTTATACTGCAATTTGGTGGATATCAATGGACCCCCAAGATATGTAACACGGAAAGTGCCAGAAGGAATACCAATGATGTTTGTGAGGGACACAAAAACTCTTCTTCTACACCAGCCAAATAAATGGCACTTTCGCTCAGATTAGGAGAAAGCCCGGACAGTTGTTCAAATTCTATAAGGGTTTGTTTAATTAGAGAGTAAGCTGATCAGATGTTGTCAAGAGAAACAAGTCATCTGCAAAACACAGGTGATTGATCTGCAAAGTTTGGCACTTAGGATGAAACTTGAGCTCAGGCTGAGCAGCATACTCATCAAGAATACTAGAGAAGCCTCTATTACTACTAAGAAAAGGTACGGAGAGATAGGCCCCTATGTCTCAATCCCTTAGCACTGGCAAAATAACCATCCATAGAGACATTTAAGATAATAGAGAACCTGGCAGTTGTTATACACACCATGGTTGATTCAACAAGCTAGTTTTGACCCTGTGCGTTGCACATGGAAACAGTATATTACGATTATTAAAGTATTAAATTATATAGGGAGAGTCTGTTTCCGTCTCATGTTAGCCGCTGAAAAACTAACAGCTGTCTTTAAAATATATTCTTAGTAAAAAAAGGTGAAAATATATGAGAGAATGCAAACAATATTTTCCAACTAAAGTACTTGATAAGAGTATTATAATATTGCTCTTAAACCAATTATACAAAGAAGTACCACTAAACATTTATTCTTTAAAGAAATATGAGATTTTTCTTCTTTGAAATTAAAGTGACATCAAAAGTGATATTCTAACTTCTTAAACAGATAGAATTTTCGTGCCAAAAATAAGGGGAAAAAAAAGGTGTTGAGAAAGAGAGAGCAAGAGATAAAACATGCATTTGAACGGGGAAGGAGAAAAAAATAATTTCTAATTTGAATATCAAATTTAAGAATAAAAAATTATAAGTATTTTATATCATTAATGAAAACAAAAAAGCAAAAACGTTGGAGATAGTACGGATTAGTTTATAAAACTGGATTATAAGGCTTTCTACTTTGAATCAAAACCATCAAATTAGCTTAGGTTATGTGCAAATGAAATTAATGAAAGTATATTATCGCTAAAATTTTAGAGTAAAGTGGAGATAAAAGAAGTATGCATGTCTAAAAAATTGGATAAAAAGAGAGATATATGAAGAACTGGCATAATTTTTTTGCGCGCGCGTGTGTGTGTGTGTGAGAGAGAATGAGGAGAGAGAAAGAGGGAGAAAAAAATTGAATTCAACTCAAATTGAATAGGTGAGAGAGAGAAGAGAAAGGAATCCAAATCATAATTAAAAAGTTGAGTAAATTCAAAATAATTTCAAATGTTAAAATTGTAAAGTCCACATAACGAGTTAAGAGAGTGTCCAAGTAAGCGTTGACTGGACAACATTCTCTCAGCTTCAGCTTATATATATATATATATATATACTATATATATATATATATATATATATATATATATATATATATATATATATGTTGAAATATGAGGAAGATCAGGCTATTGACCCGTGTGATTTGCAAAATCATGTTAAGCCGGATGATTTGCAAATCATGTCAAGTCAATGATTCAGTTATATGTATATATGTTGAAATATGAGGAAGATTATATTGACCCGTGTGATTTGCAAAATCATGTTAAGCCGGATGATTTGCAAATCATGTCAAGTCAATGATTCAGTTATATGTATATATGTTGAAATATGAGGAAGATCAGGCTATTGACCTGTGTGATTTGCAAAATCATGTTAAGCCGGATGATTTGCAAATCATGTCAAGTCAATAATTCAGTTATATGTATATATGTTGAAATATGAGGAAGATCAGGCTATTGACCCGTGTGATTTGCAAAATCATGTTAAGCCGGATGATTTGCGAATCATGTCAAGTCAATGATTCAGTTTGATTTTATTAAGAAGGTAGATTTGTTATTATTGTCTAATTCAATACAGGAGATCCCTTGATATAAGGGATTCGATTAGGCCTAGTTTAGAGGGATTTCATACCTTATTTGGTGGTATGTTTTCCTATAAAGGCTGTGTAACTTATTCGGCATATTGTAATGAAGAAAGAATTCAGTTTCTTCCATTTCTTTCTTCTCTGAAAACTACATGGTATCAGAGCTTTCTTAAGTTATTTCCTATGGTCAAAACGGCCATGACTGGATCATGTAGATCCTTGAATTCCTCTGAGGCAACAAGTTTAACACTTGGTGGGACACTCAGACCAACCATGGCTCACGGAGGAGACCACCTCTCACAGCTTTCCTTCCAACTTACCTCCCATAAACTGACCGGGAAGAACTACCTCAAATGGGCCCAGTCCGTCAAGTTGGCGATTGATGGCAGGGGCAAGCTTGGACATCTTACCAGAGACGTGAGACTACCAGCAGCAGCCGATCCTTCCCTGAGCGTGTGGCGATCTGAAAACTCCTTAATCATCGCGTTGTTGATCAACTCCATGGAGCCAACCATAGGTAAACCATATCTCTTCCTTCCTACTACAAAAGATGTTTGGGAAGCCGTGCGTGAGACTTACTCTGATGATGAAAACTCTTCACAAATTTTTGATTTGAAAACTAAACTGTGGAAGTCTAAACAAGGAGAGCGTGAGGTTATCGTTTAGTATAATGAGATAGTTTCTCTATGGCAGGAATTAGATCAATGTTACAGTGATGAGTGGGATTGTCCAAGTGACAGTGTAAAAGTCATGAAAAAGGAGGAGTGTGACCGAGTGTATCTATTTTTAGCGAGTCTCAATCGTGATTTTGATGAGGTTCGGTCTCGGATTCTTGAAAAAAAACCTTTGCTCTCCCTTCATGAAGCCTTTTCTGAAATTAGGAGGGAGGAAACTAGACGGAAGGATATGTTAACCGACCCAAACCCAAAACATGCAGTAGATGTAGAGAATTCTGCTCTAGTTGTAAAGGGGAATGAATATGATAATGGCAAGAAAAAAGGCCTTGGTGTGATCATTGCAAAACGTCTTGGCATAGAAAGGAGACTTGTTGGAAGATTCTTGGGAAGCCCCCTAACTAGAAGAAGAAAAATGATTCTGATAATCGTGCCTTTCAAGTGTCTAATGAAGGAAATCAGGGGGAGCAAAGTACTCAAGAAGCGTCCCCATTTACAAAGGAACAACTAGAGCACTTGTACACACTCTTTCAATCTCCATATTTTCAAGTAAACCCCTCTTGTTCTTTGGCTCTGAAAGGTAAATTTGTCTCTGCTCTTCTTAGCATCATTCCTAGTAAAAATAACTCTTGGATCATAGATTCGGGAGCAACAGATCATATGACAAGTAGCTCCCATCTTTTCTCTACGTATACTCCTTGTGCAGGGAACAAAAAGATCAAGATTGCCGATAGGTCTCTCTCAGCAATTGCTGGGACTGGATCCATTGTGTTATCTCCATCTATAACTCTGCATAATTTTTTCATGTTCCTAAACTCTCTTGTAATCTTGTGTCCAATAGTAAATTGACTAATGATCTCAAGTGTCAAGCTAATTTCTACTCTTCTCGATGTGAATTTCAGGAAATGGTCTCGGGGAGGATGATTGGCAGTGCTAGAGCAAGTGGCGGCCTCTATTTCATTGAAGATGGAACTAACTCTGGAAACACATGTTCAAAGTACCTGTCTTAAATCTGTTTTTGATTCCAGTGATGTTATGCTTTGGTACTATAGATTAGGACATCCAATATTTTATTATCTAAAACACCTGTTTCCTAGTCTATTTAAAAATTAAAGTCCATCTTCGTTTCAGTGTGAAAGTTGTGAATTGGCTAAGCATCATCGTTCATTTTTCCCTTCATGGCCATATCAAGCTTCAAAACCGTTTATGCTAATCCATAATGACGTTTGGGGACCATCTAGGGTTTCAACAACTTTTGGAAAAAAATGGTTTGTTAGCTTTATTGATGTTCATACACGTGTAAGTTGGGTGTACTTGTTAAGGGATAAATCTGAAGTGGAAAGGTATTCAAGATTTTCTACACAAAGGTGGAGACACAAATTCAAGAAAACATTAAGGTGTTTAGAAGTGATAATGGTAGAGAATTTTTTAACAAAGTTTTAGGAGATTTCTTCTTGAAAAAATGTATAGTACATCAAAGCTCTTGTAACGACACACCCCAACAAAATGGCGTCGTTGAGCTAAGAACAAACATTTTTTGGAAGTTACTGGGGCGTTGTTGTTTACAAATAGGGTTCCTAAGTATCTATGGGCTGAAGCTTTTTTTACTGTCACATATCTTATAAGTCGTATGCCTATAAAAGTTTTAGACTTTCAAACACCTCTAATTGTTCTAAAGGCCAGTTTTTCCACTTCTAGGTTGACTTCTGACTTACGGTTAAAAGTATTCGGTTTTAGTGTCTTTGTTCATATATATGATCAAAACCGTGGGAAATTAGATCCTCGAGCAAGGAAATGTGTATTTGTAACCTATGCTCCTACTCAAAAAGGATACAAATGTTATGATCTGTGTTCTACAAAGATGTTTGTCACAATGGATGTCACCTTTTTTTGAGTCTAAACGGTTTCTTGACACTCATGTTCAGTGGGAGAATAAGGATGAAGATTGAGAATTTTTTGATGAGTTTTTTGATTCTCAACCCATAATATCACCTGAAAATATCACCATGGCTGACGGTCCAAACTTTTTAATAAACACGGAACTTGGTGGTTTAAATAATAAAAACTTAGATCCAAAATCCATATGGCTATCTCATGATATTAATGAGAACAAAAATGGAGGAACAATAGGTACAAAAGAACTTCTTGTTTATTCCAGGAGGAAACAGATTCAAAGAAATGGGATCGATGCTTTACAGTATTGTCAAGATTCTATACCGCAGACCATTCAGAACGCCATTGAAGCTTCAGGTGATACTTATACTGAACCTATTCATTTGAGTTTACGTAGTTCTGAGTCATCTCAGTCTGAGTCTAGTATGTCTAACCTTCATAAACCCATTGCTCATCATAAAGGTATTAAAAAATGTCTCAAGTACCCAATGTCAAACTTTGTGTCCTATAAGAATCTGTCACCCATGTTTTCTGCATTTACCTCACATTTGTCGTCAAGTGTGGAGATTCCAAAGACTGTACAAGATGCTTTACAGGTTCTGAGTGGAAGGAGGCTATTCTTGAAGAAATAAGGACCCTTGAGAGGAATGGGACATGGGAGGTAATGGAGATGCCAAAGGGAAAGAAAGACCGTTGACCGCAAATGGGTATTCATGACAAAATACATTTCAGATGGATCACTTGAGCGGTACAAGGCACGTCTGGTGGCTAAGGGTTTCACACAAACTTATGGTATTGATTATCTAGAAACCTTTGCACCTGTAGCCAAATTGAATAGAATGAGAGTGCTAGTGTCAATTGCAGCATTTCTCAATGGTGACCTAGAAGAGGAAATTTACATAGATCCACCTCTAGGTTTTGAAATGAAGTATGGACTAAAGGTATGTAAATTGAAAAAGTCTCTATATGGACTAAAACAATCTCCGAGAGCCTGGTTCGAAAGGTTCACACAATTTGTCAAGAGACAGGGATATATTTAGGGACAGGCATATCACACTATGTTCACAAGGCATTCGACTGATGGGAAGATAGCCATTCTCATAGTTTATGTTGATGATATCATTCTAACTAGGGATGACACAGCAGAGAGGGAGCGGTTGAAGCAGTGCCTAGCCTTCGAGTTTGAAATCAAAGACATGGGATTACTGAAGTTTTTTCTTGGAATGGAGATTGCTCGATCAAAGAAAGGGATTGCAGTGTCACAAAGGAAGTACGTACTTGATCTACTTAAAGCTGGTATGAGTGGGTGTCGTCCTGTATAAACACTAATTGATCCAAACCCGAAACTTGGAGACAACAAGGGATATCCTGTAAATACATCTCCGTACCAGAAACTAGTTGGGAAGCTGATTTACTTGTCACATATAAGGCCTGACATTGCATTTGCAGTAAGTCTAGTAAGTCAATTTATGCATTCTCCTCATGAAGAGCATCTTTAAGCAGTCTGCCGCATCCTGAGATACTTCAAAAGTTCTCTAGGGAAAGGACTGTTCTTGAGAAAGAACGAACAATGAAATTTTAAAGCATACACAAATGCAAACTGGGCAGGATCAATTACAGATAGGAAGTCGACATCAGGATACTGCACTTTTGTATGGGAAAACCTAGTAACATGGAGAAGCAAGAAACAAAGTGTGGTGGCTCGTCATAGTGCCGAGGCAGAATATAAAGTGATGACTCATGGGATTTGTGAGATGATGTGGCTAAACGAGTTTTGAAAAAACTAAGAAGAGCGGTGACCATGCCTAAGAAGTTGTATTGCGACAACAAGGCAGCCATTAACATTGCAAGTAATCCGGTTCAACATGACAGAATAAAGCATGTCGAGATTGACAGGCACTTCATAAAAGAGAAAATTGAAGCAGTAACTATTTGTATGCCATTTGTTCCGACGTCACAACAAGTTACAAATATTCTCACAATGGGGCTGTTTACGCCTAACTATGAGTTTCTTATTAGCAAGTTGGACATGATAGATATCTATGCACCAACTTGAGGGGGAGTGTCGGAATACAAAGAAAATCAGGCCATTGACTGGGATGATGTGCAAAATCATCTCAAGCCGGATGATTTGCAAATCATGTCAAGTCAATAATTTAGTTTGGTTTTATTAGGAAAGTAGATCCGTTATTATTGTCTAATTTAATAAAGGAGATCCCTTGATATATGGGATTCGATTAGGCATAGTTTAGAGGGATTTCATGCCTTATTTTGGTGGTATGATTCCCTATAAAAGGCTGTGTAACTTATTCTGTAATACCCCAAACCTTAAAAATACTTTTAACAACTTAAAACTTTTAGCGACGAACTATTAACTAGCATTGGTGTATTATTTTGAGCGGCTTACAGCGACAAATTTAGAAAAACGCTACAAGCACGAGGTCATGAGGTAACTTCTTTGATGGTTTGATTGCCTGAAGCTTTAAGACTTTTTCATTGCTAAATTAAGTTATCCTACTCGAAAAGTTGATATGCACCTAATTAAACTATGTTAAAGTATGCTAGAATTGAACTCTGAAGGAAATAGCGTTCCTATGAACATGATCAATTAACTTGAACGACATCCTTGAAGAAATAATATTTACTTACTTAAACAAGTACAATCGAAAGATAGAGCTGTTCACATAAGGTTAACAGTGGTTAAAGGTAGCAGTAGCGTGGACATGAATACCGCCGGGGACATCGAAAATGGCAAGTTCTAAGAACCTCGAAGTTTGGACAGCGACAAAAATGGAGATATGCTTTCACACATAAACGCACTTGAATGTGAAATATATTACATAAAATAACATAAATCAGTTTGTAGCAATCAAAAGATAACCAGTGTAGTTGCTTGAATACAATTGAAGAAAAGCGAAAAAAGAGAGAAAAAAACACATGGGAAAATTAGAATAAGAGGGGATTTAGAGTTAAATATTTGTAGATGAGGGGTTTGTATTGGAAAATTGTGAAAAAGTGGGGTATATTTTGAAAATCTCTGTAAAAGAGGGTTAGTTGGAAAAAAAATGGGTTTTTTTAAACCATATCTTTTCCCATCGCCAAAAATACCCCTCCCCCTGTTTGTCCCACATCAGAGTTTTTGATTGATATTCTCAGCATTTACTTTCTTCTCTTTCCAGCCAGACTCTCTGGCTCCCTCTCTCTCCATTTCAATCTGCCGACGACTCCTTAACGCCGTCCACTTTCCGGCGACGACACTGCGACGGCGCATCCACCTTCCTGCGACGCGATCTGCATCCCTCTCCAAACCAAGTGTATGAGGGGAGGGACGGCTCCGAGAATTCCTAGGATTCTTATGGGGGTAGCTCGCTACCTTTTCACAACAAAACAATGAAAACGTTAGACTTCAATGATCCACTGGGTTATGTACAAAACTTTGGAAAATGCATTATTGAAATCCTTTCGGGGCATTGTCTCCCTAGAACCCAATCTGCTGTTGCTTTTCTGTTCCACATTTGAAGAGAACTGCCTTGATATTTTTCAGCGACAAGAGGACAGAGAAAGTCCTGGCAGTGTACAGCATATCATCAGATTCTTGTTATTGGTGGACCAATATGCAGTGCAGAAAGGTGAAACATGGCCTTTGGAACATGTAATGGGACCAATGCTGGCAAAATCTTTTCAGTTGATCAAGACACTGGTAAACTACTATTATGCATCTTCTTTTTAATAACTTAATTAGGGTTTGTTATGTATTTGTCAATACCGATTATCCAAGATTCTGAGTTGATTATGAATCAAAATTGTGAGGCATCATCTACTAACTTAGATTAGATATCTACCAATATTGACTCTACGGGATTCTGAGTTGTAAACTTCAAATGTCAGCTGTGGATAAGAATGTCTTGGACGCATAAAAGATAGTCTTCTCTGTAATGAATGGGTATGATATTCACTACCACTAGTCAAGTATCAGGCAATGGATTTGCAAGACTACCGTCTTTTGCTTTCTTGTTGAAGTACCTTCTTATGTTCCTTTCTTTTTATTATGATACCTAGGGAAGTGTTGAAAACTTGTGAACCATTCCCACGTGGTGCTCCCACCTATTCTGAACTGTTGGTTATATTAGATAGCCTTCTTTGTCCCCTGTGTTATGGCTCTTGCTGGCCTAATAAGAACTGGAGTTCGGACTAAGTTCCAGACCTAATATATCTAATTAATCTTTCTAAGTTCCCTTTGTTTGATTCTTGCATCTGACTTTCTTGATCTTCTTATCAGGACTCCCCTGATACGGTGAGACTAATAGTGCTTGCACCCCTGTGTTTGGACCAAGCAAGATAGTTAGAGAACTCGTAGGTGCCGAAAGCAGTTCATATGGTTGTCAATTAAATGAAAGAATGAAGAACGAGACTTGGAGCAGTCTCTCTCTCTCCCCGATTCCATCTACCGGCGGTGACGACACCTCCACCTTCCGACAACGACGATCCATGGGTTTCAAAATCGATCTATAGTCATCGATGACGACACCCTTTCTCTTCATGAGTGCTGAAATCGATCCATTGGTAACGTCGACTCCCTCTCTCTCCTCCAAACCGAACTTTCTGACGACAACATAGCTCGACAGCACCTTACGGCTGCATCACCTCCACCTTGATCACGCAAGTTTGGATTGTGCTGTCTATTTGTGGATTGCTTGGGTAAGCTATATTGTATTACATATTACTGGAATTTTCTGCTTTGTGTTGTCTGTGAAACTTCTATATTTGGTTCTTATGAATGACCATTAAGATTATTGCAATTCATTTATTGTTTTCTACCATGAGAATCCCCTGTTAGGTGAATAATCCATCTTTGTTGAGTTAATTATCTTCTGCTCTGCACATTGATTTATGGAGATTCAAAATCTTCGTTCCTATAATGTTCTTGGCATTTGCCATTCTGGTTCCAGTTAACTGGACAACGGCGAACAGACTTATAGCACCATTGATAAGCTTTCTATTTCTAACATTCCACCCAAATCACACAGGTCAGCAACCTTGTTTTGCTACCGATCTTCATAGCGTTCTACCTCATTTTCTTTCATCTACATCGGTAGTGTAACTAGCCTTTAATCCACTTAGTGTTGCCATTGTGAGCAATTCGATTATTTTGACATTTGTACATTCGTTCCTATAATGTTCTTGGCATGTGCTTGTTGAAATTAAAGTGCCTGTCATAGTTGTTTTGGCGATATACATCTACTTGAGGGTGATGCTATCGGCACTTGAATAGTTTAATGTAAGGAAAAAGTATCAAAATTAGCGTGCTGCAACGAATTATAGAAATAAGAAATTGCAATATCAGCATTTTTAGGTGGGATACTACATCCTTCAGAGTACGACAGTTCATACCATAAGACTAATAGTTAATTGGCTGATAGATGAGTAGAAATATTGGCAGCATCAATGTGGTACTGTATTGAAATAGTCACAACAATTAAGGACTATTTTTTTCACAAGGTATTATTATTTAGGTTCAAGTGATCACTAAAGTACCTGCTTGCAATGCATAATGTTCTCTTTGATTGCAGGTTTTGGACACATATAGTGATGGCATATGCCTTCACTTTTTGGACGTGCTTCGTGTTACAGTAGGAGTATGCAACACTTGCATCGATGTGGTTGCACTTTCTTGCATCAGAAAGCCCCTGTCCTGAGGTATATGGTCTAGCAAATAGTAGAGTTGTAAATAAAGGAAATTATTAGTTCAAGTAATAGATTTGAGAGGTTTGGGATAAGACTCGAGAGTGGTTTCTATCGTACCCCCATACATGATGGGAGGTGAGTGAAGCATTGGGGGCACCTCGTACATGATTTGGGTGCAAAATTAGTTAGTTAGTTAGTTATTAAGCATTGGGGGCACCCTCCGAAGATAGTAACGCAGGGGATTCATTGTTGAAGCATTAATTAGTTAATTTGTTGTTGAAGCATTGGGGGCACCTCGTACAACAAGGCTAGTGTTCATAGCTTGAGAATGTTGTTTATGGAAAAGGCAGGCATGAAAAAGGATTCGATTGCAAGCGAGAGAATCCTAAGCTAGTGCTTTTTGTATTGAATATGCAATCATTCTAGAAAGGGCAAGGACATTAAAATGGAAAATGACACAGATGGTGGAAATAATACGGATTCATCTGTATTGTAGCGTTACTATACATACAGATGAATCCGTATTAAGCTGGTATATGCACTAAATGTCCCTCTCTCCGGAAAAACTTTTGGGAGGTTACCTTTGAAATTATATATGGTAGTTTCGGTTTTGGGAGTTACATAAGAGTGAAAGTGAAATTTTTGTAGTCATATCATCCGTCTTGTTAGCTTAGTATTTAGTATCAGAAAATTAACCATATGTTCTTTTTGGTGCCCTTGTGCTATAGACGTTTAGGATGAGGTGTTAAAATATCAAAAGCAACTGATTTAGCCTAAGTGATTATGCCAAAAGCAATCTTCTGCTTATCAGTCTCCTATTAACATCCTTGCAGAATATTAGATCAGGTTTCTTTTATGGTGTATTATACTCATATTTTTGTGCTGAAACACTGTGTAATTTTTGCAATATGAATCAGCTCAGTGCAAGTCGATTGTGTGGCAGCAGTTTTGCTTTACATGCTGGAACGCAAATTAAGCAAGTTGAAATTAATCCCTTACTTGTGTTCAACTTTGTTTTTAGGTTGATATTGATGCAGATACATGGCTGAATACAAATGGACCAGGAAACTTTGTTTTGTGCATGGTGGTTTTGTCCAGCTCTGGGAAGAAGCCTACTGGAAGCTTTCTTTGTTATTATGTTTGAATGGATTTGTTAATTTGATCCAACCTATGTTAGTTTTATGAGTTAGATTAATTGTAAAGAAGATGGTATGATTTGTGTAAGAATTTAAAACTTTAGTAAATTTTCACTTACTACTGAATGAGTTCAAATAGACCATGGTTTTTAATTTTATTTTTCTTTTACAAAAGTCAGCTATAGTAGCGGTCATTAGTCGCTGGCATACAGTTTTAGCTGTTGTTATAGGTCTCCACAGTCAGCGGATAAGGAAGCCACAATAGCAGCGGCCAGCCGTTGCTGTAGATACCCTTGACCGCTGCCTTAAGTCTTTGGCAGCGAGACTTACGCCAGCCGTATGTGAACGCTGCCAGAGCCTATAACAGCGATTATTGGACCAACAACAGTGCTTTTCGACCACTGCCATAGGCCATGTTTCTTGTAGCGCAGCGCGTGAGGTGTTGCGGATTGTTACCTTTAGTGTAAATATCGTTAGAGGTGTACATCTTTTTTGTTTCTGGTTCTTGTAATGTGTGAACACCTCGTGCCATTAGAATTGTTGCTCTTGAAACCAAAGGGAAGCAGGGGAGGGGGAATGGCTTCAGCTTGTAATACTATTCGGTACCTATATGTGTCTTCTGCCGTTTGGTTGGGTTGCAAGATGAGATTTGTAACTTAGGCCAAATTTTAATTGTTAGAGCATGCTATATGAAGAACCAATACTAACTCTATCAAGCTCCTATGGAAACTGAAATCAACATCTAGTGTTGTATTGAAATGGAGTCACTGCAATAAATTGCGGCGAAGAATTGGCCTTTGAAGGTCATTAACACTAGTTGTTACTATTTATCAACGGCAGCGACTTCATTGGATTTAGGATTTCGGGGTTTTGCATGTTCACTCAGTGGCACGGTCGCCCTTTATCGAGCCAAGAAGTTGATTCTCCTATAGACGGACGTTGATATTCTCTTACAACACTCAGGAAGTTGATTCTCCCGTAGGAAAACAAACAGAAAATGCAGCACTTTTGTTCTTAAGCTAATACGGTGTAAAGATGGTTTACTTTAACACAAGTCATTTTCTGCAAGAATGCAAGTACAGATATGCAAAGATGCTTGTCAGTTTGTGTAGATATTCAAGTCGTTTCTAATCTTGCAACCAATAAAATAGAAACTTTGCCTTAGGGAAGAGCTTATAACATAGCACAATTTGATGTAGATTTTCATGGTAAAGACAGATGCGCTTTAGCCGTTTTGTTATGAAAAGCAAAGCGTTTTGTCATCTCTCAATTAGGCCGCATTTTTTCGGTCCAACTATACACGTAGTTGTTGATAAGAAATGCATTGTTCTTGGACAGTTCCTATTCTTCAAGTATTCCATCACATGTTGTACATAATCTTGAACCGTACACAGGTAAATGTGTGGCAACTAGTCAAAGAGAACTTGAAGCAAATATTGCTGCTGTATCTGCTGTATTTGAGTCGGTAAAATCAGAAAACAAAATCATTACACTGTCAACCTGAACTCGTCAGATCAAACAAAAAGCGGTTATTGCAATGGCACCACCAAATTTCATACACATGGCGGCACATACAATAAAATACAGTAGAAGTCTCGCAAGTTTATTCAACCAAAAGAATGATGGCTAACACTCTCTTCACTACTAACAGGAACTAAAAATACAATACACTACATAAACTTATTTATTTGCTGCTGTATCTGTTGTGCTTTCTTCATTGACTCGATGTATGGCCTCATGAAGTTGTTCCGTCTGCATGATACTCGTAACCATCGTCATCGCCAATAACCAAGGGATTCTGTCCTATGCAATCACTATCCTTTCTCGTTCGTGCGAGTATAGACGGAGAAGATGGAGTAAGCCGAAACATCTTGGCACTCTCGCACCTCATAAGCCTTCTTTCCTTCTCACTCTTACGTCCTCTTGCCCGTGCGGTCATCAACTTAGGCTCAAGTCCACGCTGCATGGAGCAAAAAAAATTAATTAACAAACTCTTTGAAACAGCCAATGTAGGTTTATCAAAAAAGGTAATTTCTGGTAATATCCATACGTAAATCTGTGACCTCACATATCAGCCTATAGAAGGAAAATTGAACTTGTGAAATTATCAGCCAACAATAAGTGGAGGCAATACTCGAAAATACTAAGTGGATTGCTTTCGACATGCTCTGAGTATTAATCAGAGGATTACCGAAATTACAAAAAGTAAAGGTGATGACTAAGCTTGAAGCAATTTGCAACCA